>OY725184.1:45000-1245000 GCA_963241965.1 Tortrix viridana | reverse complement strand
CAATCCGCAACGCGTCAGCGGCGTGGGCGTCGGTGAGCGCGGGCGCGGGGGCGTGGATGCGCGCGGGGGGCGGGGCGCGGGCGGCGGCGCTCGCGCTCGCAGCGGCCGCCGCGCTCGCGGCGCTCGGGCTGGCGCTGCACTCGGCTAGGCGGACGCCAAACTACCAGCGGGCAGCGGATAAGGAGTCACTTACTGACAGCGATGGTAAATCTGGCTATTTGTAATTTTAACAAATGTTCATAATAAATATTGGGAGGTATCGTCATAATCATCAGTTGGGCTGACCAGTTGCATTCTGCAGTTAACGAAATGATTGCAGTAATCTGAAACAGGAATTTACTGTTATGTAAGTAAAGTGTCGACGCGGTTAGCCTAGTTGGTAGTGACCCTGCCTACGAAGCTATCGGTCCCGGGTTCGAATCCCGGTATGGGCAAATATTTGTGTGATGAGCGCGAGTATTTGTTCCTGAGTCATGGATGTTTTCTATATACTTAAGTATGTATTTCTCTATATAAGTATGTTTATCATTGCCTGGTACCCATAGTACCTACAAGCTAGAGCTTAGTTTGGGACTAGGTCAATTGGTGTAAGACTGTCCCCAGATATTTATTTATTTATTTAAACTGTCTTGCATTCGCCTTCGTAATTCTTATTTTTTTTGACTGACTTTTGCTTATTACCCTTATAGATCGTTGCTTAGTAGTAATAGTAAGTTGTAATAGTACATGCCTAGAACTTGGTGTGGGCCTAGATCAATTTGTATGACATTGTACCCTGATATTTATTTATTTACTGAGTAAGATAAATTTTCTCCTGTTTACCAATTAAATATATATAGGCACGAGAGTTGAGGTGAATGATTACGCACACAGCTACATGCAACAAAGGTAGTGAATAAACGAAGGAGTGAATGTGAACAAAAGTCCGCTGTCAATACGTGACATGATGTTGTGTGTTACCTCAACTATGCCGATACCTACACCTACATGTCACCGTGTTTATACTACGTGGAAACTACGGTCCTGACTAACTCTTTAGTTATTTCGTCTTTGTTTTTCTGCAAACTCATTTTTCAATCCACTTAAAAGGACAGATTTTACATATTAAAAGCAAGCGCTATTGAATTGCAAACATGATTAGTCAAGTCACCCCTGACCTTCGACCGGTGACCTTCATTACACGAGGTTAAAGGCCAACCCCCTTTGAAGGGTACTAGCCCTTTGTTTTCAGGACAAAAAAGTTCCTGACAACAATTTAATCGATGTTTTCATTATATCAAGGGGTAGAGCCACTCGCCTGTAGGTCATATTATGTCCCTTTACGGATTTTAAAGTCCATATAGCTTCTGGCTTCACTGCACCGTCTTGCATAAGAAAGTAAGAAGATTTTTAAAGAGCAATGCCATTATAATTTGATTAGGTATGTGTATATTGTTGCTTGGAGTCTCTCCGCAGCGATCAAGTCAGTGGGATATCTGCAGAAATAGATCAATTAAAGGTTTGCACATTAAGGGCTGTATGTATAATTAACTAATCTTGGCTGAGTCTCAAGGCAAGTCAGGAATTGAAGTTTTCTATGGCTTGAAGTTGGAGTATCTTGAGATGGGCTTCTCATCTTGTTAGCAACGCAGATTGCTCTTAAAATTTATGATGGAAAGGTTCCGGAGTGGCGACTAAGTACCAGAAAGTGCAATATTGGTAGACTTCCTGTAGGAGCCGAGGATCTAGGTCACAGGATGCAAGTAGCATCGGATTGATCACTTCGAGGGCATATGGCTAGCAATGGATGTCTTTCGGCTGACATGAGGATGATATTCTGCCCCAGTACATTTTATGGCAGAAAGTGACGGATTTTTTATCCATAATTATCCACATATCCATAATAGGCCAACTGTTAATATTTTGTTTCACCTAATATTTTACTTACAGCTTGTTCAGCATCGTTGGAGCTGGGAGCAGCAACGTCTGGGTCTCGCAGTACCCTGTTGTCGGAAGTGGTGGGGGGCGGGGTGTCGCTGCGACGGCTGCTGCCCTCGGGGAGGACCCGGCACACCAGGCTGAGTGACTCCGACCGGGCCTCGGAGAATGTGGAGCAGAGGTGAGTGAGAGAGTGAGTTGGTGGCTCAACAATTAAAGTTGTTTATCATGATGCTAGCCTAAAAATAGTCTATAAAACTATTAACCACTTTTTTTTATTGTAAACTAGTTTTCAGACCTTGATTATGATAATATCTAGACAAAAAACGACACTAATACTACCTCAAATACCTCATCAGACTTTTTTAAGTCTTAACATTAGTCTTTCTATAAATAAGAAAAATCCTATACTATTAAACGAGAAACATTTATATACTCGTATGTATATAATATATACATACGAGTACCTACAAATATTATTTGTAGGTACTCACGTTCTCGAAAACGGCTCTAACGATTTCGATGAAATTGCAATATAGCCGTCTGAGTAGAATAATGGTTACAGCGTTGGCCTACTACGCCAAGACCGCGGGTTCGAACCTCAGCTATGGACAGGATTTTATTTGTTTTCTTTTTGTTTTTTAGTGTTTTTTTTCTGTTTTTGTATAGAAATCGATGAAAATTCGGTTTCGCCCCAAGCGACGCTCAGTGTCCCAGATATTTTGCTTTATTATTATTATTATTATCGTACGGCTGGGGAAAACCATCGTTCATTATAAGGCTAAATCTAAATTTTGCAGCCAAATTTTTTCGAACGCTCGACTTTAAAATTTCAAAATTGCTCTTGTATTGTCAACCTCAAATAAGACGGTACGAAGCATAAACTTATAAAAAATCACTTTTATTAATTAACAATGAAAACAATCTCTCAAAAGGGTGTATAATAAAGAACTGCTGAGGGTCGGGAGCGTAATTACGATAGCTCGTTGGTGTGGTGATAACTGGAGAGGCATTGTTTGAACACGCGCTTTCTGGAGTGGTAGATTGCTGTGCTATTCATTGCAGATGAAAGCAAATTAAATTTTCTCTTCGTAATTTGTGACGTTCTCAAAATAAAGGGACCTTATGGAGGCGGGCGGTAACGCCGTTTTTAGACTGTTACCATAGTATTCGTATAGTTACAAGAATAAGAAGAGCGTAACTGCCTTCCTCCATAAGGTCCCTTTATATTGAGAGCGTCACATTTGATTGCTGAGATGCGCAAATTGTTTCGTGTGAAGGTTTTTGAAGAGCTGCGATCAAATAAGCAAACAAAGTGCTCAAAACAATTTGAACGCGTTTTTACGCTTTACAATAGTGTCGAGTAAGGTATTTAAGCACCTCATGACACATAACATAACAATACATATGATTGGATTTTAAATTACGAATGGTACTAGCATGCGTAGGTTCGAGATACTTACTGTAAGTCCTGATAAAAAAAGCTTAAATCATTTTTCCCATTGCCGCATAAAACGTGAAAATGCTATCATTAGTATTTAGTTTGCAAAGGTACAATATGGTACGGCGCCTTTAAAGCACTAAACTTAATTTAACGCTGCAATTACATTTTATGCAACCAGCATAAATAAATTTAATGTTTAATTACTAGTGGAGCCCGTCTTCGTTATTCGAAAACGCCAAAAGTAGCGAGCCAAGTGATTATTCATCAACTTTACTACTTCGGAACGCAGTACCTCACAATTTGCTTATAGATACATACTTGCGAATAGAATGGAAGAAGACGAGCCAACAGACGCCGAGCAGGACAACGCTAGCGAAGCAAGCGGCGCCAGCGCAGGCAGCGCGGCCAGCCAGGCTACCGTGACGCCTGAATCTGCTGCCAGCGCTCCTGCTGGACAGACCAGCGTCACGCCTTCACCACTGAGGCGGTCGCATACGGTGTCTGAATCTACTGCCCCGGTATGACTATTATGCATTTTTAAAGCACTAAAACCTATGTCTGCGGCCCTAATCGTGGGTCAAAAAGTTGGAACCAATCAGCAGATAGTTAAGCGTAGTTAACCATACAAACAACGCAGGAGAAAAACGTTCCGTTGTGCGACGAAAAGTATCCTTACAAATGTATGGCTAATTGTGACGTTCTCAGTATAAAGGGACCTTACAAGCAAGGCAGTTACGCTCTTCTTGTTCTTGTAACTATACGAATACTATGGTAACAGTTCTAAAAACGGCGTAACCGCCTGCCTCCATAAGGTCCCTTTATATTGAGAACGTCTCAATTGTCGCGCAATGGAAAGTTTCATAGAAAATTTTTATTGCGTGAGTTAGCATGCCCAACTTTTTGAACCTTTTTTATCTGATAGACGTGGATAAAATAAATATCAGGGGAAAATTTGTCACTTGCTGACTAGTATACGTGCGGGAGTAACGGACGCTTTATGGATGCTTAAAGGTGACCTTGATATGGGGAGTTCCAACAGGAACAGGTCTAAATTCGAAGTAAACTCCACTTCTTTCCCAAAAACATAAAAAAAGGTATCAAAAGGCGAAAAAGTCGATATAATTAATGTAGTTTTGGAAATTTATACTTAACTCATAGGCGTGATATGATGAACACAGACACTCATTTCATCGAAAGTGTCGTTTCGCCGAATTTAATTTCTTCGAAACCTAATTTCTGCTGAAACCTTATTGTTTTCAGGTTATCTTAAGCATTGGTTACGTTTACGTAGGTTAGGTAAGATTAGACCTGTGACCGCCAAAAAATTATAACTCCTGCACGTGGAAATGCCTGTCGGTGAAATTAAAATTCGGCGAAGTAAAACATTCATGAAATGAGTGTCGGTGATTCAAGGGCTAACCGACCGATACTTTTTTAGAACCGACTCGGGGCACCCCATGTCCCAAGTTGTCTTGTCTACCCAACCCCTAGAGTGTTTTTGCAAAACATGGAGCAAGAAGTTGCTGCGAGTGTAGGTTTGGGCCCTCGAAGCGAGAGTTCTGGCGAGAGCCCACCAATTTCTAATATCTGCCCTGTTGATTCATTTTATAATTACACTATTTCGGAATAGTAAAATTCGGAATTCGGAATAGGAATGTTCGGAAATGACAAAATTCGGTTTTTTGTCTCGTAAACCCGACGAGATAAATTCGGGAGAATATATTTCGTAATTTTAATAATTCGGCCGTTGTGCTTATACGAAAATTAAACAATCGGAAATACGATGCTTCGTGAAACTGAAATTCGTAATGACGATGATTCTGAGTTTTCAGAATATAATAATATACTATAAATATATTTTTTTTATCTAGGTAAAATCTCCACCTCAGCAGTCAACGAGCGAGACAACTACGGTAGAGCTGAATACGAGTACCACAAGTGTGAGCGAGAGAGATTCTTGTAGTGAAAAGGATAAGGACAGCTTGTGGGACAAGGATAGAAGTACCAGTAGGGCGTCTTCTTCCTCAGCAGCCACTCTTACCAATGTGAGTTTGTGTAATCCTGTTTTTTTGCATCTAGCGGGCTATCAAGACATAAAATCGTTAAATTGTTGCATGACCATTGCAAACCAACAATATCACAGACTAGGCTTTTTTTTGGAGGGGTCTATAATTTAAAGAAGTAAAGCTTGTGTCCGTTTGTATGCGATGTTGATGTTTAATAATATGTACCTACGCCTGATCTATATTGAGTGGTAATACTTAGTATAACTTTACCTTTTTGTATCTGGTACATATCACGGTCAAAAGAACGCTTCATAAAAGTTGTTAAATATGATAAAGCGAATCTGTACATGCTACCTACAGTTTGCAGCTATGTTATTCTGTTAACGCATCGTCGTTCAGTTCTACTCAGTCGATGAACAACCGGCGAATTTACGTCGTCCGTCAGGGTGGGTAAATGACATTCAACTGCCTGCACATTAATTTAGTCGCTGGTTTCACAGACGACCAGCTGTGAAATCAGACGGCGATGATGATGATGATGATGTGTTAACAGAATAACATAGCAGTTTAAGGGGACTTCAATATAAATTTTCATTCTGTATATAAGCTTTGTCTTTGCCCTTTGAATGATTTGGAAATAAGTTTCATAACAGCAAATCCGGTCCATGCGTATCTTTACCAACCAATGAATATTCAGTACTTAATTGTAACTATCTCTAGGAAAAGCCTATATAATAATGATGTATTTCAGGGCTGGTACTCTCCAGCATTGAGTGGAGTAGCAGCAGCCAGGATTCGAGACAACCCTAAACATACAAAGGAGAGCTGCAACCGCCGTCTGCTGAGGTCTGACCTCAGTCTCACCTCACATCCTGAGATGGAAATCGACTATTACGATTATGAAGTCAATAATGCTGGTGAGGAACTTGCGTACTTAAAGTTAATAAAAAGATAAATCAAGTCTTTCGAAAGCAACTGAGCCGACTTTAAACAATTTTATATTTAATACGTCATCCAACATTTATTAAGCGATACCATCCTATATCGTGAAAAGGCAAAAAAGTAAGGGTCATAAACACCGGCCTTCACATCGAACGATTTTAAACTTAAAAAATAGTAGGTGTAGGAATATTGTAAAAAACTGGACAAGCAAATTAGTTTTTAGGTTTTTTAATCCCAGTCTTGTTCAAATAACTCCAGTGTTTATTTGTATCCTAACGATCGAACTATTACAGGTTCAGTTCCTGGATCATATCTAGGAATGGATCCGGCATTCCTCGTTTGGATCCCTCCTATTGAAGAAGGGGATATCATCAAGGAGATTGACGAAAGCAAAGCGCCTATTTATGAGGTAAACATACTCTAACACTTTAATCTTCTTGATTCTAAATCATTACAGTCTGTTAACACTCAGAATAGGATTCGGGTTTGTACTTCTCTCTCACTCACTCTCGTAAGCTCTCATGCGATTCTAGCCGACTTTAGTCGAAGCCGAATCCTATTATAAGTGTTTAACGGACTGTATCTACATTAGTTATAAGCGGGCTAAATTGTAACTTTTTAATTGCGTTACAAAGATGAGGAATTAACAGACCCAGGGGTCTTCTGCTCATTCCTTTACTGTAAAATTAATTCATTCCTTTACTGTTATCGTTAAAAAAATGTTCGTATGTAACTAATTCAGCTGCTTTAACAAAAGCCAGTGATGAATCACTCAATCAATTAATTTTATACAGGAAATTCTTCCAAAAGAGCTCCATCCCGACCCTGGTAGCAATAAAGAATCTCCTGAAGACCGTCCTTCGTCCAGCACACTCAGAAGAAACACAGACAATAGATCCATCAACTCCAACGACTCCGTCAAAACATCCAGAAGAGCCACCGACAGAACCAACATCATCCATCCGCTCAACTTCAGCATCACAGACTTGCAGAATTCTCCAAAGCTTTCGAAAAGAAACAGAAAGAAGAAAGAAGTGGTAATACCCATGAAAGAACTGAGTTTAACAAAATCCCCAATAAAAGTCCACCGGAGAGAGAAAAGCGAGAATGAGAACACACTGAAGAGAATCAACGATACTAGCAGAGAAACCAAAGATTATGACACTTTAAAAGCTAATGCAATGTCCCATCTCAATGATATAAAATTTGCTGATGAAACGTCCGATTCGTCAAACGAAATCAAATTTGCTGACGATTCGCCCGATAGTAATAGATTAGTTGATAAATTCGATATGAAAGCTTAAATTGATTGTTGATTAGATAAAACTAAAGTTTTAAACAACCCCATAGAAATCAACAATCACACACGATTTATACGTAGATTTTTGTTTCTCTGTCCAAATAGATTCCAAATATTTCCCATTAGTAACTTAAGGACCAATAATGAAGAAATCATACATGACCTATGTATTACGAGTATCATAATCTCTCATATCATCAAAATCATATTTAAAGTAGCATGATATATATTTTTCAAAGATTCCATACGTGTAGCTCATGAAGTAATAATAATAGATTTAGTCAAAGTTCAGTGGGGATAATGTAGTATATCATCAAATCATTAAATAATACGACAATCAATAATAGGAATATACATTTAGTTTTCGGTATTCCTTGTCTTAATTAGATAGTTCTTGTTATTTGTCAGGTACTGCTACTAAAACTAGGCAAATGGGTAGCTACATTGCTACAGTTATTTCTTTTTCTGTTACAACTATTTTGATTTATTATCATCTTTTGAACTATTATCCCCACTGTTAGGATCACGTAGCATTTTATAATCGACAATTTCATCGTAGCCTTTGTGTATATCGTCAATGTCCTCACTCTTTCTATACTGGATCGAATTTTCATCCGAATTCTATCGAAACATTATACCTAATTGGTCGATTAAAAATACTTCTTGATAATAATGTACTATCATGGTAATGAACGAGAATATTAATTCAATTTTAAAATCAATTTCATGGTTGGATATTTGGAAAATACAAAATTTATAACAAAATTGTGACAAACTAGAATCTTATAAATGCCTCAGTCCAGTATATCACACGACTTCTAGTCACACCGCATTGTAAATACTCATCTCTATGTCCGTAAATTTGTCAATATTAATTAATACTATTTATTTATTTAAATTTTATAGAAGACTGACGATTTTGGGCAGTGCAATATTGATTGTGTTCGCATTTTTGCATTTCTAATTAGATCAATGAAAATATTGTGGCAAAATTTTGTGATCACTGAATCTAGTCGGTTCGTGTCAAATAAGAGCCATATTTATTTTTTATTTGACCTTACCTTTATCTGAATACGATTGTTTTCAATAGCATTTATTAGCTTACTTTACATTTAAGTACAATATGCTAATGTTATTTTATTATAACACTGTTTAGCATTATCTTTAGCTTAAGCAAAATTAAAGAATGTTTCTAATTTATTTCTGTTTTTTGTGAGAATATAAACGTTTTATTTTGTATTTGATATTGTTGTTTCAATTATACTACTTCATACCTTTTATGCCAAGATTAAAAGAGAGCCCGTTGATTTTTTTTGCAGGACTATAATAATACGGAGCCCTCAGTGCGCAAGTCCGACTCGTACCTGACCGGCGTTTTTATTTAACTTGTCGAATGTACAGTACTGCGCCTCGACTTCCTATCCTATACCTCCACCAAAATCCACTGAGCAGATTGAGCAGGTATATTCAAAAGTAATCCTACTTTTGAATATACCTGCTCAATCTGCTCAGTGGATTTTGGTGGAGGTATAGGATAGGAAGTCGAGGCGCAGCATACAAGCTGTATAAGAGCGTACACAGCCCGTAAAATGCTGTAACTAGAGTTATAATGGCTGTATAAGCTCTTATACAGCTTTTGTGCTACTTGGGTAGGTGCCTTCTGGATTTCTGGGTCAGTTGTGCCTTGTCCTGACTCTTCCAGAGCATACGCAAAAAAATAATGATAAAATTAATTGCCTAACTCGAGAATAATAAATAAATAAATAAATATCAGGGGACAATCTCACACAAATTGACCTAGTCCCAAACTAAGCTCTAGGCTTGTACTATGGGTACTAGACAACGATAAACATACTTATATAGAGAAATACATACTTAAATACATAGAAAACATCCATGACTCAGGAACAAATACTCGCGCTCATCACACAAATATTTGTCCATACCGGGATTCGAACCCGGGACCGCTAGCTTCGTAGGCAGGGTCACTACCAACTAGGCTAACCGCGTCGTCGATGGCTCGGCTGATATGTTTTTTGTTTGCTCGCGTCAATACTTGGTTCAAGAAAATTAGTAAAAACCCAGAGGAACAGTCGACAAATCGGAAAAATTGAAACGAAGTTCACCGCGTCATCTAGTATAATATAAAATAAAAACCGGTCAAGTGCGAGTCGGACTCGCGCACCGAGGGTTCCGTATTTAATTCAATTCAATTCAAAATTCAATAAAATTTGAAAACTATAAACTATAAAATTTTAACACTTCGTTTTATTGTTTCCGTAAAATATAATTAATTATCTATAAGTATTCAGAATTTTTCTGATTTTTCGGTTCATAAACTTCGGAGATAAGGGGGAACGGTAATTTTTTGAACATTTTTGGTTATAAATCAAAAAGTACGTCACGAAAAATTATAATATAAATAGTTTTTAAATATGCAGATTTAGCCCCTTCATATGACACACCCTATTTGCTATAATCGAATCACTTTCATTTTTTAACCCATACTATATAGACCCCTTTTCAATTATTTACAAAATTAATTTCATATTTTTTTTACTAAAGCGGGCAAGCAAGTGGGCAACTGTGCCAAATTTCAACTTGGTAGCTTGTGTAGTTGCTGAGAAAAACTGCTGTGACATACCTACACACAGATAGACAGACAACGAAGTCTCACCATAAGGGTTCCTTTTTTACCATTTAGGTACGGAACCCTGAAAATGGACACCGCGTGGTTTCACGTCCCCACACTTGCATTCGTCTTCACTATAAGCCGCAGCGCAAGTTAATTGGGAAATAATGATCCGACAGATTAAATTCCTACGGAGCTATGTAACCTATCACATTATTGCCATGGATGTATATCGCTCGTGGAGACACTCTGCGTGCCAGAGGCTTTCGAAGGGGGATGATTGGAGTTATAGAATGTGTAGTGGCTTTATTAATATTATAAAACACCATGTATTACTCAATTATTAGTTTTGTTAGGTTTTTTAATTGCTTCTAATTTGACAAACGACCCTATCAATAGATCAATCTTTCATGGAACTCTGTGTAGATAAATGGAGTATGAATTTATTTAGTTGAAATTGGTACTATTACAGGGTGAAATTAAATTCAGTGTCCAAATTTTGGGGGTTAAATCAGTACCTAAGTCATAATGAACAACTTTCACTATGGGACCAACCCCGAAATTGGCTAGTCAGCTGACGATGTTTAGTATGGGAGGGTCGATATTTTTTTCGTGATTTCGTGGTCCCATAGTGAAAGTTGGTCAGTATGACTTAGGGCCTGCGAAAACCGGCGGAGCGCAGCGCAGATCACTTTAAATTTATCAATGTATATTCTTTCCTATTTAATTAAATAAGGTATAAATTTGAATGCTCTGAGACCGACCTCGGAGCATCACGGGGGATTTCTACTCTGCGGCTGCGGCTCTATATTTATACCTTATTGTAATTAAAATGGAAAAGAATATACATTGATCAATTTAAAGTGATCTGCGCTGCGCTCCGCCGGTTTGCGCAGGCCCTTACTGATTTAAACCCCAAAATTTGGACACTGAATACACTGAAGACACTCCCACACCGCTCCACTACCGCAGGAGCCTCCAACGTTGAGCGCTAGACCTGTAAGTTCCAATTTTACCATACGATGTTAAATGTTAATCGACTGTTAGTTCATACATTTTGACAGCTGTCAAGACTCTAATCGTCTGTTTACTTTTTGGTGAAATTCTGCAACAAATATGTGTTTCAAAAAAAAATAAGTATGTAGTTTTTGCACAAGACACACAAAACAATTCACGGTCGATATTAGTGGAGCAGGTGCAGGCAGGTAAATAGTGAAGCGGCCGCGGACGCTATGACGTTGATGGATGCACCGGACGTCGGAATAGATCGGTGTTCACACAGAACGCGGATAGTGGAGCGTAAATAATGCTGAGGCTACGTATTTTACGGGTTTCGTGCAAGTTACGACTCAGCTAAGTATAAAATCCGCTATTTAAAATCGGCTGAAACATCTAATGTTGATAAGTAAGTATATTATAAATAAATATACAAATTGAACTAGTCCCAAACTAAGCTCTAGGCTTGTACTATGGGTACTAGGCAACGATATACATACTTATATAAATACATATGTACTTAAATTATATACAAAACATCCATGATTCAGGAACAAATACTCGCGCTCATCACACAAATACTGTATCATATCATATCATTACTCATACCGGGATTTGAACCCGGGACCGCTAGCTTCGTAGGCAGGGTCACTACCAACTAGGCTAACCGCGTCGTCCAAAATTGTTTTCAATCCATGACGGCACGCCCCACTACTTAATTTAACGTACACGGCGCAACCGTGTAACGTCAATTTGAGTGGTAGGGCGCCAAACAGTATGACAGCCTATATTCTGCCCTGCTAAGCTAAAATGCGATATCTCAGACATAACTGCTGTAGCAATTGCTACCTCATTACTAACAGGAGAGGACTGAATCTGCTTTGGCTATTGAATTTGAGATATTGCCTTTTAGCTTAGGACAGCAGTATTGAAAGGCGCAGAATTACCTTGCCTATTTTAGCCCGGAAAAATGCTAAAAAAAACTGTTGAAAAAACTGTTGGCGGAGGGTCGCAAGTTTTTTTTTTTTTTGCGATGAAGCCTGGTTCGGTGTTCTGGCTGACAAGATACAGAGGCGACATCAAGGCGACTCAGCACCACCAGCACCCACCGGCAACTTCCATGTCACTTGTGGCAGGATATGCCGCTCTCGCATCGGCTTATTAAGACACCAAAGGCGTTGTCTTACACACACTACGGCATAAATCGTCTGTAACAGACGTAAAGGCCTATAAAAAATAACTTGTATGACATTATTTAGCTCACAATTACCTTAGCCAGAAAACTATATCCTCCTGAAGCCTACTACGAAGCTAGTTCTAAACAGAATCTTATGTCAGTCTACTAAAGTGAAAAGTCATTTTGATAATTGTCCTTTAGGACTTCAGGCCTCGGGAGGATCATTTAAAGGAACAGCTATCTAATTTTGCACGGCCGAAGACGAGGGTATGAACTAGGAGGAAGTCAAAGGCATTAATAATGCATATTTAAAGGGATTTCGGAGTAGGAATACTAATAGTTGTCCCAGATGGAGCAATTACACAACCGTTACATGCCAAAGTGCCGGAGATAACTTTTAAGTGATCCAGTTTCGTTGGTCACGTTAGTTTTGTAATACTAAAGTGTTATACACTTGGGATTACTTATTTATTTATTTATTTTCAGGCTACCTTACTGACTAAAATACATATATAATAATACAATATCTTAAACCCATCTTTCTTATTGTGCCCTCCAAAAGTTAGTTGAAATTTTCGGGTAAAAAATTAAGAAACCTAATATAATAAATACTCATAATTCTTAACAAACATTTATATTGTATTCGAAAGAACAATGCTTAAATTATAATGTAACATAAACATGAGAATTAAAAACAACTAGGTTATTATGTCAAAAAAAAATATATAATCACTTATTAAATTGTTATCGCCAAAAGTTAGTTGAAATGAAGAAAAAAAAATTTTAATTGATGAAAAGTTTTTGTTTTAGTATTTTGTATGTCCACCTTTATTTTGTATTACTGCCATAAGCCTTCGAGGCATTGATTCTATTAGCTTTTGCAAAACGTGTTGGGGCATATTTAACCACACGTTCAAGATCTCGTCTCTAAACGTAGCGACGTTACGTCTTGAAGTTGTAGAAATCCTACGGTCTATTTCATCCCACAAATGTTCTATAGGATTAAGATCAGGCGACATAGACGGCCAATCCAATAGTTTAATTTTTTTTTTTTTTTAAGTATTGCATCGTTATTTTAGCCGAATGCTTGGGATCATTATCATGTTGGAATATAAAATTCCGATTTAATCCCATATCACTGGCAGATTTTCGTAAATTCATCTCTAAGATATCACAATACGTACGAGCAGTCATCTTACCATCGATCACATGCAATTGTCCCATACCAAACCAAGTAAAACATCCCCACACCATCACTCGACCACCTCCATGTTTCACAGTAGGTCGAACGTATTTTTTATCATACGGATTATCCAAATTAGATCGCCAAATTGTTTGACGTCGATGATTTCCGTATATTTCAAACTTCGATTCGTCACTGAAAATAACTTTTTTCCAAAAATCTATAGATTTATTTTGATATTTTAGAGCAAATTCTAGTCGTTTTATTTTATGGGCATTAGTTAAGAGGGGTTTTTTTCGAGCTACATGTCCCCTTAATTTTGCATCATGAAGCCTTCTTCGTATAGTAGTTTGAGAGACCATAGTACCAGCATTCTGTAATTGTTCTTGAATTTCCTTTACTATTATAGTGGGATTTTTTTTGCAAAGACGCACAATCAGTCGATTTTCCTTAGTTGTAGTAACTCTTGGACGTCCAGGTCGAGGTTTGTCGGCTAATGTCAGGGTTTCTTTACTTTTTTTTATTATTTTTCTCACTCCTTCAACACTAATTTGGAATAATTCTGCTACTCGACTATAGTTTTTAAGCCGATCATATTCACACACCACTCTTTGTCTTTCTTCTATACTAAGTCTACGTCTTGAGGCCATTTAATGACAACTTTTTTTGTTTATTAAAAAGATAATATTAAAATTAACACTAAATCGTATACTTGTAATATTGCCGAATAGAAACACCAAGAGTTATTTGTCTAGAGACACAAACACGCGTGCGATCTGTTATAATAATATGTTTCAACTAACTTATGGCGATTTACTTTCGGTTGTAAAATCATTGTTTACGTTTGGGCGGCTCGAGCGATCAGTATCTCTCTTTCTCTCTGATGGGGTATTACAGAGCACGGCGACTTACAATAAAAACTGTGTTGTTGATGTCGAATAAGTAAATATTATTAACTACAATATTTTTCGAAATGTGTCATAGCTCATTTCAACTAACTTTTGGAGGGCACTATCTTTTATGTACCCTGCGAGCCTAGCATGCATCACAAGAAGTGACAGCACGAATAAAAAGTTGCTAGAGTAATTAAATATCATGCTTAGCTTAGACTGTGCACACTAGTGTGCACAGGCTCTTAATACATTTGAACGATTTATTTCATTACTCTAGCAATACCGGATAAAATCGCTTAGTAGTAAAAGGTAATGAAAGTCAGGACGAGACACTTTTATTTTAAACCGTTCAAACGTTAGAATATGTATTAATTTCCCTGGCACCTGTCAAATTTTGTCTCGTGCATGCATGTTAAGCCCGCTGAAGGCTTTAGAACAGGGTCCGTGCTGGTTTCCGATGCGGGAAACACCACCCATCATGAGGTGCAGAAGGTTTTTCCGGGAGGCGCTGATGAGTCAAGTTACTTAAACTACTAATAAAGGTGCATTGTGGAATCCAAAGTTTTTTTAGGGTTCCAAACCGCAGAAGAAGAAAACGGAACCATCAACCCGTCTGTCCTGCCGTACTGTACTCCATCAGTCTGTGGGTTTGCTGTATATGAAGCTTCGACCGCGATCTCCCAGTCTGGTCAGAGATCAACCACCAGCGAAATACAATAACGAACGAATTATTCGCACAATAGCTGCAAACATTAGACTAAAGCAAAAGGGGAAGACACGTTATCGCCGTACAAGACACTGACATAATGCGTGCTGCGACACCTACATCGCATATTCCACACACACAGCTGTGAACATGAACTAAGAGCAATAGAGATAAATTGATGGACTTACGTCGTCCGCGTAAGAAGACAGCCATATATCTCACAATAATGACGACGTCGCACGTGCTGACAGATCGGTAACGGCCGGACAACTGACTCAATATAGGCGCCCAGCGCCTATATTTAGGTGCTCAAGCCCGCGCGCCGGTCACGTATCTTCCTCTATTTGTTTTCATCTAAGCTGCAGACGAATAGTCCTCACTAATCTATTTAGTCTACTAAAGTATCAAGGGTCATGTGTCATAACCACTTACTCGCCAGCGAAGTTGGTCCCCAAGTTATCAAGGAAAGCGGCACTCGCCCAGGGGACGCTCTGATTACCTGAGACATGTGGCGAAGTTGAAATATAACCTAATTGCATTTCAAACTGTGTACTATTGCTAATATCAATTGGATAATTTGCCTTAAACTATACACTATGAACACAGTATAAATACCTATAGCTAAAGCAGTAAAGAAACTACGAACAAACGTTCGAAACGTCCGGACATGGTAACACTGTCAGTGGCGGGTGTCGCGTGGAGAAGAATGGTTGAGACGTGCGTCTGTGTGAGTGCGACGTTTAGAACGTTTGTTCGTAGTTTCTTTACTGCTTTAGCTATATTTATACTGTGTTATGAACATAGACATAGATGTCGTTAACGTAGATGATGCACCAACTACCTACTCTTGATGGACGATAAAATGTATACCTAATATTCTTTCTGTATTTGAGCATTTCTAAAAAAGTTTGTACATTTCATTCAACTCTCCGATTTAAAAAAAAATGGTAGGTAGGTTGGATAAATGAAACTAAGCAATTTTAAAATAGTTTCCCAAAATGTCCCACAAAATATGTTTCTATACATATTTTTTGAACATTTTGGGAATTTATGTTAAAATTGCAGTTTCATGCACGCAATCTATCTACAATTTTTTTTTTAAATTGGAGCTTGTTTTTTTAATCCTTAAAATTGTACTTTACGTAACTTTTTTTTTTGAAACGAAGCAAACTAGACTTCATATAGGTTTTCCTGGAATCTGTCTAGTTCTGTATTTTTTTTTAAGATTTCAGGCGCAGTAGTTTCGGAGATGAGGGGAATGGTCAATTTTCATCTACTTTCTTAAATAACTATAAAACTATTTACTTTAAAATTATAAAAAAATATATATTTAAAACCGTAACAAAAGGTTATTTTATTTGATAGGTCACACAAAAAACTTTGCAAAACTTTTTTAGTTTATTTTCTAATTTACCCCCCAAAAGTGACCCCCATATTCAAAAAATATTTATTTACGTTACACGTTCGTGTTTGGGTCACAGACACACATTATGAGTACCAAATTTCAACTTAATCGGTTCAGTAGATTCAGAGCAAATTGGCTGTGACAGACGGACATACAGACACAGGAGTGATCCTATAAGGGTTCCGTTGTTTCGTTCGGCGGTACGGAACCCTAAAAAGAACCCTCAGTGATTTTGGCCAATTATTAGGCAGCTTGTTGTAGCACTTTTGTCCCGGTGTTACAAAAGTAACTAAGTGGTAATCGGAGAAACTCGCTAAAAATAACCCGAAAGAAAGTAAACCCAATTAACTTAGGACTTGCAAGCATTACTTAACTAAGTAAGTCGTCTAAATATAAACTTGCTCAAGCCCCTGGCTGTTGGTACTAGGACAGTAAAACAGACTTGGAGTTCATTCCTCTGGGGATTTACTTCTTTAATTAGCCTGCTAACCTGGTCTTATTAACGTACCTGCCTGGATTGTTGTACCAAACATAATGCTTATAAACTTGTCGTGGTTGACAATGTAGCTGACATTTAATTTTATTCTCCGACAAACTCACAAATACGGTACATATGGTACTGTTACACGAACAATACCGTTATAACCACATATTATAAGTATTACTTATATTGTGCGAGCTCCGCCCTTAGAAATGTTTAAATATGCGATAATAAGGACTTTGTCCTTATAAAGGATCTCAAGTAGCACAAAAGCTGTATAAGAGTTTAGACAGCCATAATAACTCTAGTTGCAGCATTTTAAGGGTTGTATAAGCTCTTATACAGCTTGTGTGCTGCTTAGGATTGTAATGTGACATTTCAATAGCCAATTGGCTTCTCGCTTACCATTATAAAACGGGTATTTATAGAAATATTGGCTAGTAATAAAGTATCAATATAATCAGCACTTAGGTATATGGTTTTTGGCCATATAATTTGTGCCCAAATCCACCCTATTAACGATAATTAGCTTTTATACATTATGACGTATTTTTTTGGAATAATAAGGCATACAGAAAGTTTTTGTTAGTTGGGTACTTAAACCAAGTCGTCTAAACATAAAGTTCCTCAAGCCCCAGTCGGCTGTTGGACAGTAAAATAGTCTTGAAGTTCATTCTTCTAGAGGATTAACTTTTTTAATTAACCTGGTCTTGATAATAAATTGTTTAAGAACTTTACATGCACAGATTGTTTGTTTAAACTGGAAAGCTGTTTAAGAGTAGTCTTTCGACCGTATTTACCTAGATTTTTTAACTTAGCAAAATTAAAAAATTCAAAAGCCCGACTTTTTTTTCCATTTTTTTTCGCAGACGTCATATTGAATTATTATATACCCTATGTCACTCCAACAGTTAAGACAAATCTAATGATACCTCATGTGTTAAAATCCGTCAAGCCGTTTAGGCTGCAGAGCGACATAAAGAAATAGGCATACATACATAATATACATACATACGCTCGAAAAACATAACACTACTTCGGGCAGTCGGATAAATAGCTCAAATTGCACTTGAATTGCTGAAAAACCATGAACAATTAATTGTATGAATCAGACGCAAAATAGTCACTAACCAGTATCTATACCCTATTCATATCATAAGACTCGAGTGACGACACAATACTCGATAATAATTTGATTATGTGACTTAATTTGACAATAAATACCGTTTCTCAATTTGTACAAATCTGTACCAAGGGTCTCCGATGGAAATAACCACTAGTTGTTACTTAAAAGTCAACTTTATTACTCTCCAAACAAAAAAATCTTACATTAACAAAAACATGGATCGCCTTACTAAAGCTGGGGAAATCTTGTCAGCGCGTTCCAGAAAGACGGCCGATGGTAACAGCGCCATCTAGCGGTCTACGCTAGAACTATATAAGGTTTAAACATTCTGCCCACCAAGGACATAATGTCCTTTATTTTCACAGCTGCCACCGATAAGAACTGCACTGGCTGGTGTACCAAGAATAACCATCCTTCTGCAAAGCGAGACAGCTTAGTATACTATGATACAAAACAATCCATTCACAATCCAAGAAATTTAACCCGTGTAAACAAGTAAAATAATTATAGCTTCAAACTGTTACAGGTAATATACAAATTTTTGATATAGGACGTTTCATGACTGAGTTTTTACACTTCAATGACACAACTCTGGTGAGATTGTCAGGTCCAGGATGTTTTTGGATGATTCTGCCAAAAAGCCACTTAGTTGGAGGCAAATCATCCTCCTTCACCAAAACGATGTCTCCAACCTCGGGTTCAGGTACCTTGTGTGCCCATTTATATCGATGTACAAGGTGAAGCAAATATTCATTAGACCATCTTTTCCAAAAGGTTTGTAGCATCCTCTGAGTCAGCTGCCATCGTTTCAATGTGCTTATGTTGGAGTTCTCAAAGTTACGTTCAGGCAAAGTGACTAACGGTTCCCCTATTAAAAAATGTCCTGGGGTTAACGGACTTGGTTCAGTAGGATCGCTAGGCAGAACTGATATTGGCCGCGAATTTAAGCAAGCCTCAATTTGGCTAAGTAGTGTTGCCATCTCCTCGTATGTTAAAGTTGTATCACCAATAACGCGTCTTATGTGAAACTTCGCAGATTTTATGCCCGCCTCCCAAAGTCCACCGAAATTAGGGGCCCGCGGAGGTATAAAGTGCCAAGTTGTCCCGATTGTTGTCAATGCTTCAGCTACTTCTTGAGTCATCAGTGATTTTTCTACTTCCAACAATTCTGTAAGCTCCCTAGAAGCACCCAAAAAGTTTGTGCCATTGTCACTAAAAAGATCCAAACAATGACCGCGCCTTGCCACAAAGCGTTTGAAAGCCTCCATAAAACCTCTGGAGGTTAAATCACTGACGACTTCTATGTGTACAGCTTTTGTTGCCATACACACGAAAAGGCATATGTACCCCTTGTATGATTTATGGCCTCTGCCTTTAGTTGTTCTTAAATTAATAGGACCTGCATAGTCAACGCCACTGCGGAGAAATGGTCTCGCAGGCGTGACTCTAGCGGGCGGTAAAGATCCCATAAGTTGACCTTGAATGGCGCCTTTATATCGTATGCATGGAATACATTTACGCGCATGATCCTTTATGAGATTCTTTGCACCCAAAATACAATATGTTGATCTTAAATAGTTAAGCATCAATTGTGTTCCACCATGCAGCGTTTTTTTATGAGCTTCTATGATGAGCAGATTGGTAAAAGGTGATCTGTGAGGTAACAGAATTGGGTGTTTCACGTTTTCAGGTTCGTTGGATTGCGCTAATCTACCTCCTACTCTTAGCACTCCATTTGCGTCCAAAAATGGGGTAAACGATAGGATTTTAGAAGATCGTGATTTAATTTGTCCATATTTTGAGATTTCCGATAATTCTTCTTTAAATTCTTCCTTTTGAGCCATCTTAATGCAAGTGGTTAATGCTTCATCTAACTCGGATGTGCTCAAATACTTGGTTCGATTACCCGTAGATTCTGCGGTTAAAGTATCTTTTTTTAGGAACCGTCTGCAATATGCTACAATATGTACTAACTTCTGGAGAGACGAGTACCTATTCAAGATGGAGTTTTCGATGGTTCCACAGTGTGCCTTGATGGATTCTTCAATGTGTGTTTCATTATTATTCAATTTAGTGTAAGTGATCTTATTGCCAAGTAAGAACGTGGGGCCATTTTTCCACAAAGTATTATTTAGCAGATCCGCTGGTCTCATGCCGCGTGAAGCACAGTCCGCAGGATTTTCCTTTGTGGAAACATGTGACCACTGTACCGGATCAAGTTTTGTCAAAATGTCTGAAACCCTATTTGCTACAAACGTCTTCCAATTACTGGGATGTTTGTTTAACCATGCTAACACTACCATGGAATCAGTCCAAGCTCGTATGTTATTCTTTGGAAGATTTAGGACTCCAGCAACCTCAAGTAATAACTTAGCCAACAGCACTGCACCACAAAGCTCCAAGCGTGGAATGCTAACCTGCTTTACTGGTGCCACTCTAGTTTTGGCTGCCACCAACTGAACATTAACATCTCCTGACGAGCTAATCACCCTAAGGTATACCACAGCAGCAAATGCCAAGCAAGACGCATCTGAAAATCCGTGCAATTCCACTACCTTATCATCAACCTTAGTGCTGACCCACCGGGGAACCTTAAAATCGGCGAGTTCATGCAACTCTTCACGGTAAGTATGCCAGTCTTGTAGTATGTTACTTGGTGGCTTTTCGTCCCATCCTACACCAGCTATCCACAACCGTTGTATGAATATTTTCGCTTTAATAACACACGGTGCTATCCATCCTAATGGGTCGAAGAGTCGCGCAACATCAGAAATAATTTGTCTTTTTGTTACCGGAGTGGATATAGGCGGCAGTTTCACAGAATATTGAAACTCATCATGGTTCCGATTCCAAGTAAGTCCTAAAATCTTAACTATGTTATCTAGCTTTATACTTAAACGCATCTCCTCCTTTTTGGCTTCCACTCCTTCCTTTTCCATTTCATTGATCGCCTCTGACAATTCCTCTTTGTTACTTGCCCACTTTTGCAAGATAAATCCTCCTTCTTTCAACAGCGCACTCATTTCCTTGTAAAGTTCCAAACCTTCCTCTACCGTCTCACATCCTGTCATTAAATCGTCCATGTAAAATCCCTTTTTCACTCTTCCTGCGGCTAAAGGGTACTTATCTGAATAATCGACTGCAACTTGATTGAGAGTTTTGACCGCCAGATATGGTGCTGATGCGGTACCGAAGGTAACGGTCAATAACTTAAAATCTTGGATTTCTTTTTCTTTATCATCTCGCCATACGATACGTTGATAATTACAATCTTCTTCCGATATTCTTACCATGCGATACATTTTTACGATATCTGCGATGAGGCACACGGGGTACAACCTCCACTGCATAATGAGATGGCGTAACTCCAGCTGTAAGGTAGGTCCAATCATTAATGTGTCGTTTAATGATGTACCCGCTTCGTTCTTACAGGAAGCGTCGAAAACCACTCGTACTTTGCTCGTGGACTTATCTTCCCGAATGACAGCGTGATGTGGTAAGTATGTTGATTGATGTTTGTCCTTATCATCCGCAGGAACTATTGTCATATGGTTTAACTGTAAGTATTCATTAATTACCGCTGAATATCTTTCTTTAAGATTTGGATCCTTATCGAACTTTCTTTCGAGTGATTTAAATCTTTTAACTGCGATTTCACGAGAATTGCTTCCCTTGCAGGTCGGATTATCTTCACGGAAAGGCAACTTTACCACATATCTGCCTTCCACATCTCTTCGTGTTGTGGCTACATACATATCTTCACACCTCTGTTCCTCAGCACTTAGTATTTTAGAACTTATTAAAGGCTCGGATTCCATCTCCCAAAATCGCTTTATTATTTCATTGTCAGTATCAATCTGTGTGTGTAAGACAATCGCGTTGTCATCGATCCCCGCACAATCTACTTGACCCGATAAAATCCACCCTAGCGAGGTATTTTGTGCGAGTGGGGTTCCCATTGGACCCTTCATAACACCTGCTTTAATAATCTGACAGTATACTTCTGCCCCCAATAAAATATCTATCTTGTTAGGTGTACCGTAGCTCGGATCAGCAAGAGTTACTTGCTGTATATCTATCCACTCTGGAGCGTTTATCTTCTTTGCTGGTAAATACGTTGTGATGTTAGACAAGACGTAAGCCTTCAATGTTAATTCAAATCCAGGTTCCGCAATAGATTGAATTTTTATCGTTACCATATTTTTTGAAACCACTGAGGTTTTCTCACCGCCCAAACCTGATATTACCCCGTTGACGGGAACCTTCTTCAGACCCAAACCTTGGACTGTAGCCTCGGTTATAAACGAGGCTTGAGAGCCCTGATCTAGTAGGGCTCTGTACACTTGAAAATGACCTGTTTTTGACTCAGCTCTCACTAAAGCGGTGGCTAAAAGAATTTGTTGGTTAATCTTACCCTTCGCAAACAAAGTCACTTCTGAGGTGATTTCATTTGATGAATTAACCATTACACTATTGGATTCGCACACTTCCTCAGAGACCTCTTCAACTGCTTGATCTACGTTCCCTAAATGAGCAGTCGAAGCTGAACCACCCTTCGGGTGAAGTAATGAATGATGTCGTTTGTTACAAATTCGGCAGTTGATGGCTTTTTGGCAGAATCGAACCGAATGATTGGCACCTAAACAGTTGTAACATATACGGTTCCTTGTGACAAAGTCGTGCCTTTTGTCAACTTCTTCAGCAGCAAATTTTTTGCAGAAACATAATTTGTGATTTTCACTACAAAACTCGCAAACAATATTGTAAGCATCCGTAACGTGAAAGGTTTTAGAACCATTAAAATTACTTGACGATGGTTTGACCAAAGAGTTTTTACCTTTATAATTATAATTGGTTGGCTCGATAAATTCGAGTGCGCGATATCTACTTGTTAAAAAGTCTTTGAATTGTAGAAATGTTGGCAACTCATCTGAACTTAAATTTGATGTAACATTTAACTCCCATTGTTTGCGAGATTCGGAGTCTAATTTGAGAGTTAATACATGAATAACAATAATATCCCATGTTGACACATCAATTCCCAGATTAGTCAATGCGCTCAAGCAATCGGAAGAGGTATCTAAAAGTTCTTTTAAATAACTTGCAGATTCACTAGAAGCATTTCGCTGGCTTAACAAACGTTTGAGGATGCAGTGAGATAAATATTTTTTGTTATTATAGCGTTCTTCCAATTGCTTCCAGCATCTTTCATAATTTGTGTCACTCACAGGTACGTATCTTATAAGTTGTTCCGCTTCTCCAGACAAATATCCCTTGAGATAATGCAACTTTTGTACGTTATCTAGCGATCTATTATTATGTATCATTGAAACAAACAAATCTCGGAACGTTGTCCATTCAGTATACTTGCCTGAAAAGGTCGGAATGCTTATTTTAGGCAACCGAATCACCTGGTTTGGTTGATAGGTAATATTGGAGTCACTAGGCACATTTACTTGATGTAATGAATTTTGTGTTTCATATTCAGCTAAAATAACCTTTAATTCATACTTGCATTCAGTATACACTTCTTCCGTTTTATCGTAAACCTCATTAATTGTATACAATTGCTTCTTTAAAACCGATTTCTCGGTCGTTTGTAACAATTCTTTATGACCTACTCTAAACTCTGACCATAACTGCTCTATTTGTTCTAGTATTCCCTCCACGTAAATTTTATTAATTCTATCCTTAGGGGACTTTTTAAAGTTAACCATTTTTTTTTTAATGCGCTCAGAAAGGTCATCTTGATAGTGAATCAACGATTCCATTCCAAAAATTTTTATTTTATTTTATTTTACAAAACGGACAATGGTACAAATTTTCTAAGTCCCCCAACAACACTTAGAAAATTTCATTAAACATTAAAGACCGAAAATATTACAAGTGTTTAAAGACAATTGACCTTGGGCACGAGTTTTGAGCGTGGATTCCCCGTACCTTCGTTTTATTCACTTATAATTCTAAGTCCTTACTTCTATGTTAATCAAGCAAAATTTTCTAAGTTAAAGTTACTTTGCATACACTTTAATAAAATAGTCCCAATACTCATTAAAATAGTGTTGAAGTTTCCTTGAAGCCTTTTCTCCAAATTATATGTTCTGCTCTTCCTTGACACAAAGTTAAATATCACCAACCAAATAATATAAAGTACTCACGATCTTTCCTGCACTTCACAATCACTCACACATCTACAGATTCCTCAGTGTGATGTCACTTAGATGAATTCCTTGCTGCTGCGCCGGTCGCACACCTTTGCCGTAGTGTTGATAGATGGCGCCACCGTCGCACCTTACACGTGCTGCTATGCTTTCACCGGCCCTCCGAACAGCGAACCACTGCTACTATGGGCACACGGCGTGAAGTGTAGCTCACACTGAACTACTACCAAAATCAAGCCAACAACTTGTTTATCCGGTTCGAAGGACCATGTACAAATCTGTACCAAGGGTCTCCGATGGAAATAACCACTAGTTGTTACTTAAAAGTCAACTTTATTACTCTCCAAACAAAAAAATCTTACATTAACAAAAACATGGATCGCCTTACTAAAGCTGGGGAAATCTTGTCAGCGCGTTCCAGAAAGACGGCCGATGGTAACAGCGCCATCTAGCGGTCTACGCTAGAACTATATAAGGTTTAAACACAATTTTAAAAGTGTGTTCCATCGTTTAATATCCTTATTTAAAAACCGCCATCAATGTATAACACAAAAGATTTTCAGAATACTTCGTTAAAATTTGTTTCCACTGAGCAGAAACAGAAATAGCTAATTGAATTTGATTGTGCTCTAGCGTCGAACACGACCCAACCCAATCGGATCGGTTGGCCCTTTTTGTACGGAATTCCGGAACACGAGTTAAGGCGTCCCTGTCGGAATACGATGTGGTTTAGGAAAATTAAAACGGTGACAATTTAAGATATGGTTTTTTTTTAGTTACTTCGAATGGTAGGTAACTTATCGCTTGACAAAAAAGACATGTTAATAGATGGAACTACAAAATCTGAAGAAGCAAACACCACATTAATAAGTAAGTACATTTTAACTCTTTTCAACTTATTAATATACTCACCGGCATATTTAGCGGAACAATAATAAAAAGTCTAAATTTTTAACGAAACACTTTTGTCTCACAAATAAGTATAACAATGTTTATTTCTTATTACGCTAAATTATTGACGTCTTATCTGAATAAAATTTTTATGAAAAACAAATATCTAACTTAAAACATTTTACTCGGGAAAAAAATAACTTTTTCGAAATGTCTTACTTTTATTTTGTTCCGCTAAATTTGCCGGTGAGTGTATTATAAATGCGAAAGTTTATGAGTGTGTTAGTGTTTGTTGACTGTAAAACGGCTTGACGGATTTATATGAAACTTGGAATGAAAATAGCTTATACCCTAGATTAGCAGATAAACTACCATTTACCCCCAATAATACCCTAATCCCGTGGGATGGCAAAATTACTAATTCTACACGAGCGAAGTCGCGGGCAGAAGCTTGTATAAATTTAGCAAAAAAAAATAGTTTACAACCTCTCGAAATGCTTCAGTACATTAATTAAATTCTCTGTCAATTTACGGAAAATTATGTCGCTCTTTTACTTTAAAAATCGGATGCATTATGCATTTAAAGTTCCGTCTGCATTGTTTAAATTATCTGTAGCTGTAGTAGCAGTATTATCTCCTGTGGTGCAAGTGCATCTGATAATGACCTGTCGACTATCACCACACTTGTTTTTATATTGTTCAAAATGAAATACGAGTATCCTTGTTCCCCAACTAGTTCAGATTTTAAAATTATCTGGTTGCACTTAACGCTGATTAGCTAAAGTACTTATAATGTAGTAGGAAACGAAAATATATTGGACTTACTTATTTTTGTATTTTTAAGCTGAATACAGACATACATTGCAATGTCCTGTATACGCCCCCTTATGATTTTTAAATTATCGTACACCAAAATTTTGACTTTGGACAATAATAAAACTTGTGACGTCACCGGTATATTCTTCAAATTTTCCATAAACATATCGTTTGGATACTTCTTTAAGTACTGCCCTGCTAAGCTAAAATGCGATATCTCAGACAAAACTGCTGTAGCAATTGCTACCTCATTACTAACAGGAGAGGACTGAATCTGCTTTGACTATTGAATTTGACATATCGCCTTTTAGCTTAGGGCGGCGGAGTACCTATAGCTGATTTTCCTACTTGAGTCCAATCCAACGAACCAACGCCTATATCGAGGGCCCTTTGTGTTCAGAGAGCTGAACAATACCAAGAGGTACTCTAAACCTGTAAACCCTGTGTTCAAGTTTCCGGAGAAATCCTGTTTGAACCGGAATATCAGGATGAAATGTATATGCGATAAAAGAACGGTTTAATCAGGCGCCGCCGGACGCCGCCGGACGCAGTTAGCCGGGCCGGGTCTAACTTGGATTAATGGCTCCTGGATATTATGACTCTGGAAGATACCTTTTACGTTAAAAAGTATTTTTGGCAATGTTACTCTTAATCAACGTACTTAATGCTTATTTCTACATACATCAAAGGCGTACTATAGGGTCGAGGACTATCTAACGGACAAAAATGCTTGGCCTAAACCAGAAAATTAACCAATGTTTAATGTTCAATAGCTTACCTACTACTCGTACATACCTCATAAAAATCATGTAAACGCTGTATCTTGTCTAGGGGACACGGTTTATGTAGGAAGACATGTCAAAACTGTTTTGTGTGATATATATATATATATAAATTTTCTCGTAGTCATTCTGACATGTTTTCCTGCAAAACTACGCAGATATTTAATATTATTTTTACAGTTTTATATAATGCTAGGATAAGTAGTATCATTGTTATATTTTTATTTAAAAAATGACTAACTGTTGAGTTTCTTGCGGCGCTTCTTCTCAGCAGTGGTCTCCTCTTGGGAAGCGCTGGTAGATTTTGACGTGTACAAGTGCTCTTGCGGCCTACTTACTGAATAAATATCTTTTATCTTTTTTTCGAAATGAAGTCGCCCTCCGCGTCTGTCTGTCCCTATATATGTACGCTTAGATCTTTAAAACTACACAACGGATTTTGATGCGGTTTTCACTATCAATTACATAATTCTTCACGGGAGGTTTATATATATAATAGAACCCGGAGTGAAGCGAGGCGGGTCGCTATAGGCTATATTTTAACTTATGTTACCGAAGCGAAGGGCGGGTCGCTAGTATTATTATTATAAATTAAAGTAATACCCCGCCACGCTGACTTTGTGTTTGTTCAGGATAATCTCAGAAACTACTCAATGGATTTTTATACGGTTTTCACCACAAGAAGGAGGGATTATCTAGGAATTTTATGGCTATCATTGTGACGTTCTCAGTATAAAGGGACCTTATGGAGAAAGGCAGTTACGCTCTTCTTGTTCTTGTAACTATACGAATACTATGGTAACAGTTCTAAAAATGGCGTAACCGCCTGCCTTCATAAGGTCCCTTTATATTGAGAACGTTACAATTGAGCTTGGGCAAAAATGCTTTCGTATGTCCGGGTCTCTTCTACAGATCGCATTTCTAATCCGATTCTCGTGAAATTTTGTGAGCAGGCTCGATAATTATATGGATTTTTTTGTCGATTCAGTATTTCAATTTTTTTCAACATGGCAAAATGGGGGTTTTTGCGATTACAAACTTATTTGCGGTGTTGGCAAACTGACCGCGACCTATGTCGATGTATGGGGATGACAATTTTCCAACGGCAAACCACAGAGCCACTAATTTTAGAACATTACAGAAAATTAATGCCCGTGCGTAGTCTCGGATCGCTTCGATAGCAACATGCGAAAGTGTGGTCGATTGTTTGTTTGTTCCGTTATCGCAGTTCAACGCCTAAATCGATCGACGACAAATTTGATACAGAGATAGTTTATTGCCTGGAGACGGACGAGTAGTTCACATTTTACTTTAAATACTACATCAGGATTGAAAAGTCGCTACACACACAGTACATAAAATAAATAAACTTATCTATCTCAACTTGTTATCGTCTTTCCACCTCGTAAGCTGACGTATCATCGTTCATCATCATCATCAACAGCCGCAAGACGTCCACTGCTGGACAAAGGCCTTCCCCAAGGTTTTCCACAACGATCGGTCCTCTGCTCCTGTCATCCAGCAAAAGTATAAAGTTACTCGATAATATATCTGTCAGCCAGAAAGCCAGTCTGTGCCATATTTTGCCTCTTTACAAGCAACTCATAGCGACTCGTACCAATTAGGTTGGTTTGCCCGATCGAACTGGCAGACTTTCTATTTACCTATTCCTTGCTTTATGTAGTCTTACCATTCCTGCTTGTCAGGCTTAGGTTTAAGTTTAACTATTACAGGGCAAAAATGACAATATTAATTTGCATTATAATTCAGTGAAATCAAGCATTGAAAGACCTTTTACTATACCATAATTCGACACCCGTTCATTCAATAAATCAATTTCTAGAGTTATTTGCTGCCGACAGGCATAAAATATTGCCACAAATCTAACATAACCTACTTTATCAATGTTCAGGATTTTCTGAAAACTGCAAGACTAACATAAATAACTTTCGTTCAAACGCTACATTCTATAAAACGTTTGTCGGTAATTTAACAAGATCTTAGCACAAGTTGTATTTCGCTTGCAGTTTAGGTAGTGCGTCTTTGTCGTTACAGACAAGTCAGAAAGGGAGATCCGAACGACAAACAGTCGCGACTTGTGCAAGCCGTCAGGGGCAGCCATTTCCTCAGTAACGATTCGGTTAGTTTTTGCGAGAGAATTAGGTCGATGCCACTAACGGACCGGTCCACTGAGAACCACTAGTTATATAGTAGCATTATGACTATTAGGAGGCTTAGTGTAATCATGTCCTTGCGTTAATATCAATACCAATAGACCAGCGGTCTCGGGTTTGATTCTGAGCACGAATATTTGTTCCTGTGTTAGATGTAGCTAAGCAAAAAAAATGTAATAGGCTCAATCATTGATTACGTTAACACCAGGAGATGCCTTACGCGCAATTTCCTAACCACAAAAGTCTGTCATTTTTGGGGGAGGCGATGTAACACACATACAAACCGCTAACACACAAATGCCAAAATTGCTCTTATTCCTACGCACTCTCACCACAAAAAAACATAAACACTAACTTGAAATCACGCACGCAAACAAACAAAATACGTGTGTAACGAACACGTGCGTGCGAATTACAATTACACATGCAATATATTGGTGTGCAATACACAAAAAAATTTGAAACTGATCAAAATTCACGGTGAAAATAATGAAATGCGTTTTGATTTTTGTTGCACACTAACTAATAAACTCACTAAGCAACTGCAGTTTTTGGATTATGATTGGACCATGTTATCAATTTCACCACAAACATCACCCTCATTTGACTACAGCAAACCTCATCAAACTATAAAACATGGGATACGTTGAAGGATATAAATGACAGTACCTGAGACACTAAGTGTCGTCGCGCCGAGGGTTCGAACCCGCAGTCTTTGCGTAGTAGGCCAACGCTCTAATCATCAGTCTATTCAGACGGCGGCAGCCGCCCCGAAATTACGAACCATATTGCGCGGGAAATCTTTTTGCGTGAAAATACGGGAAAACGAATTTTCCCAGATATGAGACCTAGCTGAATCGACTTTTCGTCCCCGTAGGCCACCATAATATGTATATACATGATGTTTCTTGTTTAATAGTATACCTATAAGATATTCTAGATAAGCCTGTGCCACAGTGCTCTTAGTTCATAATGGCGCGGCGGCCTAGTCGCAAGCGATGTCTCTAATATCACCGCTTGTGTCACGACAGATTGCGTGCAGGGAGATGAAGTCAATGATAGATTGGGAACCGTGATGGATCTACAGGGTGTCCCAATATCAGTAACCCACATTGACACCGGAGGTAGACCAGCCTAAGACGGACCGAACCAGAACCTTTTTTTTATTTTTTCTTAGCTTTTTTTTATTTATTTTTTACTTTTGATTTTTTTTTTAACGGAGTGGAAATGCGTTACGCTTTGTCCCCACACCGAACCAGCCTAACATGATCTTAGTAAAAATCGCATGGTTTTCAAGATTTACCAGTTTAAAGTTATTTTCCAGTACAAACTTTAAACTGGCTTATCTCGAAAACCATGTGACTTTTATTGAGGTCATGTTAGGCTGGTTCGGTCCGTCTTAGGCTGGTTTACCTCCGGTGTCAATGTGGGTTACTGATACTGGGACACCCTGTATGTTTAATTTCACTACATATTATTTACGCTTAAATATTTCAGCCTTCCCAAAGGATGTCTACGATGGTCAGTTTTGTGGTCCTTGTGGTTTCATCGAGCGTTTCAACCGCCCTCATTCCCGTGGCCGCATTAATGTCGAAATTCCTGTAGCTTTGGATGCTATTTTAGGTTATCTTGTAGAGTGCTTTGACTTCTACAAAATAACTGTAAATGCTTAACAAACATTATTTGTGTGTTTTGTCATCCCTCTTTTTGCAGTGAGGGATATATTTAAAAATACCACCACTGAGCACGGCGCATACTTACGCATCTACCCTTTAATTAATCTAAGGATAATATGTGACATCTTTTCCACTAGAGAACTCACTTTGACTCAAATTGTTTCCTGCCGGAAACCTCCTAGGAGGGGGGTCTAGAGGGGGGTATAATTGCGTCCTGCACCTGCCCCGGCAATTATGAAGCCTGGATTATGGAAGACCCAGGATTTTAGCTTAATGGAACGAGTATTATGTAAGGTTTATGTGAATGGTAAGCTTTATATGCATAAGTTCTCTGGCCCTAGAGAAAAAAGGTATAAGTCAGTACAATACCACAGACAGGTACAGTCAGCATAACATAGATACAAGCAGCAAAAGTGGCCAAATATATCGCAACACATCTTTATTACTATAGGAATATAGATGTGTTGCGATATATGTGGCCATTTTGGCTGCTCCTATTTGACGCTGACTGTACATAAATACACAGATACCTCGCCATACGTTAAACTTATATTATAAGTTATAATTTATAACACCCCACTTTCGCGTCGGGCGGGGGGTTAAAAACATTAGCTACTTACCTACATCGCCGGGTCCGTTATAAACGCAAGCGCTACAACACCCCAAAAGTTCCGTTAAAGTTATATTAAAGTTCTAACAACACACTGCATCAAGTCAGAATGAACCGTAAAGAGGTCGGATCGAATAACGACGCAAACTTTATCGAGTCTCCTGTCTCTTTCACTCGCGGTTATCTCGCTCGATACAATTCATCGCCCCAGTGTCAGTTTTGTCGTCGTCAAGGCGATACGTTTGTCGTCAGTCGGTAAAGTTACAAGGCATTTTCAAGAGGAAACAGTTATAATTACGAATAAAACAATTAATAACAAAATGGAGCGCAAGGTACGTATTTCAAACTAATTATTTCGACTACAATTCGCAGTATATCTATTATGTGTTAGATAAGATTATTCCGTCTATTTTACAAAGTTATATTTGCGGGTGGTGAAAAGTAGAACTAACGCCGCGCGGTACTAAAATACTAAAGACGTGTGACAAGAAGCGCTCTCGCGAGTGTAAATCATACTTTGTAAAGTCTATGCTGTACAACTCTCACATTCACTAAGACACAAATTTGTTTGTATTTCGTCGCGTTTATATAGACACACATTACATCGTAATTATACCTTAACATTTAGATATAGAGTTCTTTTTGCCTTGTGTTTACATCGGAATATACGTATAACGGCTTGACATTGAGCGCTAGAATGTGTCCCCCTTTTAATGGGTTATCGTTATACGTTATCTCGCTTACTCGCGTGGCATAAAGCGCTGGTTGTCTCGCTCGTTTTAAGGTAATGTCCGTCTAGCTAGATAGTAAATGTTTCTTCGTAGGTAAAAAGGATTTAACTTCTATAGTAATAAGATTGGTTATTTCGGAACAATAATATTATGATTGTGGTTGAAATGTAATGGATAAAAATGTTATCAACTTATCTATAAACAGATAATTATGATACTCGTAAGATTATTGACTAACCCTAAGGTTCTGTGGAGAGGCAATCTACTGTGCCCAAGGTTCGAATCCCGCCGGAGGCTTTTATCTGCCGACTCGAGTGATGAGTGCGTATGGTCGGGGTTGTTTGTTTTTGTTTTGCATGTGATGATAATATCAGATGTTAAATCCACGATATTTTATTATCTATATCTTTACAGAAAATCGTAAAATGCGTCATCATGCCGCTTGGAGGGACAAGTGTAAGCAATCATTCACTAATTAATTAAGTACCGAATTACAGTATTCTTATAATCTTAATTACCTAGTGAAAAATAAAAATAAAACACCATCTTTTTTTCGTGTTATGGAATATGTTTATGCCTTATTTTCTGCTGCGATTTTTTCATATTAGCGTGGCAACAAATAGTTTGGAAAAAAGTAGTTCACTGTTCGAACTGTTCGAAGTGAAATTGACAACATGTTCCAAATTTTATAAAAATAATCTTTCAGCTCTGTGTAGTTGCCACTTGAGAATATTTACATCATCAAACTCTTTTTTGCCGGGCTCTATACCTACCTGCTAAGATAACATAGAGGTACTTATAACATTGTACTCGAAAATTTCTGACATATTTTCTAAGGTACTATAGAGGCATAAGAGCTTGTCAAATATTTTTAACACACTTTATATTAGCTTCTCTTTTAAATGACTAATTAATTAACTAAAATTTTAATAAAATCTTACGTCGAATTAAAATCTACTTCGGTTGTTGGATCGACTTGAAATGTTGGTTATGTAATTCTGATGACAATACAATAATACGGTAACATCGAGCTGGTCTGATGATGGAGACGCAAGGTCGTAAGGTGTCAATGACTAGTAGATCTGTCAAGTTTGGACACGTTGGTCATCATTGTTAGAAGTGCAGGCAACAGCGTACACAATGTTAGAATGCTGGTAACTGTGGGCACATTCTAAGAACTGTTCTATTCCGCAGACAGCCGAGGATACGGAAGCGGCGGTGGCCCACGACATGATGAACGAAAACTGGAAGACCAGGGGTGGGAGTATCTGGAGCGTCGGCCAGGAGCGGACCGGCACCAGGGTCAAGTGGGTCGTTCTTCTTTTTTTATCGACAATAAGTTGTCCCCGATAACATGAAGTTATAATTATAATTAAAGATCGGCTGACGGGAGCAATTTATGTCACTTTCACGAGTTCACGTCAAACGTAATGACTGGTATGGATATGTTAGGTATGGTTTAAATTAAAGTATATGTAAACAAGATAAAATTAAAACTAAAACTCGACTACGAAAACAAACAACGACATCACGGTGCCTCTTATGCTATTTTTATTACTTGTATTACAAAATAATGGTACATTTCTTATAGAACAACATTTCTTTTCGAGATTTATGCATTAAAACCTCACATTTGGTAAGAATCCATGGTGAATTTTTTACATTTTGCCTTAAAAGTTAAAAATGCGTAAATGTACGCATTTTTAACTTTAATAATTCAAAATCGTACTCCAGATTTGATTAGAATTATATCTATAATATTCTTTAGTCGGAAAAATGCTACCTGTCGCCGACCATTAATAATAAGACTCGATAAAAAAATCATACATTTTTAATAGGTATATAAATTGTGCACGAAATTAAATAGAGTCATATCCATATGATACTTTCGTAATCAAAGTGACATAAAATGCTACCGGTGGCCGATCACTAATTATAATATAAACAAACACATAGATTACACTATCAAGGTATTTGACGACGCGGTTAGCTTAGTTGGTAGTGACCCACAAAGCTAGCGGTTCCGGGTTCGAATCCCGGTATGGGCAAATATTTGTGATGAGCGCGAGGATTTGTTCCTAAGTCATGGATGTTTTCTATATAATTTAAGTATGTACTCGTATTTCTCTATATAAATATGTATATCGTTGCCTAGTACCCATAGTACAAGCCTAGAGCTTAGTTTGGGACTAGGCGATTTGTGTGAGATTGTCCCTGATATTTATTTTATTTTATTTTATTCCTAATAAATAAACTAACAACATTATGTTATCACTGCATAGGTACTTTACATGATTTAACTGGCGCAAATAAAATAAATCGTGACGGAGGGGACATGGTTATAATTTGGGGGACCGTGACGAAGGTGTACAATTTGATCAAAAAGTATTGCTTATAAATTAAATGTTATATCGCGCAATAGTCCATCTCTACAAAGGTACATTAATCAATATTAAGAACACATTACTTATCACTTGTAACCCTGTTATATAAATGTTAAATGTTAATTTGTAAGCCTTGTACATTGTCAATAAAAAGAAGACCCAAGTAGGCATCAGTTATTAGGTATTATTATGATAAAGAACCCGGTTATTTGCATCCAAAATAATAGTTATCGACACCTAATGACCGTGGAATTATCCTTTGTACTTGATAAAGTTGACGGTGGCAATGTGGTGGCCATTATGCGCTGACAATAGGACTGATTACTCCATAAGTTTGTCAGCTTGATTAATACTAGCGACCCGCCCTGGCTTCGCATGGTTAGCACTAAGGATTAAAAATTATAGCCTAAGTAGGTATAGTATATAGTATAAATAAAATAAAGTCGCCCTCCGCGTCTGTCTGTCCCTATATGTACGCTTAGATCTTTAAAACTACGCAACGGATTTTGATGCGGTTTTCACCATCAGTTAGATAATTCTTCACGGAAGGTTTATGTATATAATAGAATCCGGAGCAAAGCGAGGGCGGGTCGCTATAGGCTCCGAAGCGAGGCGAGGGCGGGACGCTAGTTATAGATAATTCCTCTTTATACTCGTATTGGTGAAAACCATACGAAAATCCGTACAGGTGTTTCTGAGATAAGCCCGAACAAACAAACTCAGCTCACAAACCATTAAAAAAAGCCGGTCAAGTGCGAGTCGGACTCGCGCACCGAGGGTTCCGCACAAACTTGCAGGTAAATGGCATACAATAGAAACAAAGTCCAGTATAAACTGACACGCAATAAGTATGCAGTTTCCTACTTAGTGAGTGTCAGTTTATAATGGACTTTTATGTGATGTAACTACAAATTAACGGTTTTCGAATTTTTTCCTTTACTTGTACTATAAGACATTGCTTCTTGCCTTCCCTTGAGATTCCCTTCAATATGCGGAATAAACGGCTGTAGTATCTTAATTGCGTTCACTTAGATGTTTGACTTTTTTACTGATCCAAGGGATTGCAGACCTAAGTATTTGATATGAATTTCAACTTGATACCTTCACGCGTTCCTGAGAAAAAGAGTCTTGACAGACAGACAGACAGACAGACAGACAGACGGACGGACGGATGGACGGACGGACGGACGGACGGACGGACGGACGGACAGACAGACAACAAAGTGATCCTATAAGGGTTCCGTTTTTTTCATTTGAGGTACGGAACCCTAAAAAGATAAAAGATATTAAATTTGTAATAATGCTTAGTGATTAAGTTTTTTTTCTGTATTTTCTTTTTAAGTTTATAATGATTTATATTGACGATCTCAATATTCTCAATGTAATTTCGTATTATTTGACATGCAATGCTATTATAATTTTATTGTAACATTAGACACATTGAAATAAATAAACTAAACTAACATGTTTTAAAAATGTAACATAAATACGTGACAGATAAAAGCAGCTTGAGGGAAAACGCGATAATTTTTTTTTATTATTAACTTGTATTTTTTTTAACCTTTCGCCAGGTCCCGCGCCACCACCTGCCAGCTGGTGCAGCTGGTGAAGTTCATGGAGCAGCACAAAGAGCTGGCCGTGGCGCACGCGCAGCCGCTGCCCGGCAGCGAGCAGCTGTGGGAGCAGCTGGCGCGCCAGATCAACCAGTTCGGACCGCCCAAGACGCCCAAGCAGTGCAAGACCGTGAGTACCTTAGGCCCCGCTTCACCACCTGCCAGGCTGGTGAACGTGGGGCAGTACAAGGAGCTGGCCGTGGCGCATGCGCAGCCGCTGCCCGGCAGCGAGCAGCTATTACTGGTTTCACACGGGGGCAGGGCAGTGAGGCAGGACAGTAGATTTCCATGGGTCGGTAGAGTAACGACTCTGTTGCTTTCCTCATCACTCCCAAGGAAATCTACTGTCCTGCCTCACTGCCCTGCCCCCGTGTGAAACCAGCATAAGGGAGCTGGCGCGCCAGATCAGCCAGTTCGGACCCAAGACGCGATCAAGTTATTACTATAGATCTCGTTTTATAGAGTTAGTACAGGTCCGATTGTGACGAAAATCTCCAGGGAAGGCCTCCAGCAGTGGACATATTTCGGCATAATGAATAATGATTCCATTCTCCAACAGCGGAACACCCAAATACACCGAAATATTTTTTCCGTATATTCATTTGTCCGAATTTTAATTTTTTATGCTGGAGCTATTTAAAATTAAAAACGTATTTTAATTGCTATACTAGGTTAGGTTAGGTATGATTTATGTGCGATATCAAAAAATAAAGCCTCCGTTATAAAAATTGCATTCGGAATTATTATAACGGATTTCAATCAATTCGTAACTATGGCTCTTCGGGGTTATGTAGTGTTCCCCTCCAACAGACATGGCGCGACCTTCGCAAGCGGGCGTTCGTGATGATGCGGACCAGGCACTGGGACCAGGGGAACGGCAGGAACCTGTACGGCATGGCGCCCAAGATCGTCAAGCTTATCGCCGAGGCTGGCGGACTACCAAAGGGCGGCTTAACAGGTGTGATAGGTGTGTACCACTCCCTGTATCTTAACCCTTAACAGCCCAGCTTACGAAGGGGTGCAGAAGTGTTATAAGAACCTTGAACCTTATGGATACTGTCAAGAAGCTTATTTATTTATTTATTTATAAGGCATAATTACAAATTACAAACCTAGGCAAATTCATAAGTCATTCCTTGAATTATTTACTAGTTCGTAACTCGATTACAACTATGCACGACATTTTAATTATGTCATGTCATGTGTAAACAAAGAAATTACTTGCACCTAAAACCAGCATGGAACATAAGCTATTACAAAATCTAAATGAAACATTGCCTACTTACATCGATTTTTCTTCTTGGAAATAATTTTTATTATTTTATTGCCTTATGCGTGAGCTACACGGTTTCAAACCACGGTTTTAAACCAAGCAACCTTGGTAGAAGCGAGAGGCTACACGGTTTCAAACAAGCCCATTTGTTTGATATCTGCCAAGGGCGTTTAAGGTCATGCAAAATTTGGTTTAAAACCACACGGTTTCAAACCACCTGTTTTAAACCATTGTTTGAAACCGTGTAGCACGCGCATTAGACAGACAAATAGGCATACGGAACACTTGATAGGAAGTGGTCACCGCCGCCTATGGATGTTTGCAACACCAGAGGCGTCACTAACGCGTTGCCGGTCTCAAAGAAATTTAATGACACCCTTTTTAAAAAGCCCCATATGTAGCGCATTACACTTAGTTCCTTGGAGTTTAGCAATACTGCTAGTAAAAATATCAACACTTGGTTTATTTTTCAATAGATCGTTGTAAGTACGCGACATGCGCGTAATGGGGCTATTATAATATACATTATTAGAGGCTAAGGGAACAGAAAATAACTTGTGCGGCTGGACCTGTTTGTTGCTCGGAGAGAGAAGTAACTTAAATCGGAGGAGTTTATCTTATTATTTAGAATTTTGTGAACATAGATGCAATGTCAGAGGATCAGTTGGACAGAGAGAGTAACAAACACGCAGGTACTGGAAACAGTGGAAGAGAAGAGACAATTAATGGACAATAAGAGAAAAGGAGAGGGAAAATGATAGGTCACCTCATACGACACGACAACTTTCTAAGAAATATAATTGTAGGAAAGATAGAAGGGAGGCGTGCAAGAAGAACAAGAATATAAACTATATCGAACAAATTAAAAAGGTCATGTCGTATCAAAACATTAAAGGGATCGAACAAAATGGTGGGCCTGCTTTGAGCTACACCAACAAGAGCATAGCTCTCAAATAAGGAGAAGAAGATGCAATGTGAGCTGTTTTACGTCTTGATTCTAGAGTGTCAAGATTAAAGTGGGCAAGTCTTATTAGCTTAAGATTGCACAGTTATTTGTAAAACAGAGCGCGGGCGCGGGTCGGGCGGAACGAGTCCGAAGTGCAGTGGGTATTTAAGTACACATAGAGTTATGGTCGTTACACTTTAACAATAAATTTTAGCTAGAAAAATATTACCTTGAATTACGTTTCGGATCTCTTTTATCTCTTTCTTCGGGAATATAGAAAAGAGATGAAAAATTATCTTGTCTTCTTTATTCCTGGAGAACGAGATCCGTGACGTAAAATACTTATTACAAAACCGTTTCTAAAAACAGAATACAACTAGATTACGCTCATATCGGAGTTTAACTCGGTCATATTAAGAGGATTGTGAGTTTGGTGGCTTTCCATACAAACGGCGATAACGTTTTCCACCTAAATTAAGTTTTCGTTTTCCTAAATATTAACCGATTTCGACCAATTTTTGGCTGATATGATGAAGATGATGATGATGACCGATTTTTGATATGTGGTCAGTCGAAACAGGTGGAAACAAAAACCATGACCTCTACCTCTACCTCCTCTCCGGTGTCAATGTGACGTATGTACCATTTTTGGGACACCCTGTTTGTAACCTGTGTAAACCACTATGATTTAGAAATAAAATGTACCTAAATCCACAATAATGTTACACTGAATGGTTATTGAAGACGTGATTGGATGAAGGGTGTATGTACTGAAGAAATTGCGAGGTAAATTGCAACTTAACACCTTCATTTAACCTCGTAACTCCCCGCGTAGGTACTTGCACATGTACAAATCAATGATAGTAGTTCAGACCTAACATTTTAACTACATAGCATGAATAACTGCTGAATGTAGGTACATCACCTTTAGGTTTACTTTTATTAGTAGGTATATATGTACTTGGTATAGTACATTTGGTAGTTAGGACTAGGTATTGCTTAAAAAAACAGGACTTACGAGGAGTCATAAAAATGTAGATAGATCGAAAAAAGTGACATACTCACGTCTTCAATTGTGGGTTGAAACATTGCGTAACATTATACTAAATGCATTGGCATAGCTTTGTCAATACTTTCGTCAACTTATAGCTATGTCTACACCTGTGCGCTTTCATGTTCAACTTGCGCTCTCCTGTGACGCATGCCTCTGCAACCACAGCGCGTGCAATAACGCATGTGCTCAAATTGGTTTGATATAAGCGCATACCCGTAGCGCACGCTGATCCGTCACCGTTGGGTTGCCGTGCAACATTTTGCAAATAAAATGGCGGAAGATAAAGTCAAAACATTGGATTTTATTGAAGATTCAGTGTCACCCTCGTATTGCATCCGCTTGACGCAAGACGAATTCCAAGTTGAAAGCGCAAGTTGAACATGAAAGCGCATAGGTGTGGACATAGCTTAATGGTGCTATAGCGCTAGCACATCGGGTGCAGTCGTAAGTTCGGTTCCTAGAAGACGTGTGTTGTGTCGTGTTAACCGAATTAAATTTAAATGAATGTAGATATCCAAGTCATGGATGTTCCATAATTCATTTATTTAAAAGAACAATACGTATAGATATTAACTATATTAGTGTAAAAATCTTCAAACCAGTAATTTGACAGGGAACTTTTACTTAGTTCAAAATATGACTCATTATGCACTGGTTATTAAGTGTTTGATATACAAGTACTATTATTATTTGAAATTCCGTTCAATAAAAAAAATCAATTTTTACACAAACGACTCCAAATAAAAGAAAACTGCCGGAAATCTAATCGATAGCTGGTTATGCACTTTTGTTGAATATACACGCATTAGAGTAAAAGCACGATATTGTCGATAATTGTTTCTTTCTCTAACACGTAACATCGTTGCTCGTGATCGCGCATTGTGCATACACAAAAAGACCCTCATAATAATTATAACTTAACGGCAAATTAACCTCTTATCCGACAGTCAGAACTACTGAAGCTACCGTCGCTCTTTTCACTCTTACGCCCGCGTCGTACTTAGGAAAGAGATAAACGCTGTTCGCTGTTCCGACTCGGTTAATCCGACATGCGGCTAGGGGACTAGTTTCGTTTCGATCGCTCGCCTCGCATTCAGTACTCACGTCGCTGTTAGAGTGAGAGCATGTCAGTTTTTGTCGAATATTTCAAAATTGACAATGCCAAATTTTAAATTTGGAACCCTTTCAACGTAATCCTAATAGTAATGTCAAAACAAATAAGATGCACCGAGTCGTTAAACTGCTTGTTTATTATAGGACTAAATTCCGAGGTACCTAATGCGTAAAGATGCTTTCGCTTTCGTGCCATCGCGTCGGGTAAAAATAAGTGATTCTTATTTTGTGTTGAGTGCGCCATCTGTTGGATCGTGCTTAGACTAAAGTGCGTTGTTAACCAAATGCGGAGTTTTAGTGAACGAACTCAAATTTATTTTTGAATGCTTTGAAGCGATGTTGATTTTAATTTTAATTTTAATAACTTTACTTAAGTACATTTATTTTATATATATAATAAGGTAGGCCTAATAAAGTTAAAAGAAAGACTTGGATACAACTTTTTGGGAGAGATCCAAATTCATTAGGTAGGTATTTTATACAGAATACCTACCTACTTAGTTTAAAAAAAAACTGCCAAGTAAAAAAAAAATAAAGCATTGCATGTCAAAAGATATAAAATTACATTGAGATCAATAACATAAAAAAAAATCATAAAATTAAGATCAGAAATATAAAACTACTGCCGCACTCAGAGAAGTCTATTAATTTTTAAGTTTGATTAAAGTTGCTGCGTCTTATTCTATTGCTATAGCAAAGAAAGTGACAGCAGTTACTTTAATCAATCTTAAAAGTTAATTGACGTCTCTGAGTCGGCCGTTAAATAACTAAATCAAAATTAATAATTATTACTTAATTAACATTGTAACGTTGTGACGTCGTTTCAATTACATAGGTACTACAAGGTACTAAACGTGTACATATATTTATGACTAAATAAATATGTACCTATGCACCGTGTATCTACTGAATATCTTGGATTTTTATACAAGCAATAAATTAAAACGAAATTTCAGATTTTTCTGACCACTTCGCTTGTTAATTCTATTTGTATAGCAATAATTTTGTATGGGCTCGTTGTCTGGTTAGATTTATCTGATGGTGACCTAAGAATATGTCGACGAAGCGCTTGAAACGCAAAAAGCTGACCCTCACATTAAAAGACAAGAACGAAATAATACAACGCATCGACCAAGGTGACAGCTATCAAGACCTATCATTAGAATATGGTATAGGACGCTCCACAATATACGACATCTTCAGGAACAGAGAAGGCATTGAGAAAGCTGCTATCATGCCTTTTAAATCCCAGAGAAAGACTCTAAGGACACCAGAACATCCAGAATTGGAAGAGAAGCTGTATGCTTGGTATTTGGCGGAAAGACACCTGTATCACATATCAGGATCACTGATGATGGTGAAAGCGAGGACAATACATAAGGAGATGACGGGAAAGGACGACTTCCTGGCGAGTTCTGGGTGGTTGGATCGGTTTAAGAAGAGGAATGGGATCATTTTGGGGAATCGAGGTATCTTTTATCATTGTGGATTAGAATAATATGTTTTTTAGCATTCTGGCAAGCCCATAGTGTCGCCATCAAATAGGTACCTATATCGGAACATGGTGCTCACAATCTGAATTCGGAATCTGTTGTTATAGGTGTTCACATATTTTTGAGCACCTTGTGTGCTCTAATAATAATTATATTTGGTGGCTACGTCATTTTATACAACTATTATAACTTAATCAGTTACTAAAAATACTTTTTAAATACCTACTGTGATTGATTTCTTAAGGCGCAGTTTTTACGCAGAAAAAATGTCAAGATTTTGGTTTTATACGCCACATTATAGTTCATTTATATTTTTAATCTTATGAAAACGCCAAGAGCTTATAATCAATTGAAAAAAAGTATTCCGTAGTAATTTTTCTACGAAGTGTGTTCCTGTTTAGAGTCGGCAGGTAGCAAAATTGAAAACTATTTATGAATGCTATGAAAAATATTTATTCTTTTAGTGTATTTGTAATCTACTGTCCGAGGAAGTAGAGTCGATAATCTATCAAATTTACAAGGTAGTCATAATCTGCTTTAACTATGTACATACTCGTTATCATAATTTGCGGTTAACTACTCGATGGTATTTAAGCTCAGTTCAAAAAATAAAGACTATGCAATGTATTAGAAATTCGCTCGCTGCTGCCACCGTCGTCCCACTGCACGCTGTCGATCGTCGTCGTACGCAACGCAACCTTTTAAGGCCAGTTGACCAACTGACCTCAGCTTATTAGTCTGTTTCTAGCGCTTGCCAGCGTTCGTCCGCTTTCAACCGCATAACACACACATATAATATATATTATAGCTCCCTATAATATATATTATAGGTCGGTATAAAAGATAAAAAAGATAAAAGATATTTATTCAGTAAGTAGGCCGCACGGACACTTATACGTCAAAATCTACCAGCGCTTCCCAAGAGGAGACCACTGCTGAGAAGAAGCGCCACAAGAAACTCAACATTTCAATTTCCTTGTCTTTTCCCAGATTTCCAGGCTATTTTTCGGTTTTTACGCCTAATACATACATGCATACAAGTCAAAAGCATTACTCCTTCGGAAATCGGGTAGAAATGAGTATGACGTTGTGACAATAGAACTACAACGTTTTCAAGTGGTGATAAGATAATTAATATAGAAACCTCCGGCAGTGTATGCCTCAAGCTAAAGCGGCTACCACACGCGCAAGCTTCACCACAGTTTTGCCTGCGCAAGCTTCTCGCTCGAAAAAACTGAACACTTCGTGTCTTACCACACGGCACAGTTAAGTACGCGCAAGCCACATTCTTTTCAAAATCCTTGGTGTGGAAACAATGTTTCCCAATGAAGAAATATTTTTATGCTATTATTTTTCAAGTGTTTACTATTAAAAAAAAAGACAATGCAGTGGATTAAAAAAATGGCTGTTGAATAGAAAAATTCATACTCATATAAAGGGCATCGTTTTTTTTATTTCGGTCGGAATAATCTTTAGATTTAATTTTCCAGATTGCTGGTAGAGATTTATATATAAACTAATTAATTCAGACGTGAATTCGCGATTGTACGTCCTACGCAAATCTGCCATTTTTGAGTGGCGAACGACCCCATCGAACGACGAGTGAGCTTCGACTGTACACTGAACACTGAACGCCCAACCACACACACAGACAAGACAAGTACGCGCAGGCCGGGCTTGCGCAGGCAAATTTTCAAGCAAGTCGAAAAGAGCGCAAGCCGCGCTGTGGGGTTGGCGCGTGATACAGTTTTACCAACCACACGCTCCGTGTTCCGTGTACAAACCGGCCTGCGCAGGCAAAACTGTGGTGAAGCTTGCGCGTGTGGTAGCCGCTTTAGGCCTCAAGTTTTCATGTTATTTTCAAGTTCATCTCGCCGCAATACTTGAATATCTATTCAATATATCGCGATACGAAGATGTGGATCGATCAACTTTTTGTTGTTGTTATTCTGTCCCGTAAGCCAGGAGACAACAGTGATATACGTAGAGTTTCTTAGAAAGATGTTTATAATATATGTTACTAACGTGCTCAGAAGAAAGCCCACAAAATAATGGGCTTGTAGTTGCCACAAAAAATCATGTAATGTAGATTTAAATATCCTTTTTTATAGTTTTAAAGAGACCAAGTGACGTAACCATGGCAACGAGGTACATCAAAAAGTTGATTGACCCATGTATGAAATGTCATTCGAGCGCAGCGACAGTAACATCGACGGGTCTCTGATTCAACCTCGTATATGAAATTTTACGAAATCTGAATATCCACTTTAGATACACGTCCTAAAGTAGATATTCCTATTTCATAAATTTTCAAATACGCGGTTGAGTCAGAGACCCGTCGACTGTTGAAATGCGTCATTATGACGCCACTGATGCTTGCTTTGAATGTGTATCTTTTTACCCGCCAAAAAAAGCGTTATCTATCAACGTTTGACAAATTAAACCTTATGTAATACATATAATGTACAAAGACGAACTAATCCCTGTATGTATGTATGTATTGCTGGTATTGCTAACTCCGGTTCGCCGTTGACGGATGCGTCAAGGAGGACATCATCATGTGTAATTACTTCCACTCTAATTCCTAAACAGGGTGTCATATGATTCGTCTATAAATTGTGTCATAGGCTATATAAAAATATAAAGGTGGGTCATACTATACTATACTATATATAAAGGTGGGTCACAAGTGGGGTTTATTTTGTAACTTTCTGACAAAATAATTTTTTACTTGAACACGTTTTTTTTGCAGACCCTCCCCCCGACACTGAACCTGAGCAGAGCTCGTACTCAAGCGCCGGAGCAAACTCTCAAGCGCAGACCAGCACTGAGGTGGCATTAGCAGACCCGCTAGGCGACCAGCCCGGACTCTTGGCTGAGAAGAGTTCCTCAGGGGTGAGATTAATTTTATGACCATTTTTACCAGTTAAATATGTACGTAACGGTATTTTATTGTTACACCACCAGTTCACCCAGGCGAGGCAATTGAGACACGAATAAGTAATGTAAATTTACCACAGGGCTCCTGTCACTGTATGATGTCTAAAAAAGCTATTCTCTTACAGATAACGTTTTTATTCAAAGTCACCACACCTTGATACAGGTGTCCGGCCTTTTCGGCGAACTTTTTTTGTCCGAATTTCACTTGCCAACAAACTTTTCGTCGATGATTCACTTTGACAACTAACTATTGCCAACTTTTTGTATGACAACGTTTCATTTGGTCGAATTATTGTAAAGCAGATTATTATAATGCCTCAAAACTTTTGGAACTTGTATCATTTGTCAAATCTTTCACAAGGCCAAACAACTTTTAGACGAATGACGTTTCGTCAGTGCAACAGTTCCTTTTTCATACATTAGGTAAATTTTTAAGCATGCAGCTAGCGAGCGAGCAAGATGGGTCTGGGCAGAAGCGACTCGGATAGGTCAGGTTAGAAGGCTAAGGCGGGAGCGAAGCGGAGCGAAGCTCCCGCCTTCTTGTCTTCTTCTAGTCTTCGGTGTTAGGTTTTTTTTTTGTAAAAACCCAGAACATGTATAAGTGAGCGGTTGTGCTTACCCACGATGTTAATAATACTACACGAAATCCTTGGCTTTATTAAAAAAAAACCAAACATACCTACAGTTGCTAATCGTGAGGTTGGGAAATAAAACGATATCTTTTGATCATTCGGGCACATGATCATTCGGCGAAATGAAATTCTGCGAATTATTGGTTGGGAAGTGATAATCGGCAATTAAATTTTCTGCGATAAATAAGAGAACCACTGATTTTACTAAATGGGGTGCCATATGATTAGTCCAGGATAAGTGCGTGACACAGGTTGCATAAAAAATAAAAATTATAAGATTTGACGACGCGGTTAACCTAGTTGGTAGTGATCCTGTCGACGAACCTAGCGGTCTCGGGTTCGACAGCAGCTATGTTACAACTAAAGTATTTTCTTAAAATGGCCTATTTTTTTTTAAACAAAACGAATTAATGAATTACACACCTAAACCTTCCTCGTGAATCAACTCCGTACATTGGTGAAAACCGTATGAAAATCCGTTGAGTTCGCGAACATCCAGACAGACAGACGCGGCGGGCGGACTTTGTTTTATAACATGTAGTGATCAAAAACAAATGAAGTCAGGTTGCTTAAGGAACATCGGTCAATACGGGCGGTTGCCGCGTTAATATTGAGCAAGCCAGCGGTACGACAGAGAAGCATTGCTCCTTATTTTTGTGCGATGGAAGAGGACGCAGCGTGCCGGCGTGCGGGGCGGTTGCCGAGTAAAAGAGACCGCATGCCGATTTATCAATGCGTTAAAAAGAGAACACTACACTAGCTATTGTCAGTGTTTTTGTAAACGTGAAACAACGTACTGCGTCATATTTTATATACAAAATGAGGAAGAAGTGTTTTCTGTGCGGTTTAAAGGGCGATCTGAATTATTTCAACGACCAAACGTTCGAGAATTGTTTCTTAAAGTTGCTATATCGTAAAAAGAAGAACTTTCTTTACAAAGATGTCACGATTAGTAGGGATGTACTGGATTTTGTAGGTTATCACACTTCGTGCTATAAGAAGGTGACCGTGTTGTCTAGTAAATATAAAGAAGACTTTCTTAAATTAATCTCGAGTTATGATTTTGGTGTAAGTTCATTCAATAATCTTACTGTACTGCCGCACTCAGAGACGTAAATTAATGTTTAAGTTTCATTAAAGTTGCTGCGTCTAATTCTATTGCTATAGCAAAGAAAGTGACAGCGGCAACTATAATCAAACTTAAAAGTTGATTGACGTCTCTGAGTGCGGCCGTTAGTGTCATTTTTAATAAATAATAAACCTAGCGTTTATACTTATGTGTAAATACCACTGCTAAGCAAATACCCTTTTCCTTTCTTCTAAATAAAAAAAAACATATGTATTATAAAAAATAAAAAAATACATTATGTGTAGTAGGTACTACCTACACCTACTCATCGAATTAAGTAAAATAGTTGGTAGTACCGCCTACGAAGCTAGCGTTCCCGGGTTCGAATCCGTCGTAGGCAAATGTGGGCGTACGAGAGGTTAATATATTTAAGTAAATAAAATACCCATAGGTATTAAAAAAGTGATATTTTCATGTGTAGTAAGAAATCAAATCAAAGCGGGTTGTCAAATTTCAATAGTAATATCTAATATACCGTGTGCGATTTGACAACCCAACCGAATTAAGAATGTTAGCAAGTGGCTCAACAATCCCGTGGTGTGGCTGTACATAGGAGTTATTGTTATTTTTATTGTTTCAGAATCAACTTGTAATAAGGGTTTCGGGCAAAAACGACTCGAAGACGAACGTCTTCAACAGGTTCTCCGTCAGCGACGGATATTTCGAAAATAACATCATTGTTAAGGTGAGTTCTGTAGAATAGTTGTTAATTTATTTATATAAATTCGTCGATGTTTAATACCGCGTAAGCGTAACTGGGTCATTCTCACGAGCGTTTTAGCCGCCGTCACAACCGTGGTCGCATTACTGAAGGCTTAGGACTTCCCTGTAGATTCGAATGTCATTTGCGGCTATTCTATGCAATTCAGAGCCGCCCTAACAATTCCTATCAAAAGCTTTTCCTTAGAAAATCGTCAATATTGTAGCCACGGCTGTGACGGGCGGTTGAAACGATATGAGAATTACCCAACTAACAAATGCAAGAAAGGGCTATATGCACCTTATAAAGTAAGTCAGTAAGGTGCATTTTACAACCTATTAACAACCAACCTATTTTTTTTCCCTTGTTTTGTAATTTATGTTTTATGCATCTACCTGTCAACATTATGTGTGTGTAACCTTCCGAGGTTTCACCTGATGGTTCCAACGGAAGACCAGCGCTGACTTTAATGCCGGCATTACGCTTGTAAATTACAATAATCAGCTGTAGCAATCATTCAGAATCGACCCAGGTATAAGAGTCATGTTGATTATAAAGAAGTTTATTCATGCAAGTGGCTGCATGTACAGTACGACACGATTAATATAGCGCGCGGATTAAGCGATAATACACTCTAGTTCAACGGCGTAAGCGCTTTGACGCGTGCCTTATTTATTGTGTCCTGACGTTTGTAATATTACTAAAGATAAGGATTACTCATTATTATATTTATTGAGTCAATTAACTTTTCAATTGCATTAAAGTTGCTGCTGTCGCTTTCTTTTCTATAGCAATAGAATAAGACGCAGCAACTTTAATGAAACTTTAAAATTAATTTACGTCTCTGAGTGCGGCAGTAAGCTCGTTTACATACTAAATATTTGACGATGCGGTTAGTCTAGTTGATATTGAACCAGTGATCCTGCACTAAGCATTACTTTCAGTTTTTTCATATTAGCTTTCGACTTTTCTCGAGTTTATGCTAAGCACGAATGTTAATAAACTAATAGTTTAAAAGCACTAAGATCTATGTCGTTATCCACTACATACATTTCGAACAACTCTTAAGGTTAGTCAAGTCCTAGGTAGATTTGTAAAAAAAAACAAGGGACGTCTACTGCTCCACTGGACATACACCTGATATTTACCTAATTTGTATACAGGAGGAAAATGAAGACCATCACCAGGAGAACGAGGAATCAGAGCGGATGGAGGCAGATGAAGAGCAGCACGAACAAGCGAGGAGCGAGGAGATGTTCCCTGCTGTCGAGGCTGTTCTGGGGAACCAAGGGAGTGAGGGAGAAGACACGAGTAAAGCGTTGAAGGTGATACATTAACATTTTGGACGCTACGGCACAGAATATCCAATCCTATTAATCCGACTAACATAATGAACTAGCTTCCCTAAACGTAACTAAGTAAGTAACTAAAAGCTTCCCCAGAGATGAAATAAAATGAAATTTCATTGGTACTTAAAACACTTCAAACAATACAATACTTAACTAAAACTTTAAGCCCAAACTGGTCTCCACTCAGCTTCTTATGTCTTACTTATTTTTTGATTCCTTGTTTTAGACTTTGGATGAAAATAACAAAAAAGGCCGTTTCCGCCTTGTCTCTGAAGTTTACGCCCCGAAAATCTCATAATAATTTAAACTATTTATCTATATTTTTCATTAAAAAAAACAGTACCTACATTCAACTCTCCACATCAGAGTATTTCTTAAATACCTTTTTTTTTCAAATCTCGACCCAAAGCTGTTTTCCCCTTCTGTCTTTATCAATTGAAAACCCATTTTACCCCGTAGTTGTAATACAACTTATAAATTTCCCCCGTTTCTCATATCCCAGATGTATTCCGACCGCAGACTAGATCGTCCCCCGACTGTCTAGCAGCTCTACAAAGCGTAAAGTAATCAAGTATTGCCAATAACCTCTCGGTAACCCGGTAATATGGCCTCGTATTCAAAGGGTTCAGCGGTAGGTTTTCTTTTGCAATTTCCCCGGATGACGCGGTGCAGCCATTGTGTCCCGGTGGGATAGGTTAGTGCCGTATTGATATTTCATTCTTTGTCAGAGAGTGTGAGTGCTTCGTTTTGAACGTTTGTTCGTAGTTCCTTTACTTCTTTAGTTATATTTATACGCTGACTGAACTCTCTGGTAAATGGTCTAATATTAGTTTGTACTTGATAGTCACAATAACCCCGGTTCAATAGAACTTCCTCTTGGGGCTGACATGATCTAATGTAATATTTTCTAATTCAAGCCCTTAAATAAAGAGTGTTAAAAAACTTTCATTTTGTTTGTTTTCAGGAAATAAACGAGACTTTCAAAAAGTTCGTCTCGGAGTACTCGGAGCGCACGCTAGCGCTGAGCGAGCGCACGGCCCTAGATCGAGAACGCCTCGCGTTGGATCGAGAGAAAATCGCACTAGATCGCGCGCGGCTCCAATACGAAATGGACACGTTTAAGAGCAAAACAGGCAGTGCACACAATAGTGGTGATAGCTAATATTTAATTTAGATTTAGTATTTTAATTTTATGTGACATTTGTAAAGACTTAGATGTCATCGGTACATTAAAAATATTTTATGTTGAATGTTTGTGTTTTATTTCGTGCCCTTTGGATGCTATTTTCGGTCATCTTGTAGAGTGCCCTGACTTCTACAAAATTTAACTGAACATGCTTCCAAAGCTACAGGAATTTCGACATCAATGCGGCCACGGGAATGAGGGCGGTTGAAACGCTCGAAAAATTACCCATTTAGGTACCTTGTTGTCTGAAAATACCTTAGAAGAATTACATACGTTTATTTGTTTGAAAACCGCATCAAAATCGTGAAAATGCTGAAACTTGGATGTCGACATACAGGGTGTTTGGTCGACGAGCGCACGGATTTGGGGATGACAGAGGTATAATAATATTAACCCTCTTCCAGACCGCAGCAATCTAGACGGTTTAACAAAGAATGCAATACATATACGAGTTATTTACATATTGGGAATTAATTTCAGAGCCAGTAACTTTTCGCGTATATTCAATCAGATTTTAAAATTAATTTGGAATAAAATTAAAGGTTGGAATTTTAACTAAACCTATGTGGTTAGTGCCTCTGCCTGAAAAAGGGTTAATCATTTTTGGCCGAAAAATCTTATACTTTTTGAGATATCGCCTTATTTTTATTCGCTATGAGCTTGAAAACTAGTAATTATTAATGCTGTTCTATCCAACCGACTGTAAAATATAACGTTGATCGGTTGCTCCCTGAAATGACAGAGCGGATAGCACATGTATTTTCTCGCTTGTTGCTCAGTGTGTCTCTATCGAAACAGTAACAGTCTACTGAGAAAGGTTCGAACGATATCTCATCGATATTGCACATTGGCAGGTAATATTTGGGACAAAACATCGAATTTATAACAACCATATACCTACTTACTAAAACCTTCGGGAATGAGTTATACCAAATTATTCATTCAGATGAAAGTGGCAGAGAAAATCAACATTCGAGCCGTAGTAATAACTTTGTAGTATTTTCAATGCGTTGGAACAATAAATTGCCATTCAGGTATGATAAATATTTGTGACGTTCTCGATATAAAGGGACCTTATGGAGGCAGGCGGTTACGCCGTTTTTTGAACTGTCACCATAGTATTCGTATAGTTACAAGAATAAGAAGAGCGTAACTGCCTTCCCCCATAAGGACCCTTTATATTGAGAACGTCATATTTGTTGTTGTTACCTAGGTATTTGTTGAGCGAACGTTGTGTGATAAGCGCGAATGTTTTTTTCAGTAGGTATATGGTTTTTGATGTTTGGATGATATACATACCTATAGGGTGGTTGGTAAGGTGATTTTCTTTTTGGAGAGCACAGGTAGAGTTTATTTGCAGGAATAATGGCCATGTAGTGCCCTGTCCGAAAATCAACAGTTTCTTAAACCATTACATATTATATTATAAATAGCTTTTGCCCGCGATTCCGTCCGCGTAGAAGTCGTTTATCGCTGCTTTTGCGAGAACTGTCTATTTTTTCGGTATAAAAAGCCTAAGCCATTCCAGACTGTAATATTAATATCTCTGTGCCAAACTTCATTCAGATCCGTTCAGCCGTTCTGGCGTGGTTGAGTGACAAACACCCATCCATCCAGACTTTCACATTTAAGGTTGGCTTCCATAGCTAGCGGCCGACGCGACAGACGCGATCGACGCGCGCGTCTCGCGACAGTAGTAAACACTATGAAAACGTATGCCGCCGCTCTCGAAATACGATTAAAAATTTCATGCATGCGTGCGAACCCGGGGTGGGACGCTAGTTTTGAATATTTTTATGATTTATAAAATGTTGATGAACTTGACTTTATTTTTTAAAATAAATGAAAGACATGTAGCGTACGTACATATAATACTGGTCCAATAACTTCCTTGGTTTACAAGCTGACGAATGAGGTAAAATATAGAAAAAGTCACGCATATTACATGAAATTATTTTACAAAGATTTAGGTTAAATCAACTGTTTATTATCATGTGTTTATTAAGTTAACTAGTAATTGAATATTTACAAAAAGCTAGGAAAGCGGACATTTTACTTTTTTCAGTTATTTCTTCTGGAATTGTCTTGTGTGTGGAGATTTGAGGCCTTCTTGCAATGGGTATCACTGAAAAAAAAAATGTTTTTAAGATAAAAAAAAATTGCATACTAAAAGCATCTTTTGGTGACGAGGAACTGATGATGAAGACCAGAGAAGACCCCCGGAATACCTTTAGTCGTAAGTGATTCACGGGCAGTAATGACATTTCTTTATTTAGAATATGAAGCTACTTTTACTCATCATAATGCATGTAGTAAGGTGCAACTGATGGTGAAGTACCGGGAGAACTCAATGATTAACGGCATTGTATCTTGGACAGCGAGATTTTGTTAAGGGTGATGAGAATACGTCTTTCGCGGTCCATATCAAGATAAAAACTGTATTTTTGAAGCGATGCTTGTTGCAAAGGCGTACGTACTAAGCAACAGCAAAACAAAAACTACCGAGTGGTGCGCCGTGCACCGCACACGGCACCGTGCCGCGGCACGACGCCGTGCCGGCGCACCGTACACGGAACCTTGAAGCCGTGCCGTCACACCGTACACGGCACCGTGACGCCGTACTATACGGCCAGGCCCTTACAGAGAATAAACTAGATATCCAACGAGAAATGTGTCATTTAATCCCAACATTACAGTATATGTGTTTTACGGCCGCACACGAGACGTCAATTAACTTTTAAGTTTGATTAAAGTTGCTGCTGTCTCCTTCTTTGCTATAGCAATAGAATAAGACGCAGCAACTTTAATGAAACTTAAAAATTAATTGACATTGACAGCGTATTTCAAAAAAATGGAGTATATAAAAAGCCTGAATGTTTTATAAAATTGTTATTTTATTTATAATTTGAAAAAAATAAAATTATGTGAAAAAAACTAAGCGACCAATTTACAATCTCTTTTCTACTATAAATTGTAGCGTTTTTCATAATTTGGTGACTGATAGCTTTTTAAAGACATATCCTAATATAATAATGCATAAATTACAGTTTCTTATTGTCATTTTTGTTTATTTATTGTCAATAATAATATAATCCCGATAAGATAACATAACTCCAATGCTCATCTTTGGAAAACACCATAGCGAAAATTAATTTATTGTATACAAATCATACATAATCTATACATATAATAAAATCGTTAAGACCAAAATAAGTCTGTACATTGTAGATTAAAAAAAAACCGGTCAAGGGGACTTATAATAAGTAACTGAACATATTAAAACCATTTTTAAAAATTTTGTTTGTTTGTTTGACTGAGCATCACGTAAAAACTACTGAACGGATATTGATGAAATTTTCATAAATCTATTTAAATAAAATCAGAATAACATTAAGGCTATAGAAATTTTGGAAAATGTTAGAAGAAGGGGGTAAAAAGAGGGGGTAAAGTTTGTATAAAAAAACAAATTTAGATTGTTCTAGGATCATGAAACTCAAAATAAATACTTATTAACCTTCGGTGCACGAGTCTGACTCGCGCTTGACCGGTTTTTTTAAGGTCCCTTTAAAATTTCGTCATGATCTGTTCATGGCATCCATGAAAAATCAACGGAACTTAATATTTTGAATCGGTTCATTGTTTTATAACATTTAAACATTAAACCAAACGTTGTCAGTCGTAACTTACTCGTATAAAAACAACCTCATTTTCCAGCGCTGTATTTCCGATATGCTTCGCGCTCCTCTCTCATTTTCTCTTGGAGTTGCCGTGCAGTACTTCTTATTTGATCAGCACATTCTTGCTTATTTTTTGATGAACGTTGTCTACTATTGAGATCCTGAAGTTTCATTTGAAGGGCTCTAACTTCATCTGCCAATGTTCGATGTTGCGCAAATAAAGATAAAGGCATGTTGTCACGGTGTAAATGCTAGTTAGGGACTGAATTTCGGGAAAGGCATTTTTCCTCCTTATACGAATATATTTCGCACGCTTAATAATAAACCGGCTCAAGTCGATATAAACCGTAATTAGAAGCGCTTGAGATTCAAAATCAAACTGCCTTGTTTCGACTGCCCGGTTTATTAAGCATGCGATTTATAACGACGAAAAATAGACTCAATTGACTTAATGACGCATGTCAAAGCACTGACGAACAGTGTGACACATAAACAATACTGCTTTCGTAAATTTTGGATAAACTGCCCCTAAGGGGATGAAATAGGGGGTGAAAATTTGTATGGAAACTTTCTCATTATAATAATAATTATAGTAATATCAGGCGACAATCTCACACAAATTGACCTAGTCCCAAACTAAGGTCTAGGCTTGTATTATGGGTACTAGACAACGATAATAAAATACAAACTTAAATAACTCAGGAACAAATACTCGCGCTCATTACACAAATATTTGCCCATACCGGGATTCGAACTCGGGACCGCTAGCTTCGTAGGCAGGGTCACTACAAACTAGGCTAACCCCGTCATCAAGTATTATTATTGAAGTTAGCATCGTGTAAATTGGTATTGTATAGGCATTGGTATAGTATTTTATAGTGAAATAAAAAATAATACTTACCTACTGGGTTTCGTGTAGACGTGTAGGGTATCCGTTTCCGTGTTACACGCCCAAGAGCACAAAAGCTGTATAAGAGCTAATACAGCCATTATAACTCTAGTTTCAGCATTTTAAGGGCTATATAAGCTGTTATACAGCTTGTGTGCTGCTGGGGAAGACGTGTTTGTGGTTCCTAACGGGTACACTACATAACTCCGAAGAGTCATAATTCCGAATTGATTGAAATCCCGATTTTTCATAATTCCGAATGCAATTTTTTGAATGGAGGCTTTATTTTTAGATATCGCACCTAAATCAAAGCTAACCTAACCTACGTATAGCAATTCAAAAATGTTTTTAATTTTTAAATAGCTCCAGCATAACATAGATTTCGGAAAAATTATAATTCGGACAAATGAATATTCGGAAAAAAATATTTTAGAGTGTTTTGGTGTTCCCGTTCCTAAACTAACGGGTACCATTCATCGGTTTCCCGCAATCCTAATCACGTCGTCGGTCCTGGTTGGAGGAAGTTGCGTCAGCAACTATATTATTATTGGTAAGTTCTTCCTCTTAGCGCGGTCTAACTGCTGATAACTGCTAATGACGTAAAACTAAAACCCGTAGTAGTATCGTAATAAATTGAACCATATATTTTTTGCCGTGTTTCTGCACACACTGAAAGATTTTTTAAATATGATATGCATGATTTGTTTTTGCTTTAATTAAAAGTCATTCATGTAACAAACAGTAGAGAATAAATATTTTTCAAATAATTTAAATAATTACCAAGATATAAGCCGTTAAACATTTTGTTTCTATTTCTTTCTAGCACACTAGTCACAGATCATGTCGGATCTCTCTGTCTAATTAATCGTTTTTAAATACGTATATGATCCGTATTTTTCGGCCGATTTTAATTTTAATTTCACTATTTGCCGTGTCTTTTACGGTATTTTGATATTTTGTTAGTCAAGTCAAAGTCAAATATTTATTCAGTAAATTGGCCACATACGGGCTCTTTTACACGTCAGTAATATATAGAGTGAATCTACCAGCGCTTCGGACAAGACCATCATTGCGGAGAAGAAGCGCCGCAAGAAACTCCAGCAGAAGGTAATTTTTTCAAATATAAAATAAATAAAATAAAAAAAAAAGTAAGTTACATTACAAGGTAATAAAGTATCAAATATTAATTATTAATTATTAGAACTAGCACAAATGAAAACATTACATTACATTATTAAATGTAAGGTCAAATACGTTACACTAAATGTAATGACTAGGAGAACAACACGACGAGGTCTCTTCGTCAAAAGCCATAACTGGAATAATTAACTGAACAAGTCCTTGCAGACGTGAACAGACCGGACCCCACAAACAGCACCCGTTCACGAGTATGACGCGTATCTCAGCCATCGCCTCCCTCAACCATATGTTCGGGAAGGTGGCGACCCGATCAACGACGCCGCCGTAAGCAAAGACCTTTGAGCGAGCATGACGTGCTCAAGCTGCCGGACAACATAAAAGTAATATTGTGTGAAATAGCTGTCCGGCGAGAAACATCACAGAGTGCTCTCATTTAAAAGCGTCTAGTTAAGAAATGCTATAAAAGATTTATACATATTCCCTGTTACTAAAATATGTTTGAAGTATTATGGCCTTATCTTTTATTGTGACACTTGAATCTGTATTATACCTACACATGAACAGAAACAACAGGAAATTGATTTCTGGCTATTTTACTGGGTGGGAGTGCTACACTCAGAGACGTCAATTAATTTTTAAGTTTCATTAAAGTTGCTGCTTCTTACTGTCGCACTCAGAGACGTCAATTAAGTTTTAAGTTTCATTAAAGTAGCTGCTGTCACTTTCTTTGCTATAGCAATAGAATAAGACGCAGCAACTTTAATGAAACTTAAAAATTAATTGACGTCTCTGAGTGCGGCAGTTATTCTATTGCTATAGCAAAGAAAGTGACAGCAGCTGCTTTAATGAAACTTAAAACTTAATTGACGTCTCTGAGTGCGGCCGTTAATAGGAAAGATCTTGCTATTGCTGACTCGCACGCTTAATAATAAACCGGCTTAAGTCGATATAAACCTATATTCCATTTTCAAGCGTAATTAGAAGCGCTTGAGATTTAAAATCAAACTGCCAATTTGAACCAAATTATCATGAGCACATACATGATGAAATATTTCGGTCGCACATATGACCCACTGAAAAAACCAGAGGTAAATAGGCTAGTGGTTTTGTTCAATTACCAATTTAGACGTAAATTCCAATATTTAAACTAAGTAATTGTGGTTTTATTTTCCTCTTGTACCATGCGCATGCGCAATGCCTAGGATTTTAAAATCAACCTTTAGAAACGGGTAAAATGGTATATACCCAATACCATCAGCGGGCTTAACATGCATGCGCGAGATACAATTTGACAGGTGCTAGGGAAATGAATACAACCATTCCTTATTCTAACGTAAGACTAAGTACCGATTTCAGCATACGAGGTTAAATGTTAATCGACTGTTAGTTCATACGTTTTGACAGCTATTAACACTCTAATCTTCTGTTAAGTGGTTGGTGAAATTCGACATAAAATAAAAGTGTCCCGTCTCGATAAAATCGCTATAAAAATGTAAAATCGCAATAGTAATAAATAAAAGGTAATAAAAGTCAAGACGAGACACTTTTATTTTAAGCCTTACGCGTTGTCTTACTCTAGAATATTGAAAAGATGTATTAATTTCCCTAGCACCTGTCAAATTTTATCTCGTTCATGCATGTTAAGCCCGCTGTGGTGGTCCCATTTAAATTTCGTCATGACCTGTTCAAAACCTCCTTAATAATTTGGAGTCGGTTCATTGTTTTTTTTAACATTTAATTATTAATTAATGTTGTCAGTTGTAAAAAAAACTAACTTACATTTTTATTTTTTAAATTTTTCGGCGCTGTATCTCCGATATGCTTCACGCTCCTCTCTCATTTTTTCCTGGAGCTGCCGTTCAGCGCTTCTTATTTTATCAGCATACCCTTGCTGACCTCGTTCTGAACCTCCTTGTTTACCTTTTAGATCTTGAAGTTTCATTTCAATTGCTCTAATTTGATCTACCTTGGCTCGATGCTTCTCAAATAAAGACGAAGGCATGTTGTCTCGATGCAAATATTAATTAAAGACTGTTTTTTGGGGTAGGTATTTTCCCGCCTTAAATAGGTTGAGTTTAGTCAAGTATGATTGACTTCAATAACGCTAAATGCGACCAATGATCAAGTGCAATTGGAATCATTGATCGTCATCTAGGGAGTTAAAAACATAGCTTTTTACTTGGATATCGTATAAATTATTTATTTGGTTACCAAACAATTTTAAAAACTAAAGTATCATTGCAGCTTTACGAACTTTCGTATAGAGAAACGAAACTTTAAAATATTTCAATGCTTTTGATCTACTGTTTTAATTTAAGTAAACAAGTAACCATTAAAACAACTAAATCTCTATAAGGTCAAAATTTGTGAAAAGCTTACAATAAACGTTTTGAATTTTAATTACACTTGTAAGGTTTATATAGTTTTTAAGGTTCCGTACCACAATAGGAAAAAAGGAACCCTTATAGGATCACTTCGTCGTCCGTCCGTCTGTCTATTCTCAGGAACGCGTGGAGGAGGTATCACGTTGAAATTCATATAAAATACTCAAGTTTGTGAAAAAATCAAACTTCTAAGTCAACGCAATCAAAAGATACGGCCGAATCTCAAGTAAATCAAAACCTATAAGGGGGTGGTGTCCTTTCATTTAGGCGAAAACTTTTTTTCCGAAACTATAAATATTTCAGGACTTATTTCAGGACCATCGTGTAGAACCCTATAGGTTAGGTTAGGTTAGTTTTATAACGATACTGTAATATTTACAGTTTCAGAAAAAAAAGCGTTTGGCCAAATTAAACGGTTGGGAAATGAAACAGTTTGGGGTAAATTTCAGGGCGTTTCAACCGCCGTCATTAGTGTCACCAAATATATTGACGAAATCAATGACACTACAGCAACTTCTGATGCTGATAGAAACTACATCCCCGGTTTTGCTTCTGTTTACATCAGGAGTTGCTGGTAGGTGTCATTGATTTCGTCAATATATTTAGTGACACCTGTGACACTAATGACGGCGGTTGAAACGCTCTGAAATTCACCCTTTGGGAAACGTGCGGTTGCGAAACATTAGTGAACCCTATAGGGTACTTCCCGCTGACTTAGAATCATGAATTCTGCAAGAAGCAATGTCTTATAGCACAAGTAAAAGAAAAATCCGAAAACCGTTAATTTGTAGTTACTTACATCACATAAAAAAAGTCCAGTATAAACTAACACGCACTACTTAACTATTACTTATATTAATACCAAATATTATTCGTTTTAATATCGATATCAGTTACTGAATAAATTAAATGAAGAATAAACTTTTTAGTTGAAAAAACGCTTTTATGGTTCTTGAAATTTATTTAAACCTAAGCTCTTCATTAATGAATGTTATTCATGTTTATACTTAAATCTACCAATTCGGGTTGAATGTCATGTAAATTTAAAGAAAGCTTTTTAAATAATTCCTAGGATCACTTGAGGCAATTGGCAATTTAGTACAATTTATTACATTGTTCAGACAGACGCAAAAAAACCAACATGATACGAAATGGATGCCTAAATGACAGCAAAGACACGATAGCTCGAGTGTCATACTGGTTACTTTGCCTTCTCAGGCAAAACTTCTGTAGCAATTGCTACCTCATTACTAACAGGAGAGGACTGAATCTGCTTTGGCTATTGAATTTGAGATATCGCCTTTTTGCTTAGGACGGAGGTTAAGTTTTTGCTTGTTTTGCTAGAAAACTAAATGATAACCAAACCCCGTTATCAGTCGAGCAAATCTATTGGAAACAGGACCGTAGGGTTGGCACAACACAATATATATCCAGGGTTTTTTTTTATTAATTATCCAAAGTTTGACTAACAGGGTTTAACTAATTTTAAACAAGTCTAACAAATCTGAAGGTGAAGAGTGAGGTGGGGTAATATGGACACACGACCACCCTGCACCTCCACCTCTCAAACATGAGCAGTATGCAGCATGAAATTTGAAAAAAAAAATTTTATTCCCTAGGGAGAAAAGTGTTACTTTATTCTGTCTATCTGTGTAGGTATACATGGCTATAAAGGGTCGCTTAGTGCATGAGAACTGAAGAAAATATTTTCACTTCACCAGCTCGGAAAGCACTTTTTGTCACTCAAAACAAAATTTGCGTGCAAAGACCATTTTTATTCGCGAACGTGGAAAAGTAAATTCCAAATTCAAACTTGATGAACTGTCATGTGGTTGGTTTTATTTTTTGTTTTCTGAACAAAAGATACGCATAAAAAGTACGCATTAGTTAGTACAATTTTACATGCACCGCAAAATAGTTAACATGATGGGTTTTTCTTCAATCTAGTATTTTCCTTGCTTTAGTATAGTTAAAAATAGTGTTTCTTACGACAACAAAGTCCTTGCATCTCGTGCCCTTAAATTTAACCTTATGTTCAGCTTTGGATAAGAAACAAGTCGTTACTAAACTGCCGCCTCACAAAAAAAACAATTTTTTTTTATTACAAAAATGAGTTTAAAAACGGTCAAATTTTAATACTACACGAAGACTCCTCGTTTTTGTTTTTTTTTATGATGCGGCCGTTTAGCATTTAAGCGACTAAGTATTTTTAATTATCGGATCCGAGCCAATAATCTCAGTATGTTATATTATTAGATCACTATTCACTTTAAATGGTACAGTTCGCCATCAAATATATCTGTACATATCAGAGTGGTCAAAAATATCTGAACATGCACTCTATCGCCTTGACAATAGAGTCGTTCAGATATTTGTGAGCACCTTGTTTGCTGCAATATATGATGGCGACTGTACAACTGAAACAAAAAGCCCCAAACCACAAACCCGTTAATTTATGCACTTGAAACTTAGAGGTTATGTGTCTCTTCTACCTGTCTCTTTTACCCTCTTCTCCCTTAGCTACGGAGTGAAAGAGACTTAGTTCTGAATTTAATTTTCAGGTTATTTTATGTGGAGCGTTACCTTCATAACTCAGGCGGGTGATAAATACGCCTCATTTAGCTGATAACCTCTCGCCGACCTCCTAATTATTCTCACTTAGTATTACTTATTAGCATTTTAAATGGCTGGGTTAAAATTTTGAAGCTTTTCGAAGGATACTTTTTGGTTAAAATACAATATGAAAAAATATCCTTCTAAGTACTTAGCTATTCTATGCTATGAGTTACCATGACTATGCTGAGGTTGTATCAATAAATAAAAAAAGAATAAAATACATTTTTTAAATTAACACCTAAACAAGATATTATTGGGTTACTTTTTAAAATAAAATTAAACAAAAGGCAATTTAAGTATTTATTTATTCGTTTCTTCATTAAACAAAAAAATATTTAAGTAGTACTTACACTAGATCGTTATTTAATTATCTTATAACGAATCTTTAAAAGTTTACCAAAATCAAAACTTTCAGTAAAACTCCATTTTAGAAGGTCAGAGGCAGTTAGAGGGCTTTTAAGAAACTTTGTTACTTAAACAAGCACAAATTCTTGCCTAGAGCCGTCTGGATCTTTTAAATGTAGATTTTTTCAGCAGAATTTCGCACTTGAATTAAAGTTTTTCTAAAGGTGTTACAAAATTGTCTATGATCCTCGCCACGATCCAATTAGGTTCTTCCCGGCACTTGAACCGCATAGATAATTATATTTTTTTCTATTTAACGCGACTTATGAATTTTAATAATAGCGGCGGCTATACTCATATATTTAACAGTATGTAAGTACCAAGATTGAAACGATGAAATTAATATAATAAATAAAATTAATTAATAATGCTCTTTTACTAGGACCTGCGTGGCTAAACATGCATGCACGTGATAAAATTTGACAGGTGCTAGGGAAATTAATATCTATTCCATATTCTAATGTAAGACTTAACGCTTGAGGTTTAAATTAAAGTGTCTCGTCCTGACTTTTTTTACCTTTTACTAAGCGACTATCGCGATTTTCACATGTTTATAGCGATTTCATCAAGACGGGACACTTTTATTTTAAACCTTAAGAGGACTGTGAACCAACTGCAAAATCTAGCCTTTTCATACAAACGGCGATAACGTTTTCCACCCCCAAAACGTAAACCGAATACGACCAATTTTTGATATGTGGTCAGTCGGAACAAAAACTATGTCCGTACGTTTCGTTTTTTTAAAATATTGATTAGTTATAAAAAGATTATGGCCGAAATTACTTTTGTGTGAAAACAATAAAACGCGAATAAATCGAAATTTATTAATAATATTGAAAAAAACGAAACGTACGGACATATTTTTTGTTCCGACTGACACAGTATCAAAAATTTGTCGAAATCGGTTAACATTTAGGGGGCGGAAAACGTTATCGCCGTTTGTATGGAAAGCCGTCACCTCACAATCCTCTTAAGCGTTAAATCTTACGTATCTTTATTAGGTAGTAGCGAGCCGCCTTCGCTTCACTTCGGTAAAATAAGTTAAAATATAACCTATGAAATAAAATGTAGCCTATGTTACTCGCTGATAATGTAACTTTCTATAGATGAAATATTTTTTTAATCAGTCTAATAGTTTATGAGTTTATCCATTACAAACAAACAAACAAAATATCGAATATTTCTCTTTATAGTATTAGTTCAAATATAGGCATAGCGCATACTATTACTTACTTAAGAAGTGGTTATAATTATTAGTTAGCTACACGTTTGTCAGTCAAGTAACAAGCGGCTACACGGCAATAAAATGCACGCCTCGTTAGTTGTCAATAAAACTATTTGGATTGGCGTACTGCCTCCGTAAATGGTGCTGTGGCGAAGTCGCCGTCTATTCACTCTGATCTAGCGTAACGAGCTATCTCCTCGCTCTCTGCGAATAATTAATACGAAAATCCACATCAGAGAAAAATATCCTTTGAAGGGAGATTTTAAGCAAATGTATTGTCCCCCTAGCATGCATGCACGAGGTAAAATTTGACAGATGCTAGGGAAATGAATATATAATATATTCTTAACGTAAGACTTAACGCTTAAGGTTTAAAATAAAAGTCTCCCGTTTTGATAAAATCGTTGTAAAATGTGAATATCGCAATAGTCGCTTAGTAATAAAAGGTAATAAAAATCAGGACGAGACCCTTTTATGTTAAACCTTGAGCGTTAAATCTTTCGTTATAATATGGAATAGATGTATTCGTTTCCCTAGCACCTGTCAAATTTTATCTCGTCATGCTAGCCCGCTGAAATTGTCGATGCGATGCGATATTTAGGGACCCCCTTTAATTTTAATTTAATTTAATTTTTATTATGTGTTGTCATAGTGGCAACAGAGATACATACTCTGTGAAAATTTTAGCTGTCTATCTATTTCGGTTCATGAGACAGCCCGGCGACAGACAGAGGGACGGACGGACAGCGGACGCTTAGTAATAGGGTCCCGCTTGGCACCCTTGGCGCACGCTTTTTTTTCGGAAACTGTAAATATTTCAGGATTTGTATAAAACTAACCTAACCTAACCTATAGGGCTACACGATGGTCCTGAAATAAATCCTGAAACATTTACAGTTTCGAAAAAAAAAATCGTTTGGCGAAATGAAACGGTTGCGAAATGAAACAGTTTGCCAAACATTTTTCGCCCAAATGGAAGGACACCGATTTTGACACCCTATGTATGTATGTAAGTATGTTCCACTCTAGCGTCGTTCCTAATGAACCGATTTCGACAAATGAGGTGTCGATTCGTCTTTATTGTGCGATGGTTATAGACAATTTGTTTGTAGTCAGGTTTTAGTTTTATAACTTTATTCAGATTATTGTTTGGTTTATTTAAATAAGGAGTAAAAAAATCACCATGTTATCCACGCTAATCCCGGACTGGATTTATCCAGATAGAAGCGGTTAGCGATCTCTCTACTCGCCTCATTACGGGTCTTAGCGAATAATCCAGCTTTTTCCCTCGCGGTAGAGCAGTCCTAGTTACGCGCGCGATCAAAGTGCAGTCGGGGTATGTATGAGGCGGGGCGTCCCCCCGCCGGCGACACACCTCGCCTCGCTCGCCCTGTAGTGTAGGGCTGTGCTGACCTTGATGTCTCTCGCTCGCATTCCTCAGAGCTGCACTCAGATCGCGCGCGTATAGCTGACGCTTTTATGTCGCAGACAGCGGGCTTAGTGCACATGCACGAGATAAAATTTGACAGGTGCTAGGGAAATTAATACATGTGATCCATATTCTAACGTAAGACTTAACGCTTAAGGTTTAAAATAAAGTGTCTCGTCCAGACTTTTATTACCTTTTATTACTAAGCTATTTTATCCGGTATTGCTAGAGTAATGAAATAAATCGTTCAAGTTTAAGAGCACGCTAGTGCGCACTGGCTCTAAGCTAAGCATGTTATTTAATTACTCTAGCAACGTTTTATTCGCGCTGTCACTTTATTCTTGTGATGCATACGCTCGCAGGTGTTTTTTCACGCTGTTGTTGTGCATTGAAAACGCCTCGCTGGCACGCGACGTTGAACGTTAAACCAACACAGCCTCTTAGCGTTTACAAACGTCTAATAAAATCTTAAATCCATCGAAAGCTCTACCCCAAAAACTACCAAAGTTGCGAGTCGCTAAAGTATTTAAGTGTGTTGGTCACCTTAAAGCTCCACTTTAGTCCGTAATCCGATTACTGGATACTGAAATTATTAAGTACTGCGCGCCAGCAAAAGCATTCCGGAAGCAATCAAAACGTGTGTTAATTCACAGTATAAATATAGCTAAAGCAGTAAAGAAACTACGAACAAGCGTTCGAAACGTCGCACAGACGCACCAACCATGCTCCACGCGACACCTACCCTTGACAGCACTGCCATGTCCGCTTAGGGGTCTCCTTGAGACGTGTGTACGTGTGAGCGCGACGTTGCGAACGTTTGTCCGTAGTTTCTTTACTGCTTCAGCTATATTTTTTTTGTAGTTAAGTGCTTATGCTAATTCTGAATAGTGCATTTACTGTTACTAGCACCATTTAATTCGACTTCAAAGCTAATGGAAAAGTTGTGGGTAAATCCATGAATTCTGCTTTTTGTAGAGGACAGCAAGCTTCTAGAGATCTACAAATTCAACATAGATATGTTGAATTTGAAGTTTTATCGAATGTTCCAGGTAATGAAGAAGTGTATGAGTATTGAACAGTTAAGTACCTAAACAAACCTCTCAAAAGAGATATGTTCCACTTACTGATAACCAGTTTATGGATAATATAATTTAGATCCCTTTGTGTAAAAAAAAAAAAACATCTATACTTTTTGCATATACTACTTGTTTACGTTTAAGTTACATTCAGTCGTACCTAGCAACTGATGTAGTTATTTGTTCATCTTACCCTCAACTTTACTTTTATATTAACTATTTTGAACTTTATTAATAACACAAATTATTCACCAACACAGGACCACGGAACATGTAATAATGAGAGTTTAATTGAATCGTTGAATAACAATGGGATGACGGATCTTACTCCACCGTGATACAGTTTATAACTAGTACGGGGAGTAAGGAACATTATCACACTCATGTATTTTAAGATAACACACAATGATTAGATATAAACTAAAATGTTATACATGCTCCTGTATTCTTTTGTGTTTATGATAAATAAATTATTTGTATATTTGTTTATTTGTATACCAGTTGCAGCGGGCTTAACATGCATGCACGAGATAAAATTTGACCGGTGCTAGGGAAATGAATACATCTATTCCATATTCTAACATAAGTTTTAACGCTTAAGGTTTAAAATAAAAGTGTCTCGTCCTGACTTTTATTACCTTTTACCAAGGACCATATATAATAATATATGGTCCTTGCTTTTACTAAGCGACTATAGCGATTTTCACATTTTTATAGCGATTTTATAAAGACAGGACACTTTTATTTTAAACCTTAAGCGTTAAGTCTTACGTTAGAATATGGAGTATATGTATTAATTTTAACCTGTCAACTTGGCTATTTGTAACATTTTCGCAGCATCTTGTCATTCTGTATGTCAAATGAGAGAGATAGATCGATATATGGCAAATACTCCCAAGTGTAGTGCCATTACAAGGAAGGTAGGTCATGGGGACAAACGTCTCAATTGCGGTGGTGTGGCGACAATAAGGGAAATAACCTGGTTCCAAGTGTAAACACAGGTATTACAATACCAAAATGGTACATAAAAGCAATGAAGAGAATTAGGAAGAGAAAAGAGAAGGAATATGGTTTCACAGCAACTCACCTCTATAATATTTCAGCATATTATTATTACCGTTCAATTCCGCTCTTTATTTCTATTTCCTCCTTAATAATTCGTGTATCGCGATCACGAGTCTCTTAAATTAAAACGTGACCAAACAAATATGAGAATCACTCTGTCCAATACAAAGGCTGGGCATATCGGATTCCTTAAATGAACCACTCCCTCGTAAACGAAGTTATTTCCGTCTTCCCGGGCGCGGGAAAATTGCATTCCGCTCCGTCACGAACTGGGATTTCCTGGAATATCACAACTGTGTGTGTTTTATCAGTGTTTCAATGGGGCTTGCATATCCAGTGCTTGATAGATGAAACTAGGTTTTCCCCGCGGCTTAATCCAAGTTGACATTATTACAGAAAGTATTATTTAGCTTATCCGGCAAGAGGGGAACTTTTGGTGAATAGATAAGCTCCCAATTGGGATGCACCTATAAAAAAACCAAAGCTTTTTTTTTTTAATTGTGATTGTAGAAAGCTACTTAATAATAAATAATAATAATAATCCAGCCTATATACGTCCCACTGTTGGGCACAGGCCTCCACTCTCTATGAGAGGGATTGGGCTATTAGTTCCCACGCGGGCCCAGTTCGGATTGGGAGCTTCGCACACACCGTCAAATTGCTTTGCAGGTGTGTGCAGGTTTCCTCACTATGTTTTCCTTCACCGATAAGCTCATGGTAAATTTACAAATTATATTTCGCACATAAATTCCGAAAAACTTAGGGGTGCGAGCCCGGGTTCGAACCCACTACCCTCCCTCTGCTTAAGAGTCGGCAGGTCAAACCATTAGGCTACCACGGCTTATTAGCTACTTATTATTATTATTAATTCGTATTTCAAGACCTCAATATTTCCTGGTAAATCGTTTGCAAAGTTTGAACTAGTAACCTGTATATAAACAAAACTAAAGTTCAAGTAAATGTGAAAAACGAATACAATTTTTGTTTTATAACTAGAAGTAAATATATAGTGCAACCGATCTCTAATTATACACCAGAATATTGTACTAAAGTTCCTAAGCGGTTTTATATTAATATTCATACTTTCTCAAAAACAACCTGGGTACTTATTTTTCATGTGGAATTGATTGAATGATTTCCACCGCACCCTTGTTTATCCTTATCACCCTTATCCTCTTTTGTCTGGACCCGTATCATCTCATACTCGCTCAAGAGTTAAGGACCCATTCCCACACGGTAGCGAAGCGATGGACGCCACTGAGATGTTCGACGGAGTAAACTGTGATAAGATTAAGACTCAAACAATTATTATTATTATCGTATGGCATTAAAACTAAACAGATAGATGGGGGTCGAAGTTTCACCACGTCCGTAGGAGAATACCCTCCGTTACCCTACACGTGACCCCTGGGTGGTGCTAACAGTGCAACAAACTTGGCAGCCGTACTATTCTTTCTGGATCTCACGGCAATCGATACTGCGAAACAAACATACCTCAAAACGTGTAATCTATCTGTTTAGTTTTAATGCCATACGATAATAACTCAAACAATTTAAGGCACTTAATATAAACTATCACATATGATAGTGCATATCATATGTGACGTTTTCAATAAATATAAAGGGACCTTATGGAGGAAGGCAGTTACGCTCTCCTTATTATTGTAAACTATATACGAATACTATGGTAACAGTTCTAAAACGGCGTAACCGCGTGCCTCCATAGGACCCTTTATATTGAGAACGTCACATATTCTAACGAAACAATACAAAACGCGAGTTACCGGCGAGCGACCCAACATGCGGTTTCAGCCAGGCGCGGAACTTAAAAAGACAGTATTTTCCAATTAAATATAGTACGTTTTGTTAACGCATCAATTTTGTCCAAGGGAATAGCCATAAATAACTTCTACGCCAACGGGAATCAGGACTTTTGATATTAACTAAGCTATAAATCGCTAACTCTTCGCTTGCGCTGAGACACAGGCCTGGGTGGCACCAACTCACACACAAAGAGCTCCGACATTAATCTTTCGGACAATGTTGCTGGAATTTTATCTGGAATCGAACACGTGTTTTTGCCGATTTGTTCCACTTGGTCCCGAATCAAATTTAAATTGATTTTTTCCACTTGTATTAGTTCTCACTTCTTTTGTCGATTCCTCAAGCTGAGGATCGTGACCATCAAAAGCACAATTATTCGTTAAGCTCCCCGGTCTGGGCGAAGTAGATGGCCCCTTGGATGGCATTTGTCCGTCGCCCCTGTATTCGTTAGCTATTACGTTTTCAATCCTGAAGGCGTGCCCAACACAATTTTACGGACATTGAGGCAACCGTGTAAGGCCGGCCTTACACAGTATGAATTTTAAGAATCTGAATTCATATCATTAATTCAGAAAGCGCGGAATGGCATACAATTTAACTATCATCCACACACAATCTGATTTTTTCAGATTATGAATTTCTCAGATTGATCTGACAGAACGCACCTCTTTCCATACATTATCTATGGACGAGCACACACACTCTGGATTCAGATTATGAATTCAGATTCTTAAAATTCATACTGTGTAAGGCCGGCCTAACGTCGAGTGGCGGGACTCCATAGGCCAGTCCAGGTACATATAGGCCAGTTAGCCATAAAATGCCGACTAGCGTTTATCCCTAGAATTTATAAAGAATCCGGAACACAGCGGTTTGAATTATGTTGTTTGGCGGCAGGTGAGCGAGCAAGATGGTCGTACCAATCCGGATTGACCACGCACAAGGCTCATATTCATGTTCATAAGTATTCATTGCTTTACAAGGGTATAGGTAGGGAGTTCTTAATCTAATAAAAAGTTCAGCCATGTAATCCTGCACACCGCAGTATCATTAATCGCTTATTTACGTTACTTGTGATTTATTTATGTTACCTAGAATTTGTATTTTTCAAAGACAAAGACATTTATATTGCCAGAACATAGTAATGATGTTTGTCTGATTTTCCGTTTTAAAACACATATACAGGGTGTCCCAAAATCAGTAATCCACATTGACACCGGAGGTAGGTCAGCTTAAGAGGTACAAGTAAAAGTCGCATGGTTTGCGAGATATGCCAGTTTAAATTTTGTACTGGAAAAGAACTTTAAACTGGCAAATCTTGAAAACCATGCGATTTTTACTAAGATCATGTTAGGCTGGTTCGGTGTGGGGACAATGCGTAACGCATTTCCAATCCGTTAAAAAAAAAATATCAAAAAAAGGGTCTGGTTCGGTCCATCTTAGGCTGGTCTACCTCCGGTGTCAATGTGGGTTACTGATTTTGGGACACCCTGTATTTTAATGGAACAGGATTTCTAACCCAGCGGGATGGTCGTGTTTGTCATGTGGATAAACGGGGATAAAACATCTGTCACTTTCTAACCAGTATGTAAGAGAGTGACGGGTGCTTTAATTATCCACTTATCCACCGCGATGAAGACGAGCATAATACGGTGCAGATAGTCTAACCCTGGCTCCAAGTAGATCCCACTTGCGGTCGTTAATCTTAATGCCGCCTCACGTAATTAATTGCTATTTTTTAATTAAACACCGACGTTTTTGCAAAACTTCGTAAGCCAACTTATTCTGTTTAAGTACGGTCATGTGAAAGTTTACCTCGCAAAGTTTAAGTTAACTATGGCGCCATAACTCATGTAAGTATTCTTGCTATAGAATAATGAGGCATTGTTTTGGAGGTTATTATATGAATTTGAATCTTAGTAAACTTACGGCGTATTTATGTGTATATTATTCACCAGATAATGTATGTTTATACATACAATATTAGACGTATATAGGTACCTATAATAACCTCTTCTCCACTTTCTTACGCCTCTCTCTCTCTCTGTCTCTCTTTCTATCTCTATCTCTCTCTCTCTATCTCTCCCCCGGCTTCTCTCAGCGTCAGAAGCATTGCAGCACTCCAGCAGGTATTTCGCGATGGAATCAAAGCACTTCCTTACATCTATTGCCACAGCATCATCTAGCTTTAGATACCAAAGCCACAGTATAAATATTACATTACAAAGGTAACGCTTAATAAATACTTACCTACCTACAACCAAAATTATTTTCAACATGATCGGATAAACCGTTTTTGAGTTATTGCCGAAAAACTGCGCAACAAAAGGACGTAAGTGCCATGAAGATACGCTCTTTTGCTGGTGCACTTTTTCCAGATTGTTTTTTGTATTTGTAGTAATGGCAACGGAACCCCACACTGAGCATGGCCTGACATGCTCTTGCCCGATTTTTTATCGCTCGTGGTAAATATAGCTGCGATGAAATGTAGCCAGGTACCCGACCACGCTGTCTAGACACGCTAACTCATTATTAAGCCCCACTTAAACACCACGTAAGTGCAGCACAGGGAAACTATGCATCCGTTGACATTTTTTTACGTTAAATTTAACCTTTTTCGTCAATATTGAGGGTTCTGTCGAAAAGGCAAAAACGGAACCCTTATTTTTGTAGGCAGCCCCGGTAAGGATTGCATGAGTCCAGCCGGTAGTCTTGTTTTTTAGGGTTCCGTACCCAAAGGGTGTCAACGGAACCCTATTACTAAGCCTCCGCTGCAATGCTGTCCGTCCGTCCATCTGTCAGCGAGCTGTATATTAAATAATTAGACAGTTGACATTTTTACAGAGTGTGTATTTCAATTGCCAGTATAACAATCAAAAGTTCAAGGGAGTAACGTACAAGCAGCGTGATTTTTTTCCGCGTTTTTGCTCGACGTTAACAATCTAGCGATCCCTTGTCATCTACGATGATACGAAACCCTTTGTCCGACTCGCTTGGCCGGTTTTTTAAATATTTAATTATTTTACCTGTCAACTCCTTGTATTTCCCTGTGCGTGGTGTGGTCACGTAATCCGTCGAACAGTAAATATATCGCCGGTGCCCTTGCGCATGGGAGTTATTACACGTTTGCATATTTAAAACCTTCATATTTTTACGCGACAAAAAGGGAATATATACAAGTCCCAAGTATCACAAAAGCTGTATAAGAGCTTATACAGTCATTATAACTCTAGTTTCAGCATTTTAAAGGCTGTATAAGCTGTTATACAGCTTGTGTGGTACTTGAGGTAGATTACTTTAAAGACTGTATAAGTACAAATAAATATCAGGGGACAATTTCACACAAATTCATTAGTCCCAAACTAAGCTCTTGGCTTGTAGTATATAACTAGGCAACTATAAACATATTTATTACCAGATTGTATTGTAGTTACGATTCTGGTGTGGGAAAACAGATTTCACCTATGGTTAACAGATTTTTTTTTATGACTACAAGTCATATTTTTGTTAATACTAGAATATTCTAGTTAAAATATTCTAGTACACGAAAACTTTGACATCGTTTTGGTTACCATCTAATAGTTACAGAGTGAAATATGCATTTAGCATCCAACATGTTTTGTATACTACACAAAATTTGTTTCCTACGATACTAGGTAATAGGTACTAGAAATGATATAGTACAGAAGTAGAATTTTCTATTAATGTGTAAAAAACGTATAGTTGTCGCATATATAATACAATACAATCTAGTAGAATTTACAATATTCTGTTAAACGAAACTAGATTTTTTTTCTCCGTGTAAATTCGTCAAAAATAAGAGACACAATAAAAATAGGTACTAAACCGCCTGTTTTAAACCGTTGGTCGAAACCGTGTAGCCCACGCATTATCGTGGGTTCCGTGGACACAACAAACACAATAATCGTTAGTCCATTTGCAAATTCCGGGACGTTTGTTTGCCTAAACAGTATTGCTTTTCTTTTTTAGGGTTCCGTACCTCAAAGAAAAAAACGGAACCCTTATAAGATCACTTTGTTGTCCGTCTGTCTGTCTGTCTGTCTGTGTGTCTGTCAAGACCCTTTTTCTCAGGAACGCGTGAAGGTATCAAGTTGAAATTAATATCAAATACATAAGTCTGCAGTCCCATGGATCAGTGAAAAAATCAAACATCTAAGTCAACGCAATCAAAAGATACGGCCGTTTATGCCGCATGTTGAAGGGAATCTCAAGGGAATCAAAACCTATAGGGTACTTCCCGTTGACTTAGAATCATGAAATTTTGCACAAAGCTATATCGTATAGCACAAGTAAAGGAAAAAATCCGAAAACCGTTAATTTGTAGTTACATCACATAAAAAATTTGGCCAGTATAAGCTGACACTCACTAAGTACTAAAGTGCATACTTATTGCGTGTCAGTTTATACTGGAATTTTTTTATATTGTATTCCCGTGATTTACGAACTATTTACATGCCTACAAGTTTGTACGGAACCCTCGGTGCGCGAGTCCGACTCGCACTTGACCGGCTTTTTATTGAATACTTTGAAAGTGAAATAGCGAGGAAAATCACAGCGCTACAAACTTTCAGAAACACAAGTTTTTCTTCGAATACTTTATTAATTACAGGCGTCCGTTAACGGGGAATGAGGAAATAACCGGAGTTTTACAAGTCCAAGAAAATTAACTGCAAAAATTGTCGGGTAGTTTCATTATTTGGTTAACTGGGCGGAATAAAAGAGGTGTGCTCAGCGAGCCTAACCATCACAAGAATAAAGTGACGAATAAAAAGCTGCTAGAGTAATTAAATATCATGCTTAGCTTAGAGCCTACGCACACTAGCGTTTTTAGCCCTTAGACGGTCATAAACGCTAGTTTGCACAGACTCTTAATAGATTTGATTGCTCTAGCAATACCGGATAAAATCGCTTAGTAATAAAAGGTAATAACAATCAGGACGAGACACTTTTATTCTAAACCTTAAGCGTTTAGTCTTACGTAAGAATATGGAATAGATATATTAATTTCCCTAGCACCTGTCAAATTTTATCTCGTGCATGCATGCTAAGGCCGCAGAGGGGCTAAATAGAACGAAAATAAAACTTATTAGGCAATAATCTCTATGTGAGTCTCCACAAAATGTATTATATGTTAACAAAACTTATACATAATGTACGATTTGCGATTTCTTCGTATACTTAATTGTTAACCTAATTCTTTTTTAACCGACTTCAAAAAAAGTAGGAGGTTTTTTAATGTTAGGTTTTGTAATGAGGTAACAACCTCAGAACTCCGTCATTTATAAACCGATTTAGAAAAATCTTTACATATACTATCAGATATAGGATATACTTTCAGATTGTTCCCATTGTCATCAAGTCAGGATCTGAGGATGAGATCCTGTAGAAATCTACACATAGCGATTATATAAAATAAAAGTGTCTCATCCTGACTTTTATTACCTTTTATTACTAAGGGACTATTGCGACTTTCACATTTTTATAGCGATTTTATCAAGACGGATCACTTTTATTTTAAATCTTAAGTACCAATTTCATACGATGTTAAATGTTAATCGACTGCGCTAATTCATACATTTTGACAGCTGTCAACACTCTAATCGTCTGTTAAGTGGTTGGTGAAATCGGACATAAGCGTTAAGTCTTACTTTAGAATATGGAATAGATGTATTCATTTCACCAACACCTGTCAAATTTTATCTCATCCATGCATGTCAAGCCCGCAGTATGTCTATTTTGTTTTTAACGTTGTACCGAACGTTTCTGGCAGTGATAAATTTAGGAAGCGTTCCAAACTCTAGAGCCTCTCAGTGAGGTGTCAAATGCAAACCTATAATATGATCTTATTGGAAGCACCCAAGCCTTGCCAAATGGACGCTTCACCGCAGGCTTAACGCGGAATTTATACAATCCAGCATGTAAAATAAAGTGGTGGATGTATAGCAAAAACAACTTGTGTTAGCTTTTTTCTGCTGTTAATTATTACCTTGTGATGGATACTTTTAAATATTATTGTATTTTATGATTGATAAATGACCTTCTTTAGTTTCTTGCGACGCTTTTTCTCTGCTATTGTAGTGTCATCAGAAATTGTACCTGTAATAACTCTGTTTGTTGTTAGAAATTCTGCATGTATAGAAGATATAATGTTGGGCCTAAAACACTTCCTTGGGAAATCCTACTTGGATTTTATATTTGTAAGATAACATTTTTGTCTAAAATTGAGTTCTGTTCATTTATATATTTAGCATAGTATAGCAAACAGTGAAATATAAATGTGATAAAGTGGACAAAATAAACATGACGTGTTTTGTTTCATCATCATCCTAGTACCCAGGTACAAGTCTAGAGGTTAGTTTGGAACTAGGTCAATTTGTGTGAGATTGTCCCCTGATATTTATTTATTATTTATTTATATTGAGAAAACACGACCCACATTGTACGTTAAACCTTGTTCCAATAGACACAGGTAAGTATTTACAAAAACAGATCTAGTTTGAACACAACTTTATTCAATTCAATATAAAGGGACCTTATAGAGGCAGGCGGTTACGCCATTTTTAGAACTGTTACCATAGTATTCGTATAGTTACAAGAATAAGAAGAGCGTAACTGCCTTCCTCCATAAGGTCCCTTAATATTGAGAACATCACATAAGTGCTGCCGGAAAAAACAGATTCAACCCCACTATTTGTAAAATATAATGCTAATTCCATTCAGGGGCAGGACAGTGAGGCAGTACAGTAGATGTCCGTGAGAGAGACGAGTAAAGCAACATTCGTTACTCTACAGACTCATGGAAATCTTGTGTCCTGCCTCACTGCCCTGCCCCGTGTGAAATCAGCATAAACGCCATAAACATTATCTACTACTGTTTAAATGAGTGACAGCCATGTTACCACCGGTTATATGCCTAAAGCGCGTCACACACGGAGCTATAATATATTTTGGTAAACTAATTAATATACATATACAATCCTCATACAATTACCTTGGAGTCATCTTAGATGAACGTCTATCGTGGCACTCACACATTGACTATATAAACAACCGTATTAGAAAACTTATTTGGCTATTTAAGATACTAAGACACGTCAACAAAGTGCTTTTAAATCGTGTCTACATTGCTCTGGCACAGTCCGTCATGAGCTACTGCATCACTGTTTGGGGAGGTGCAACCAAAACTAAATTTATAGAAGTAGAAAGAGGTCAGAGATGCATATTACTTAAAAGTTATTTATTTTAAACCCTACCGATTTCCATTAACCAGCTGTACACTATTAGTGAAGTATTAAGTATGAGGAAATTGTATACCTATCTTACTTACCGTTCTAAAATTAGTAAAATTACACAGATCTGTTAGCTTCGTCAACCCCTTATTACTAACTCGTAGAAGGAAAAATACTGTTGTCCCTCAAATACATACTAAATCCGTGTTTGCTCAAAGACAATAATCTCTCGCAAGCTGCACGACTTTACAATACTTTAAATGAAATTAATGAACTGCAAACAAAATCTGACTGATTGGCCTGAATCATTGACATACGATGAGACAGAATCGCTTCTGATGCAATGGAGATAGTGTAACATACGCACACATACACCCGCCCACACACATGCACGCACGCACGCACGCACGCACGCACGCACGCACGCACGCACGCACGCACGCACGCACGCACGCACGCACGCACGCACGCACGCACGCACGCACGCACGCACGCCGTTTGTATGGAAAGCCCTCAACCCACAATCATCTTAATTAAGCGAATAGGTAGTATACGGTTCACTGCGTGAGCCCACAATCCGATCAAAAATCTGTTTAATGGCAACCTAATGAGGCTGTTTGGTTGTCGTTTTTTGCTAGAAAACCACAATATTTGTTGTACTCATTTATAGGAAGTACTACTGAAATGAACCGAATATATGTGATGTTGGTTTTTTTTTATTATACGACGAAGGTTGGAGCGCTTGCTATTAACGTAAGTACCTATACTTTTAACTATAATCATAATAATATGTAACGTTCTCAATATAAAGGGACCTTATGGAGGCAGGCGGTTACGCCGTTTTTAGAACTGTTACCATAGTATTCGTATAGTTACAAGAACAAGAAGAGTGTAACTGCCTTCCTCCATAAGTTCCCTTTACATTGAGAACGTCACAAATGGTATAGCTTATGTGGGGCGGATGGAAAGTAGGTAGGGTCTAAAATGGCCCGAATGGCTTCGGGAAAAGTATGGTACGGCCTATATAAGCTCTTAACTATACAGCTTGTGTGCTATTTGGGATAAGTAACTAGTTATTCTGCAGAACTCCTCATTCCTGATTCGGTACCGTAGAGTAATTCCAAGCAGTATCATATTGCCATCATCGGCAACCAGGGGCTTGAAATCGGTCAAAAATATCGGTTCAGTACCGGTTTTAACCGGTATTCACCCGGCTCTCTTCATTTCGGTTCCAGAGTGCCGGTTTAAAAAATAAAACATACCAGTTCCTTATTAAGATTCCAGCACGCGTGTGTGACGTTATTAGCTTCTGCATACTCACACACACTTACGTAAATATGACCGACAAGGAAAGATACCCAACTGTCCGGCTCCGATTTGATTTATTTTAATATATGTTAGAGAGCAGTCTAGAATAACAGACACGTATTTTTAAGTGCCCAATCTCGACCTATTGGGAGAAATGGTGGTAAGTGACAAAACCCTTAACTTCTGTAGAGTTTTTTTTTCAGAAAATTGCTAGTTAATTACTGGTTTGATTATATGTTTGAGAACATGAATAAATAATGAACACGTGTTTTGTTATATAGGCTCAAACTCATTTTTCCTAAAAAAAACACTAATGAGAAATATAAAACAATACAAGACACTTCAAATTGGCAGCCCCATCTTTTCCACCTTATAGTTTTATGATGTGCAAAGGAAATTGCTAGCGTGGCAGAACACTTAACGGGTAGGTATAGCATTTAAAAAATTGCATTTTGTAATAATTTAACTTAATTTTAAACAATCGTACCTTAACGCTGGAGATACGAATACCTAAGTCCTGTGAGTCATACAGTTGATTCACCCAAATAATAAGCGATTATATTTTATTTCAGTTAAAATACGAAATGGTACTCGAGAACATTACCGAGTGCGACGACCCCCAGCCACCCTATCCACCCAGAAAAATAGTGCTGTTTGAATTCAAAATGTACAAATCCAAAGGGAAATTCCTCCTCAGTGGTCGCAACACAGTAACGGCCGAAGTACCCTTTCAAAATGTAAGTAGAAAAGTAGTCACGTTCTTCAGATATAAAGAGTGGTCCAGGAAAAAAGTAGCAAGAACCTTTTTTGAATTTTGATCAATTCACGAAAAATTTAAAAACTGTTTGTTTCACATCTATCACGAAGAAGAAGTATCTACCGAGAAGTTATTTTATGGTAGCAATTATTCGATTTATTTAAAAATAAAAAAAATATCGCCATGTGAAGTTACTCTTCGTAAGTTAATTATATACACCTACCTAGAAAACGCCGGCTGGAGTCAAGTTTAGGTCGCCAAACATTTAACTATACCCAGATCCACAGTAGGTAAGATTTTATGGACTTACAGACAGAGGTCAACTGTTGATAAAAAAGCAGGCTCCGGTCGGAGAAAAGGGTTTCAGGACAAAAAACTAGCAAATAAGATCAAAGCTGCATACAGGACCAATTGTACCTTGTCCGAACGAAAGCTCGCCGATTAGTTGGGATTGGGTTGTAGCAAGTCTACGGTCCATCGGATTAAAGAGAGTGCTGGACTGAAGTCATACAAGGTTCAAAAAGTATCAGACAGAACCCCAGAAAAACAAAAAACAACTGTTGTACTTTCATTAATATACACACTAAAATGACGTGCTACTTTTTTTCTGGACCACTTCTTAATACTTAAATCGCAAGCATTTTCCAATTGCAGTTTCCACTAATTTTTAAGTCAGATATGAAATTCCTGGAAATTCGTTTTATATGGACAGTTTGACATATTTTTAGGGTTCCGTACATCAAATGAAAAAAAAACGAAACCCTTATAGGATCACTTTGTTGACCGTCTGTCTGTCTGTGTGTCTGTTAAGACCCTTTTTCTCAGGAACGCGTGAAGGTATTAAGTTGAAATTAATATCAAATACTTAAGTCTGCAAACCCATAGATCAGTGAAAAAAAGAAACATCTAAGTCAACGCAATCAAAAGATACGGCCGTTTATGCCGCATATTTAAGGAAACTCAAGGAAATCAAAACCTATAGGATACTTCCCCTTGACTAAGAATCATGAAATTTGGCAAGAAGCAATGTCTTATAGCACAAGTAAAGGAAAAAATCCGAAAACCGTTATTTTGTAGTTACATCACAATATAAAAAAATAAGTCCAGGTATAAACTGACACTCACTAAGTACGAAAGTGCATACTTATTGCGTGGCAGTACAAGTTTGTGCGGAACCCTCGGTGCGCGAGTCCGACTCGCACTTGACCGACTTTTTTTATAATGTTCCGTAAAACAAACTAAAAAGCTGTCATAATAAGTAAAAATCCGTAGAATCTTGTCGTATCATTTCAAAAGGTTAAATTACGACGTCTATTTGCATACGAGTAATATGACTTTATAAGTTTTGTGACTATTCTTTACGTATTTCGCGTCTGTCTGTATGTCCGCTAATTTCTCCTAAACTGCGCTACGAATTTTGATGCGGTTTTCACCAACAGTTAGATAATTTTTCACGGAAAATTTATGTATATAGTACCCGGAGTGAAGCGGGGCGGGTGGCTAGTATTAATTAAAAGTTTAAGTATGGACTTTGAAACCAAATTTTTCGGGTTAGGATATATCCATGTAACGGGAGTCTGGTGTAGTTTTGGCAAAGCTCCCACGTCGTCGTTAACTTTTAGGAACAGAAGAGACAATATTGAACCTAACTCTGTGAATGACCCTAGTTACCAATGTTACCTATTTGTGGTTAACGGTGTTTGTCCCGCGTTCATGTTCTCCATAATACCCCCCTCCCTTCCCCCTCCCTTCTATACGGTCGGGTGGTTGGGCCAACCGAGAGGGATGCAGCTATTTGTAGGAACGGGATGTAAATATTACTATCTCATTCTGACAGATAGCTGCGTCCTTCTCGGTTGGCCCAACCACCCGACCGTCTAGAAGGGGTTTAAGTTCGTCTCAATTAATGCCTTTTAGAGCTGAAAAAAGTTTTAAAATACCTAACTTTACTCATAATTACCAGTTCAGCTTAAGCGGTTACAACATAGACGAGACCGGCAAGAAGAAGCGCTGGTTCTTCGTGGAGAAGCTGTCGTGCCGCCACTTCTTCGGCAGAACCTTCCTGACCTTCGGCTTCTTCCAATATGACAAGACTAACTGTCTGTTGCTAAGGGTAAATACTTCTTTTATAATTGTTTACAAGTTCATTGATTTCACTATTACTACATTTTTAACCGACTTCAAAAAAGGAGGTTCTCAATTCGACTGTATGTTGCATCCGTTAATTGTGGACCAATTTTGAAAATTATTTTTTTGTTTAAAAGGGTATACTTCTCAGGTGGTCCCATTATCACAGAATCAGAATCTGATGATGATATATAATTATATGAAATATATCGAAGTCGGTGGCAAGAATCATTAGTCATGCTATTGTGTATGAGTACCTAATTCGACAACGGCTTGACATATTTCATGTACCTATTAGGCAATAAATAGGCAATTCCTAGGACTCTTAGAAGGCTGGTCTTTATTTAACCCTTTTCAGTGGGTTTCTGAAGACGGTTTTTTTTATTTTTTTTTTATTGTTCATATTTCAGTGTTCACATTTTAATTGGAGGTCGATGTTTTTGGTATGCGAAATCCCTATAAAAATCGCTATAAAATGTAAAATCGCAATAGTCGCTTAGTAATAGAAGGTAATAAAAGTCAGGACGAGACCCTTATTTTAAACCTTAAGCGTTAAGTCTTACGTTAGAATATGGAAAGATGTATTCATTTCCCTAGCACCTGTCAAATTGTATCTCGTGCATGCATGCTAAGCCCGTAGGGTTGACAACCCATTTACAGCCTAAAAATCTAGTAGTAGAAGTTGTATTAAGATAGTAAATGTCTTTTGACCTCAGAGCCTACTTATCATCATGCAATAAAAAATATTATTCCAGAGTTCAATGTCGTACAAGGACATAGACATTGACCAGATGTTCCACAAAATGCCCCTGCAGCACGCCGAGGGTCGCTTCCTGTGGCGCTCAAGCATGGCCGCGGACACGCGCACCGTGTTCTGTTTGGACACGACTGTCGCCATTAAAGCTGTCAAATGATGCAAAAGTACAGAGCTGCTACAGTTATTGGTGTTTTAATTCAACCTGTGAGAGAAAAATAATTATGACGGGACATTTGATATACTTACAAATATCAGCCGTGCATGGTAGCCTAATGGTTTGACCTGCCGACTCTTAAGCAGAGGGTCGGGGGTTCGAACCCGGGCTCGCACCTCTAAGTTTTTCGGAAGTTATGTGCGAAATATAATTTGTAAATTTACCATGAGCTTTTCGGTGAAGGAAAACATCGTGAAGAAACCTGCACACACCTGCAAATAAATTTGACGGCGTGTGCGAAGTTCCCAATCCGCACTGGGCCCACGTGGGAACTAGAGCCCAAACCCTTTCATTATGAGTGGAGGCCTGTGCCCAGCAGTGGGACGTATGTAGGCTACATTATTATTATTATTATACTCGATACGGTACGACACTTTCTTTTTGAACATTTTTGAAGGCAAAGTCAAAGGAAAAAGAGGAACACCCAGGCATAGTTTTTTTTTAAACTTATTTTAAGGAGCTTGGTCGTGAAACGATCATGACGCTCACCCAGGCATAGTTATTTTGGCCAAATAAGTCAGAAGACCAGTTTCCTGCTGTATCAGGTGGCTAAAATTGGCAGAGAACAGAGAAAAGTGGCAATTACTCCACCGACAAGAGCCTAGCTCTTAAGAGGATTGAGGTGACGGCTTTCCATACAAACGGCGATAACGTTTTCCGCTCCCTAAATGTTAACCGATTTCGACCAATTTTTGATACAGTGTCAGTCGGAACAAAAACTATGTCCGTACGTTTCGTTTTTTAAAATATTATTGATAAATTTCGATTTATTCCCGTTTTATTGTATTCATACAAAAGTAATTTCGGCCATAATCTCTTTCTAACTAATCAATATTTTAAAAAACGAAACGTACGGACATAGTTTTAGTTTTGACTGACCACATATCAAAAATTGGTCGAATTCGATTAACGTTTAGGGGGTGTAACGTTTGTATGAAAAGGCTAGATTTTGCAGTTGGTTCACAGTCCTCTTAAGTAAAATGATGATGAATTTAACCTATTTATTTTTTAATCATCTCTGCGTCTGCTACAGTGGAAAGCTTATAACCACCTTCTGACTCCATCATTAGGGGGCCTAGCCAAGATGCATTACACTAACTTTTATTTTAAACCTTAAGCGTTAAGTCTTACGTTAGAATATGGAATAGATGTATTCATTTCCCTAGCACCTGTCAAATTTTATCTTGAGTATGCATGCTAAGCCCGCTGATCTTATACAAAGTTTCAGTTTAATCAGATAACAGTAAGTAGATAAATAGATTAGGTAAAAAAGTTTGAACCAGAAAGTGAGTTTTTTTTTCTGTTTTGTTGCTTTATTTTATCTTTGTATATTTGTTTATTTTGGGTAGTGAATTAATGCCTTTCTTCTTCTTCTTGAAGCAAGGTTTGGTTCTGTGCGGTTCTCCGGCCGCTACCGCAGCTTGCTCGCTATTATCGTAATGTTTTGTTTAATAAATATATATATCAGGGGCAATCTCAAACAAATTGACCTAGTCCCAAACTAAGCTCTAGGCTTGTACTATGGCTACCACGCAACGATATACATACTTATTATATAGAGAAATAAATACATACTTAAATATATAGAAAACATCCATAACTCACAACAAATACTCGCACTCACCACACAAATATTTGCCCATACCGGGATTCGAACCTGGTACCGCTAGCTTCATAGGCAAGGTCACTACCAACTAGGCTAACCGCGTCGTCAAATGTTTAATTTATTAGCCCTTTCTGTCACGTGATTAAAGAGCTCGCACGATGTCAACAATAAAGAAATAACGAAGCAAGATAGGCCACGCAAAGTGGATAAAATATTACGAGAATTGGTTAAAATGTGTACATATGTATTCCAAATTTCAGCAATTGGTTCATAATTGGGTGAATTTCAGGACTTTTCAACCGCCGTCATTAGTGTCACCAAATATATTGACGAAATCAATGACACCTACCAGCAACTCCTGATGTAAACAGAAGCAGAACCGGGGATGTAGTTTCTATCAGCATCAGAAGTTGCTGTAGTGTCACTGATTTCGTCAATATATTTGGTGACATTAATGACGGCGGTTGAAACGCCCTGAAATTCACCCAATTGACTTGCATGGGAACTCAACATAGTATCTAAGCTCGTCGAATTCCGTGACTCGCTCAACTCCGTGGTAGCAGTTCTATAATCCGCCATAGAACCCTGCAGGTCGAATCTGGGACCTAAAATACACCCTTTATTTATTTGCCTTAGCCTATTTAAAAGTCTAAGGTCGTATCTCAGTTCCTAGATTCTATTAGCAGGGTTCTATGGCGGATTATAGAACTGCTACCACGGATTTCAGCGAGTCACGGAATTCGATGAGTTTACTCTAGTACAACATAAACAAACATGCAAAACCAAACGCTGATAACAAACAATTTTAAGTATTAAGGTAAGCAATTACAATTTCATATTTAATCGTCGCTTTTAAATCCTAGATTCGATCAGAAAATTGTTTCGTTGACGAATGCCACGTACCGCCATCAGGGTCAACTTGGCTGAGCCAGTTTTTTTTATTATTTCGTTGTACGGCTGTCATGAGCCGAATTTATATTCTTCTTATTAAAGTTTAACTTAAAGTTTCTTAAAAAAACGGCTAGTGTAATTATACTTAATTAAATCACTCTTATTTATTTATTTATTTAATCTTTATTGCACAAAATACAAATTTGAGTACAAAAGGTGAACTTAATGCTTAATGGCATTTTCTACCAGTTGACCTTTGGGCAAGCAGAAAATTGTTGTAGGCGGTGCAATATTGTACGAACAAAAGCATTAAGAGAAAAAAACATAATATATATATACACATTGCATTAAAAGGAAAAGTATCTACCTATAAGATGTCAGCTCTTATATTTTTTAAGCGAGTAGTTATCATTAATCTATATATATCTACAATATCCCTAGTAATTAACCCATGGACCCACTAGAAAGAAAGAAAGAAAGAAAAAACGTTTATTTACATACATCTAACAAAAGTACAGAACATAAATAAACAAATGGACAAAAATAATAAAAACTGCACTAATGCCAGATGACGCAAAACGGTAGCGGTGACGCACTACACCTTTATCTGACGCGCAAGAGTACTTAAAAAAAACGCACGCGCCTTTATAGACTCTATATCTATATTATAGAGGACTTAGGGCCCGGCCACGACTTTGCGCGACCGGCGAGCGAATTTTCTAATACATTGCGTGTAACGTCAACTAACCGCTGCGCGGTGAGCGTCTCTGCCGAGCAATGAAGAAAGAATTTGCTCGCCGCCGCCGCCGCCAGGCCGTTAGATATGGTGGAGGTACCCAACAGAGTGCAAGGTATCCCCCAGCCCCATATGTTAATCCGCGCTTGAGTTAATCCCAAAATCCCTTCTTGGGCTCCCCTAGGTACTACAAAGGCCAAGTACTTACCTATTGCAACCTAGTTTATAAATATATATTTCCTTATGTTGTTTAACTAAAAAGATAAGCGAATGCGTTTAGATAAGAGGTACACACAGCTGATTGGATTGAATACCATTCGCAGCAGTTATTTGACCTGTTATTTAGCTTCAAAATTGTTAGATTTAAGAACATTTTGCGATAAACATAAACTAAGCGGGATTATTATATTCTATTAATATTTATAGTTAGAGAAGAACATGCACGGAGAAAAAAATCTAGTTTCCTTTAACAGAATATTGTAAATTCTACTTGATTTTATTGTATTATATGTGACAACTATACGTTTTTTGTACATTAATAGAAAATTCTACTTCTGTACAACATAATTTTCTAGTACCTATTACCATTTACCTAGTATCGTAGGAAACAAATTTTGTGTAGTATACAAAACCTGTTGTATGCTAAATGCATATTTTACTCTGTAACTATTAGATGGTAACCAAAAGGATATCATAGTTTCAAGAATATTCTAGTATTAAAAAAAAAACCGGTCAAGTGCGAGTAGGACTCGCGCACCGAGGGTTCCGCACAAACTTGTAGGTATGTAAATAGTTCGTAAATCATGGGAATACAATATAAACAAAGTCCAGTATAAACTGGCACGCAATAAGTATGCACTTTCGTACTTAGTGAGTGTCAGTTTATACTGGAATAATTTTTTATGTGATGTAACTACAAATTAACGGTTTTCGGATTTTTTCCTTTACTTGTGCTATAAGACGTTGCTTCTTGCCAAATTTCATGATTCTAAGTCAACGGGAAGTACCCTATAGGTTTTAATTCCCTTCAATATGCGGCATAAACGGCCGTATCTTTTGATTGCGTTGACTTAAATGTTTGATTTTTTCACTTATCCAAGGGATTGCAGACCTAAGTATTTGATATTAATTTCAACTTGATACCTTCACGCGTTCCTGAGAAAAAGGGTCTTGACAGACACACAGACAGACAGACGGACAAAAGTGATCCTATAAGGGTTCCGTTTTTTCATTTGAGGTACGGAACCCTAAAAATGACTTGTTGTCATAAAAAAAAAATCTGTTAACCATAGCTGAAATCTGTTTTCCCACACCACAATCATAACTACAATACATTCTGGTAATATTGTAAAATATTTTTTTCTCCATGTGCCACACAATAACAACTGATATCAAATAAATGACATTGGTGACAATAAATGTGGAGTATTGCTTGTAATATCGGCTCCAGACAATAAGAGGTTTGCGTTTCCTAGAGTGGCGCAGCCTTCGGCAATCACTGGTCTATGTTACGGCACACCGCTTACCCCCTTACTAATAAACGTTGAGTAACGGCTGAGTAGTTATACAATGCTTTGTCCTTATGTGTCATTGTGACATTTGAATTCGACAGATAAGGACAAAGCATTGTATAACTACTCAGCCGTTACTCAACGTTTATTAGTAAGGGGGTTACTGTTGAGAGGAATTCATAATGAATTATTTGCGAATCGTTGTTTAGTTCAATCTTTAATTTTTAATTTCTATCCCTTTAGTACCAATTTCACCATAGTTACGATGTTAAACGTTAATCTACTGTTAGTTCATACATTTTGACAGCTGTTAACACCCTAATCGTCTGGTGGTTGGTAAATCCGACATTAATTTGACAACGTTCATCACAGTGAACATATCATTCACAATTTATTTTTTTAAGTTATTTTTTAAGCCTTTTTTGTAATCTAAAGAGGTTGCAATACCCTTTTTTATTTTGGCTAAATTAAGGGTTAACTTACTTTCTTAGAAATATTATAAATACAACAGACTGAACTAAAACGCGCGCTCTTCACATAAATAATTATTATTGGCCCGTCTCTTCTATGGATATGTTATGGATCAAGTGATAAATGCGGTCATTTTTCATAATGCCCGGGCAATTTGATAATAATAACTAAAATATGAGATGACAATTTAATAAAAATACTAACCTAACCAAACAATGTGATAAATAATGAAGTTTAGATAATAATTATTAATTACTAATTTGACCGGGTATAGCTTACCATTATTCATAATGCCCGGGTATTATAAATAATGCCCACATTGGTCCATGACATATACATACACACGTTTATCGTTGTCCATTACCCATAGTACATACCTAGCTATAAGCCTATATAGAGCTTAATTTGGGACTAGGTCAATTTGTGTGAGTCAAGTTGAAATTATTATCGAATACTCAAGTCTGCAATCCCTTGGAGTTTAAAAAAAATCAAACTTCTAAGTCAACGCAATCAAAATATACGGCCGTTTATGCCGCATATTGAAGGGAATCGCAAGGGAATCAAAACCTATAGGGTACTTCCCGTTGATTTAGAATCATGAAATATGGCAAGAAGCAATGTCTTATGGCACAATTAAAGAAAATAGTCCTAAAACCGTTAATTTGTAGTTACATCACATAAAATAAGTCCAGTATAAACTGACACTTACTAAGTACGAGAGTGAATACTTAGTGCGTGTCAGTTTATACTAGACTTTGTTTCTATTGTATTCCCGTGATTTTAAGTGATTTACGAACTATTTACATACCTACAAGTCCGACTCGCACTTGACCGGCTTTTTATTTATAGAGGTTGCTGTTCAGACCTTTACAAAAAATATCTCATTCCCTGTGCGCTGCTATGTTCAGTTTTTAATAAAAATTCCAACGCAGTGTGAAAGGATCTTCAGTATGCACAGCGGCATACAGCGGGAAACCAGCAAGATGCACACCGAGGCAGTTAAAAAAGGAATCGGTCGATTGTTTGATCTTGTTCAGGGGAGATAGTGGGGATGTTATCGGGGTTTGCGGAGAGAAGGAGACAACATATTCGGCATTATTATCACAAAATTAAATCTAATATCTATGTAAGTATACATACGGGTGAAATTCAAAAAAAGTGTACATAGTTAAGGACTGTGATGGACTTAAGTGAAGAAACGGTAACTAATTTTCGTTACGAAACTGAGAAAATTAATGAATGTTAGGGATTGACGCTAAGAAACGGTAAGTTTCATTCGTAACGAAAATTAGTCATACATTTGTATCGTTAATTTTCGTTACGAAACTTAACTATGTACACTTTTTTTTTGAATTTCATCGATATAATAAAATCGCAGATTTTCCGCATCTGTACCATAAAGATTTTTTCAAAAAAGTACTGGCAGACGCGAGAAATACATAAGTAATAGAACGTAAAAACGATTTTTTTGAAATGTTTGTAGTTTGTCGGGTTGTTTGTTAGTTTGTGCGCGCATCACGTAAAAACTACTCATTGGATTCAAAATCGAATTGCTGAAAGATAATTAGCTTTATTGTGAGTAATTTTCAGCTATATTTCATCAAAATTGACCAACAGAATCAAAATATATTAACATTATTATTAGCGCTGGTAGATTTTGACGTGTAAAAGTGCCCGTGCGGCCTACTTACTGAATAAATATCTTTTATCTTTTTTTTTTTTATCATTTAAAATTTAGTTAGAAACCTCCTACCGCCGCGTGCCGCGTCGAGTCACGCGTGCCCGGTGACGGTTTATCACGGGAGACAGCGGGAACGGTAAGAAAAAAAGAAGACTCCAGGGCAGAATTTGTTTAATAAGATTTCTTCAAAGGTTTGATAGTATAAAAATAAGGCACCTGCGAACAATGCAGATAAAAATATAAAAAATACCTACTTTGGATTATGAATCTGAATGGAGTAAAAGATCTGAGATGAAATAATAAAAACTTACAATTAGTGCCCTAAACGGTTAGAATAATGAATTCTTTGGTGATAAACTTCGAAAACGTAACACTTTTACACATTTTACAAGACTTTAGGTTTTACAGGCATACTTAGTCACGAACGAATTGAAAGCTGGACATCAACTGGCCCTGTCGTTCGCAGCCAATCGTAATATTTTGAATGAGCTTAAATTTAGAATTTAGAATAATAGTAATAAAATAAAAGGCCAGAATGATATTATTCAACGAGGTGTAATACATACGTACACCTCGTTACAGGTTGTGGCGCGATTCGGAAAATTATTTTTTGTTTGAAAGGGTATATACTTCCCAGATGGCCTCTTTGTCATCAGGTCAGGATCTGATGGGATCCTGGAGAAATCGAGGAAACTCCTCAACAGTTACAGGCACACGTAAAACAATTTTGGTAGGTATTACTTGTAAAACCTTATGAATTTCCATAGGTACTAAAAGCACCTCTTGGTGAAGTGAAACTTATGATGAAAATCAGAGATCACCGGAATTCATTAGTCGTAAGTGATTCACGGGCAGCAATAATAATTCTTTATTAAGAATATAGAAGCTACTTTTACTCATCATAATGCATGTGGTGAAGTGCAACTGATGGTGAAGTACCGGGAGAACTCCTCTATGATTAACAGCACTGCATCTTGGACGGCGAAATTTTATTAAGGGTTATTGAAGCAGAGATTTTGACAGGTTGCGGCACAGGAGTTTCCATACTTCAAATTCCAATAATTCCTAATGATTTCCCATTTAACTTTAAACGCGTAGATTCCGGTGAGCTTATATATGTTACGCAATGCCCATAAACAAAACAAAAGGACAAACTCTAGGAGTGCGAGTTGCTTTTCGCACGACTGCTAGTTATACGTGGCTTTTTCCCGTATTGGTCATTCAAATAATTTATGTGTGACCGTTCCTGGAAATTCGACTTCATACAGAGAAGCGTTATTGTAGAGGTAATGCCTCTTTACATTCAGCCCCTGCCGCTGCCCCTCGCGCTGCCGGGGATAATTCCCTAAATAACTGCTGCAGCAGGATCGAGAGGAGTGTGTGTTTACATACTGCCCTACCACTCCCTTCGCTTTCAAGTTTCGGCAATGGCAGACGTCGAAATAATTACAGCGGCCGCGTGTCTTCGGCGAGTACTGAGCGAGAATGTAAACACGAAGTACCGCTCGCGCTGCCGGTCCTTTGACTTCCGCACAAAAAACCGCCATTTTGGTGAGCGCCGCGCAGCGCCATTGGCAATGGCAGTGGCATGAGAAGTATCGTGTTTACACGCTCGTCCTGCCCATTTCCCTGCCCACTTTCATCATCATCATCATCATCTCAGCCGAAAGACGTCCACTGCTGGACATAGGCCTCCCCCAAGGTTTGCCACAAGGACCGGTCCTGCGCCGCTTGCATCCATCGGTTTCCCGCAATCTTAACCACGTCGTCGGTCCACCTTGATGGAGGTCTGCCCACGCTGCGTCTTCCAGTACGCGGACGCCATTCGAGAACTCTTCGGCACCAGCGGCCATCTGTTCTGCGAGCGAAGCGTCCCGCCCACTGCCACTTAAGTCTAGCAATTCTTAGGGCTATGTCGGTGACTTTGGTTCTCGTGCGGATCTCCTCATTCCTGATTCGATCACGCAGAGATATTCCGAGCATAGCCCTCTCCATTGCCCTTTGGGTGACCTTGAGCTTTCTTATGACGCCCATCGCCAGCGCCCACGTCTCAGTACCGTAAGTCATCACTGGCAACACACACTGGTCGAAGACTTTCGACTTGAGACATTGCGGTATATTGGACGAGAAGATATCGCGTAGCTTCCCGAATGCTGCCCAACCGAGTCGGATTCGACGATTGACCTCTTTCTCGAAGTTGGACCTACCTAACTGGACTGCTCACTTTGGCTGAATGTAAATGAGACATAACTACATTAGCATTGGCTGCGGCTTCACTTACGCAGGTCATTATCGAACCACCTGCCCAGTCAACAAACACCAAAACCATTGTGTTGTTGTAATACTTACGAACAGACAAAGTCATGTTGCGTTTTATAACTGGCTGAGATATATCTAAAGTTCACGCGGACAAAGTCACGAGCACAGCTAGTCAACAATTATTTTGTACAACTGTTTTACTTTCTTAAAATACAAAAATTGTTTTTCTATTTTATAGCGACTAAAACGCCCTCTATGTAACGAAAGGAGGACATACTTGGTTTTATGCGAGACCGCTCCCCTAGTTAGCTTCAGGTAGGTACAAAGAGTTGCTATTCAGGTATACGTGTCATGTAGATGGCGCTGCAATAAAAATACGAAAAAGTCTCATGTTTAAGAATATGTTTTTGTCATAATTATTATTATTATCCTATTAAATAAAGTTAAAAATAAAATAATACGGGTATATAAATGGTAGTCTGGGTTGCCATAAAAACAGAAAATGTTCAAGGCTTTCAATCGCAATAATCTTAAGTTCTTTAGAAATTAAACACAAACGGTGTTATTACAACCGTTGAAAACTTGTTTATTATTATTAAGTAAATGTCAATTCATAGAAAACTGTCATTTTAGACTTGTCTAAAGGCGTGTCTTAAGTTTTTTGTAATAAGAACGAGAATGTTCTGACCTAGCAACTCCTCGTGAATAATAATGTTTTAATGAAAAAAGGAACTGAAAACATGAAATTTTGAACATCTACGCCAAAGCATACGAAAGGTGAACCTTGCACGTCATGTCAAATACATAAGTCGACTTATGTAGGGGATGGTACCAGTAATGGATAAGGACCAATGATGGACACATGATTATTATTCTGAAGAACGTAAGGGTTATTCATTTATTTTGCAACAATCAATTTATAGCCCTATGATCTTAGAATTAAGAGTTAAGTGTCCATTATTGGTACCTGTCAGCTAAAAGTATCCAACACTGGTGCCGTCACCCGTACTTGCTAACGAAAGCTGAAAAGTTTAAAACCAGGCCGTATAATACAAAACAAATAATTTATTATCTAACGTTACATGTGTAAACAAATCATAATGACAATCATAAACGGTGCCGCAAGAACAGCTGCTGCGCCGGCGCGAACTGCGGCCGCATCATATCGGTAATGCATGGTCGTGCTAGTCACGTTGCTACGAGTTGTTGCCGTGGTGGTGGGGAGCGTGGTGGTCGTGTTAGGCTCGCGGGTGGTGGTGGGCGGCAGCGTGGTGGGCGGGGGCGGCGGCGTCGTCGGGGCCGGGGTCGGGGTGGGCGTCGGGCCCTCTTCGCCCTCCCCGTAGTCCACCGTGTTGTCACCATACTCACCCGCCTGTGTAGGCTATTTATCGATTAAGGCACTGACAATGACAAGAGCCATTCTGTCCTGCTTTGGTAAAAGGCAGTTTTTTACACAAAACTACTGTAGCAATTACAACCTTATTACTCATTAATGAGGGTGCAATTGCAACAGCAGTTTTGTGTAAAAAAGTGCCTTTTACCTTAGCAGGGCAGCATTAGTGGCAAAAAATCCACGAGGCTTTTGTCAAGGATACGGGATCCCTTTGTCACCCATAAAGTTGTTGTATCGAATTTTGAAAGTCAGAAATTGATTCTCATACCTACTAATAATGCTCATAACTATCGATAGTCATAAAAATTGTAAAGCATAACGCTTAATAATGCTAAGAATTATAATTTTCATATGTCATAAAAATTATATCTATAACATTCAAAGGCATATTGATAATTAAACAAAAATATTTTATATAAGGAAGGTCTCCGTTAGGTACGACGACGAGCGAAGAGAGGAGGGTTAGGTATAACTGAGACCCTACAGCACGCGAGCCGAGCGACCGAAGCGAGCGTGCCGCGATAGCGGCCGACGAAGCGCCAGAACCGAACATATTTTTTAACTAATACTTACATATAGTAGGCAAAACTTACATTATGATAAACAAGTTTGGACCTTATAATCACTATATCAAGTAATATTATTACCTTTAGCATTATGAGGTGTAGTGTAATACATTATGATGTAAAAAGTTATGAATAAAGTTTTTATGACTTTCGACAAATATGACCAGGAAAAATCGGAAATACAAATTATACCCTCAAATATTATGACAATCAATATTATGACTAACAATGTTTATGACTAAAAACGTTATGGACTCTTAAAAACGGAACTAAAACGTTATGGAAGACAATATATTCAGGATGATACACTTTTATTTTCAACCTTAAGCGTTAATTCTTACGTTAGAATATGGAATATATGACTTGTATTCATTTCCCTAGCACCTGCGTCAAATTTCATCTCGTGCACGCACGTCAAGCCCGCAGGTGCGTTAACGAAAACATATAGGGTAGTGGAGATTATCTTATACACGTTATGGTGTGGTTATTTATATTTGTGATACACTTTATACCTTGAAATCAGGGCGTCCGGGTTCAAATTCGAATGGGCCCCGTCGGAGAGGAGGGTCGAGCCCGGCGTGCGGCCGGCGGGTGCGGGGCGGCGGCGGCGCGGGGGGCCGGGGGCTGCCGACCGGCGGCGGCATGATGCTGCGCCCGCGCGTACTCGGTTGCTCTTGCTCCGGCGCCCGAGAAGTAGTAGGCGCTACTGACTCTACAAATAAATAAAAATCAGGGGACAATCTCACACAAATTGACCTAGTCCCTAAGCTCTTAGCCTGCCCGCACATTAGGCCACTAGTGGCCGCCACTAAACGCGACCTCTAGTGGCCGCCACTCCGCCACAAGCTGCGGACAAGTTTTTTCATACATTTTGTATAGCATCGGCGCACACCGGGCGTTCGAGTGGCCGCGTCTGAGCCACAAGCTGGGGTAGTCGCCCGCGCTCGCTACTAGTGGCCGCGTTTAGTGGCTCGCCTCGCGCGCACACTCAGCCACAGTCACCGGCTTCTCAGATAAACAATAGCCAATAGTGGCAGCCACTAGTGGCCGCCACTCGGCCACCGGTGGCCGCCACTCAGCCACCGGTAGCCGCGATTGGTGGCTGCGTCTAGTGGCTTAGCCGGCCCGAGCCACACTACGTCGCCTTTAGTGGCGGCCACTAGTGGCCCAATGTGCGGGCGGCCTTAGACTTATACTATGGGTACTAGGCAACGATAAACATACTTATATAGAGAAATACAATACATAAATAGGGAAACATCCATTACTAAGAAACAAATACTCGCGCTCATCACACAAAATATTTTCCCATACCGGTATTCGAACCCGGGACCGCTAGCTTCGTAGACAGGGTCATTACCAACTAGGCTAACCTAAACTAAACAGGGTTTTGATCTTATAGTATTTTGCGAACTAATTTGACAGATAGTGTTGCCGTATCGCTACGCTCGAGGTAGTTTTACGATCCTTCTTATTGCAACCACTTTGCATCCTTGCATAACAAATCACCATACTAGATACATCGCACTCGAGGGGGCATTTTGCGGGCACGTCAGTTAGTAAGGTTTACAAATAAATCAATTAATTTACGAGTATTCTAGTATTTATAACTACTTAGTACTTGGAATTTGTACCTACCTGGTATGTCATGTCGTGATAGGGTCTCCTTCGTAATCCATAATATTGTATGTCCTAAAGTCAAATGCCATACTCTAAACACTTTTGACATATCAATCATTTGTCATAATAATTATTTGCCATAATGATCTTACATCCTAATGATCATAAACCATAATATTACATTACCTAATGCTCTAAATACCTAATATGTTTTGTACTAAGATTAGTACACACAACACAACACATAAAACTAACACATAAAACTTAGGAGTCATAATTTATTAGTGTAAAGTAAGAATCATTAATCATAGGTAATCGTTTTAATTTTTATCATACAATAGTCTATAATGTTAATAATTTTACTAATTTTAATCACAATTTACCTTTGTTTTTTAATGTTTCAAATTTGAAAATTTGTAATTAAGTACCTATGTAAATGTTATTTGCTTGTAACTCACAAATTTATTCTTGTTTTTTTTTTATATTGCTTGCTTTTTTTTATTGTTTTTTTCCTGTTATTTTTAAGTGCTAGCCTTTAAAATGTATGCATGTGTACTTGTTTTTATGTTATTGTTATTTTAAATGTTTATCGCATGTGTATTGTTGGCCAGCCTATTTAAATAAATAAATAAATAAATTACCTTAAGGCAGTTCAGACTTGGGATAGGTTAGGTACGACGACGAGCGAAGCGAGGAGGAATGTTAGGTAGAACTGCGACCCTAACGAGCGAGCCAAGCGAGCGAGCCGCGGAGGCCTATATTGAGTACATTAGGATGGAGGGGTTTTTACCACAACTATTAAGACATATGATGATTATGGCAACCAGTATTAGGATATGTAACTGTTAGGGCACTTGATGATTAGTACTTAAGAAAATATACAATGTTATGGCATTTATATTAGGATAATCGTTATTATGGCAAAAGATTTAATAATCCGTTGGATCCGTTATCCGTTTATGCCGTTTTGGGATAAAGGTTTTGGGACACGCACAGCACGCACAGCACGCACAGCACGCACAGCACGCACAGCACGCACAGCACGCACAGCACGCACAGCACGCACAGCACGCACAGCACGCACTCACACACGCACGCACGCACGCACGCACGCACGCACGCACGCACGCACGCACGCACGCACGCACAGCACGCACAGCACGCACAGCACGCACATTTGCATATTATCGCATATTTGCGATATTTGATGCAAGTTCAATATGTAAGCAACATAGAAACAACAACAAATTTTTGTTACTTGTTTTGTTTTGTTGTTTGGTATTTACCAATAATAATAATAATAATAATATTTTTGTGGACACCTATCATTGACTTACTGTTTTGTAAATCTTAAATATACGTTCGGCTCCTATACCACTTTATCGTACAGTACTAAGGTACAGTACAGTAGGTACCTTACAGTACCTTTATCGTACAGGTACAGTATTAAGGCACTAATGTACTAGGTATTACCTATAAATATTATAGTATAAATATTAGATAGCTACAAATACTCGTATCTTGTCTAGGGGACACGGGTTATGTAGGAAGACATGTTAAACTGTTTTGTGTTATATAGGTATATTATTTTATTTTTTTCTCGTAATCATTCTGACATGTTTTCCTGCAAAACTACGCAGATATTTTATATTATTTTTACAGTTTTATATAATGCTAGAATAAGTAGTATCATTCATCATAGCGACGACGCGGTTAGCCTAGTTGGTAGTGACCCTGCCTACGAAGCTAGCGGTCCCGGGTTCGAATCCCGGTATGGACAAATATTTGTGTGATGAGCGCGAGTATTTGTTTCTGAGTCATGGATGTTTTCTATGTATTTAAGTATATATTTCTCTATATAAGTATGTTTATCGTTGTCTAGTACCCATAGTACAAGCCTAGAGCTTAGTTTGGGACTAGGTCAATTTGTGTGAGATTGTCCACTGATATTTATTTATTATTTATTTATTGTCATAAGTAAGTTCTATAAAAAAAATGACTAACTGTTGAGTTTCTTGCGGTGCTATTTCTCAGCAGTGGTCTCCTCTTGGGAAGCGCTGGTAGATTTTGACGTGTAAAAGTGCCCGTGCGGTCTACTTACTGAATAAATATCTTTTATATTTTATCTTTACTAAGTATGAATACTTCTCCCCGACATCTCGTAAATTAATTGACTTTTTTTGTAAACCTTACTAGCTGACGTGCCCGCGAAATGCCCCCTCGAGTGCGATGTACGCAAATCACTATTTTCGAATAGGTGGAGTAAAGAAAAACGTGCATTACTTTCTGTGATTGTTGTGGCCTCCTCGTTGGATCCTTCTGCATCTGCTTCGAAGGGGAATCTCGCGGACATCGTCGTTGGCTCCATAAGCAGTTTCTCGCTACACTGCGACGCACAGTTTCCCCTGTGAAAACAGAATGTATTAGTGTCCTAGAGAACTGTTGACTACAATAAGTACATACTTATAAACAAAAATGGTTACGCAAGAGCAGTTTCCCAGTTTAATTTAACAGAACAACGTGCAGGTGTTAACTGCAACATAAACGCATATTCCTTGGTTTAGCGGCAACCGCAAAACATGGCAACTTTGCCTTTTGAACCTAGCTTTGAAGTTGCCGTGATTTACGGAATCTAACATACTTAAATAACAATACCTGGGAGACAAAGCGTCGTCGCTCGGATCGAAACCGAACTTTCATAAATTTTCTATACAAAAACAAAAAAAAAAAACTGGTTCGAACCCACAGTCTTGGCGTAGTAGGCCAACGCTACTAACCATCAGTCTATAAGGGATAAGCTCGCTCTTCCAGGTCACCGTCTCCGTAAGGTAAGCACTTCGTTTGCGGGGAACTGTGTACGTTTCTACAATAAGATACCATCTGATATCGTCAATATGCCGTTCAATAAATTTAAGTCTCACATCAAGCGCTGCTTGATGGGTAGGGCATACTATACTGTAAATGACTTCATTGGTGACCAAGATGTATTTAAGTAGTGTCTAGGCTATTACTTATTTAAGGTATTTTCTTAAGTCTACGATATTTCTGACGTTACTATGTTGAAACGTAAAATGCCTTTAAGCAAACTGTGTATTCAAACACGAAATTGTATATATGTACTTTTGTACTCTATTAGTTCTTGTGTATACAAGACGCTTTTAAATGAGAGCACACTGTGATGTTTCTCGCCGGACAGCTATTTCACACAATATTACTTTTATGTTGTCCGGCAGCTTGAGCACGTCATGCTCGCTCAAAGGTCTTTGCTTACGGTGGCGTCGTTGATCGGGTCGCCACCTTCCCGAACACATGGTTGAGGGAGGCGATGGCTGAGATACGCGTCATACTCGTGAACGGGTGCTGTTTGTGGGGTCCGGTCTGTTCACGTCTGCAAGGACTTGTTCAGTTAATTATTCCAGTTATGGCTTTTGACGAAGAGACCTCTTCGTGTTGTTCTCCTAGTCATTACATTTAGTGTAACGTATTTGACCTTACATTTGTAATGTTTTCATTTGTGCTAGTTCTAATAATTAATATTTGTTACTTTATTACCTTGTAAGGTAACTTACTTTTAAGTATTATTGTATTTTATATTTGAAAAAATGACCTTCTGCTGGAGTTTCTTGCGGCGCTTCTTCTCCGCAATGATGGTCTTGTCCGAAGCGCTGGTAGATTCACTCTATATTACTGACGTGTAAAAGAGCCCGTATGTGGCCAATTTACTGAATAAATATTTGACTTTGACTTTGATTCAGACGGCGGCAGCCGCCCTAAAGTTACGAACCATATTGCGCGGGAAATCTTTTTGCATGAAAATACGAGGAAAACGAATTTTCTCAGACATGAGACTTAGCTAGATTGAATTTTCGCCCCCGTAAACCGTATATATATGAGTATATATTATGTATCTCGTTTAATAGTATTAGATACGCCTTGCGCAATCCTGGATCTACCCGTTTTCGGCTAGCACATCTTGTATTTTCTCGATCGCTTATCGCTCAGTGCGTCTCTATCGTTATAGGCTAGTTAGAGAGGGATAAACAAGTCGCCGACAAGTTGTACTAGCCCCCCATTAAAACATACTTTCCACAAGCCCGGAGCGTATGCGCACAGTGCAGGAAGTTGCGCCAGCGCGCCAAGCTCTGCGCCGCGTGGATGTTGCCGCACCCCCCCTCATCCGCGCCGTTCAACTTCTCCCCTGTCGCCGCGCGCGCAGAGCGGCTCATCACGCCGCACAGCTTGCCGGCGCAGACGACGCCAGCACCCCAGTCGTTCTAGATAAAAAATGTTTATAGCACGGAGGCAAACATGCCGATTGTAGTCCCTAAATGGGTGACTCTACGAGCGTGTCTCATGCCGTCAGTACCTGAATTCATTAAAGTCGAAATTTCTGTAGCTTCGTGTGCTATTTTCGGTTATTATGTAGAAGTCAGGGCACTTTATAAAATAACCGAAAATGGCATCCAAAGCTACAGTTTTACGCAAATTACGACTTTAACAAAAAAACAAAATTATTTTATTGAAAACAAAATAAACTAAATCAAAATCGGTCCATCCGTTTGGGAACTATCTTATCGTATAGTTCCCAAACGGATATATATGTACACAGATATACAGATACTCAGACACAAAGACGTCAAACTTTTAGAACTTTTTTTTACACCCCTCTTTTGTTGGCTAATAAAAATAGTCACAATTTGGTTTTATCATGCGCCTTCTGTTTTAATGCGGTGTTTATAATACATAAAAAATTACAAGTACAAGCCTATCTTAGTTTGGGGCTAGGTCAATTTGTGTGTGATTGTCTACTGTCATTAAAAAAAAAATTCATCGCCAATTAGATAATAAAAACTAACCCGACAAATTTCCGGTCCGGTGAGACACATCACCTTCTCAGCTACGGTGGACCAATAAGGCGCGGCGGCCGAGCAGGTCTCGCCCTGCGCAGGCGTCACGAGCGCCACGCGCAGCGCGCCGGGCCCGCTGGGCGTGCGCACCACGTGGCACGGCGGCGCCTTGGTGCACTCCTCGACCGTGGCGGCCATTAGTATGGGCCGCGCGCGCGCCGAGGTGTCGAAGGGCGTCTCCAGCTCCAGTAGCGCCAGGTCGAACGCAGAGCCCAGCCACGCGCCAACCTCTTGCCACTGCTTCTCGGGCTCCTGTTGAATCGCGCTCTTATACACCGACAAATTCACTTGAAAATAGACAAGGAGAACTGCGAATAATAGAACTGCGGACGAACTGGCCCGGCGTGGATCGGAAATGACGGCCATGGGCCCCGAACCGATCATCCCAACACCCGTTAGCAAAGTTCGATCCCTGCTGCTCAACCGTACCAAGAGATTACACACTGAATACTGGGTGAGTCACGATAAATGCAGGCAGGCGAGGGAAGCACTGCCTACCATTAACAGTCGACTCTCCAAGGCACTCCTCCGTCTTAGCAAATCTCGACTAAGGACGGTAACCAGTGTCTTAACAGGTCACGGACCTTTTAACAAACATCTTTTTAATTTAGGTGTTACAGACAGTCCTCTGTGCCGTGCGTGCATGGAAACAGAAGGAACAGCCGCCCACGTCGTACTACACTGCACCGAGGTGGCGCAATACAGGGCTAAACACCTCGGTCCGATGAGGTGTCTCCCCGAGGTAACCATCGACATCAAAGGTCTGGTGGGCTTCCTCGAGGAGCTGGGATGGCTAGATTAACATGGTAATCCCACCCACACGCAAAATAGGCGCTAGACGTCGAGTTGCGGAAACCAGCCCGCCCTTAAAATACAAAATACAAAAAATAGATAAGGAGAAGGTTATCTTTGTTTGGCAGATGAATTTACTAGTCGATTGTGAAACAGGCCCTAACTAATTTACACCAGTCTCAAAAGTCCACCAGGCCCCCTAGCATGCAAGCACAAGATAAAATTTTACAGCTGCTAGGGAAATGAATCCAAATTCCATCAACATCACCTTGATGAATGGCGCTTTTCCACCGTGCGTTTCACCAGGCACTTTTTGCCACGTACGGTGAAACTGTGGAACCAACTTTCTTCTGCTGTGTTTCCGGCCAGTTACGACATATGGGGCCTTCAAGAAGAGCATTCGTCTCCCTAAAAGGCCGACAGTTGCCGGTTGCAGGCCGGCCTATGTTGCCGGTGTTCATGGGCGGTGGTGAATACTGCCCATCAGGTAACCCGCATGTTCGTTTGCTTTCCTGTCTTATAAAAGAAAACATCTATTCCATATTCTGACGTAAGACTTAACGCTTAAGGTTTAAAATAAAAGAATCGCTATAAAAAAGTGATAATCGCTATAGTCGCTTAGTAACAAAAGATAATAAAAGTCCGGACGAGACACTTATTTTAAACCGCGTTAAGTCTTACGTTAGAATATGGAATAGATGTATTCGTTTTCCGAGCACCTGTCAAATTTGTATCTCGTACATGCACGTTAAGCCCGCTGCAGTCCACACAATCCAAACAAAGGTTCTTAATTTAAATTGAAACACCAACCGCCCCATCATTCGCGTACGCGACCCTCTGCACGCGGCGCGCGCCCGCCCCGCCGGGCGAGCTGACCACGGTGCGCGCCACCAGCTCGGCGGAGGGCTGCGCGCCGCGGCCGCGCGCGCACGCCGCGGAGCTGAGCGCCGTGAGCATCGACACCAGCGCGCCGCCGCAGCGCCAGCCGTCTGGGTGCTCCACGATGATCTAAAGCCCACGTCGGCAAACATTTTAGACAAAGATTCAGGTGCCATAAAAATTTTCGAAGCTAAAAGAGCTGCAGTTTTCTGTTTAAGGTAACAAAATTTTAATAGGACAAAAAACTTATTGAGGGGAAGTTGAAGATCCACAACTGATCCTTCAAAAGCCGCATGCGACTCGCGAGCCGCAGTTTGCCGACCCGTGATCTAAAGGATCGAGGGTCTTAAACAGCTGACGAACGCCCACACTCGATATTTCAACATGGTTGGCACTTCGAGATTATACATTTAATATGTCGCAGGAATATTATGAAAACTGGGATTTGATCAAATCCCTAACCTAACATGACATCCCTTAGGGTTTTGATCAAATCCCAATTTTTATCATATCTCTGCGACATAGATTATATATTTTGATCCGTCCGCGTAGCCGTCGTTCCCGCGAGATCTATCAAATTTCCCGGGATGAAAAGTAGCCTTTGCTTTATTCCAGGGTATAAGCTACCTCCATTCTAAATTTCATCCAAATCGGTCCAACCGTTGCAGCGTGAAAGAGTAACAAACTCACACAAACATTCAGTCAAACGGTTTTCTACGACGACGTCAGTAAACTGACATCTCAGCCAAGATTAGTTTATAAAATATAAAGATAAAAGATAAAAGATATTTATTCAGTAAGTAGGCCGCACGGGCACTTTTACACGTCAAAATCTACCAGCGCTTCCCAAGAGAAGACCACTGCTGAGAAGAAGCGCCGCAAGAAACTCAACAGTTAGTCATTTTTTTAATAAAAATATAACAATGTCACTACTTATTCTAGCATTATATAAAACTGTAAAAATAATATTAAATATCTGCGTAGTTTTGCAGGAAAACATGTCAGAATGACTACGAGAAAATTTATATATATATATATATATATATATCACACAAAACAGTTTTGACATGTCTTCCTACATAACCCGTGTCCCCTAGACAAGATACAGCGTTTACATGATTTTTATGAGGTATGTACGAGTAGTAGGTAAGCTATTGAACATTAAACATTAGTTAATTTTCTGGTTTAGGCCAAGCATTTTTGTCCGTTAGATAGTCCTCGACCCTATAGTACGCCTTTGACATCAACGACTTTTTCAAGTAATTTTTAAGTGCTGGAAGGGGTAACTCTAAAACTACGTCGGGTAATTTATTATAAAAATGAATGCATTGACCTACAAATGATTTATATACTTTACGGACACGAAACTTTTTTATGGCAATTTTATTTTTATTCCTAGTATTTATATTACAAACTACAACTAAGTATACTCAATCTAATTGTACCGAAACACATGAGGAATAAATTAAAAGACGAAGTTGGCTTACTTAAATACTGTAAAGTTATGTCTGTTTTCAACAAAATAAATATGTCAATTATCCTCGATGAATATGACAAAGTTAAACTGTTAACATCAAAAAATAGACCAACAAACTTACGAAATCTAAAAAACCAAGCAAGATACGTCCTACCCAAATATGTTAATGTATATGGTAGGAGAACGTGGGAGTACATGTTACCAAATATTTTGAATAAATTACCTGATAGCATACAAACAAATATCTTAAATAGTAAAAGCAAAAAAGTATGCAAGAACGTAATCAGAAAGTACTATACTACGGTATTCAACGCAACGGAGTAGTAATATTATTAGTTAAATAAAAATAGTAATTAGAGGTGTGTGATAATAATATTATTGTTATGAGTAAACATTAAGTAGGTGAGTGAGGCGATATCATTCGTGCTACATATAAACCTCTCACAGGTTTCCGAAGCACGTCATTATTGTATTAATAGTAAATTATTATCGTAAATAAATTCAAAAAAAAAAAAAAAATGTATATCAGAATTTTTAACGAAAGAGTATATTTATATAAATATATTGGGATGCTACTGTTAAAATATTAATTTGTTTAAAAAGTTCTCTTAATGAATCACGGGAATTTAAGTTATAGATAGAGCGAATGGCCCTTTTTTTAACCGACTTCAAAAAAAAAGGAGGTTCTCAATTTGACCTGTATGTTTGTATGTATGTATGTATGTATGTATGTATGTTTGTCCACGATTATCTCGCGTTTGGCTGAACCGATTTAGATGGGGTTTTCAGCAAAGTATTTGTTACATTCTGGAGAAGGTTTTGGTATACAAGAATAATGGATACCACGTGACGTCATCCGCATGGATCCGTTATTAAGCGATATATTAGTTCAACTCGACCGATTTTGTGTTGACGCGATTTTTTTAGTGATAGTTATACTCGTATCACTAAAAAGCGAAAAAAAAATGTAATAAAAAAAGACGAAAAAAAAATTTTAATAAAAAATAGAACCGTCTTCAAAAAACCCACTAAACAAGACTAAATAATGACCGGCTTCCTAGGAATTGCCTATTTGATGGGTGCCTAATAGGTACATGGAATATATCGAAGTCGGTGGCAAGAATCATGTGACATTGCTATTGTGTAAACCTACTTGACACCGGCTTAGATATATTCCATGTACCTATTAGGCACCCATCAAATAGGCAATTCCTAGGAAGCCGGTCATTATTTAGTCTTGTTTAGTGGGTTTTTTGAAGACGGTTCTATTTTTTATTATGTAACACAAATATTGTTTGTATGTCAGCTGCTTTTCCCCAAACCAGAATACCGTATGACATAACACTATGAAAATAACTATGATAAACTAAGCGAGCTGTCTCAACATTGGTAAGTTGTCTAATTTTCCTAACGGCGTAAGCGGCCTTACTGACCGCAAAGGGTGCGTCGTCCACTTCGTCCTCCAGCTCGTTCTCAAGATCGCCCGCGCCGCTCGCCGCGACCGCATTCTCGCCTGAACACACATCATCGATTTCATAAACGACATCAATATTGGGTAAGGGCGCATAAAGTATCGTTAGCAAAGCCCTATTAGCCCCTATTCCCATTTTTCCTAATAAATATATAAATAATCATGTTTGAGGACTAGGAGTAAAACGGTCATTCTCTGTGCGTTCCAACCGCCCGTCGTAATTCTAATTAACGCGTCACCTAATTATTGTCTATATAGACAACTACCGTCAATTTTAAAGCTTATACCTAGCACAGGCCTGTATTATCTATGGTTTAGCATTTAGTTATATATAACGTTTTTAATATATTGAACGATTATAGGTGACGACTGACGCGTTAATTAGAAGGACGACGGGCGGTTGAAACGCTCAGAGAATGACCGAAAAATAAATTTAAAACCGGTCAAGTGCGAGTCGGACTCGCGCACTGAGGGTTCTGTTCAAATTTAGCCGCTAGTATTTTTTCGTTATTCTATAAGGTTTGTTCTGTAAGCATACCTAATTTGACGCTTGTAAGTGTTACCGTTTATAGGATAGAACAAATACAAAAAAACGTTGAAAAAAAAAACGTTTCTTGTGTGGGGGAGTCCCCATATTATTTAAGTTTTTAAATTTTAATTTTTTGTCAGGAAATCAGACTTTATATCACATATTATGCAAAAAAAAACGTATTTATAGGTTGCACATGTAAAAATACTCCATTACAATAAAAAAAGTTGATCAAGTATCAAAAGGTGAGGTTATGAATTACAAAAAAAATTGTAACCCAAAAACTATACAGCAGGCAAAAACTATACGGCAGGGGGGGAATGGGGTTACACTACATCACTCCGAAGAGACAATTCTGAATTGATTGAAATCCCTAATTTTCATAATTCCTAATGCAATTTTTTTTAATGGCGGCTTTATTTTTTGATAAGTATCGCACATAAATCAAACCCGGACAAATGAATATTCGGGAAAAAAATCCGGAAAGAATGTAGCAGGGATCCTCCCTCCCCCCTGCCCCAACTCTTCAAAGGTGTTCTACTTATGATTGTACAAAAAAATATAACCCAAAAACTATACGATTCCGGCGGTGGGGGGAGGATGTAGGGGATCTCCCCCTCCCCCCAGCTCTCTACGAAGGTGTTCAATATCTATAGTTTAACCAAAATAAATACCAGTGGAGAATAAAATCTTAAACAAATTGACTTACTCTCAACTGAAGTTTGCTCGGACTATGAGGCTATTAGACAATGACAACGACCAACATACTTTAGAGAAATATGTCATTAAATACATAGAAACTTAAGACCCGGGAACAATTCATTCTCATTACACCAAATAGTTGCCCTAACTAGGAATCGAACCCTTCACTACCAACTAGGCTAACCACTAAAAGAGCTAGTAAGGATTCAGGCCCACCAGTCCCTGCATCGCCGCGGCCCGTGGCGGCGGCGGCGGCCAGCATTAAAGCCAGCAGCAGCCGCACCGGGCGCGCCCGCGCCGCCAGCCTGCCGCCCCGCGCACGCACCGCGCACGCTCTGACCACGCACGGCGGACGCACTGCAAACGTACGGCGCACCACGCTCAATCTTCTAGCTTTGCTAGAATCCACAATCGGCAAGCATTTTGGGCCAGTTTATAAGTCAAATAAAGATGACATTTGTTAGCTGTCAATAATCTTCTTTTTATTATTTTCGTTCTGTTTTTTGACGAAGTCGCGAGGTTGTATACCTACAATGAAAATCTTCTTCTTAATTATAGTGCTATAAGAATTTAATTACTCCCTCTCTCTTTTTCTCACGAGGCAAAACAGTTGGACAGCAGCACTCAACTCTTGTCCAATCAGAATGCTTAGTTCCCAATAGGTAGTAAGTACTGAGGCGCGCAAATATCGGAGGCATTGAGATGTATCTGATGACTGATGAGGCAACAGCTGCAGTAGTGTGGTCACGTGTCTCGCATGTCGGAGGAAACAATGGCGAAGCGCATCTTCTTTTCAGAACTCCAGTACGGCAAGCGTAAAAGCGGTGATCAGTACCTGCGATGCAAGGAGCAAGGTAGGAGGAAGGAAAAGACACATGAAAAGATTCAAATTTGAGCCCTCGAAGTGGGAAGTAAAGGCAGCACAGCGTTCCGAATGGCAACGGGTCATTCACCAACAGCTGAATGGGTTTGAGAACGAGCGTCGCGAGGAGCTTGATAAAAACGAGACGAGCTCAAATCCCGTCCACCAGCGGCCAACATTTACAATTATGATGGCGGGGTGTTAACCTGCCCAAGATGCGCTACCTTCAGCAACAAGGTCGGGTATGCCAGCCGCCTGAAAGTGCATCAAAGGGCCGATTAGCTGCGCCCCAGTGATAGTCTAGTTTAGTTAAGTTTCACTAATGCCAGTTTCCAGCACGCACAGTCGCTGTGGCCGAAATCGGCTAGGATACATCATCACAGAGCGTCTCGCGACTATGCGACAAAAAGGGAAAGTACCTAAAGAGTCTTAAGACTTTAAATATGATAAGTACCTTAGATATGATATTTTGTTGTATGGAGACATTATTTTATTTTTAAAAGTAATTACCGTAGTCAAAGATTTAAAAAAAATGCTTGCCTGGTCTGGGAATCGAATCGACCGAATGTGAAAAAATAATCAGGCTGTATTTTTTTTATCAGAATCAGAATTTGAAATGAATTTAAGGTTTAAGGTTTAAGATACTTTATTCTCATAAGATTTACAATCACTTACTGAGAAACATGCATTCCTTAAAACTAAATTATCTCGGTGAGCGTAGTCGGACGTATTATACAATCAAGCTAAGACAATAAAATTAAAAAAAAAACATAGAAAGAGGGTAAGTATACATATTTTTTGTATTTGCTTTCATGAAGCCCGACACATAACATTCTCATTTATTTATTCATTTTACTTCCAAGTTTCAAGCATACGTTTTATTAACAAGCAAATACAACAATATAAACAAAAACAGGTTAGTTTCATTTTAGTAAACAGTCGTAGAGGTCAACCTTGCTACTTAGTAACAGTAATTATGGAATAGACTTGTTTACGGGACAAATTGTACAAGTTTTGTAAGCTGTGGTTTAAAGTGATTTAACTGTTCATTTAGTGCTAACTATTTATTTGTAATTATATTATACTTACTATTATTTTTATTATTATTAATTTATTGATTTATATTTCTAAAAGTCAGAATTATAAGATGTTACAATGTTACAATATTAGGTACATATCTTTATCTTTTATGATTCCAATCGAAAAAGTAAATGATAAACAATAACTTCTCTTAAGTAGCATAGTACATATATTAAAACCCCAGACTAGGCAAGCAACTATTTTTAAATCTATGAATGTAGTATTACTTACTTTTAAAGATAAAATAAACTCTCCATACAACAAAACGTCATATCTACAATATTTAAGGTACTTCCGCTTCGGCCGTGGGACGCCTTGTATAGTATCGCAAACATAAAGCATGCTATCTCTCCCTTCCGAAACTGTTTATCGGAAATTACAAAATATGAACTTGAATCGGGAAGCAGTTTTTCGTATAGAGAAACCCAATTTCCCAATTAATTTCCTAGTAGCAGTTTCCAGAATTAAGTTTTTCAGTCGCGCTATTCCCTGGCGATGGGAAAGTCAAAGGAAAAACGCGTAACAAAAACATTTAATAGGTTGTAAAATGCACCTTACTGACTTACTTTGTGAGGTGCAATTTGCTTCTTCTCGGATTTGTTAGTTACGCAGTATCACCGACAAAATGCGTCGGCAACCCTGAGGGTTATACCTCTTCTATACGGTCGGGTGGTTGGGCCAACCGAGAGGGATGCAGCTATTTGTAGGAACGAGATGTAAATATTACTATCTCATTCTGACAGATAGCTGCGTCCTTCTCGATTGGCCCAACCACCCGACCGTCTAGAAGGGGTTTTAAGCTGGGAACAAATCAGACTGCGGCTGCGCACGGCGGCTGACGGACGCGGCTATATAAGACACTAAGCATATCTGTCAAATAAATTTAACCCGTTGCCTTTCTTACACTTGAAAATAGACAAGGAGAGGGCTATCTGGCAGATGAATTTACAATCTTGGGATTCCGAATGTCCATGTTACCGTCTCGTAGTTCCTTTAAATGCCATTAAAAAAATACGTGCGTTTGGAACGATGCGGCCCACATTGATTTAAATTACTCACGAAAATAAAACAAACAAGACATGTCATAACTATTTATTTTGCTTAACTTAACTCACAAATACATTTATATATTTACTCATATGCAGTGGTCGGAATGCGTAGAGCTAATTTACCTAAACATAATGCATGTTCATTCAATAATGTGTTCCCATCTCATTCACGCATGAATGAACATGCATCAAGTTTAGGTAAATTAGCTCTACCTATTCCGACCACTGCTCATTTGTAACTAACTACAGGGTGTCCCAAAATCGGTAGGCCACATTGACACCGGAGGTAGGTCAGCTTAAGAGGTACCGAACCAGCCTAACATGACCTCAGTAAAATTCGCATGGTTTTAGAGATATGCCAGTTTAAACTTGGTACTGTACATTACCACTCCGTTAAAGTAATAATAAATAAATGAAAAATCAAAAATATATTTATTTTTTATTTATTTATGGAAAACCAACAGCTTTAAAACAGATCATAAATTTAAAGTAGATACAGAAAGCTAATTACATGTTCTCGCCGATAGAGACAAGGTACCTGTATTATACCTAATTGTTACACTGTTGGTGGTTTAAACCACGCTGAGTCACAATTACAAAAACAATATAAAACACTACAAAGTGCAATTACTAAAAACAAAGAAAATTTACCACATAATCTGGCCGATTCAAGTATTGTGCTCACTCAAAGCACCTTTTGGTCAAAATGTGCCGTAGTGATGAGATGTTATGTTATATGTTATATGATGTGATGAGATATATAAAACAAAAAAAAATTCTGGTTCGGTCCGTCTTAGGCTGGTCTACCTCCAGTGTCAATGTGGCCTACCGATATTGGGACACCCTAAACATTGGTGTTTGAGAAGTATCGCTGTCGTCCTCTCGGGCCCTAACCCTCCGCCATGGGCTCGGGGCCGGGGCCGGGGCCGGGCCCGGCGCCGGGCGCGTCGAGCGCGCGCAGCTCGTCGGGCAGCGCGTGCAGGCGCAGGCCGCGGTCCAGCAGCAGGTCGGGCAGCTCGGCGCCGCCCGCGCCCAGCGCGCCGCACCGCACCGCCAACCACTGCGCGCAGGATCACGGACATACACAAATGTTAGCCTGCCCGCACATTAGGCCAATAGTGGCCGCCACTAAACGCGACCACTAGTGGCTCGGCTAAGCCACTAGACGCAGCCACCAATCGCGGCCACCGGTGGCTGAGTGGCGGCCACTAGTGGCTATTGTTTATTGGAGAAGCCGTTCACCAGTTGACCATTATTACTTACTACATTTTGACATTGCCAATTTTTCTATTATTTAATTTTATTCGTGTTTTTTTTTATATACTGACGATTTTATTGTGAATTTATTTATTTTATTTATTAATTTATTTATTTCAAAAAGTCACATAAGCTTACAGCTAAAAAAGCCAAGGCACTTACACGATAATAAAATACAATTAATAAAATTAGAATTACAATATAAAAATATACTATTACCTACTACTAAATTAATTAAAAATGCAAATAATTAGAAGTATTGGAACTATTAAATGTCACAAATAGAAAAAATAAATTAAAAACAATTAGTTACGTAGACAGATTCATATTCAGAAAATATACGCATTTCCTTAAAAATGTACCATCACCGTCGGTGAATAGGTCAGCGTCATAGTGGACACCGGACAGGTCGTTCAGCAGAGCGAGTGCTCTATTGGTGGGAGCATTCTGGGCCCGACGGGTGCGCGCCGCGGGCCGCGCGAACAGCGGGCGGCGTTATTCATTGTTATTATGTGACATAGAATAATGTAATTTCCAATATGAAATAAATGCCTACCTACCTACCAAATATCGACTGAGGGTCTATTAAATAGATAACTCTCGATACAATTGAGACCTCTATTTTCAAGGCTAAACCTCTTACCGGCCTAACCGAATGTTATCACCAGTGGTGAGAATAGATAGTGCGATTTCGAGTTAACGACCTTAAACGCTTTACTTAATATGGATATTCCCCGGGATCCCGGGACTCGTATTGTTGTCGGAGGATAATATTTTTTTTACTGACAAGATATCAATTTAAGTTTAAGTTTTAGATGAAGTAGAAATGCTACTATGAAATTGATTTATGGTCGTGCGTTAAATAATCGTCCGAAGACATACACAGACGTTAAATTTATAACCTTCTGTTTGCATCGGGGGTAATATCTGATGTTAAGCCGAAAGCCCATTGCAATGCACGTTTACAGGCAAGCAGAAAAGCATTTATTTCATACGAGTATTGAAAATTACATAAATATGTCACATAGTAATTAATTATGATTATGTGACACTACGCAACGGATTGTAATGCGGTTTTCACCATCAGTTAGATAATTTTTGACGAAAGGTCCATGTATATAATAGCACTTCGAGCGAAGCGAGGGCGGATCGCTAGTTCACAATAAAATCGTCAATATAAAAATAATAATTACAAAAAATAAAAGAATAGCAAAATTGGCAATGTCAACATATAATATAAGTCGCAATAATTTTATTAAAATTATTAACGCGAGTTTGTGTGGATGAATGTATGGATTTTGTTACGTTTTCACGCAAAAACTACTGAACGTATTTGGATTAAATCTGGTGCACAGATAGTCCTTATCTTGGATTAACACAGGATACTATTTATCCTTGGAAAATCGATAGTTTGTACGGCATTACGTGCAATACCGCGTAACTAGCAAATTCAAGAAAGAGCAAAATGCACGTTACGAAGCAAGTCAGTAAGGTGCTTTTTACAACCTATTGAATTAGTTAGTTACGCGGTATTGTACGCGCTTTCATTTTCATCTTGCGTGTTCAACTTTGAATTCATCTTGCGTCAAGCGCATGTAATATTGATTGCCATAAGACGCATGCAGCTTATCGTTTACACCTGTGCGCTTGTTGCATGCAGCGTACACACGCGCCTCGGTTAGCCGTCAAGATTGACGCGGAACTAGTAGCTATCAGTGCGGCATATTTACTGTTAAGTGCAAGGAAAAAACGAAAAAAAGGAGAATCTGGACCTGGATCTGGATTTTATTTGCTAAAAGGCACAAAATGTTGCACGTCAACCCAACGGTGACGGATCAGCGTGCGCTACGGGCATGCGCTGCTGTCAAATCAGGTTGAGCGCACGCGTTATTGCATGCGCTATCGTTGCAGAGGCATGCGTCAGAGGAAAACGCAAGATGAACGTGAGAGCGCACTGTTGTGGACATAGCTATTAGGTTTGTGTGGTTGAGGAGTCCCGGGCTAGCGTTGTAGAGTACCTTGTGGTGCGGCAAGTCGTCGAGCGCGGCGTAGGCGGCGCGCTCCAGGCGCGGGCGCGGCGCGCGCGCCTCCGCCTCCAGCCGCGCCGCGCGCAGCAGGGCGCCGCCCGCGCCGCCCGCGCCCCCCGCGCCCCCCGCGCCCGCCTCTAGCCGCCGCAGTAGCCGGGCCAACACGCCCGACTCTGGGAGAGAACGTATATTCAGTCCGTCAGTTAGATTATCAAAAAATATTACACACGTGTTTGTTCTTTTGTCAATCAAACAAAAAAGACAAAGATAAAGCGCGTCAAAGTTCGGGGGTGGGGGCTCGTGACGTCACTTTGTAAAAATTGTACCAAGACGTGACGTCATGCGATATTTCAACTCGATGTATCTACGTAATTTTGTAGTGAGGTACCATTGTAACAGCTGATAGTTATACAGCTGATACTTATGAAACATATGTTGAATAATGTTATATGCCTTGACATTAATACCTATTAAGATTTATTACTTATGATTCATGTTACGACTTCCTTAAATGGATCAAAACTCTAGTATATAAGTAGAACCTTTTCTAATAAATAAAACAGTTTACTCTCGACTCTTGAGTTGTCATTACAACGCAGCACCCTACGCTTCATGGCGACCCTGCCAGTCGGGCTGCTCAAGGCAGCCCAAGCTTCAACTTGGACGCCGCTTGGAAGAACCATCTAGCCGAGCCAGCAAGCCAGCAAGCTAGCAAGCCAGCCGAGCCAGCAAGCCAGCAAGCCAGCCAAGCCAGCAAGCAAGCAAGCCAGCCAAGCCAGCAAGCCAGCAAGACAGCCAAGCCAGCAAGCCAGCCAAGCCAGCAAGCTAGTCAAGCCAGCAAGCCATCCAAGCCAACAAGTCAGCCCAGTCAGCTGAGCCAGCAAGGCGGCCCGCCAGCCAAGTCCAGCCAGTCAGCTGTAAATAACCAGCTGAAATCCGATCCACCGCAGCCTCAGTAAGAAAATCTCACGGCAAGCAGCAGCAGCAACGATGCGGAACCAGCCGCAGCAGCATCTAGCGACGCCAGCAGCAGCAGCCACGCAGCAACAGCAGGCAACACCAGCAGCACCACACCACCACAACATGAATGGAGGTACCAATTCAAGACAACTAGGTTACCCCTACTGTTGTTCGTTTCTCCTAAATAATTTGTACTAAGTAAATGTAACAAAAAAATTATAAATAACTTCCATTCAAAAGTTATATAAACAATTAAAATAACTGTAGTAGGATATTAGGAAGTTAAGACTAAATTGCCCCTAACAGCGACTTTCTAATGTATTGCCATATGAATTCAGTTCAGTTTGCAATAAACGGCGCAATGCACATATGGTTTATTGATACGGGCGCAAGCCTAAGCGCGATAACATATGACGCGGCAAAAACAGCCAGTGGTCATATGACATCCAAGACAACTCACATTAATGGGATAGGAGGAGAGATTACGTCATACCACGTCATACAATAAAATTTGAATAAGTATTTCAACAAGCAATTAGACTGGTCACCTAAGAGCTATTGTAATTTTTATGAGCTAAAGTTTTCATTGAGTATGAGTAATTGATAGCGATTGGGAATGTGTTTTAAGAGATGGCAAGAAGAAAAAAATAATTATTTATTAATGATACTAATTGTTATCAACAGTTGCACGAGATGCGCTGTTGAGCAAATTGACATGAATAGGTATTAGCAAGGTACACGGATACAAGGCAGGCACGGAATCCTTGTCATCATATTATGATTTGGTCGAGTTACCAATTGTAAGGAGACATGGACACAAGGAATGTTTATTAAAGTAAGGATGTGTTAAAAGAACTGCCTGAATGTATTACATAATAAATGGTATTATGTTTATTGAGCAAGCACTCAAAACAAATATCCTTGTATCCTGAACTATAAAGTAAGGTCGACGGACCACGTATAAAACCACCACCACATATAAAAATGTGAAGTGTGTGTGATATGTACCTTGTCAAAGTGATGCCATTGCTGCACACTTTAGTTATTATATTTACCTATATTGAAGCTAGTAAGATTGATAAATAATAAAATCATAACAAAGACGTTACAGATGATCAAATACCGCCATCCAAATAAGGAACCGCTATCTCCATAAATAAAAGAGAAATCAATAACACAAAACATATAAACAGCAAAACCATTGCAAAATGCAACAATGCACTTCATAGCTATATAAGGAACATGAGTAATAACATAGCTTAAGAATGTATTAAGATAGTTTAAGAACATATGTAAACCATAGCCATAAGTAATTAAGTATAAGCCAAAAATAGTTTTTGTTACAATTTTTGTCTCAAAAAAAAAAAGAGGAAAGCTGTAGTGAGGTACCATTGTAACAGCTGATAGTTATACAGCTGATACTTATGAAACATATGTTGAATAATGTTATATGCCTTGACATTAATACCTATTAAGATTTATTACTTATGATTCATGTTACGACTTCCTTAAATGGATCAAAACTCTAGTATATAAGCAGAACCTTTTCTAATAAATAAAAACAGTTTACTCTCGACTCTTGAGTTGTCATTACAACGCAGCACCCTACGCTTCAATTTTTTGATTATGTGAAAAAAGAAAACATACGTGTCCAATACTTTTTGATAATCTACCTGATCGACAGAGAAAAAAAAATAGTCATCATCCCTATTACATGTAATGAGAGAGAGGTCATTACGGAAATCCAAAGAGATATGGTACTGAAATGTATACATATTTATGAACTCGACTGTACAGTCATCAACGTCATAAATATGTATACAGTACCTTGTCACTTTATTCGCCCTGACATTCATATATAGCAGATTAAACATGACATTAAATAGACAAGGTACTAAAGTGTATATACATATATTTCTGACCTTGACTGTACGTACGTGAAGCGCATCAGTCTTCATGTGCGGACCCGGGACAGATAGTTGATAGTTTATAATATGAATTTAAATAATAATAATAATAATTGTACTTTTAAAATCCATCACTAACCCTAATAAATATTAAGATATTGTATTTACTAACCCTATGGATATTTTGAAATAAACGATTTTGTACTATATTGTATATAAAAAATTTAACACAACTAAGATAAAGGACTATTATGGCATTTTTGAAATCGACTTCATCATAATATTTCTGGTAATAATTAAAATAATTTTGGGATAAATGTAGCACGGTACCTTCCGGCGCCCAGTCGGCGGCCGCGGCGCGGAGCAGGGCGGGCCACGCGGCGCCCCAGGCCCGCGCGCCGCCCGCGCCCGCGCCCGCCCGCGCCGCCGCGCCGCCCGCCCACAGCGGCGCGCCGCCCGCCACTATACAACGAAACAACAATTCTAATACTTGATATTGGAAGTGCACGTGTTTTTTAAATAAATAAATAAAATAACTATCAGGAGACAATCTCACACAAATTGACCTAGTCCCAAACTAAGCTAGGCTTGTGCTATGGGTACTAGGCAACGATATACATACTTATATAGAGAAATACATACTTAAATACATAGAAAACATCCATGACTCAGGAACAATACTCGCGCTCATCACACAAATATTTGCCCATACCGGGATTCGAACCCGGGACCGCTAGCTTTGTAGGCAGGGTCACTACCAACTAGGCTAACCGCGTCGTCGAGTTGAAATGAGTTTATTTACTCCACAATTTATATTATTGTGCAAAAAAAAACTAGAAAGCTCCATTTGATTTCAACAATTCACACGAAAATTTACAAACAAGGGTTCAGTCGAGTCTGAGGCTTAGGATTTTACGTGAAAACTGTAATATTAAATCCAGACCAAGCGTGATTTCAGCGCATTCAAAGGCACGACATGGAAATAACTTACTTAGCGCCAGTAGCGCGTTGTTGGGGAACATGGGCGCCAGCGCGCGCGCCGCGCCGCCGCCCGCGCGCGCCAGCGCCGCCGCCTGCTGCTCGCGCCAGCGCGCCGCGCCGCGCGCGCTCGGCGGCCTCTAGTATAGGCACACGCTTTACGTTTATTATTATAAAAACATATAACATACAGCGTAACGTAGTCGCTATGGCTCAGTCAAGTGTTCCATAAATAAAAAATAATAAAAACCCGACCGGGGCGACCAGTATGTCGCACCGTTACAATTTTTATATAGCTTATGGCACTCGCACGTTATTGACGAATCACAATGACACCCCTTTTATTAAAATCGGTCCAATGGTTTAGGAGCTAGAATACCCGATTTTTAGGGTTCCGTAGTCAAATTAGGAGCCCTTATAGTTTCGCCATGTCTGTCCGTCTGTCCGTCCGTCCGCAGCTCAGAGACTCTTAGTACTAGAAAGCTGTTATTTGGCATGAATATACATATTAGTCACAATATACATATTAGCAAAATACAAACTGTTAAAATAAAATCTTGAAAAAATTTTTTTTAACACATTTGCTCAAAAAGTGGTACTTTTCGTAGCTGTATATCGTGCGGAAAGTTGGTTTTCGCGAACTAGTGCTTTTTACTTTTCCAATTTTTTTTAATTTAGACGTATTCCAATTCATGACTACTTATTGATGAGTGTTAATATTAGTTTCCTTTAAACGTCGTAATCAACATAAAAACCTACTGTTAATGTAAGAATACGAAAATATACATATTTCATATTTAATAACTTACCTCTTCATCATTATAACACGTTTATTTTTTAATGTTGAATATTAAAAAACCGCTCTTAATAAGTTGTCTGAATATAACGGAATAGCTGCCGAAACGCCTGTCAAAATTTTTGACATTATGAAGAGGCGTTTTTTCTTACTGCAAAAATGTTTTAAGTTTCCAAAGGCAACATTCGATATTGTTTTTATAAATAAACGATACACAAATAATCGTAAATAACAATACATAGGTAATAAAAGTACAATGTTTTATATTATAATTGTTTATGTTTATGTATAGAACATTCATTTGAAAAAAAACTTAAATTGAAGTGGGATCAATAATAATAACAAAATCCATTCTAGTCGAATAAAAGCTAAAAAAAAACACCTCTTCATAATGTCAAAAATTTTCACTGCGACAGATCGAACTTACAACAAGTTTGTTTATCAATTTTAATTGTATTTTAGTTGTTTAATTTAAGTTTAAATAAATAAATAATAAATACCGCCGCAATAAGCTGGTTTCATAAAATTGTCGTGTAAATTTTAAGTTTTCAAAAAGTTGCTTATAAAATGAGTGAATCAGAGTTTGAAATTGATTTATTTTTTCGCACCTTTGTTAAAAAACATCGTTCGATACACGTGCGGAAATGTCATTCTTCACTCGTCCCGAGTCTTGCCACTTGCCTACGGCTCGTGGCAAGACATCTCGGTACTCGTGAAGTATAACATACTTTCCGCACTAGCATCGAAATGTACTATTTTAGGGTACCTCTCCTACACGTAAAGTGAGGATGGTTTTTTTCTCGTCAACCCCATGGTTGGTTCCTGAGTTAAAGACGATTAAAATATTTATACCTACCAAAAATCAGCTAAGATAACTTTAATTAGAACATTTGCTAATATTTGTGTTTTTTTGAAGATTGTTGTTTGTTTGTAAGAATAGCGACGGAACCCTACATTGAGCATCGTCCGACATGCTCTTATCCAGTTTTTGGTGACATACATATAGACTGTTAAAACCACCATTCTTTTGGAATCGCGGATTTGGATTTTTTTGTTAAACAGATTACAAAGTTTGGCACACTAACTCCACATATGCATATAGAATACTTTTTATCCCCAAAAAACGTAAAAAACTGTCTATATAATAATAATAATATATAATATATAATTGGTTTTATGTTTCATATACTTTTTTTATGCTGATGTTATAAATGTTGGGTTTTCTACTTAAAATAAATAAATATGTAATTGGTAATTGTGTCGAACTAAACCTTGTAGAGTACTAAGATTATATTACTGTTCTTTTAAAGTCTTCCTGCAGACAAACTGTCCTAAAACAGTTTTGCAGGGCTTTTGTTTATTTGTAATTTTCTTGTCGGCTTAATAAATAAATAATAATACAAAAGCTCATACCATCAGTTGGTCCAGTAGCTGGGCGCGCCGGGCCGGGCCGGCCAGCGCGGCGCGTGCGGCGCCCCACTCGGCGGGCCCGGGCAGCAGCGCCGCGCGCAGCGCCGCGCCGCAACCCACGGCGCACTCCTCGGCCCCGTCGGCCGGCTCGCCGGCCATCTCGGCTTCTATCTCCGCGCATCGCTCTTCGCACTGTACAGTCAACATCAAATAGAGAGTACCAGTCAAAATGGCCAAATATATCGCAACACATTCTTATTCCTATAGTTACTAAAGGTGTGTTGCGATATATTTGGCCATTTTGGCTGCATATATGTATACGAGTATGTATGTGTAATGGATGTATATTTTTTCTTTCATAGTAATTTTGACATGTTTTCCTGCTGAACTACGGAGATGTTTTACATTATTTTAATAGTTTTATATAATGCTAGAATAAAATTATTGTCATAAGACTCATAAGCTTTATTTAAAAAATTGTTGAGTATCTTGCGGCACTTCTTCTCAGCAGCAGCGCTGGTAGATGTGCCCGTGCGGCCTACTTACTGAATAAATATATTTTATCTTTTGTTTATGTTATCTTACCAGTAGCAGAGCTTCGTGCAACAGCTCGGCGGGCGGCGGCGCGCCGAGGTCAGTCGGCGGCGCGCGGCGCAGCACGGCGCAGGCCAGCGCCCACGCGCCCGCCGCGCCCGCCGACACTTCGCACACTATCCTGGGACGGTACCATTTCATGTTTCAATAAGTAACTGGCAAAAATTAAATTTTCTCATGCCAAATGAACTTATTTACAGTGATCAGCAGATGATGACAACTCCAACCATCCCAAACACGGCGTGGCTATCTTGTATCGTTGCGGAGTTTTATCAAATTAAAGAGCCATGAACATTTTAATACGCGAGTGTTTCTGGATGTATTCGTCTATATTCGAGATTTCATAAAAAAATATGTATGTATGTATGTAAATGTTTTATTGCAAAAAATATAAGTAAATAATACAATGACAACGTAACATTAAAGTACAAAGACGAACTTATCCCTAAATAGTATCTCTTCCAGTTAACCCTGAAGTAGATGAGTAACAATGCATGGGGTTAGACACACAAGATTTGCACAAAAAGTAACAAAAAATAATTCAATAAATATTTAAATATATTTCATTCGGTAAACAGAAGGTTTTTTTCGGTAAAGGTCGGTCTCTCTTCGGCTCCTGCACTAATTATTATTGCCTTCTTGGCGCTAATTATTTACACGAGAAGAAAAATAAAGTATTGTGCGTGTTATACCTGGCGATGTAGAGTATGTGATGGTGCGGCGTGGCGGCGTCGCGCAGCGCGGCCCGCAGCGCGGCGAGGGCGGCGCGCGCGCCCGCGCCGGCGGCGGCGGCGTGCGCCACGCGCGCGAACTGCGCGAAGGGCAGCGGGTCGGAGCCCCCCCAGCGCCGCAGCGCCGCCTGCGCAGCCTCCCGGATGCGCCGCGCTTCGGCTGCGCATTCCGGGTCGTCCTGTACATGATACCCATAGTAAAACAGCCCTTCTTGATATTTTCTTTCTTTTAGGTTTTTCTGACATCTTAAATATATAGAAAACACCCATAACTCAGGAACAAATACTCGCGCCCATCACACAAAACTATTTGCCCATACCGGGATTCGAAACCGGGACCGCTAGCTTCGTAAGCAGGGTCACTACCGACTAGGCTAACCGCGTCGTCATTAAACTAAACATCAAACAAGTTTGCGGATTGCCACCAATTAACAAGACATTTTATTCATTCTGACCACCTAGAACTTTCTAAAATAGGCCCTAGATTAGGTGAAAAAATGAGAAATGAAGTGTCTATGGATTCGTCTTTATCGTGCGACGGTTATAGGCTATTTTGTTATATTATAAATGAAACATGCTGGAAATTAAAAAAAAAACACTAGGAGTTTCATTATTTTTTGCACTCGGATTTTAGTTTTAAAACCAAAAATTTCATAAATTAATCAATTTTATCGCATAATGAATGTCTTACGATTATTATTTATTTGTACAAATCTACAAGTAGCGCCAAATGAAACCGACGGTGTTATAATGCAACTCACGGCCACTAGCAGCAGCTGCGCGTGCAGCCAGCGCAGGCGCCAGCACAGCAGCGCCGCGCCCGCGCCGCCCGCGCAGCCCGCGCACGCGTCCCACAGCGCATCCACCCAGCTGCGATACCCTGCCGCACACGTTTACCATTATATCTTTACACGTACTGGAAACTGCCCCTTTGGCACCGTATTATCACCTTGAACTTTTTATTTATTATATTCCGGCCTTTATACAAACGCGCATATATCGGCCCAACCTACAAAACACCAATATTTAAAAACAAAAAAAAAACACCTTTAGAGATGTAAAAAAAAACTACACTAGGTTCTGTTCATGTCAGACCCAACTTTATTATAAGTTAATTGAAACGGTTGATGCAGCCAAGAATGGCTAAGACATGTTTTCTTTAATCTATATATTTACATGTCTCATTTTGGCGTATCATCACCATCACACATCTTATATTTCGAACATTTGGTACTTTTACCTGGAAACTGTTCCGGGAGTTTTGAAATTTTCGAATTTTCACTTTACCACCGCAAAAAAGTAGGTGTAAACTAGTTTTCCATCTCTAAATTTGGTCCAACAGTAGTCTTCTTCAAAGCTTGAATTGGGGATCGCCTAAAAAAAAAACTACTTGTTTTTATTTTTTTATTCGAAAGAATAGACTTTTATAAGCAAATAAAAAAAAATATCAGATTTTTTGGTTGCGTCATATAATTATAAAAAATAAAAACAGTTTATTAAATCTGGGACGGATTAAGATGGACACTGACCTTAGTCCGTCACATAATTAAAAAAACAGTGACAGATGTGCCATTGACACAAAGAGTAAAGTAACTATAGAGGAAAAGAGTGGCAACTCTATGGCCAAACTTGCATGTATGACAAGTGCTGCCACCTAGAGAGCTGTGGTTGAACTAAAGCTATACTATATATATACATACGCATGTGTCGTAGAGTTTACCACCGAAACATTATATTGAGACTCTCCATAGAACCGAACTCTTCATAATAAAGTGACATCCATTTTGCGCCTCTCAGTATGTCACTTTAATATGACGCGGTTCTATGGTGTCACAATAACAAAGTATTCAGCAATACATTTTAATATTGAGAGAACTCGGAGAAACGCATTTCCGCACAGACAACGCTTGACTGACTGACATTGGACTGACACATGTTTGACAGTTGACGTTTTGTATTTTCATCAACACTCCAGAGGTCGCTGCCGTCAATGAAAATGGTAACCATTCTAAGTGTGCCCCCCCTGCATTGACCGCTACCTTGTCATTAAAATAAACAACATAACCTTCGCTTGTGATTTTATTCCCGCGTCTTTCTCTAAGTTTTCGGTATTTTCTCTGGATTTCTTTTAATTTTTCGACTGCTTACCCACGATAATAACTACAACGCTCTTGCTTTGTACCCTGAACCTAACCTTGATAGCTGCTACGACGACTTGGAACTGATACTAGAATTAGAAAACTGCAAAATATGAATAGAACCACATATTTTGATTTTAAGGTCATCACGGCAGTCTTATGTAGAGAGTGCAGTTGGCTATGTTGAGGTGAAAAGAACTGGAAGTTTATGTGATGTACGAGCAAAAATCGGGCATAAAAAATTCACAAGCGAAGGTTATGTTGTTTATTTCATGACAAGCTGTCAATGGCACATCTATCACTTTTTTTTAATTATGTGACGGACTAAGGTTAGTGTCCATCGTAGTCCGTCCCAGATTTAATAAACTGTTTTTAATTTTTATAATTATATGATGCAACCAAAAAATCGGATAATTTTTTTATTTGCTCATAAAAGTCTATTCTTTCGAATAAAAAAATAAAAACAAGTAGTTTTTTTTTTAAGCGATCCCCAATTGGCACAAAGTGGTAATCTTTGCCGCTCATGCCGCCGCCATATTGAAAAAATGCCACCCAAAAACAGTTATTTGACATCATCTCATTTCTGATTAATTTTACGATGAAAATAGTTGAAAACAAATTAAACTAAACTAAATTTTATAGCGAGTACTTCGGGGTAACCACTATAGCGAGTACTTGGTGTACCGCTATTTAGTCTTTTGGGATAATATATATAAATATGAATCGGAAATTACTTGAGTTACTATTTATTATGAAACGACTATAATGTCCTACGGGCGCGGAAGTACTGAAGACTCCGTCTGCATAACTAGCGTATATAACACATAACGGGTAAGCAACTGTGTCGCTACAATTTCTTATAATTAATGCAGTAACCATTTTTTTTAATGAATAGTTTTAGCTTACGAGTGCCACAAACTCTAGTCCAACACGCGTTTTGGCCAAAAACTCATTTCCACACCACCATGATACGAGTAGAGTAAGTGGCGCGTTTTTTTTGTGATACATATCTCGTAGGCCTAATCCATATGTAATAATACTATCACGAAATAGCTCTAAAAATGCCCTGGTAGTCCTGGGACTCCGGTAAGGAGCGTCCCCACTGAGAGCATTCGCGTGTAATGAGCATTCGGCGTCGAATATTCGAGTGGTGTGGACGTTGAGCCGAGCGTACAAAGCTTACAAATTATTGAAATTATTGCTCGTTTACAAATGCTCGGATAAGAATGCTCTCAGTGAGGACGCTCCTGTAGACATGGAATCATGAGAAGACTTGTGCTTTGCGAAGGAATGAAGAGTTGGTTCAATAAACAGCTACATAAGTTTCAATGTCTTTTATTTATGCCAGAGTTGACTGTTTCTACACAACTATGAGAAAACGCTGCACATCACTAGCGCGCAGGGTGCGGGCTAGCTCTAATGGTATCCTGAGGGCATTTGCGGACAGGTTTGATTGTCAGTATCTGAGTCATTGTCATATGATCCATGTACTGACAGTCAAGCCTTACTAAGTGCTGTCGTCCGTACTTTTATTTGTATTATTTTTATGACATTAGGCTAAGAAATTATTACTAACCTTAACTATGATCCCAGTTGGTCGAAATAAATGTTTTGATTGATTGATTTATTTATTTAGAATCCGTCTGAAGAAGGTTGATTTCTTTTTTTTTTTAATTTTTCTTGTTCGTCATCTTCTACATATTCGAGGGTTTGGAGCCTTCAACAACATTGGTGTTGTCCAAGCACAAGTTATTAATGTTCTTATCATCTGTTTTCGTGTTAGCTAGTCGTACGCTTGATCTCTTTTTTGATCGCTAATATTATTGATATATTAGTTCGATGATTTGTTTTTCGTAACCCTAAAAACACTATATATGTTTACTGACCATAATCATCGCTGAAATAATGCGGCGGGTCCACGAACATCCGGAGCAGCTTACGGGCGTGCGCGGGCGGCGCGCGCGCGGCGTGCGCGGCGGGCAGGCGGCGCGCCGCGCGCACCAGCGCCAGCAGGGCTTCCCCGCCGTCCCAGGAGCCCGCGGGCCCCGAGGCCGAGTGCACGTACTGCGCGCCCGGGAGCAGAGGGACTTTCGCGAGCCTGTACGTTATCATTTAAAATAAATGTTTCATCTTACCACGTGAACCACGTGTGCTAAATGTCGAATAAAATCCTCTTGGGAAGCGCTGGTAGATTTTGACGTGTAAAAGTGCCCGTGCGGCCTACTTACTGAATAAATATCCTTTATCTTTTTTTTTTTTTTTAATAAAATGTGTCAAAAATTGTGAATTATGACAACACCACAAATAAACATATATCGAGTAAACTCATACAATTATATGCCTAGTTTACAACACCAGTCCAATTTCTCTCATACGTTATCTGATAAATATGATAATTTACTTTCCTTTTATTAATACGTGTAATTAATCGTAATTAATATGTGTGTATGTAAGTCGATCAACTTTTTGTTTTTGTTATTCTGTCCCGTAAGCCAGGAGACAACAGTGATAGTGTTTCTTAGAAAGATGTTTATAATATATACTACTAACATACTTAGAAGAAAGACCACAAAATAATGGGCTCATAATTGCCACAAAAAGTAATGGAATGTAGATTTATAACCTTTAGATTTATAGTTTTAAAGAGTGACCCAGGAGACATAACAATGGCAACGAGGTACAACAAAAAGTTGATTGACTCATGCAGTAAAAACGAATGTCCATAACTGGATATTTGAATGAATGTATTAAGAAAGTTGGAGTAATGTTGCAAGGAACATAGTTAGTGTCAGTACCGCAGCGCGTTACAGGCCAACAGTAGCAGCGCGTCGGGGTCAGCGAGCGGCAGGAGCAGCGGCGCCACGTCGGCGGGCGCGGGCGCGCGCGCGGGGTCGGCCGGGTCGGCGCCGGAGCCCCGCGCCGCGCGCCAGTGCGCCGCGCCGCGCGCGCGCTCCACTCGCGCCCACACCGCGCCGCTGGGGAGCCCGCTGCTGATCACCTGTCATACACGCTAACTATTTATAGGGGTTTCGAACCTCAAAAAAAAAAGGAATCCTTATAGGATCACTTCATTGTCCGTCTGTCTGTCAAGACCCCTTTTCTCAAGAACGCGTATATAGGTGTCAAGTTGAAATTCATATCAAATAATCAAGTCTGCAATCCCTTGGCGCTGTTAAAAATCAGACTTCTAAATCAACGCAATCAAAAGATACGGTCATTTATGCCGCATATTCAAAGGAATCTCAAGGGAATCAAAACCTATAGGGTACTTCCCGTTGAGTTAGAATCATGAAATATGGCAAGAAGCAATGTCTTATAGCACAAGTAAAGAAAAAAAAATCCGAAAACCGTTAATTAAAACATGCCCAGTATAAGCTGACACTCAGTAAGTATTAGTGTGCATACTTAGTGCGTGTCAGTTTATATTGGACTGCATTTTTTATGTGATGTAACTACAAATTAACGGATTTCAATTTTTTTCCTTTACTTGTGCTCTGAGACATTGCTTCTTGCTAAATTTCATGATTGTAAGTCAACGGGAAGTACCTTATAGGTTTTGATTCCCCTGAGATTCCCTTGAATATACGGCATAAACGGCCGTATCTTTTGATTGCGTTGGCTTAGATGTTTGATTTTTTCACTGATCCAAGGGATTGCAGACTTTAGTATTTGATATTAATTTCAACTTGATACCGCCACGCGTTCGTGAGAAAAAGGGTCTTGACAGACAGACGGACAACAAAGTGATCCTATAAGGGTTCCTTTTTTCCTTTTGAGGTACGGAACCCTAAAAACCAAGCAGTTCACAATCGGCGTAACTTCGTAAACATATTAACAACAAAAAAATTAAGAATTTTATTTTGAAGTCGATTACAAACATGACCGTCAAAATAAATACATGTTATACCTGTAACTTAGCACGAGGGCGCGACATATTGCAGATTGGCAGTGTTGAAAGCGCCGTACGGTGTAATGCCGGCACCACACTTCGCTATGCGCTATTCGTTATGTGCGCGATCAAAAAACATGCCCATCCACACGTGCCGGTATGCCGAACATGCCAAATATGTGTGATGTTTGCGCAGCGATATACCTACCCTTATGGCAGCGATGGACGTGATGACAGTGACAGCAGCTTATTTTTACCTAAATGCAATTTACCAATAGTTGTAAAAGTAGAGAGTTACGAAAATACCGAAAAGTAAGCACTGGTGGATGACCACAAGTCATAGAAAACGAACAAGGTACTATTCTGATACAGATGTAGTGCAAAATTATTTTCCTTCGTACTTTATCGGAAAAGTTCTTATTTGTCGTGCTCTCTCAATTAGCTTCAGTACCCATCTTACAGCCGTAGGGGTAAGTCGCATTAGCAGACCAATGTATATATATATATATATATATATATATATATATATATATATATATATATATGTATATAGATTGGCTAACACGCAATTCAAATATTCGCTATAGTTTTGATTATATTTACAGTTTACTTATAAAAAGGTTGTATTACCATGACGAAACCTCGAAAACGGTTATTTTGCTGCATTTTACTTTAATTTAAGAAGAGTGTTTCGTTTACGAATGACAATAAAAGTACTACTTACCTATGAGTGTATTTCTAAGTTTCTTAAGGTGGTTATACATCTCTATATTATGCTGTCATTTTTCATTTTGACATTTGACACTAAACAATAAAGTTCCATACCATACTATCAAAGCCTACGTCCGAGGAAGCAATCCAAATCTATAAATTTATACAAGAATACTGTCAAAGTCGCCTTGCACCGGTTTAGTTTTAATTGCTAAGTGTTTATATTTATTAGGTTATATAGGACTGACATTGTAAATTAAATAAAGAAGATTAAAAAAATGGATATGAAAACGTCACTCATTTAATACAATCATTGATTGACAGTTCGGGTGCCATCGTATTCCGATTGAGATCCGAGTTTTCCCGAAGGAAAATCATTTTTCACTACATGTGTAATAATATTGAGGTTATATTTTGTACTGCGTTGACAGCTGTCACCGTACCCAAGCAAGTGTGGGCAGATGCGCTATTCAACTTATTCGTGTCCTTTGATGTGTGCCACAAAACCAACAAGTCGACGGATATGCGTATTCGCTATTCGCGCTTATGCGTTATCCGTGCGAATAAAGCAAACATAGACGAATCAACCCTCCACACTTCGTCGGAATTACGAATAGCGCATAGCGAAGTGTGGTGCCGGCATAACAGATTTTAAAAGGCTTTCGGGATAGCTGGTTAAAATCGGATAAAAACGTGAGCAAGCTAGAGAGAAATACAAATCCGTTTTAAACGCATTACATTGTTCATATGTGAGAGAGACAATCCCACCAGTAGATTTTCCTTCCCGCTCTGCATCCTCGCAAAGCTTAAGCTGCTTTAAGACAACTGATCTTTTATTATTAATTTTTGACGTGAGCTCGAGTATTATTAAATAAGAAGCCGTGGTAGCCTAATGGTTTGACCTGCCGACTCTTAAGCAGAGGGTCGTGGGTTCGAACCCGGGCTCGCACCTCTAAGTTTTTCGGAATTTATGTGCGAAATATAATTTGTAAATTTACCATGAGCTCGGTGAAGGAAAACATCGTGAGGAAACCTGCACACACCTGCAAAGCAATTTGACGGTGTGTGCGAAGTTCCCAATCCGCACTGGGCCCGCGTGGGAACTATAGCCCAAACCCTCTCGTTGTGAGTGGAGGCCTGTGCACAGCAGTGGGACGTATATAGGCTGCATTATTATTATTATTATAGAGTATTATTACCTTGTCCTCGTAATCTAGTAGGCGCTCCTCCGCAAGCTGCTCGCTTCGCTCGTCCCGGGGGAACGAGGCGGGCGCGTAGTTCATACATATCAGCAGCTCGAGAAACATCACTAGCGTCTCCCACAGCCCCGCCGCTCGTAACACCAGCCCTGCAAATACCAGAACCCATTTTAAACTGATAATATTTCATACTTTTTATTTACATAGATTCAAAAAAACTACAAGACCCAAAAAAAAAACCTGGTAATTGTTGAACAGTATAAACCTGGCCAAGGACGGTGAAATGAGCTACACAAAACTGCAATGATAAACACCAAATAAATGAAGAAAAATATTATATCGCAATTGGGACTTGAACATTAACTAACTTAAAATAATTTTAACTTATTTATTCCGTTTCCTCAAAAACGAGCTATTTTATTTTATTTATTAGAATAACCGCAAGCATAAAGCTAAAATGATTTAAAAATTATGAAAAAAATTCTACGGAAAACAAAAGGGTCGAAATTTAAAACAACACTTTTTTTTAGTTTCCCTTATTGTTTTGCCATGCCCGTCTGTCCGTCCGTCTGTCCGCGGCTTATATCAGAAACTCTTGGTACTACAAAACTATAATTTGGCATGGTTATACATATTAATCACGCCGACAAAGTTATACAATAAAATCTTGAAAAAAACAAATATTTTTTTTCGGGTACTTATGGGTAGTAATTTTTTTCGGGTAGGTACGTTTTTTTACTCGTCTACTTCATATTTCATTGTGTGCGGTGTCATCGGATAGGTTTTTTTAAAAATAGTGGTGGTATGTAATGTAGGTACAGAATATTTTACGAATCAAGGATCCGTTTGCGAAATAAGCTTTAAAATGGTAGTTTTTGCTAACAAAAACTACCATTTTAAAGCTCTAATCGACTCTAAAGTCGATTGTCGTCGTGTGGATATTTATTTAATCTTGGGAATGTATGTATTTATGAGTTATATGAGTAAGTATGAGTGTACCGTAAGCGTATAACAAATGCGGGTAGGCTGAGGGCAGCCGGCGCAGGTCGGCCGCCGCCGCCGCCGCCGCGTCCCCCGCGCCGCCCACGCCGCCCGCGCGCGCCAGCCCCAGCACTAGCAGCGCCCACAGCTCCGCGCGGACTACCTGCTCTTTCTCTGTAACATTTTATTATTATTGTGGATGTCATTTTCTCGTTTTAAAGCCCGTTTGTGCAGTTTGGCGAAGCATTATTTATTTACATGCCTGTTTTGCAAAAATAAATGACTGATTTATTTATTATTAAAGCCCTCAACGCTCGGGCGCCAGATCACCTGGCGCGATGACAAATCCTTTTCATACCAGACATGGATGCTACAGCTGTGGAGGGGCTGAGGCAATTAGTTAAATATATTTACTAACCTTGTGCGAGTTCATCACGCAATCTCGTCAGATAATCATGTGGAGACAGTACACGCGCTAAGGCGGCCAGGCGGCGGGCGCGGAGCCCAGGGGCGCGGGGCAGCCTCGCCGCGGCCTCTTCGGACGCTGATAGAGCTGCGGTCGCGCCTCCCAGCCACTCCTGCAATAGATACGATGTCCAAGATATGTTGCCAGATATGTATAAAAAGTTATGTATGGCTAAACAAGTTGCATTTGGTGAACGTTACCGTTTACGTTAGAAAAATGTATGGAATTGACATTTGCGACTGACGCGATAGATTGGAAGCTTACTCTATTGTACGAGTGTATACATTTTGACAGTTTTCAAACCTCATTATCGTTAGCGTTAAAATGTATCTTGTCTAGGGCCTCCAAGGTTTGTATGACTGTAATTTTGACAAAAGCTGTGCTGTGAAATCTGAAAAACTCGGATGTTGTAATTCGATTTTGATTTTGTTGTTTAGATTTCGTGATTACTGAATTGAAATATTAATGAAATATTATGTTATTAGTATACAAAGGTAGGTATATTATGCAATTTAATAAAGTTTGAAATTATTCACTTTAATTCAATTTATACATTAAATGCCTACACACTTGGCGGGTTTATTCTATACAAATAAATAAAAAAAAACTTTGTCTGCACACTGATAAGTACTGCTGCGTCTTAACAAAGAGCATTTGTATAACTCACCTGGTGATCAATATACTGCATCCACAGCATCTCATCCTTCGGTTGATCAGCCAGCGCGCGGCGCAGCGCCTTGACCCGCTCCCCGTCCTCCCCGCCCGCGTCCGGCACCCCCGCGCGCTCCCAGTACCGGCGCGGGCGCTTGCTGACGGCGCGCGGGAGGTTGTGCAGACCAATGGCTCGACATTGGTCACTTTTGTAGCTTGAAAGAGGCAGAAAGAAAACTAATGGTTATTACGTTCAAGGTGTTTTATATGTCCGTTTTTTAAATTTTCTGTTGTATCAAAAGATGAATTGTGAAACACCTGTGTAGTATAAATTTATTACTGTCATATTTTTGTGCATTATTCAAGTTTCTGCTGATTCTATTAATATTAATTAGCAATTCATCCTTAAAACAACTTCGACACGTTTATCAAAGACTTAACAGAAAACACATTTACTGACTATTGAAATCTATAACAAAACTATACAAATAAGGTATACTTACTGCGGGCAGCCTGGATAATAAATAGTGGACACACGCAAATTGCCACCATCAAAGCGTCGGTCTTCATAGTAATCTACAGAATCTCCCGCTAGCCGCTGCACTGCCTTCACCGGAGTCTCACTAGCTTTAACTTGACAACTGTCCTCACTGGCACTGTCGCTGCTGGCGAGTAGTTCACTCTCAGGTGCTGTTTCCCAACGCATTGGCACCTCAACTGCAAGACAAGTAGCATGATTTTGGTGACCCATTATGGGCATTATCTATACTAATTATAAAGAGGAAAGATTTGATTTTTTGTTTGTTTGTTTGTTTGTAATTGATAAACTCTAAAACTACCGAACCGATTTTAATAATTCTTTCACCATTAGAAAGCTACATTCTCCAGAAGTAACATAGACTATACTTTAACTTATTTTACGGAAGCGAAGCGAGGGCGGAAAGTTAGTTATATACTAAGACACATTATTACCAGAGTTGAGACCTTTTCAGGCAAGACTCACAGCCACCAGGAAATATGTACAAAGCTTAAAAGATAAATACCTGCTTGCTCAACGGCTTCGGACGCCGGCACATCTAATCCGTAAGCTGGAAACAGCGACATATTCATGTACCGTTTATTCACACGTTAACCGAAAAATTACTTGTTTAAAAGACTCAGGACCATGTCTCAAATAAGAATATCATTTGCGATGCTGTTATTTTTCGCCTAATTACAAAGTCTTTGTATTTCATGCACCAAAATAATGAAAAACCATACGAAAACAAACATCAATTTGACACTTGACACTTATGACATTATTCACGTACAACAAAGCTAAGGTGGTAAACCATACAGCCACATTTTTTTATTCAGAGCAGTAAGGTGGTAAATGGCCAGATGGTGCACATTCAATAGCGGCAAATTCAAAAAATCTACGGCCTTTGAAAATAGTTGAATGTTTGAAGAACTTACGAGTTTATGATGATTCATCTGATGATTGAAAGCGTGTGTTGTGAATCGAATTGTTTACGACATAATGGTACTTATCAATTTACTTTATTCACATTTCTAGAGTTGACTGATATATTCGTTAAAATGTCAGTGAAGTGACACTTTCTTGTTATACTATAAACATTGATAAGTTATTAATCACGCATAGCACAGTCCATGCACAGCCCACATCTGAATAAGATAAGCTGCTTGTATACAGGCTTTGGCCATAATTTAAGAAAAATATAACCAGACAGACATTGACACTTTGGGGTCTTTGACCTTAGCCTGTCCAAATGGACAAAATGAAAAAAATAATGACATGTTGTTTTGTATCATGACAGAGATTGCCTGAGCCAAATTGGCTCTAAAAACGTCTTTACTTAGGTATATACAGCTAACCTGTTTATTTACTTTTAAGTTTTTTTTAATGTAAATAGTAATCAGTATTCGACGTTCACCTCGTCACTATTGCGTGTGCGGAGCGGGTGCGAGGTCGAGTCGTTTTACTCCGCACTGAGTTGTTATATTGAGTTGATATTGTTGATGTACGTCGGGCAATTTTCCAGCGGCATGCTGCAGAGACGGCTCCCGCGAGTGCTAAGCCTTGGTAGGAGGCTGTGCGATGGCCCTGTAAGTACTTAATTATTAGTCTGTTGCTGATTGTTGTTATTATCTTTAAGTGGGTGCTTATTGGCAGGCATCGCCGTTAGAGAAACCAGCGTTGGGTGCAAGTACGAATGCTGTTGTGCCGGATTGGGCGGTCGCTCCATTGCAGGACTTGCACGGACGACGCCATGATTATCTGCGTATCTCGCTCACTGAGCGGTGTAACTTGAGATGTAAGTAAATAGCAAACACACATGCACTAAACAGAGTTGGCAGTTTTACTGGGTAATATTTTATTATTAGCTGAAGAGTACAAGTGCAAATTACTTTTATTATTTGTGTTTATGGTGAATGGAACTTAGTTATTTTATTAATTATTATTTGCATATCAACAACAAACATGCTATATTACATTTCTTGTGATTTTAATCTATTATGAAAGTATTTAGCTTGAACTTTCAGTTAGGCTGATCATACATTTTATAATTTTAGTTCAATAACATATATATGCATTTTCTTGTAAAGTAAATTGCATATTATGTAATAACAGGATGAGGCTGTTACGCATGACTGCATACTGATAAGTTTATGCACCTACATAACAATTGTCTTAGCGGTGTGAGAATGTTACGACCTCCAGTGCTATCTCTGTGTTAATAAACTGTCAGTTTCACTTGTAAACACATTATTTCCTTTCAATCTCACAATGCTACTTATTCTTCACCAATACATTGGCTGTTATAAGAATATTATTGGTTAGATTATGAGTATTATAACATTGATCAAATAAAAGAAGTACCTAAACTTGAAATCTAATAATCTTGGTGTAGTCTCAATGTAATGATGTTAAAGTTTAACCTCTCATATGCCTAGTGATTGATCCAAAACAAATTTTTGGATATCTCTAGTTCCATTTTTTAGTTAAACAGGCCATTCTACTTTTCCTTGCATAAGAAACTGTCCCTAAACGTGAATGTAACTTTAAGAGCATAATTTCTGTACAGAATCAGGATGAATCTTAGTAAAACATGAGTTTAAGATTCTGATCAACATACTCAATTAATGTTTTTGACGGATTTATGTGGAACTGGTACTAAAAAAAGCTTTTATAGTAATGCAGTGGTTGTTATTTGCAAGGCGACGTGGGGACTGGTAAGAAAGTGTTAATTAGAGCAATAAATTGTTTTTTTTTTAATATAAAAACAAAAATGAAAAAAAAAAAGATAATTATTTATTCAGAAAAACTTAAATTAAGGAATAACAAGGTTTTGGGTTTGGTAAAATAATGGTTAAATTCATAATAATTATATCAAGACTAATACAAATTTATAAATTTGATCTTGAATTTTTCTATTTTAAGCATAGAAAAGTAGAATGACCCAAAATATAAATCTGAAGAGATATTCTTTTCTCCGGAATACAAAGAATATTTTATCACAATACTATGCACTAACACCAACATAACACCCACTCTTTGACCTTATGGCCAACTTCATGTATTTCAAACTAATAATATTGTTTTCAAGATTGTTTAACATTACCAAGCAACAAAGAAAGAACTGAGTTTCAAATCTAAAATATTAGTGGCATGTTTAGATACAATACCATACATGTTGTTGTGACACTTGTGGCCTAATAAATAACATTGATAATAATACCTACTAACTTATTTGTGGTTATGCAACCAAAACGATAAACTGGTTTATTTATCTTTAGTTTTTGCCTATTTTTAATTGGTTACTCTCATTAAGAAACTTATTGCATTAAAATCTTAGTAAAGTTTCTGTGACAACACTACACAGGTTTTTTTTTTTTTTTCGTTTATTAGTTTATTTCTACAAACTGAATTATGACAATTGCTGAGTACGGGACATGTGACATATTGCGTACATCCTTAAAAAGTAGACACAGCATGCTTTAAAAGTAAACTGTAATAAAAAAAAAAATGTTTAACCAGGGTTACTGGTGATTGCATCCATTCCTGTTAAGAGGTTATAGTAGCGGTCATTTGCAATAATTTTGGCCCTTTAATGCATTATGCAAAAGTGGGCCAATTTTCGAGATAATTCTCTTTTAAGTTTTTTCAAAAAGAGTCAGATAAGCAACTAAACTAAAACTTAAGAGAATACAGCACTGTCGCATACAGTGTAACAGCTTACAAAATTTCCTAGGAGTGGCCTTAGCATTTTTATCCTAGAGTCATTGGGTGTTTTAAATTATTTTGACTAATGATAGCCCAAAGTGCGATTTGTAATATATTATTTTATAACTACTCTATAGCAAATTGCTGTTGGTTGGTGATTATACCACCACATAATAAGCACCTATAATTACAGTGTGTTTGTTAACGCACGGCATATGTGTGACACACCGTGGATGACGTATCGGTGACCTCTATAAAACCTTATCTGCACTCGGCAAAGACACATGCACTTCTAATTTTTATTAACTACTTCAAAGCCTTCACCGTTCGTCAAGCTAATTGACGCACCTGTTCTACAGTGTTATTGATTTAAGTGCCATGCATTAAAGTAGCAAAAATAGCCACATACAATGACTGTCAAGGTTAAACACATAAGATACTAGTGGCTCCGAGAGCTGTAGACAAACATAACTTTGCCCGTTGGATAACTGTTATCCCCATACATCGTCATAGGTCGCGATCAGTGCACCAACACTGCAAATAAGTTGGTAATCGCAAAAACCTCCATATCTCCGCCATTTTGAAAAATTTCGAAAAGCTGAATCGGATATGAAATTTCATATAATTATCGAACCTGCTCACAAAATTTCACGAGAATCGGTTGAGAAATGTGACCTGTAGAGAAGAACAGCCGGACAGCCGGACATACGAAAGCATTTTTGCCCAAACTGAAACGGAATTCGGTCAATTAATTTTACGCCAGTTTCAACGGAACAAGGGTTTGCCAAGATAACTTTTATTTTAGTGTAGATTTTACTTTGTTATCATTATTATTTATTATTATTAGGCTCCACTGTTTATTATAGTCAAGTTTTATGAAATGTGATATATTATTATATTATATTTGGGTGATTTGCAAAAATATTGTACATAGTTAATCGAGCTCAATTAAGGAACAAACTAATTTAATTTTTGTGTAACGAAAATTAGTCACATAGTTAATTTTCGTTACACATAAATGAAATTCGTTTGTTTCCTTAATTGAGCTCGTAAGTCGTAACGTCACTTAACTATGTACAATATTTTTGCAAATTACCCATTTACCATATTATTAGGGTTGAGTATCATTTGCACGTAGTCGTAAAACAATTTGGTTCACTTGTACCAATTGTTCACGATTTACCTCCTGAGGCCTATTTCTAGGCTACCTCTATTCCAAGTCCTGTTTGTGTCAGGTCAGTACTGCATGCCGGCGGAGGGCGCTCCGCTATCGCGGCGCGACAAACTGCTCACGCGCGAAGAGCTAGCGCGCACTGTGCGCGTGCTAGCCGCGCTTGGCGTGCGCAAGCTCAGGCTAACTGGCGGCGAGCCTACACTGCGGTCTGACCTGCACCTCATCATAGGTAATGGGACTATTTTGTTAGTTTAGGCAACAATCCAATTCAGAAGTACCTAATTAAGATTAGTAGGAAAAAGTGTTTCAGTTACTTCAATTGGGAAAAGTCATTCATGTAACATACAGTAGAGAAAAAATATGATAACCAAGATATAAGCCATTAAAGATTTGTTTCTATCTCTTTCTAGCAAAACAGAATTTAACATGGAGTTTATATGGCTGTAGTGCCCGCTGACGTCACAGTACATGTCGGATCTCTCTGTCTAATTAGTAGTTTTAAATGCTTATATTATCCGTATTTTTTTGCGGATTTTAATTTTAATTCTTATTCCCTATTAGCATCTCATCTTATTCCTTACCTTAGCGTTAGCAACGCAACAATCTTGAGATCGCAAATGTGTACCTTCAAATCCACTTACCATCAAAAGGCCTGTGTGGTAATTCGTCTTCATGCTCAGCTAGACCTAGTTTCTATTGACGAACCAATACACCTTTAACAGAGGAGCTGAACGCCATCCCAGGAATCACCAGCGTGTCAATGACGACCAACGGTCTAGTGTTGACACGGCGTCTGCCCGCGCTGGCGCGCGCGGGGCTGGCCGCTATCAACGTGTCCCTGGACTCGCTGCGCCAGGAGCGCTACGAGCGCATGGCGCGGCGCCCCGGCCTGCCGCGGGTGCTGGCTGGCGTCGACCTGGCGCTGCAGTTAGGGTACCGGCCGGTGAAGATCAACACTGTGCTCATGAAAGGTTAGAACACGTTAGTAAACATTAGCCGATTCACAGAGTCGGGGCCTATAATGGTAGACAAGTTTTTTTTATAAATACATGAAATTAACATCCTCTTTAAGCTAACCACCAGGACCAGGACATCTACCAGGGCTCGGATACCGGTAAAATTTTCAAACCGTTATTATTTATTTCGGTTTCGTTCGCATAAACCGGTTTTTGGAGGAACCTTTATATAAAGTTCTTTTCGATTTAACCGGTTTCGAGCTAAAAAAACCGGATTCTCCTGACGCACGATAAACAAGCGCCTTCACATCACAAGTCAAAAACCGGTTTATTTTGGTTAAAGTAAAGTTCTCAAAAAGTTCGCGTTCCCTAGATAAGTTCGGAGAAAAACCGAAATACCGGCATTAACCGGTATTTTATAAAGCGGTTCGGAGCCCTGCTACCTCGGTAGCCTTCGGGTAACTTGTTTTTTTTTAACTACCGACATTGAAGATAGCTCAAAATGATTAAATTATTTATTATATATTATTGTTACAGGGTTCAATGATGACGAAATCCTTGATTTTGTGGAGTATACGAAAGATCGCGAAGTCGAAGTGAGGTCAGTACCCGGGTAATTTCTATTTTCCGGGCGTTTCAACTGCCGTCATCACCGTTTTCAATACATTGACGAAATCAATGAAACCTACAGCAACTTCTTATGTAAACAAAATCAGATCCGGGGGTAGTTTCTATTAGCATCAGAAGTTACTGTAATAGTATGTGTCATTGATTTCGTCAATATATTGAAAACGGTGATAACGGCGGTAGAAACGCACGGAAATCAACCCACCCGATGAATTAACACAGCGAAGACTGGTGGTCGATACGGTATGTAAAATGTGCTTTATCCCGCAGGTTTATCGAGTTCATGCCATTTTCTGGTAACCAGTGGAATGATGAGCGGTTGGTGCCGTACCGTACTGCGTTAAAGACTATACTAGCGCGCCATCCAGAGTTGCGTGCCTGTACCCCGCGACCCAACGACACTGCGCGGGTGAGGAACCCTGGAAACCCCGACATCAGCGCCTAAAATACCGCTAAGCAATGAGCAAAAACTTCAACGGGCTCCGAGCACGTACATTTTCACTGGAGGGGCTTCGTTACTAGAAGATTTCAAGTATTACAAAACTCCCGACAAAATCGGGATCAGAGCTTTTACACGGCTTAACGGATTTTCATCAAACTAACTCGATTATCACCTTTCTAATAAAAAAATCAAAATCAAAATAGGTCAATCCGTTTAGGAGCTACAGATACACACACAGATACATACACATATACACACTTCAAACTTATAACACCCCTCTTTTTTGCGTCGGGGGTAAAAATGAGAATTCCCAATTCCCCAGACCTTATGTTGAGACCTATTTGCAGATTGAAAGTTCTATTATTGTATTTTATATTTGAAAAAATGACCTTCTGCTGGAGTTTCTTGCGGCGCTTCTTCTCCGCAATGATGGTCTTGTCAGAAGCGCTGGTAGATTCACTCTATATTACCGACGTGTAAAGGAGCCCGTATGTGGCCAATTTACTGAATAAATATTTTGACTTTGACTTTGACTAGGAACCTCGAATTCCTCTCCCCATGATATCAGTGAATTCAGTATCAATAGTCTTTCGAACTTGACTACAGGATACTGACTTGGTCTTTTCGCCAGGTATGGCAAGTCCCAGGGTACGCGGGCCGCGTCGGTTTCATCGCTTCAATGACGCAACACTTCTGTGCCACGTGTAACCGACTGCGGATCACGGCCGACGGGAATCTCAAGGTTAGATCTTTACTGACGACATAGTCCACTGTATGCCCCAGTGTTTATACCTGATTTTTTATTCTCACGAAAAAAATGTAAACAAAAGTGTTGCCGTTAACGAAAAAAGTTGAAGCATTCAAGATATTTATACTTTGCACATTTCTGTAAATAAACTGTATATTATAATCAAGATAAAATAATTTAATTTGTTGATGGCAAACTTTATGTTGACATAAACTCTTTGTTATATTCATTTAAAGAGAATAATGTTTTTGTATGCATTATTTATTGTTTGTACTGCAATACTGGTATCACTGTCTCGGATCACCTGGGTCATCAAGTTGCGGGCGACTTAACGTTTGACGTTGAACGTAACGTGTGGCGCTTCATTAGTTAGTGATAATAATAATGAGAAACTTTATTATTATTATTAAAAAATACATAATCCTGTTTAATTTCAACAATTTGTGCAATTTTAATTTAATTATTTCTCAAATTTATTTTGAATATCACGGTTCCAGCGTAATGATAACTTTATATTATATTTCTTGCTGGCCCGTACTTTGAGATCCCCTGAAATGCGAGTTTGACAGTGACGTAACTTTGTTTACCTTTTTCCGTGGGAATAAAAATTCAGGTATAGACGGAATCTGTTTTTAGGTATGTCTATTTGGTAACGCGGAGGTATCACTGCGAGATGCGTTGCGAAGCGGCGCCGACGATGCAGAACTGGCGTCCCTAGTACGCGGCGCTCTGAGGAACAAGAAGCCCCAGCACGCTGGTGAGTGCCACCCGCCCCTCATCACCTCACCCGCCATCTTCCCATTCTCGCCGCACCATCTCGATCCGCGCCGTGGGAACTATTCTATTGATATTTCTAGGCATGCAGAACCTGGCGCAAATGGAGAACCGGCCGATGGTTTTGATCGGCGGGTAGCGTCGCTATTTCCGTGTACACCGTTCACAGCGGGTCTCGGGCTGGCAAGGAAGAGGCGTTGGGTGCCGCTTCAGGCGAGCGCTAGGGGCCTATGCTCAGGAACTGGAGAGGCGGACACTTTCACACATCTAGATGCTTCAGGGCACGCGCGTATGGTAGACATAGGAGAGAAAGCAGTGACAGCACGAGTAGCCGAAGCGACCTGCCAGCTGGTGATAAGCGTCCGACTGCTACGGCTGCTACGCGATAACGCTCTGCCTAAAGGCGACGCGCTAGGCGTAGCGCGAGTTGCAGGCGTCATGGCTGCGAAGCGTACGTCCGACCTCATCCCACTGTGCCATCCTTTACCGTTGGACTGTGTGCGGGTATCGATAGAGCTGCCAAAGGACGGAGAGAGACATGCAGTGCGTGTGAATTGTGAGGTGAGAGTTACTGCTCGCACTGGTGCAGAGATGGAGGCTTTAGCGGGGTGCGCGGGGGCGGCCCTGGCGCTGTACGACATGTGCAAAGCAGTAGACAAGGAAATGGTGATCACGGGTATGCGTGTTGTTCGTAAGACGGGTGGTAAAAACGACTATCCACAGCTGGATGTGTTGGAGGAGCCCAAACTTCCTAAGAAGCTGAAAAAGGTCGATTCGAAGGCCTTCGCACCGGTAAATATTGCCTATTTTTGATATTATTAATTTTACCATGTTTTTGATTTTACTTTACTTTATATAAAAAAAGATATACTATATTTATAAATAATGGACAAATTATATTCCATTTTTAGACTTTGATTGTAAGTAGAAATAAGCGTAATGCCTGTGTTGTTATTTGGTATGTACCTACTCGAGTACAATTATTTTTAACTGACTTTTTATAGTTACTTATGGTTTAAACGTGAAGTTGGATTTGTTAATTTACATTGTAGATGTTTACGTGTAGGTAGGTATATGTAAAATACCCGAGAGATAAGATAAAATTGTTTTACTAATGGTGTCGTTTATAGTTAGTCTGTTTCAATCCTATTTGTTAATAATGTAAACAAACGTGTTATCAATTCGACAATCGCCTGATTAATGATGACAATTCCAAGAGCTAATTCATCATCATCATCTCAGCTGAAAGACGTCCACTGCTGGACATAGGCCTCCCCCAAGGTTTGCCGCAAGGACCGGTCCTGCGCCGCTTGCATCCATCGGTATCCCGCAATCTTAACCACGTCGTCGGTCCACCTTGATGGAGGTCTGCCCACGCTGCGTCTTCCAGTACGCGGACGCCATTCGAGAATTCTTCGGCCCCAGCGGCCATCTGTTCTGCGAGCGATGTGTCCCGCCCACTGCCACTTAAGTCTAGCAATTCTTAGGGCTATGTCGGTGACTTTGGTTCTCGTGCGGATCTCCTCATTCCTGATTCGATCACGCAGAGATATTCCGAGCATAGCCCTCTCCATTGCCCTTTGGGTGACCTTGAGCTTTCTTATGACGCCCATCGCCAGCGCCCACGTCTCAGTACCGTAAGTCATCACTGCCAACACACACTGGTCGAAGACTTTCGACTTGAGACATTGCGGTATATTGGACGAGAACATATCGCGTAGCTTCCCGAATGCTGCCCAACCGAGTCGGATTCGACGATTGACCTCGAGCTAATTACAAATCAATAAAATTTTTGAATTTCTTGATTCATTAAATTGAAACTTTTATTAATAGTCCATAAATTACAAGATGTCTTTCTAACCTAAAAATAACCTCACTTTTCACCTTAGATATATTAAATAAAATTTTATTATTACTCAGATATTAATCAAACGAATTTTGCTGGATGAAGTAATGAGATATCAAGTTGAAACCTTCGAAATACATGTGCATGTTCCTAATTCAATCAAGTGAATGATAATAGATGATAAAATCTTTCCACGCCATGACAAAATGAATCACGTAACGTAACATACATACATTGAAGGAAATAAGAAAACAATAAAATATAATCGGGTTGTTTACATTGTTTGTTAGGTAGGTACAGACCTTAGTATAGTGTTTGTATTTTTGTATAATTTTTGCATTAATAAATAGGTATACTTTCGGTAAGTACTCGAATATGTAATCGATTCCAATGAAATAGGAAATATGCATGAAGTTTTTGAAGAATAACTATAAAAATAACCAAGATATAAGCCATTAAAGATTTGTTTCTACCTATCTCTTTCTAGCAAAACAGAATTTAATATGGAGTTTATATGGCCGCTGACGTCACAGGACACGTCGGATCTCTCTGTCTAATTAGTAGTTTTAAATGCTTATTAACGTAATGTCGTATCAAAACATCAACCCTGGGATGGAACAAAATGGAGGGCTTGCTTTGAGCTACACCGACAAGAGCATAGCTCTTTTAATAAGAAGAAATTATTATATTATCCGTATTTTAATTTTAATTTCACTTTTTGCCATCTCTTTTACAGTATTTTCATATTTTGTTAAGAAATGTTATAAAAAATGTTCATTCATATTCCCTATTGAAAATTGCACAAACAATGCTGTCTGAAGTTTACTTAAGTACATTTAGCAAGCAAACAAGTTGTTAAAAAAGTCAATAATACATTATGCCATTTGTATCTTTAGTTCCATACAATCTTAGCGCGTGTTCAACCATTGCTGATAAGTATTCTAATTAGGTATGTACGTACCTATGTTCAGTTATGTTCTTATGCGGCTACAGCATTTTTCACAAGCTTTTATTTAACTTGCAATGTGTATGTATGTTTAGGTGAAATCTTGCAAGTCAATTTTGAACCAGTTCCCGTTAATAGATTGGGCTGAAATTTGGAATACATATGTAAACCCATTGACAATGCAATATTATGGCGTCATTTATCTGGTCTAATGATGGAGACGAAAAGTGGTCATAGGAACTCTTAAACTACACATGATAAACCCGTCGTGTTTGGGCTCGTTGGATTTGTCTTATTTGCTTATGCAACTGACGACTGGTCAAATAAAAGTACAGTCGGCAACAAAAGCTTGTCCCAAAAATGAAATTTTTAGGTTATGTTATTTTAAATTCAGCCAATAAAAACGCTTTGCTTGCCTGAAGTCTGAATTGATATCTTCTTGTTACTGCACAATACCATGTCAATATTAGACTCTTGATATGCTTAATACCAAGGCTCGGAACCGGTTTGAAAAATACCGGTTTATTTCGGTTTTGCTCCGAACTTTTCTAGGGAACGCAAACGTTTTGAGATTTTTTTAACGTAAATTAACCGGTTTAATCGGTAAACAAACGCGTTGCAACTTGTTATTGACTTGTGATGTGAAGGCGCTTGTTTATCGTGTGTCAAGATTAACAGTTTTTTTTAGCTCGAAACCGGTTAATTGTAAAAGAACTTTATATAAAGGTTCCTCCAAAAACCGGTTTAAACCGGTTTATGCGAACGAAACCGTATTGAAATAGTTTTGCGTCAAGTACATAATAACGGTTTGAAAATTGAACCGGTATCCGAGCCCTCCTTAATGCCTCCAAATGCGAAATAAGAAATGACCAATCAAAAACGCTTTAAATATTTTTTAGTAAACCTGTAGGAATTTTTCGACGTGCTACTTCCTATATTTTTTATAGTACCTAAATAATGAAGTTTCATCTGATTGCAATAAATATGAATTAATTAGGCCTTTGTCAAAGCAGTTCTAGCATAACTAAGGTTGTGTTTACGACATACTGAAACTGAAAAATAGAAGCTGCGCTACAAGGTTTTAAACCGCCTGTTTTAAACTGTGGTTTAAAACCGTGAAGTTCATGCGTTAACGTAACCTGCCAATCTATGGAGGGTAATATGCCTTTCTATCGTAACGTAATCAATAAATCTTTGGTCTGTTGATCGCAACGCACAACGCTGCGGTACGCGTTATTTATAACAGACCATTCTCGACGTATATAATGCAATTATGTGTTCGGCGCCGCATACCGCGCACCGCAGCGTTGTGCGTGGCGATCAACAGACCAAAGCTTAACTTTCTCCGATTGTCGTATCGCACTGTAATGCGTTGCTACTTCGTCGAATACTTATGTGAAAGATTCATGCCCTTATACCTAGTTAATCAGTACGAATTTATGACGGTGCCATGTTCAAAATTTTATTAATTAATCGTTAAATTGTACTTAGTCGTTAAGTTTATAATCGTTTGATTTTTACACACTGTTGTGTTTATGGTGCAAGTTCAACACAAAAATGTGATTTTAAGGAACTACAATCAAATGTATTTTACATTAAGTACTCTTTGTTTTCATAATAATATTGTTAAATAAATATATTTTGTATTATAAACTGGCTTTTTTTTACCTCATAGGTCTGGAGTAGTGCCCTCGAGATTAGGGCATGCATTATCCACCCTTTTTTATTATCCGGATATTTTTGGATAATATGTAACAAAATAAAAAAAAAAAACAATAAGCCCAAATCCGGATTTGAAATTAAGTGAATATCCGAATTGCAAGCACATATCCAGATTCGATAGGAAACGAATTTCAACCACTTTCATCACATAGCAGTTAGGGTTCCATAACCGAAGGGTGCCAACGGAACCCTATTACTAAGCCTCCGCTGTCTGTCAGTCTATCTTAAATTAAAGGGGGCCCCCATAGTATAATATAGTGTTAATCTTGTACGATGGTAAGGAACCCTTTGTGGCTGGTTTTTTACTGACGATAACCTAGATTTACTATTAATGTGTTTACAAAGGAAAATTAAGAATATATAAAAGATACGATTTAAAATTTATGAAAATGTTTTAATACATACTATTTGAAGCATTGTATGTAGACATCCAAATCAAATAGGTACCAACTTTACTGATCCCAGCCAATTTAGATGTCCACAGTATCATAATAATTACATGAAATGTTATTTAAAGGCAGTAAAATTAGTTTGTTCATGAACAATTTTTAAGAATTTCTCAAGTACCATTGTTTTCATATTTTCCCATTTATTGCCGCTACTGGGAACAAATGGGACATTTTCCCTCTCTGAGGGACAAAGCAGTCCAAACCAAGGGGAACAGCCCAAAATCATAGACGTTTTGTTTAGGGTGTAACTATAAAATTATAAGTAAATGCTTTGTCCAAAACTAAGTCAAATGCAAATTACGTCTAGCAAACTTGGTAGTGCATGAAGTCTTAGGGATTTTGGGAAGATAATTCCATACAAATTATTTTTTCATATGTACATAACGCCTTGTATCTATTGTGACAGTGACAAGGTTGCATGTCTTTATTAAAATATGCTTTCAATGAATATAGCTGGACATACAAAAATCAATAATGTACAAGTCTTATGAGATATATATTTCACTGTCACAAATTACAGGTATGTGTTGTGTCCAATTTAATATACTTTGCATTTAAATAAAGTATCAAGTTACAGTAAGGTGCTTTTCCACCAATGAGGGAAAGGTGATGAGGGAATTAAAATATGTATAGGAAAATTTCCCGCTCGGCTGCAGTGGAAATAGCCTGGATGGACGAGACAAGAATTGAAATATTTTTTGTTAATATTGAACTGTTACTATAACATACTGTTTATTGACACTACAACGAAAACAAAAGAGTCGCGATTTTCTTGCCTCGCTTCACCAATGGAAAAGCACCATTACTCTCTAGTTATTAACACAACTATAATATAGGGCCACTAGCAGGGAAAAGTTGAATCTAGATTTAAAATTTTAACTCGATTTAACTTTTTCCTGGTAGTGGCCCTTAGTGCTTAATTAAAAATTGAGTGATTCCCAAGACTCCCCGGCTCAGAGTCCACCGTAGAGATGGTTTGATTGAAGATTCACTCGCTGGCTACTAGCACATTGGTGGTTTTAGACTGAGCAGAGGCTGAGGTATCAGCTGGTGTAGGTTCTGAAGTGGCACCTCGTTGCAAACGGATGTCATGTGTTTCAATATACGCATTGATATCAGTTCCTTTCTTAGCTAGCTGCTCGCCCAGTGCCGCCAATGCTGCCGGAAGACGTTCAAGGTTGGCTTCTAATTCAGGTAGCGCTGCTTCTACTGTTCGCTCTAGGAGGACACCACCTACTAGTCTGAAGCAGCGTCGTGAGCCTTCTACGCCGCGAAGTGTCTCCAGTACGATCCTGCACAATGTTTTTTTTTATTTCATTAAACTTGGTAACCACACTATCTACAGTCAAGGAGGGCCAGCCCAACTTGCTCGCGACTTGTTTGTTGCTTGGTAATCTCTCTACCTATTATTTAAAGAGAAAGAGACGCGCCAAGCGAGGAGTGAGAAAAAACTTATGCTAACCATACAGATAGTGAAAAATGGAATCGAGTGACCATTTAGGCACAGGATTCACTCGTAAGTAATTCTAAATTGTTTAATTGTGATCGCATCATCCTATGAGCTCTACTCAAGGTGATATAGACAAGAAACATCTGTTACTAAAGACGATTGTTAAAATGTAACTACTGAGTTATATACTTATTTTTTGATAATATCTCGTGTAGACGGGTTTGAATTGTCCAGCTGAACGACGGATATACTCACTTATGCTCGTTGAGATCCATTTCGAGCTCCGAGATCTTGTTAGCGAGTTGACGCTGTTCGGCACGCAGCGTCTGGAACCCGGCAAATACCTCCTCACTCGTCTTCTTTCCCGCTTTGCTCGCGGGCTTTGCCATCTTATTAATAATTAATTATCAAACTGAACTAATTAGGTTCCTAATTGGTAAGCAAGGACCAAAACTTAGTATTTGAGGTTATGTTACAAATAGATGTCAATTATTTTGTGTCAGACGTCAGGTCAGACAGTTAAATCGAGATCTTTTAGAGCCCGTTCAGACTAGCGGGAACCGAGCGGTCCCATATTTACATATTTACATATTTCCAAAGGGTTCAGACAAAACCGCGCGGTTGCCGCTAACCAACCGCAAGAAAATACGCGATTGTAATACTATGGCGCTCAGTTCAGTTCAGTTGCGCCGCGGATACTACGCGGTTCGGTTCGGACGTCACATTCCACGAACTCGCCATGAACTCGCTCGCAATATGGATCGATATCGCTTCGACACCGAGTTATTTATTGATGAAGTGGAGAAAAGACCTGCAATATGGGATATGAAAAATACGCCATTTGTTTGCCAAAATACCAAAACTGCATTCAATGTTAAGTTGGGCTCTCGATAACCTAGTTTAATATTTGTTTTTCTTTTAGTACATTTTTACATAGGGTCGCATTACATTTTCTGCTCCAAACGCTTCATCACCAACTATGTATATCGACTGTCCCTATGAACATAGTCGGATCTGCTAAGCGGCTGCTTTGCAGATCCGACTATGTTCATAGGGACCGTCGATATCAAAAGCCAGTGGTGTTCGATACACGTTAGATATTGGTTTAAATTCTGGTATTTGAAACTGACCCGCACGCTACGCCAATCGCGCTAACTAACCGCCGGTGTCAGAATAGTACACATTTTTGCGTTCCAAACCACGCGGGAATTGCATGATTTTTGAACCGCGCGGTTCCCGCTAGTCTGAACGGGCCCTAACAGTCCTAAAACGTAGACTGTAGACGCCCGATCTGAAAAAACAATTTTAACGTGACTTATACAGTGAGGGGAGATATAATTAATCTCGCATTTGCTAATAAAGTGTACTACCAGTTAACTATAACCGATCATGCCCTTGTGACAAAATATAATAAGTAGGTAAAGTATAGCCTGCTAAAAAGTCGAACCACAGATGGTGACAGCTGTAACTACAATATTTTCATATGGCAACCAGTACAGGTTACAGTAAACCTTGGATCATGTTACCAATTTCATTTCGAACAGCATCATTTTTTGGCTCGACTTTTTTGACAGGCTATAAAGAAGGTAGTCGAATAGTAAAATAGCGTTTTAAACGGTATTTGAAACATAGCACAGGACGACATATAGTTACTATGAAACACTCATTATTTCGAACGTTCGGATGCACCGTTCCTTTCACACGTCAGTTGTGGTTATATCATCAGAAAGGGAAAGAGCTAATGTAACTTCGAAGTTTGATTTTCGAAGTAGCCCCCTGATGGAACTGTCAACGTCACAATGACAAATGACTTCACTTTTGATTTGATTTGGCACAAATTTGTTGTGTAAAATGTTTTGATTTTGCGAGAGGGCGTATTTTAATAAATAAATGAGATTCCATTAGAGAATTTTTATAACACGAGGGTTTGCTGCCTTCCTTTTTGTATCCCTGTGGCCCTGTTGGTAATCGCCTTTGGCAGATTATCGTGACTGCTAGACTGAGACTAGTTAGAGTGCTATGTTTGAGGCTTCACGTGAGGAAGCAGCGGGGTGGCGAGCGCCTGGCGAGCCGGCAGCCGCAGTGAGTCAGCCACTCTCATCTTGAGCTAAGCTCCTGCTGTGTAACACGGCGAGGGGTTGAGCTCTTTGTGGCAATTGCTCTAGTGACGAGAAAGTTGTCTTTTATAGTATTTTATTAGCATTTGCCCGTGATAAAAAGCAAGCTATGCCCTTCCCCCAGGATACAATACATCTCCTTACTAAATTTAATTAATCCATTCAGCTGTTTTGTCAAGAAAAGGTTACAAAATGTTTGAGTTACTGTCATAGAACTTTTCAGTGTGTTGCTTTTTGCAGGGCTCGGACACTTCTGGTGGTGATGCAGCATTATGGGTGGAAGGTGCGGGCGCGCGGGCGCTCAATGACGCTGCCCTAGGAGCTCTGCTGGAGGACGAAGTGCCAGAGGACGCTACCAGTGTCCAAGGGGATGCTGAACTATGGGTATAACTTTTTTAATTACTCTAATAAGTCTATTTGAAAATGAATTTTCTCACTCACTAACTGACAATTTAACATCATAATCTGGTTTATGTCCAATGTATGTTATGATACTTTACCCATGTTTGATTAAATCTGGTGTGCCAAATGCAACAAGTAACAATAATAGGAATTGTTGTGTTGGCCTGAAGACAGCTGTATCACTTATAAGTACAATATTTTTTTTAACTATTAAACTTGGTCAATTTGTGTGAGATTGTCCCTGATATTTATTATTATTATGTTTAAGTATCTTTATTCAGTACTTCTGAATTTAAATGGGGATCACCATGTAACCCATGTTAAAATTGTAAATTATCTTTGGTTTTATATCATGGTTCGACAATCACAGCCACAACACATTTATTCAACAAGCATGGACCGTCTACAGGTGCGTCGTCTCGGCGAACGCGTGTCGCGGCTCGACGCCCTAAACGTCGGCGGCATGCTCGCCGCGGCGACGGAGGGCGGCGGCGCCGGCGCGCGCCTGGCCGCGCGCCTGGAGGCCGGCGGCGAGGCGGCGGCGGCGCTGGCGGCGCGCCAGCACCGCGCGGATGCGTTGGCGCGCGCCGCGCCCTCGGCGCTGCACGCTCGATCTGGTGCGGCCAGGGCTGATGCTAATGCGCGTGCGTTGCTGGCTGAATTGACGGAGATCTACGCGTGGTTGGATGCCCCGGCGCTTAGGGATTTGGATTCTCTTTCTGAGGTGCGTTCATTAATAATTGTTGTGTATTCATTTGATGTCATGACTGACTATGATCAATGTTAGTTGATTATGTATAAACACAATGCAACTTAAGGTTTGCAATCCGCAAGTTTTCAGTAACTAGTTTTATTATGGATCTCTTAATTTCTATTGTCACGCACACCTGACAGTTGAATGGAGCCAACTTTTTGTTGCTGTGTTTACGGACCGCGGTGACATAGCGAACTTCAAGATACGAGCAAAATCTTTTCGCAATCTATGGGCGGCGGTGATTACTTTCGTAGCACACCTCCGCCGCGAAACCGCGAAACTGTGGCGGAATCGTGATATATAATACGAAATTGAACTTTATTTCGTTGCCAGAGTTTCGCTACTACAGTTTCGCGGCGGAGATGTGCTACCGGCGTCCATAGTTTGCCTGCTCTAGCGTAAAAAATAAGCGGTCCCAACTCGAGCAATTTTTTGTTTCTCTTCCAGATTTCCCTAGCAACCAGCGAAGGGCGCAGCCGCGCGCTGGCAGCAGGCTCGGCGCTGCGCAGCGCCCTGCGCGCCGACGCGCGCGCGCCGGCCTGGCGCCACCGCCTGGGCGCCGTGCGCGAGCGCCTGCGCCGCCTGGCGCGCGCCAAAGAGGCTCTCGCCGCTTCTTTAGCGCGGCACCTGAACAACTTGCTGGTGCACCTCGGCAACGAGGCGGCGGCGGCGCCCGCGCCGGGCTCCGCGCCCGCGCCCCGCCCGCACCACACAGACCTGCTGCCGTACGCCCCGTTCATGAAGTGGCTGAAGGATATGGATGAAAAAGCGTACGATGGGCTTGCTAAGGTGTGCATGATCAATTGTACGAATATGTAAGATTTTCCTTAGGACGGTAGTATTAGATCGATCAAGCCCAATAATATTAGTAGTCTCATTGTATCCTGTTCAAAAATCTTAATAATCATAATCATAATAATTTATTTATAAAATCAATTTACATGTCAAGAGTACAAAAAAGCATTGTATACAACAATAGTCTTAACAACTGCTTCAGAATCGTCAAATAAAGCATATCTGTCAAATAAATTTAGCCGTTTCCCTTTCTTACACTTGAAAACAGACGGAGAGGGCTATCTTTATTTGACAGATGAATTTACTTGTCGATTGTGAAACAGGCCCTTAGTATTTTTATTTGCATAGTAATATTATATACGAGTACTCCGAAAGTGACGACGTGGTACACGATTATAATTAAAGTTTCTTTAAACAGGTTAAGTATTTTCAGTGTAATAAGGATATTTTATTTAAAATATACTTTGTGTTGTGTTAAATTTATTGCGGCGCTTCCCCTCATCACTTGAGAAGCGCCGGTAAGCTTTGACTTATAAAGTGCCCGTGCGGTACAATACTTGAATCCACTTCGTTCGTTTGACGCAATGAATGCGCAGTGTAATGGTGTGTGCGACGTCCCCAGGTGTACGTGGGCACGTGGGCGCGCGTGTACGAGCGCGAGGCGCGCGCGGCGAGCGACGCGGCGCGCGCGCAGCCCGCCGCGCACGCCGACACGCCGCTCGACAGCGTGAGTATACTCACATCCTACTCGTACTTGGGCTCTATATATTTATATAAAGGACAGGGACTATATCGATAACCGAGATATATCGATTCCCGAATATAATATAATAATAATAATAATAAGCTTTATTTGGTTTGGTTTTGGTTTGGTTCGGTTTTCGTTTGGTTTGGTTTGGTTTGGTGTATCGGTAAACAGATAATAGGTACATATTTTGTAGCAAATCGTGTTAGTAATCAGATACATAATCGCCTGGCCGAATATTGCCAATTATGACGCGATGGGTGTATTGATATTAGTGCCTTTGACTGTACCTACGATTTTTAAAGAGTTCCGTCGATTCCTCATGAATTTCATCATCTGTCTATCATCATTATAATAGAAATGAGACTAATCTGAACCGGGTATGTTTCATTCGGGTATGTAAGTATGTTACCTGAATGAATAAAAAAAAAATTAATCGGGTCATAAATGACTGGAGTTCTGTCAAAATATCGATATGAATGTACCGAAAATTATTTATCGATACGTATATCGATAAAAAGATACCTAATTATCGATATTTATATTGATATCCGATATCGATATCAAAATTATACTGGTGTTACAGCCCCTGATAAAGGAGTAAAAGGAGTGTTATATAATAAGTAGAGTATTTATTTATTTATTTACTAAATAAATAAAAATAAATAAATTTCCGGGTTCTATTATATACATAAACCTTCCGTGAAGAATTATCTAACTGTTGGTGAAAGCCGCATCAAAATCCGTTGCGTAGTTTTAAAGATCTAAGCATACATAGGGACAGACAGACGCGGAGGGCGACTTCATTTTATACTATGTATTGATTACAGTCCCTGATAAAGGAGTAAAAGGAGTGTTATATAATAAGTAGAGTATTTATTTATTTATTTATTTATTTATTTCAGGTAAAAGTAATAAACGAGGTTTGTAGGTCTTATACGGTGCGTCAGGTTTGGAAAGCATGCCATTTGTCCAGTAATATGTCTTTGCCGTGGTAGCCTAATGGTTTGACCTGCCGACTCTTAGGCAGAGGGTCGTGGGTTCGAACCCTCGCATCTCTAAGTTTTTCGGAATTTATGTGCACAATATAATTTGTAAATTTACCATGGGCTTTTCGGTGAAGGAAAACATCGTGAGAAAACCTTCACACACCTGCAAAGCAATTTGACGGTGTGTGCGAAGTTCCCAATCCGCACTGGGCCCGCGTGGGAACTACAGCCCAAACCCTCTCATTGTGAGTGGAGGCCTGTGCCCAGCAGTGGGACGTATATAGGCTGGATTATTATTATTGTGTTTGGTGCAGGTACTGACTCTAGTGGAGAACATATGTAACGCGGAGCAAGACTTCTGTACGCAGTTCTTCTTCCTCGATGTGGATGTCAAGGTATTTACCGGAACAGGAAGCCGGCTAACGGACGATCTCCACGGACCGGACGGCACGGCAAAGGATTTTACTATATATAAACGAAATTAAACCGTCTACACAGTAATTCATAATTCATAATTATTTATTTATCTCTTTACAAATATTGTACAGAAGATGATGATGCTTATACATATTAATAATTAATACAGTGGTTCCTACACTAGGCACAGCCTGTATCTTAGGTAACCAATTTGCCGTTTGAGTTGCCAAAATGATGCGAAATGAAGACATAGATAAAGAAAAAGAAACAAGTTTGAGAATTACTAAGTATATAAACCAATAATTATTATAGAAGGCTATTAGAGTTAATACCTTTATCTATTGAGTTACAAAACGCCAGTAATAGAATCACGATCATAGTATAATACTATATCGATTTGTAAACAGTTGGGAGTTTTATACTGGTGTAACTTTTGTTCCGAATTACTTGAATGAACTATTTAAATTTCTTTAATGAAGGGGAACAGGTTGCAGTTACGTGTTTCTCTTATTTCGCCCGCGCGGGTCTTAAATTAAAGTCTATATTACCAAGCCCGCTTGATAGCGTGACGCGGAATCTGCCCGCTGTCAAGAGGCTGTGCGCGACGTTGTAATATAGACTTTAATTACTGTGTAGACAGTTCAATTTCGATTAAAGATTTTGCCGTGCCGTTCGGTTGGTGGAGATCGGTCATCCGGTTAATTAAACGACACTATTCTTATTGATAATCTAATTTTCGGTTGGATTTAGGATTTTTTTTTGGTAATTTGCTAGTTTTTTTTTTCACGTCATTTGTTATTATTTCACGGTACAAAAATATTTACAACAAAGAGCTGGAGAAGTAGTGAATATGAATTAAATAAATATTATATAAGATACTAGTTTTTAGTCTTGTTATACATGTGTCTGTTTTTTTTTTTTATGCACCTACTATGTAAATTCCTTATTGGTTATTTGGTAGAGAATGCCATTAGGTATTAAGTTCGCCATTTGTACTTGTTTTTGTGCAATAATAATTAAATATATACGTAAAAGTGATACTGATCGACTGCCTGTACATGGAAGATATTTGAGAAAAACTATTATTGGAGGCTTTTATTAACGCAATATAACCCAAAACAATGTTTTTTAATTTTTTTCTCTGTTTGCTTGTGCGTTTGTGCGCGCCAATCTCAGGAACGGCTCAACCGATTTCGATGAAATTTGGCGCCCAGATAGTTTATTACCTGGATTAACACATAGGCTACTTTTTATCCCGGAAAATCTGATAGTTCCCGAGGGGAGGGATACTTTTTTTTTTGTAATTATTTCCATATTATTACAATAATTACAGTTATATTTTAACAGCGGGCGAAAACTACACAAACTACACGTAATAAACGACTTCTACGCGGACGGAGTCGCGCTCAAAAGCTAGTAAATTAATAAGTTATAGCGTTTGTCCGCGACTTCGTCCGCGAAGTCGTTTATCATCATTCTCTCGGGAACGAATTTTCCGGGATAAAAAGTTTCCTAATGTCCTCCGGGGCCCAAATTCCATCGAAATCAGTTCAGCGGTTTAGCCACAAAAACGTAGCAAACAGACAGACGAACAGAGCTACACATTTATAATATTAGTATAGATAAACCCAATATTCCGAAGAAGCCGTGGTAGCCTAATGATTTGACCTGCAAGCAGAGGGTCGTGGGTTCGAACCCGGGCTCGCACCTCTAAGTTTTTCGGAATTTATGTGCGAAATATAATTACCATGAGCTTTTCGGTGAAGGAAAACATCGTGAGGAAACCTGCACACACCTGCAAAGCAATTTGACGGTGTGTGCGAAGTTCCCAATCCGCACTGGGCCCGCGTGGGAACTATAGCCCAAACCCTCTCATTATGAGTGGAGGCCTGTGCCCAGCAGTGGGACGTATATAGGCTGCATTATTATTATTATTAAACTCAATATTCAATATGCTGCAGGGCGAAGGCAGTGACGGCGAGCGTAGCGAGAAGAGTGACGAGGCCGGGCGGCGCGCCGGCGCAGGCGCAGAGACGCGCCGCATGATGGCCGAGCTGTTCCCCGCGCTTGAGACCGAGCTCGTGGCGCTCGTCGGACATCTCGAGAAGCAGCCCTAGTTAGTACACTCAAATATTATATATTATATTACAGTGTCAACTCTATATAACGACACTGAAGGGACTGAGCATTTTTTGACGTTATTGAGAGTTGGCTATAAATGGAGAGAAGAAAAATCAATATAATTTTACTATTATAAATAACCTAACGACAGTCTGTGCACTGTCTCGCTCTAACGTTATGGCCCGGTGTGCCAATTTTGTTTGCGGCTGGTATAGCAGCCGAGGTAAACACGTGCAAGGTAATCACAATACATTCAGTCAACAAAGTATCGGGAATGGATGATTTGTTTATGGTTCCAAATTCAAATTTTTGTTTTTTTTGTTGTTGTTAGATTGGCACAACTGTTTTCTATTTTGGCGCGGAGTTTGAGTTGCATCTGTTATTTATATTAAATACAGTGCTGTTTTTAGTTATATCATATCTAGTGTGTATTGCGAATTTCATAATGGACAAAAACATTGAACAAAGAGTTTGTCTTAAATTTTGCATCGCCAATGGAATTTCGTGTTCGGAGTCACTGAAAATGTTACAGAAGGCTTACGGTGATTCGACTTTATCAAAAACACGTGTTTATGAGTGGTACAAAGCGTTCAAAAGCGGTCGAGATGTGATGGAAGATTTGCCTCGCTCTGGTAGGCCATCAACGTCTGCAACTGAAGTTAACATCGCAAAAGTGAAGGAAATAGTGACTGAAAATCCTCATTCAACTTTGAGAGAGATAGCCGCCGAACTTTCTGTATCTCACGAGTCGATCCGTACTATTTTAACTAATCATTTGGGTATGAAACATGTTACCGCTCGGCTAGTCCCAAAAGACCTGAATTTTCTCCAAAAACTCAATCGCATGAGAGTCGCTGAGGACATGCTAGAACGAGTCAATTCCGACCCAACATTCATGAAACGCATTGTTACTGGTGACGAGACGTGGGTTTACGAGTTTGACATGCAAACTAGTCAACAAGCTTCGGAGTGGCGCTTCGTGGCACCCGTTTTCAATCGGTAGAAGACATAAAGGAGAATTCGCGCCGAGAACTGAATTCAATTCCGGAAACAGCGTTTAAAAAATGTTTTGATGATTGGATTATTCGTTGGCGTAAGTGTATCGTTTCTGAAGGAGCATACTTTGAAGGTGATAAAATAAATTTGGATGATTAACAAACAGTTTGTGTATTATTGATCTTTTCCCGGTACTTTCTTGACAGAGTAGTAAACAAAATAACGAATTTCTCAGAACATTCGGTACGTTTGATGCCGAAAGTCGAGGTAAATATGGGCTAGACAATAAATCAACAAAATAATAAACAAAATAACGTAGCTGTGTACGCAGTTCTTGTTAATTTCGGCAATTTAGAAAATACTGTTTATTGCTTAATAAGGACATTTTGTGGTCGTTATTTCGAGTGGGTGTGATGCTACATAGAGTGTATCATTGTATGGACAACAAGGTAAACCAACCAGAGTCAAGTAATTTCGACGTTTTAGAGAGTTCGTCGTTAAATTGGGTGACGTTAAATGGAGATTACACTGTATGTATATTATATTTTGACGACGCGGTTAGCCTAGTTGGTAGTGACCCTGCCTACGAAGCTAGCGGTCCTGGGTTCGAATCCCGGGATGGGCAAATATTTGTGTGACGAGCGCGAGTATTTGTTCCCGAGTCATGGATGTTTTCTATATATTTAAGTATGTAATTCTCTATACAAGTATGTATATCGTGGCGTAGTATCCATAGTACAAGCCTAGAGCTTAGTTTGGGACTAGGGCAATTTGTGTGAGATTGTCCCCTGATATTTATTATTATTTATTTTTTACATCTGACGCGGTAAAACGCCTCTAGTAATATGTAGAGTCTTAAGCGCGTGCTACACGGTTTCAAACAACGGTTTAAAACAGACAGTGGTTTTAAACCAAATTTCGCTTGACCTTAAAAGTGCGTTTAAGGTCAAGCGAAATTTCAGTGCAGATATCAAACAAATGGGCTTGTTTCAAACCGTGTAGCACGCGCATTATCAGACATTTCTGAGCTTTTACTTAGGTAAGTCTTTATTGCTGCTAACACCAAGATTAACAAGTGTTAGGTGTGTGCGTCACTCGCGGTGCAGGCAGTAGCGCCGATCGCGTCTATTTAATACAATAGACGCGTTTCCTTGTACCTGACCCACTCTCGCTAATCCATTGAGTTTCTTGCGGCGCCTCTTTTCAACAGTGGTGGTGGTGGGAAGCTCTGCTAGACTCAAACATGTAAAAGTGCCTCCAGGCGGGGCCTACTTAGAGAATAAAGACTTAAATTTTCATTTAAATTTTCACTGTACTCTATTGTATCGGGAACTGCTAGATCGTATTTTATTTTCAAAATCATTTGTTAATTTTCTTACAAACAACGATAGATGTCTTTTACACCATGAAATTGCAATTTTTTACTTTATTAAGTAAACCCCAATGGAATAGCAACTTTGCAACTTACAAAAAACAAGTCCCATCTCGCTTGCGAAAAGTAGACGCCAAAGATATTAATTTATTGTACGAGTTCGAGTATCATTTTGACAGCGGAGCAATGCGAGCGTTAGCTTGCGTCGGGCGCCGCGTGCTGGGCCCGGGCGAGGGCGGGGGCGGGGGCGGGGGCGGGGAGGCGCGGTGGGCGCGCGCGGCGCTGGCGGCGGTGGCGGTCGCGGCGAAGAGGGGCGCCGACCGCGCCGTCGCCGACCGCATCGCGGCGCTGCCCGAGTCCGTGCGCCAGGCGGCGCGTCGGCCTAAATGCGGTCTATTTGGATTTTTGGCGGAGTTTGAAGAATTCAGTACGGCGTGCGAAGGTATGTGTCAGCTTGTTATACAGTAACAGGTTGCCTTTGAGCTCCGGGCTTTAAATTTAAGTATTTCTGTGTCGAACACACTTAGAAATAAGCAGTATTTTGACGATTACAAAGCGCTTAAAAATTCGAGTGACATTAGCGTTGCTTTTATCATTTATTTATTTATATTGGCACGAAACAAGCCATAACAAGTTGATTTTGTACATTGAAGATGTCATGTAACAATCAATTTTGTGAGGTCTCTTGTGCAAAAGCTCTGAAAGTACTGTAAGATTCACGCCGCTGTCGATCACATCGCAGCGCCGCCGCCGTCTGAATTCTTGTACCAAGCGGCGCATCGGTCTAAATGTGCTATGGGTGAAGTTTTAAAAGGTCGGTGTTTAAGTAGGTGGGCATATTTCAGAAAGATTGTCGCAGTTAAGCACCTGATTTAAGAAACGCTAACTTTTCCATTACGTCACGAAAATTAACCATAAAATAAAAATAAAAATTCGTTTATTACTCAAAGAAAGGTTACAAAAATTTTTCCAGGGGTCCCCCGCACTAGGCTTCGCCTGTATCGCGGAGAACCATTTTACAATGAGGTAGAAAGTACTTTTTTTTAATAGTTAGCAGTTAACGCTCTTGACTTAAATCTACATGGTGTTACTTACAAAATAAAAACAATTATAGTTAAAAGTTAGCCTAAAATTGCCTCTGTCTCATCATAAGAAAGATTACGAAGGAAGTTTTAGATATAAGTGTATGACTAAATTTCGTGACGTAATGGAAAAAGTTAGCGTTTCTTAAATCAGGTTTTTAACTTCGACAATCTTTCTGAAATATGCCCAGATATGTATGTGAAATGCTCACCGAAGAAAAATCCTTTCTTTCAGTTTTTTTTTTAGATTTTTTTGGGAGTCAAATTATCAGGCCGCATCAGAATTACCACACAACGCTTGAAAACCCAAATGGCTGACGTAGCCCAAGCAGCCGCTAAAGCTTTGGTCTGTTGATCGCAACGCACAACGCTGCGGTACGCGGTATGCGATGTTTGTATGAAACCGCTGACGCATGCGTCGACGGACAACAGACCATTCTCGTCGTTTTTAATGCAATTACGTGTCCGGCGCCGCATACCGCGCACCGCAGCGTTGTGCGTTGCGATCAACAGACCAAAGCTTGCTCAAATGGGAATGGATTGGACACGTCTGTCGCATGCCGGAGGAATTATGGGATTGCAGATTTAAGTATTTAATATTAATTTCAACTTGATACCTCCACGCGTTACTGAGAAAAAGGGTCTTGACAGACACACAGACAGACAGACAGACAGATGGACCACAAATTGATCCTATAAGGGTTCCGTTTTTTTCATTTGAGGTATGGAACCCTAAAAAATGTATCTTATTGCAGTTCCGTACTGCGTCCGATCCGAATCCGAGAAATGTTGGACAGCAAATCGGATGACGTAAATCGGATCTAGTGCGCAACATCTCTTACAGATGGTAAGTAGTTACCTAGTGTACTACCAGTACTACTGCTACTTCAGAACGACATTTCTTAGATTCGAATCAGACGCAGTGTGAAATCGCTCTAAGCGCACAAATAGTAGGTACTGGGTGACTGGATGTTTAATGTTTTCTATCGTGGGCTAAAGTGTGCACCAAATGGGTCCTACGCAATCGAATCCGGCGTCGCGGCTGTAGTTTAGGCTATAGTTCCCATGCAGGCCCAGTGCGGATTGGGAACTTCGTACACACCGTCAAATTGCTTTGCAGGTGTGTGCAGGTTTCCTCACGATGTTTTCCTTCACCGAAAAGCTCATAGTAAATTTACAAATTATTATATTTCGCACATAAATTTCGAAAAACTTAGAGGTGCGAGCCCAGGATACCCTCTGCTTAAGAGTCGGCAGGTCAAACCATTAGGCTACCACACCTTTTTTTTTATCTGATATAGGTAGTATCGTTATTTTTTTAACTAGACGTGTCATAAACCAGTGTTGTTTCCGAAGCCATATTCGCGGCGGGCGGGCGGCGCGCCGACCTGGACCGCTGGTACGCGGCGCTGGGCGGCGCCATGCTGGCGGCCGTCCGGCACGCGGAGCACCCGCGCACGCCGCGCGCCGTGCTGCAGCTGGAGAACTACCACCGGCTGCACGCGCTGCTGGCGGCGCGCCGCGTGCCCGCGCTCGACGCGCTGCGCCGGGACGCGCGCGCGCGCTACAGCGACGCGCTGCAGCAGTACGTCACGCAGTCCTTCGGCCGCCCGCTGGACAAGCTCAACACGTTCTGCGAGGTACATATACAGAACTACCTACCTCAATTTTAACGTGACGTGTTGGTTCTTTACATGAAAATTTTCCACAGAACTGTCCCCCGACTGCAATAAATATTCGGTTATTACACACTAACTGTTTTAATTATTTTTCGTTTAGTTTTACACGTGGGAGTCGTGGTTTTTTTTTATCTTTGTTCACTTTATTTTTGTGCCAAAAATCATATACAGGGCGTCCCATAAACAAACGTCAAGCCGTTAAGGGCTGATAGAGCAGCTAAAAAACTATCGATTTAACGCCTATGTATGTTCAGCTATTTTTACTAGTTTCGGTGATATTGATCATTTTAATCTGAATTTTTGTAATTTTTCCTTCTGTCCATGTCACGAAATATCCTTAATTTCATGTTTTATTTCAGAAGTATTTCAGTAACATCTTTTTTTTATTATTTATTTAGAAACAAACAGTCTTACATAAAACATCGGAAACATTAGCTAATTAGCATACGGAATCTTAATTATAGACCTATAGTTTCCTATATTAAAACTTATAATAATAAACTTATTATTATGACCAATAATATTTTGGTTTACGTATCTAATTTACGTTTACGTTATATCTTATAATACTCGTACATCTGTTATACTAGATATTTGCAAGTAAGTGCAAGTAACATCTTACATTATTAGAATCATTCATTACGAATCACCGAAGTTACACTCACAAAACCTATTTCTATTATTTAGATTAACTCGAAATTTTGCATAGGTACTTATGTAATAGGGATGATGATTATTTTTTTTCTTTGTCGATCAGGTAGATTATCAAAAAGTATTGGACAAGTATTTTTTATTTTTTCACATAATCAAAAAATTACGGAGATATATTGAGTTGAAATGTCGCATGATGTCACGTCTCAATACAATTTATACATAAAAGTGACGTCACGACCCCCACTCTCGAACTTTGACGCGCTTTATCTTTGTAATTGTATTGTTTGATTTTTGATAATTTAACTGACGGATTAATAAATAGAATTTCGTTTTCTTTAACCAGTCATCATCATTCCACGACAATACTATAATATGGTACAGTCGAGGACATAAAGATGTTTACACTTTTTCACCTTGTTCCATTGTAATAAAGAAAGAAAGAAAGAAAAACAATTTATTCAGCACACACACAGCTCAAACAACGTATATACAAATAAAGTGCTACTAAAATACAAAATATAATAATAAAATTCGAACACATACCTACAGAAAGACAGGTATGGTAGGAGCCAGCAGTGTGTGGATGAAAAGGGTCTGACTCAGCTTGTGTTATTAGGTCCAAAAGTGTAAACATCTTTTTGTCCTCGACTGTACCATATTATAGTATCAGCTGGTACGGTGGAGGCGCAAGGTGGCCATATTGACTCCTCAAAGGCAAACGCTTCCATTGAGTTTGGGATCGTTTGTTTCGATTCAATAGCGAGTTTATCAGTGTTAGATTAGGAGTAGTCGGCAATAGGCAGTGTTATAAAAGGTTATTTTGAAAACACGCGCAACGTGTCCTTGGCAGGGCATCGCGGAGGCGGTGGCGGGCGGCGCGCGCGAGCAGGAGGTGTGCTTCCGCGCTGAGTGCAGCAAGCAAGAGCTGCGCCGCCTGCTCGCGCTCTACCCCGCGCACGAAGGTACCGCCTGCTCTAACACACACACACACACGACCTCAAATCAACTAGTCTCGCTCGTATCCTGTCATTTTACAAAAAAAACCTTTCGCAAACTGATTTTTTCACAAACATGCTTTTCCCCAAAGTGGCAATGTATATCACAATCAATACACATACCATAACATTCACTTTTTTTATATTTCGCACGTTAAGGGTGAAGTCACATCTATCAGCATCGAATCGCATTTTGTAATACAAAAACGTAATTTGTATGAAGATGCGTCCGCATAAATTCACCCTTCCGCATCGATTCAGCTTCAGCATTAAATGCGTATAAATGTAGCTATCTATGTTACATGCTAAAGAATGCTCATTCATGATAAAGCAAGGAGACAAAAGCATGCGATAGCACCCTTTAGCAGCTTGCGATGCGTATAGTGTGTCCAAAATTATCCAGCTAAATGCGATTCGATGCTAATAGATGTGATTTCACCTTAAATCCAACAGTGACATTAAAGTACAAGAAAAATCATTTGAACAGTGACATTATGGTGATTAAAAAGAATTACCTTTCGAATCATGGTTCTTTCGCAGAGTTCGCTATTGGATTTAACGTGCGATTTTTTTGTTGCTATTTTTTTATGCTGTTTTAAAATCTAAAGAGGTTTGAACACACGACTTTTATATTTCTGCGAGTTTGCGTGTTAAGTTGGTATTGACCCTGGTTACAGTATAGAGGGGCTATTCCCAGTTGTCCGCACCCCTTTGTCCACACTGCGGACAACTGGGATTTTTTTCCCCAGTTGTCCGCAGTGTGGACAACTGGGAATAAAAATTCCTTCGAGGGTGCGGACAACTGGGAACAGCTGGTATAGAGCACTTGTTGGTTGTCGGTTGTGCAGTGCGCAAGTCGCTGCACCGGCTGTTCCGCACGGCGGAGAAGCAGCTGAGCGAGGCGGGCGGCCTGCTGCAGGTGGTGTGGCGCGCCATGCAGCAGGAGTTCCTGGCGCAGCACAGCGCGCTGCAGGTCGCACTCGACGCAACATGCTGCTTTTTAAATTTATTTTAAGAGCGTCGGTGACCTATTGGCTAGCTGTGTCGACTCGTGTTTGTGAGGTACCGAGTTCGAACCCCCGAGTGGTCGCCATGTACCAATGAGTTTTTCTTATGTACATTACCTGCACGGTAACTGATGATCTTACGGTGACGAAACATCGTGAGGAAACCTGCACATTTATGTAGCAAAATGTATAATCATGATTCAATTGGTTTGGTTCCCCTGTCACGAGGGTTACGGAGGTCAGATGGCAGTCGCTCCACAATAACCAGACTGGCCGAATCTGGATCATGGTCAAGCGTACCCCGACGAAGAACGGAAAAAAGCGCTAGGAAGAGGGATTTAATAAAAAATAATTCATGTAACAAACATGATTCGTGATTCGTCGCCCCCTTAGGCGCGAAGACAAATATATCAGCTTGCATTCGTAGGTGTGACTAGTATAAACTGGGTTGGGTACGAATCAATAATTATGTTATAGAAAGGGAAGCATAGAGTAGACACGCTCAACCTATCTAAACGCTTTTTTACAATTAATGTATACATGTATGTATGTATGTATGTGTGTGTGTGTGTAACTGTACAGGGATATTTTTTATTCAGTGCGAAAATTGGGGGTTAAAACAGTAAGTCATACAACTTTCATTATGGGACCGAACCCGAAATCGCGAAAAAAAATCGACCTTCCCATATATTTTGGCTAGTCAGCTGACGATGTTTTGTATGTTCAAATGTATGAGTAAAAAATAATCCAGTATACTCCGTGTCTGTTTACCCTACTTGTTATTTTATTTTACAAGTTTTTATTTACTTTCACTTGTCCTGTCTGTAATCAAATCTTACAAGTTAAATTTGAACCACTTCCCGGTGTCCGATTGAACTGAAATTTGGTATACCTACGTAACTTCGGTGACAATGCAATAATTGGTACAGTCAAGGTCATAAATATGTGTACACTTTAGTACCTTGTCTATTTAATGTCATGTTTAAACTGCCATATATGAATGTCACAGCGATTAAAGTGACAAGGTACTAAAGTGTATTTATTATTTATTTATTTATTATATTTAGGAAACCCAACAGTTATAACATCAACTTAAAACACACACGTCACATATTTATGACCTTGACTGTACCGTGGAGCTGGTCTGTTGATGAAGCCGGGCTACAGGAACTCAGTACTATAACAATGCAGTAACATAGAGTTTGGGCTCGTTTGATTTGTTTTGCAGATGTTGACTGTGCAAAAAATGTTTGTCCAACAATGACATTTTTGACAGACACTTATTATGTTCTGTTCTCAGGCCCGCATCGCGGCGTGCTACCCAGGCTCGGGGCTGGCGTTGCCTCTCACTACACAAGATATACTAGACGCCTTCTCAGACATCGCGAGGGAACACTGACCAACCACAGATAAGCTAATCCATAAATTAGATGGCAGTAAAATAATTGCTTTCAAAAAGTTTGGTACCATATTTGTGAACATTATGGACGGCTAGCACGTTATCCGCGACCTGTTTGTCGCTCTGGGGGGCGATTTTTGACTTTCGAATGCTCGAAATCAAAATAGAGTGATAGAAAATAATAGCGCACGAAAATATTGTACGATTATTTTCGCATGAACCCGTTATCCGTATTTTTGAAAGCCCTCGCTCGAAAGCTAGTGATTGACTTAATATATTCACGTGTTTCGTTGTACGCAGAAAGTCGATGATTACCGTTTTTTTTTAATCATATTTTAAACATAAATAAACATACGTCATAACTAATTAGAAGTTGTAATTGTGGCGAGAATATTATTATTTAAATGCACTTTCAGCGTTTTTAATACTGTTTACCAAAAACTTTTACTATGAAAACTAATAAATGAAACGCTTAGATGGCTCTTTGTCCTTGATATTTGAGGTTTGTTCCGTCAAGACGTTTTGATTGATTTGTCAGATGTCAAAACAAATTTCTAATGATAGTATTAAAAACGAATGGTGTGGACCACTCGTTTTTAAATTTTCTATTGCTCGTATTTCAAAAATACGGTTTCACCAGTTTTGCTCACTTTCGAGCGCTCGGAAGTCAAAAATCACCTCCCGTTTGTCGCTCTGATATCCATTTCTTACTTGTCTATAACGGTAGATACGCAGAGAACAAGCGAGAAACAAGATGTATTAGCTATACCGATCGGGAGTCGTATCAAAAAATATTGAATAGCGGGTCATGTTAGTTTTTTACAATACCTGCAAACTTGGGTATTAAAGGTTATATTTCACAACCTGTAACTGTGGGGGTGGGATATTAGTACATTTCGATGCTAGTGCGGAAAGTATGTCATTACTTCACGAGTACCGAGATATACTCAAAACGACTCGGGTAGACTCGGGACGAGTGAAGAATGACATTTCCGCACGTCTATCGAACGACGTTTTTTAACACTGTTGCGAAAAAATAAATAAATTTCAAACTCTGATTCACTCATTTTATAAGCAACTTTTTGAAAACTTAAGATTGGTAAACAAATTCTTTGCAAGTTCGATCTTTCGCAGTGAACATTTTTGACATTATGAAGAGGTGTTTTTTTTAGCTTTTATTCGACTAGAATGGATTTTGTTATTATTATTGAACCCACTTCAATGAAAGTTTTTTTTTCAATGCATGTTCTATACATAAACATAAACAATTGTAAATATAAAACATTGTACTTATATTACCTAAGTATTGTTATTTACGATTATTTGTGTATCGTTTATTTATTAAAACAATATCGAATGTTGCCTTGGAAATTTAACACATATTTACAGTAAGAAAAAACGCCTCTTCATAATGTCAAACATTTTGACAGGCGTTTCGGCAGCTATTCCGTTCCATTCAGACAACTTATTATGAAGGGTTTTTCAATATTCAATATTAAAAAATAAACGTGTTATAATGATGAAGAGGTAAGTGATAAAATATGAAATATGTATATTTTTCGTATTTTTACATTAACAGTAGGTTTTTATGTTGATTACGACGTTTAAAGGAAACCAATATTAACACTCATCAATAAGTAGTCATGTATTGGAATACGTATAAATTAAAAAAAATTGGAAAAGTAAAAAGCACTAGTTCGCGAAAATCAACTTTCCGCACGATATACAGCTACGAAAAGTACCACTTTTTGAGCAACTGTGTTAAAAAATATAATGTAGATGCATCTTCACATCACCCTTAACCTTTTTAAAACCATGTCAAGTCGTCAGTCACACGCCAATGGCAGCTGAAAACCAAAGCTAATTTCAACTTTACGTCATAGACACTCGGGTCTATTTTCCGCTGTCAACCGTGACGGATATATCCGTCGTTGGCGTTGAACCAGTGGTGCGGATATATCAGCGTTGAAAAGGTTAAGGGTTCCGTTGGCCCTTAGGACGTATTAATAAATTAATTTTAGCTGAGATCGCAGCCTCAAGGCACGCCAGTAAAGTTTGTATAACTTGACATGTCTTGAGATGCGCATCTCAACAGAGATCAGTTTATTAATAGGGCCCAAAGAATCGCTTAAGATAACTCATTGTTAATAAATAGTATTTTGTAGTTATATTATTGGTGTAAGATAAATTATATTTAATAATGATAATAAATATATTTAATATTTTTCCATTTGTGTTTCAACTATTCTTGCCTCTGTCTTTCTAAAATACTGTTACACACTGTCGATACAGCGCAAATGAAATTACTTACTTAATCGTATGGCAACTAATTACACGTATAGGTAATTCCACGAGAGTTGAGGCCACGCACACACCCACAAGTCATGTAAAGACAGCGGGATTTATGAAACACGGGTACAAAAAAAGGACACTAATTTCAAAATGCCGCTGTCATTACATGACGTGTTGTTGTGTGTGGCCTCAACTCTCGTGGAACTACCTGTACAGCTAGTTAGAGATCTAATTTAATAGATTTGAGCCACTTGGTGACTTCGTCATTTACGCAAAGATCCTCGGAGGGGCCACCGTCGTATCGCGTTTTAGGGCATTCGAATAATGATTTCACACGGAAGCAGGGCAGTAGATTTCCGTGGGAGAGATAAGGAAAGCAACACAGTTGTTACTCTACCAACCCATGGAAATCTGTCCTGTCACTGCTCTACCCTCGTGTGAAATCAGTATAACAGGAGGAAAAGGGCGGAAACAGTCCTAGTATCAAGCGCGGGGGGCTCCAAAAACAAGTCTTCTCAGCAGTGGTCTCCCCTTGGGAAGCGCTGGTAGATTTTGACGTGTAAAAGTGCCCGTGCGGCCTACTTACTGAATAACTGCCGCACTCAGAGACGTCCATTAAGTTTAAAGTTTCATTAAAGTAGCTGCTGTCACTTTCTTTGCCATAGCAATAGAATAAGACGCAGCAACTTTAATGACACTTAAAAAATAATTGACGTCTCTGAGTGCGGCAGTTAATATATTTTATCTTTTAAAAAACGCCATAACCAAAACCTGGACCCGCCGTTGGCATCATGATCAGATAAGGTTAAACATTATTATTATTAAGAGCCTGTTGTGTCCCACTGCTGGGCAAAGGCCTCCCCCCAGTTTTCCCTGTTCTGAGCAGTCTCTGGCCAGTCCTTCAAAAAGGAATCCAACTCATCCCGCCATCGCCGCTGAGGTCTGCCGCTCCGTCTTCAATTGTTGGGCTTCCACTGTGTGGCGACTGGCCCACAGCTCGTTCGGCATGCGGCAGACGTGACCAGTTTAATTTGGCCGCTTTCTGAGTTACGTCGACTATTTGAGTCATGGAGCGCAAGGTGGTGTTGCGGATACGATCCGTTAGTTTGACACCTAAGATGCTGCGCTCCATTGCTTGTTGGTAAACTCCTAGCCTGGACCTTTGTGAACACGTCAAAGATCAATCCTGAGCACCGTACGTGTGAACCGGAAGTATGCTTTCTCTTCAAAGATAGAGGAAGGTTAAACATATAAAAGATAATAACTAGTAACTAATATTTATTGATTTATTAATAATTGGATTGATTACGCTAATAAGACATCTGGTTTAGTCGAGGGACTTGGGGGGGGAGTAGTTCAGGTACACCAGACCGGAAGCCTTGGCCTGCAAAGAAACATTCAAATGTTATCAATTTGGTTCTTTATTCTACTTTGGTTTAATTAAACCCAACTTGCTTCAATATCGTAATCAAACTGTTAAGGTTACTGTTAAGTGAATAGAGCTGTGCTAATGGCAACAATATGTGTACAGTATCAAAGCAGGATTTGCAAATCACAGCAGAAAAAAGTAGTGTAGTCTTACAACACTTGATAGTCCAGCCACATTATAAATATTGCTAAAGCAGAAGAAACTACGAACGAACATTCGAAACGTCGCACTCACACAGACGCATGTCTCAATGAGACCCCTAAGCGGACATGGCAGTGCTGCCAGTGGCGGGTGTCGCGTCAAGACGAAATGACGTAGGTCTGTGTGAGAGCGATGTTTCGAACGTTTATTCGTAGTTTCTATACTTTAGGTAATTTAGCCTAATGCGAGACTAACCAGTTTCACCAATTATGCTGTATGACTAGAACTCACAATTACTATGGTGCCAACACTGAAGACGATGCCAGCGATGAGCACGGTGTTGTAGCGGCGCTGGTGCGCGTCGTAGTTGGCCTGCCACGAGCCCTTGGGGATGGGGAGCTCCTCCATGGTGGGGGCCTTGAACTCGCCCGCGTGGTAGCGGCGCACTGAAGCAAATATTCATTTGTATTCATATAATAATTTATTTATAAATGTATTGGCAAATTATAAATCTACCCAAAAAAAGTACATTTTATTGTCGCAAATTTAGGGGGTGCAAACCGGAGTACATGCCCCGGGGGCAATATTAGGGAGTGCCAAATATTTGTTTGAAATAATACATAAAAAATGCTGGTGGTAGGGGCGCTACTAAGTTTCAAGTTTCTGCTCAAGATCTGGTACTGCCTGGTACTCTCTCCCCATAAATACCAGAATTTAGAAATAAATAAAATAAAACAGCCTTTATTCGCTGATCGAAGTTACATTTTTCTCAACAGTTACAATCTAATGTTAGCTAGTCCTTCGACATAGGCCTCCTCCAAGCAGAATTTAGAAATACCAGACACAAAATATTGGGTATTAGGAATTAATTTGAATGTTAATTAAGTAAATCTTTATTGTGTATAGAATTCAGGTTAAAGAATGCATAAAAAAATCCAATACATGTATTAAGAATCTGGTATTTAAAAAAATGAGCGAACTTAGCTCTTAGTCTTGTATTATGAGTGCTAGACAATGATTACATACATATTATTTAATGTAGCTTCCCATTTCCTAGTTCAGTACCTAGTTCCAGAGATTACCTCCAACATACAAATAAACCACCAATTTTACCTGTGTAGATATACATCATAATATATATAAAACTAGAGACTTCCTTAGGAAAATACATAGGTAATATACATAAAACTAGAGACTTCCATAGGAAACCTCCACTAATCAGAAATTAATATTACCTATCCAACAAATATTTGCCCTTTTTGGGTTCAAACCCAGGACTGCTTGCTTTTGAGGCAGTCACTTGCAACTAGATTAACCTTAGCAATGTACTTAACAGTTAACAAGGCTTATCATAAATTGGTATTAGAATTAATTGCCTGTTTTCCTTCATTGTATTGTATTTAAAACTGCAGTGAAACTAGTTTATTTTGGATCCAAGTCCAGGCAAAATATAGGTCAGAAATTTAATACGCCCTTAGCGCTCTAATGGATTCTTTTCCTGTTGATAACAAGTTAAATGACAGAAGTTAGGTTATGTCTAGATGTTATGTAACTCTTTGGCACTGAAAAGGATGGTGCCGCAATGGGAGGGCTCGAAGGGCTTTATAACACCACACCAACTTCGTCATTTCTTATGCAACATATTTCCCAACTCGGTAAACCAGGAACAACTGACAAACTACAATTTCTCACCCTGTTCGAAAATCAAAACTTAAACAAAACAATTGACTTACCAGTTTGCTGGAAAAGCCTAGACACGATGGGGCGCGAAACAAACATTTTGTTAATCAACTAGGTATCTTCTTGCTTGTAAATCAATCTGAAAAGCGGATTTCCCACTACTTTTCCCGAGTCTTCGTTCGTACAGACAGAAAGTTTTTTTTAAGGGTTTTCGACAAACCTTTTTTATACGTGCAAAATCTATGATCAAAATGATCGAACGAAACGCTTTAGATTCTAGGTTTTTAGCCAGATTAATGTTGGCATATTAAAATATAATATCAGTCATTAAGTCATTTAAAATCAATTTAAATAAATTGTTTTACTATGATATGATTGATACTTTTGATATTTGTTTAGTTAGAGTATCATAGGTAATCCTGTTTTTGCTTAGCACATAATGGTTCTGAAAGAGCAGAGAAACGCCTGTCGAAAAATTATTGCAATTCTTCTGATCTACATACATGAATAAACTAAAACAGTATATTGCAGGAGTTACAAGGACAATAATACCTAGAAATAATAAGGTAGTTCTCTCTGGTTCAGATGGAAGTAATATAAATTAATTAGACGTAAACTTACACGTCACGCCTTCGTCACGTTCACGATTTTATGATTAAGTCCAAATTTATAACGTCTCTTGTTAGTTTTAAGTAACTTAACTTTTACCTACGTTTCTATCTCTTACACACAGTTAAGTAATGCTCATTTTAACCTTAATACAAAATTCGTTTCACCCACATACATAAAACAAACAATGCAATCAGCATTAGAGAAATGAATAGGTATTGTTTAGTAATCCATCTATTTGGAATATAAATAGTCGTCGCTATCAATCGGGCGGGGCGCGGGGCGGCTGCGCGCGCGCAGTCGGGCGCGAGCTGCGCGGGAGAACACCTGACGGCGATCGTGTCGCATGCGCACACCAGTCCTTTGTTTACCCGCGTCTTTGTTCGCGTTAAACACATAAAAACCGTGTCATTTATTTATTATTACACGTAGAGACAGTATCAAAATAAAGCTGTCACAATATGTGCAAATGTAAACAGCTGTTCGCAATGACAGCTCGAAAGTGAGAGTGTTTACAAGTGACATTGACAATAAACATACTACGTACCTACAAGGATAATGGAGTGGCTTAAGAAGGGTTTGAATAAGAAGGGTGAAGTGGAGAATGGGCTGGGTGCGCGGCTGGACGCTATGGACCCGTTGGATGCCATGGAGACTGAACAGGAGCGGAAGGAGCGCTGGCGCAGCGTATATGTAATCTACTTCACCATGTTCCAGATGTCGCTAGGTTTCAGCATCGTGCTTACCGGCGTTTGGCCGTACCTTGACAAGGTATGCCGGCATATTTAAGTAATTGATTTGCTTGGCTCTGCCGAGTTAAATCAAGTTGACTGACTTTTTGCCATTTGAAGCAAAAATGTATGCGCGAGTATGGACTTATTACTCTGATATGTATTTTTGTTTTAAACGGCAATTTTTGTCATAGTGGGTTCGATTCTTATTAGACGTTTGGACACTGATCCAAGATACAGCCACTCTAGTACGTCTATTGTTACGTGTTTTACTTATTTTTTTGGTAAAAATAAAAAAAAATAGTTTGTGACGTATGTCGATATTTTGTATTAGTAAGTAGTGAAACTTCCCTGGAATGTAGGTACTACACTTTTTTAAGGGCTCTTTATAGTTGCTCCATGTAATTCTAAAGTGTTTGTTAATTTTTCTCTTAGGGCAAAAAGGAGATAGGTACAATATTTAAGTAAATACGCGAAAATAACTATATGTAACGATTTAACTCCAACTTTAAATACTGTACAGTTTTAAATCTTATGTTAATGACTCGGTTCATTAGCATAACAAGTGCGTCATCGAGTTTTCTTGCTCTTTTTCCGAAATAAAAGGCTTATTACACTTTCCTAAATTTAGTCTCAAACGAGAGGGACGCCGCAATACATTGAATGAGATAGAGATATTTCCATCACGTATCTAACGTATTGCGGCGTCCCTCTCGTTAGTGACTTACGGCCGCACACAGAGACGTCAATTAAGTTTTAAGTTTCATTAAAGTACCTAGCTGCTGTCACTTTCTTTGCTATGGCAATAGAACAAGACGCAGCAAGTTTATGAAACTTAAAAATTAATTGACGTCTCTGAGTGCGGCAGTAATTTAGCAAGGTGTAATAAGCCTTTAAGCGTTACGTTCAAACAAAAGAATACTTACTAAAACTCGGCGTTTAATTCTTTATCATAGAGTCGACTCTATTTGACTAATTTGAAGACCTTGTTTGCTGTCATATCCTCAACCTTGCTCATAGTGTTCGTTAGTTACACAACGACAGAACAAAGGACAATTGACATATTCTGAAAGTCATCATTCTGATTGCTTAGTGGCATATCCGGTATAGTATGAAGGCCCCAAACTGCCCCTAACCGGCAAGGTGAAATGTCAACTGTCGTACTATCTCGGAACAAATTGTAACCTCAAAACAAACACAAGAATCACGATATTATAATTGCGAAAGTTTGTGTGTGTGTTAGTATGTTGTTTCCTCCTTCACGCTGGAGCGGCTGAACGGATTTGGGTCAAAATTGGAATGGAGATAGCTTATATTCTAGATTAATACAGACTATTTCATCCCGAAAAATAACTCCCATGGGATAGCAAATTACTAATTCTACGCGGACGAAGCCGCGGGCAGAAGCTACGAGTAGGTAATTGGGTATAAATTGTACGCGTTGACAGCTGTCAGGGTTGTATTCTTCCTTTGGAAATCAAATTTCGTACTTAGCTCCTTTCCTTGTCCCAATTAAGTGAGAAAGACGAACAAAATGGATAGTTTATTCGACATTTCAAAGTTAAAGTTTCACAATAAACCCCTAGCTATCTCGCTGCTGGTACAGTCAGCTTCAAATAGGATAGGGGTAGCGAAAGTGGCCAAATATAGCGCAACACATCTTTATTACTATAGGAATAAGGATGTGATGGATCTATTTGACGCTGACTGTAACTACTTGTAGTCTTTATCACAATTGTGACGTTCTCAATATAAAGGGACCTTATGGAGGAAGGCAGTTAAGCTCTTCTTATTCTTGTAACTATAGGAATACTATGGTAACAGTTCTTAAAACGGCGTAACCGCCTGCCTCCATAAGGTCCCTTTATATTGAGAACGTCACAAATGTGAAGCATCCGTTTTGCACTCAAGCAGTCATTATCATCTATAGTGACAGATTTTATAACGTTGCGATAAACCAAGTGATAAATGGGGCGCAATCTGAAGTTATTATTATAATTCAACCAACCTTAAATAAACAGTATGCAGTATGTAATGGTTATCAGTGCCATTTATGGGATAGTAAATGATGCCACTTTACAAAAGTGATAGTATAATTGAAATTAACGATAGGGAATATGTATGAACTTTTTTTTGCTTTAATAAGTCATTCATGTAACAAACAGTAGATTTTTTTTTCGAATAACTATAAAAATAACCAAGATATAAGCCATAAAGATTAGTTTCTATCTCTTTCTTACAAAACAGAATTTAACATGGACTTTATGGCCGTAGTGCCCGCTGACGTCATAGTTCATGTCGGATCTCTCTGTCTAATTGGTAGTTTTTAAATGCTATTATCCGTATTTTTTGGACAATTTTAATTTTAATTTAATTTTCTCCATACGGTACGGTAGGTACGGTTTTTTATGGTTTTTTCATATTTTGTTAAGAAATGCGATAAAAAAAATCATGTCTATTCCCTATTGTATTTTGTACCATGTGACAGGCTTTGAGGCTCTACCTTAAAAATCGAAGTTACGTTAACTCAAACTCACCTTTGTAAATCACAGGTTCTTCACATTTTCACAAGACACGAACCGCCCGAAGCCTCGAAATTAGTGCTTCGTGGTAACACTAACTAATAATTAAGTAACATTAACATCCTGGGTTCTGAAAGATAAACGAAGCTGATCTGATCACTTCCTCTAAATTCTTCATTTGTTAAGGGAGCTAATATAACTTCTAATTAAATTAAAACCTAAAAACCTAAACCTAAAATTCTCAAAAACAAGACAGACAAAAGAAAACACTACTCAACAGTTCCTAGTAAGTAGCCGTGGCTATTTCACTTTTAAAGAATATTCCCCACAGCTTTTTGGAATAGGAGGTCAAAATGCTGAGTGATACAGAAGTCCGAACGAATGTGAGATGTTACGTCAAAATATACACAAATATCAAGGGATATTACACAAGTTGGCCCAGTCCCAAACTGAGCTCTAGGCTAGGCAATGATAAACACACTTATACAGGGAAATACATCATACCTACTTACTCAAATTCATAGAAAACATCACTCAGAAAATACTCGCACGCATAGTCGTCACACGTAATATTTTTGCATACCGGAAATCGATTCCGGCGCCACAAACGTTAAGGGTGCGTCCACTATTGTGACATGAAATCGGACCAGACTGCGTGACATTGCTATAGGACATGTCACGCTAAATGTGGACGGTCAGCGTGACATCGCTATTGTGACATAAAATCGGACTCTCGGGTTGGATCGCATCGTGACAGGTACGCTGTGACATTTGTTCGTGTCACAAAAACCGTCCACACTATCGAGCAAACACGCGTTACTGACACGGTCACGGAACTATGTTACGATGAAATGTCACAAATGTGGACACACCTTAACGGTGCTTGTAATATTACGTGTCAGTAGCGATTGTCATTTGTTTAAATTGTTTGTTTTTATTTTTGTTGGCTCACGCTTGCAGTTCGCACACGTAAACAAAAGAAAAGCTGCGGGTCGTGTTTATCGATGTCGATAAAACATCTGTCTTTTTCTGACCAGCATATAAGTGCGAGAGGGACGGATGATTAGCCACGTTTATCCACCCCGTTAAAAGTGACGAGGTATATGAGGGTTGACATGGTTAAGGATGTACGGTTAACACAGGAATTGTTTTGCTTACGCGCCCTTTGGGCAGCTAGCATTTTCTGAGGCCTTTGAAAATCAATGTTCCCCAAGTTTCTCTTTCTCCCGATTTAGATTTGAGTGACGAATGAAATAGATGGTTCATCCAAATTGTTGAATTCAGTGCTTCTTTTAAAAAAGAAATTCGAAGTTACGGTATCTCCATTTCTTTCTCCCGATTTAATTTCTAATGACATGTGAAAGGGATGGGGCATTTTTTATAGCCTATTTGGGTGTCCCACTGCTGGGCAATTACGGCATTCAAAATACTTTTTTTTTTCTCAAAGTTTCCAATTTAGTACTCCGTAGTAAGTAACTATTCAGTGTTGGTATGTTCGCTATTTGAGATTCCAAATTAGAGTGTTTGGTTCCGATTTGCACCGATTCATCCCGATTTATACCGAGGCCTCGGCCGCTGGCACAGCTGGCAGTGACTTTCTCGTTCTCGCGCGGTCGTTGACCCGGCGCACGCGCATACATTGTAAATAATGATAACAATATCAACACTAGCTAGATTCCGTGCCAGACCTTTGATTTATTTAACAATTTATTGAGTAATAAAACGCTGTGGGTGCCGAACGTGTTTATCATAAATAGAGTGATTGCACGATGTTTGAACATGCAATAAGACTAATAGGAGCCATTCAAGTACCTATTAAGTACGTAAGCACCGAAGGGGGAGGGGGTGTCTGCTTTGCTTAAGCTGGCCATACACAAGTTGCCTGTACAGGCGTGGAAATACACGCTCCGGTTTACCTGTGCAGTTCAACTGTACAGGCAAAACCGCGCAAGCATACCCTAGTGGTGTATGGCCAGCTTAATTTCTAATGACATCGCATGTTTAAAAGTAAGACGTAATAACTTCTGGTCTGAATGGCAATTAGGTACGTCATCAATATTTATTTATTTAGTTTTTGTAATAAATATGATTTGTACTTGCTCATGAATAAGAATTCATTACGCTAACTTAACGATGAGATGATGATGATTTAGAGATGTCCAAATTAAAGCTTCGAATTGGAACCACATTTTGAGTCACTTAAAAGTTCAAACTCGGATAAATCCATGCAAAATGATAACGGAATTTGCGTCTTTTTACAAACAAATGAAGTTTTAAATTCGTATAACTTTCAAGGAGATATGCAAGTTTGAACTGAAGCGACTCATTTGATGAATTTGAATGCCAGACTCAACGCGTCTGTTTTGAGAGAAAATTAAAATAATTGGCACAGAATTTTAAAGACGATGTTGCCCAATTCCACAGATATGAAGGTCGCTGAAAATAACTCGTGTGCTGATGACCTCACTAATTCGTTTCAGCAGAGAAATAAAAAGTAGAGCTAACTTATTCCAAATTCTATTGGAAATTTGGAATAGTGCTCCGGTGGGTTACGACTGGTCACGATATTAAATGTGTAAGCATTTAAAAAGGCATATGTTTAATGGATCACCAGATTTAGTCACAAATAACGTACAAAGTTATTACTTTGATCACCAAAAATAGTAAATAACCACCAAAAAAAAAACCTAAACCTAACCTACAGAATTCGCTAACATTTGGTGATCATTTACTAAATTTGATCTACAGGTACAATTTAATTTGGTGATCAAAGGTAATTTTGGTGGTCGTTATATTTTTTGCCATTTAAAAATAAAATTACCCTCCTTTATGGGTAGTTGGATAATAAGAGTCGACGAGCGAAGTTTTCCAATACAATAGCTATTTATAGCACAGGCCCCCTAGCATACATGCAAGAGATAAAATTTGACGGGTGCTAGGGAAATGAATCCATCTATTCCATATTCTAATGTACGACTTAACGCTTAAGGTTTAAAATAAGTGTCCCGTCTTGATAAAATCACTATAAAAATGTGAAAATCGCAATAGTCGCTTAGTAATAAAAGGTAATAAAAGTCAGGACAAGACATTTTTATTTTAAACCTTAAGCGGCAAGTCTTACATTAGAATATGGAATTGATGTATTCATTTACCTAGCACCTGTCAAATTTTATCTCGTGCTTGCATGTTAAGTCCGCAGTAGAAACGTGTTTTTAATGACATTATTAATTATAGTTTATTCACGTTCTGACTGTAAAACACGCTATGTTAGTCGTAATTAAGTGCTTTATCGGGGTTGCAGCGCTAACTGTTACTTAATAGCAGGTTATGGGCCACTCTATCGACACGTGTTGCCTTTTGTGGCCTTTGTTTCGACACAACATTAGATGAACATTGCGACATGGGAGTTACTGGGGTGAAAATTCGATCTAGCTAGGTCTCATATATGGGAAAATAATCTTTCCCCGTTTTTTCACGCAAAAAGATTTCCCGCGCAATATGGTTCGTAATTTCGGGGCGGCTGCCGCCATCTAAGTATACAGGGTGTTTTTTTATTCGTCTTAAACATTTTGGGGGTTAAATCAGTAAGTCATACTGATCAACTTTCACTATGGGACCAACCCCGAAATCGCGAAAAAAAATTGACCATCCCATACATTTTGGCTAATCAGCTGACGATGTTTTGTATGGGAGGGTAAAATTTTTTTTCGCGATTTCGGGGTTGGTCCCATAGTGAAAGTTGGTCAGTATGACTTACTGATTTAACCCCCAAAATGTTTAAGATTAATAAAAAAACACCCAGTATAGACTACTACGCAAAGATTTCAGGTTCAGACCCCAGCTATGTATCGATTTTTTTTGTTTTCTTTTTATTTTTGTATAGAAATCGATGAAAATTCGGTTTCGACCCGGGCGACGGCGCTCGGTCTCCCAGGTACAGTCGAACTCATAAGTAGCTGTACATTTTCGTACCTTGTCGCAGTATTGACATACTAAATCCAAACTATTGACACTTATATTGCCGCACTCAGAGACGTTAATTAATTTTTAAGTTTCATTAAAGTTGCTGCGTCTAATTCTATTGTTATAGCAAAGAAAGTGACAGCAGCTACTTTATTCAAACTTAAAAGTTAATTGACGTCTCTGAGTGCGGCCGTTATAACTTAGAATACGTATGCGACATGGTACTAAAATGCAAAGCTACTTATGAGTTCGACTGTACCTACTTAATATTATAGTAAACACGTTTCTTGTTAAAGACTTGTCAAGTTGGTCTTGATATTTTAAAGGACGAGGTACTTGTTATTGCATTTTAGCATTACAGCGGCAGCGCACTCCACTGACAGAAGCTTTGAAAACTTGTAGGACAAGTTAATACCTATGGAGTAAACAGTTACACAGTATATTTAGCGCGATATAGTTTAACTATGCGTCACAGTATAAATATAGCTAAAGTATATAATTTAAGTTTGGCTGTGTGAGTGCGACGTTTCGAACGTTTGTTCGTAGTTCCTTCACTGCTTTAGCTATATTTATACTGTTTAACGTTGCGTTAAGAACCAAATGGTTATTTAATGAAGCATACCCTTTCAAACAAAAAAAATATTTTCCAATCGGTCCACAATTGACGGTGAAATCGGTGAACATACATAAAAAAAGCCGGTCAAGTGCGAGTCGGACTCGCGCACCGAGGGTTCCGCACAAACTTGTAGGCATGTAAATAGTTCGTAAATCACGGGAATACAATATAAACAAAGTCCAGTATAAACTGACACGCAATAAGTATGCAATTTAGTACTTAGTGAGTGTCAGCTTATACTGGACTAATTTTTTATGTGATGTAACTACAAATTAACGGTTTTCGAATTTACTTGTGCTATAAGACATATCTTCTTGCAAAATTTCATGATTCTAAGTCAACGGGAAGTACCCTATAGGTTTTGATTCCCTTAGGATTCCCTTCAATATGCGGCATAAACGGCCGTATCTTTTGATTGCGTTGACTTAGATGTTTGATTTTTTCACTGATCCAAGGGACTGCAGACTTATGTATTTGATATTAATTTCAACTTGATACCTCCACGCGTTCCTGAGAAAAAGGGTCTTGACAGACACACAGACAGACAGACGGACAACAAAGTGATCCTATAACCCTATAAGGGTTCCGTTTTTTTCTTTGAGGTACGGAACCCTAAAAACATACATACAACCGAACCTCATCCATCTCTGAAGTCGGTTAGAGAATTAACAACCGCCAAAACATTCCCATTTAATTTATTCCGTCCGTTTGAAAACACGCGTAGCCGTTAAAAACAAAGAGACGCTACAACTGTACAAAGTCTACATACATGATGACTTTTTAATTTGGACGGTGAATCGGTGATCTTCAGCCTTAACCCCGTGAATTCAGCTGCCAATGCTGCCATCGAGGCAAACCACAAAGAGGCAGTTAGGTAGGTACACACGTTCGTGCGTCACGGGTACTTTGGACCCTAGATACCGATAGTGCATAACGCCTTACTGCCCATGTATGAGTCATGTATTTATACAAATGACGACAAGGGCTCTCATTGTGGATGCGGTTGGCCTAGTTGAAACCCCCGGGTATCCCTGTTAACTATAACCTAACCTATCTGCAAGTATTTTTGGAAAACTGAAGTTGTCTGATCAGCTGAGTTGCAAAACAATGGTCTTATTAGCGTCCGCGTACTTATCGAATAACTAAGTGTTGGTAGACCTCCTTCAAGGGGGTGATCCATTTGCGAGCAAATCCGCCGGTACGCCAAAGAGCCCGCGAGTCAAAGGTCTAAACTGCCAATGGAGCACCGAAAAGTCCGCGGTCTTAAAAACCGCTGGCTCGCTGTCTCTTTGTGCATGCTTGAAATCTTAGTAGAGTCGACTATTTTGGTCGCCAACGGATCCCTACTAGAGTTGGCTCGCCGGCTCACAAATGGATCACCCCCTTCAAGGTGGACCGACCATCAGGTAAAGACCGCGGGAAGCGGTGGCACAAAACCGACCGTCCTGGAGATCCTTAGGGAAGGCCTAAATGTACAACCGTGGAAGTCTTTCGGGCAAGACGATGAGGATGATATTACACCGTCAACTCCCATGATAATCATTATAATCGTGTTCATTTATAACTTTTCTACATATTGTAACAACAATGGGCGTTTTGCCACTTGCCGGCACAGCACCAGTACGACGACGGCACCGGCACCGGCCCGGCTGCTGAGGAAGCAAAAATGTATGAAAGCCGTGCCGTGGCCGGCGCCGGTAATTAGAAAACATGCCTATATATTCCATACATTTTGCATCCCCGGCAGCCTTGGCGGTCGGTGCCGTGCCGTTCAGTGGAAAAACGCCCAATAGTTATTCATCATAAGTAATATTAACTACTACGTTCATCTTTGTTGTTAACCAACAAAGATGAACGTAGTGGGGGGTTAAGTATCCCCCAGTTTATCGCATTAGATCGGAGATTTAAAATTTATGGCTTGAGTTAAAAGGTTTAAAGTATGTCCCAGAGGAAAGGTCTATCTCTATATTATTATTATAGTCCTCATGGGAGTGCCCACAATATGGCCATCAGGCTTTAAGTGCCCTTACGTATTGGTTACAGTTGGAGCCAGGGGCATCGAAGGAGATCCTTGGTCTAGCGGTAGGCGCGTCACCGCTAGGCCAGCTAGTCTGCTCCCCGCTACTAGGATGGTGGGCCAATAAGCGCGGACCGCGTGCGCCGCTGCAAGCGTCGTTAGCGCTGTTCGTGCTGGCGTCAGCGCTTTACGCTTCTCTCCACGCGGCACGGCCAAATGCAGCGGTTGCGATGGTGATCGCGAGACTGCTTGTTGGTGTCAGTTCTGGTAATAATTGTCCTTATAAATTATAGTGAAAGACTGACAACGTCAGTTTATTACCCAGTCCGGAATTTTTCTTTTTTTTGTACATTTTTGGCTATAAATCAAAGAATACGTCATCGAAATTTTATTTTTTGAAATGTGCAGATTAAGTTCTTTCATATGACATCCCGTATCAATCACTTTCATTTGTCAACATTTGCCCCCATTCTAGATCTATTTTCAATTTTATAAGGTGAATTTTTTTTTTTACTAAAAACAAATGTAGGGAAGCAAGTTATACAATTATGCTAAATTTCAAGTTGATAGCATCTGTAGTTGCTCAGAAAAAATGCTGTGACATACAGACGGACAGACAGACAGACAACGAAGTCTCACCACAAAGGTTCCTTTTTTACCATTTTGGTACGGTACCCTAAAAAGAGCGAGAATTAATTAATCCCCTCGATTAAGGCTCTAATCATTCTAATCATTTTTCGGTGATTCCCTGAGCGTTTCAACCGCCCGTCATAGTTCTAATTAACGACTCACCTAATTATTGACTATATAGACAACTAACGTAAACTTTAAAGGTTATACCCAGCACAGGCCTGTATTATCTATGATTTATAGTATTTGATTCTATACGAAGTGTTTAATATATTTAACAATTAGGTGACTTGTTAATTAGAAGGACGACGGGCGGTTGAAACGCTCAGAGAATGACCGTTTTGAGCCCAATAGTATGATGTGATGGAAACCTACAAATGTTGGTTGTATAACCGACGCAATAATTGCCTTAACTTTCTAATTTGGAACTGGTTTGGAAAAAGCGAATCTTTTTGTTTGCTTTACTAATAATAGTATTAACAAAGAGATTCTAAAAGGTTGTAAAGGTTGTGGATTCTAACTACTTAATGGGTGGTTCTACAAGCGTTTCAACCGCTCTCATTACCTTCCTTGCATTAATGTCGAAATTCTTGTGGCTTTGGATGCTATTTTCGGTTATCTTGTACAGTGCCCTGACTTCTAAAAAATAACTGAAAATGCTATCCTAATCTACAGGAAATTAGACATTAATGCGAGGAAGGTAATGAGAGCGGTTGAAACGCTCGTAGAACCACCCTAATAGTAGTTAGAGTCATAAATGCAACCTTTAAGAATCAATGATAACTTGGCAAAAAATATATTAGTTTTATGTTTCTGTCATAAATAACATTTTTTGTGACAACTTTTGAGAAAATTTGAGCTTAATTTTATGGCCAAAATGTTACAAAAATGACCGTTCCCCCCTATCTCCGAAGTTTATAAACGAAAAAATCTGACAAATTCTGACGTAGTTTTTGATAAATAACTAAATTAGGCAACTCAAAATAGACCTGCATACGAATTAAAAAAACGCAAATCTATATTTACCAACCATAATATTATAACGGAACCCTCGGTGCGCGAATCCGACTCGAACTTGACCGGGAGTTGATGCCTCTCGCTTCAAAGAGTTATTCTCCATTTAAACTGCCTGAATATCGTGTAGTCTAATAAGCCCTTATCTACCGTAGTGACCCTGTACGAATCTCAGTATGGTGCAACATTTGTGTATCTGATCTATTTGTTCCTGAGTCATGAAGGTTTTCTATGTACCTATTTAAGGGCCGTATTAATAAACTTGTCTCAACTGTGATCCCCGTCTCAAGATACGTCAAAGTAAACGTCAATCCACAGAAAACTGTCATTTTTGACGCATCTTGTGACGGGGATCACAGATGAGATGAATTTATTAATACGGCCCTTAGTATGTTTGTCCCTATACTATGATGTTTATCGTTGTCTAGTTCCCTACAAGCCTTGAACTTAGTTTGGGACTAGGTCAATTTGTGTGAGATTATTTTTTCTATCTTTCAATTGATTGCACTTTTACATCAATGTACGGTCAACAATTTTGAACCCTGTCATAATGACACCATCAAGTCAAAACGAGTTTTAAGATAAAGGTCAGAGTTATTTCAAAATGTGACGTTTTCAATATAAAGGGACCTTATGGAGGAAGGCAGTTACGCTCTTCTTATTCTTGTAACTTTACGAATACTATGGAAACCGCTCTAAAAACGGCGTAACCGCCTGCCTCCATAAGGTCCCTTTATATTGAGATCGTCACAAATAGGTAATAAGATTTCAGTTGTGTATAACGAGTCAAAAATGGCTGAGTGATTCTTCTTCATCTTTCTTTTTTCAAAATATTTTTCCTCCCCAGGCATGGAAATGCCATTTTCATGCCACTATTGAGATATGGAAAACCATACTTTTCGAACAAGAGAGATGAAAAATACACTATATTGCTTTAATTGCAGCGAACATAGCAGTAGCACGCGCCTACCTCTCCGCGGCAACGTTACTCCGCGAGAGAACACGTGCAGTCGCAGCTGTCTCCCTCGCACAAGTCCTGGGCTTCGTCGTCGGCCCAGCACTCCAGGCCGTTGCTGCCCCCCTCGGCCCTGGGGAACCCTACTCCCCCCCTGGGCAGTTAGACTTCCATCCAAGACTGGACATGTACACGGCACCTGGATGGCTGAACGCGGCTCTTGGAGCTGTCAACTTAGTGCTGCTGTTGCCTTGGTGTTTTAAAGAGAGGAAGATTGCGGCGAGAGAAGCCATGCTTGCTCATGGAAAGGGATCAGGTATGATTAGAACATAAACATAAATTACTCCTGTTTCACAATCATCAGAAAGCATATCTGTCAAATAAAATTAGCACTTACCATTCTTACACTTGAAAATAGACAAGGAGAGGGCTATCTTTTGATAGATGAATTTACTTGTCCATTGTAAAACAGGCCCTTAAATATGTGCGTAATACTAAAGGGCCGATGTATGTGATTAAAAAGTTTGTTCCGTAAAAAAAATCGTGTGGCTTAATATCCTTTTTAAAATCTTATCTAGTGTTGATAGCCAACCACTGTAATTTTCTTTTTCCATAGACGGGGATATAAAAACTGTTCTTTGTTTGCTCATTCTGTAAAATATGTGTTGGTTTTCTTACCGATCAATATATTGGATTTTGATAACAAAACTGACAACAAAGAAACTTTTTGTTGATTTTTTTTAATATTGCCCACACAAAATGAAGTTCCTCACCAAATTACAAGAAATCTAGTATGTACTACCGTAGTACTACCGTAGATAATCCAAGTTCTCTCTGATATTCTCTATCCTTGCTCTACAGAGGCAGAAGCGCTTAAAGCGCTGCGTCCAGACCGCGTCAGCAGCTGGACTCTCGTCGGGGCGTTCTTCGTGCTCAACTTCAGCTTCGTCCTGCTGGAGACCCTGGCTACCCCCCTGACCATGGACCAGTTCGGCTGGGGCAAGGCGCAGGCGCTGCGGTACATGGGCGCTCTCATGTCGGCTGGTGCTGTTGTGGCGTGCGTCACGTTTGCGCTCATCGCGCCGCTCACCAAAGTGTTCCAGGAACGGTACGTTGACCCCCTAATCAAGTATATTCATAGGGGATTAGTATTTAATCATCAAGCTATTGTACACTACAACAACACATGACGACGCGGTTGACCTAGTTGGTAGTGACCCTGCCTACGAAGCTAGCGGTCCTGGATTTGAATCCCGGTATGGCCATATTTGTGTCTGAGCATGATTGTTTGTTCCTGAGTCATGGATGTTTTCTATGTATTTAAGTATGTATTTCTCTATATAAGTATGTTTATCGTTGTCTAGTACCCATAGTACAAGCCTAGAGCTTAGTTTGGGACTAGGTCAATTTTGTATGAGATTATCCCCTGATATTTATTTATTGTGCGATTAATGAATTGCAGAATAAACTTATTAATTAAGGTATGCTTTGTCACTTTCTACCATATTCAAATGCCAAACTGACGATAAGGTCAAAGCGTGTTTTATGCATACTTTAGCTACTGTGCGTTTTTGAATAAGGGGGTATCTATGTCGCAATCTAATTTTAGCTAGCTCTTGTTCACCACCTGACAAAAACTGCAGTACTCAGAGACGTCAATTAATTTTTAAGTTTGATTAAAGTTGATGCGTCTAATTCTATTGCTATAGCAAAAAAGTGTCAGCAGTAACTTTAATCAAACTTAAAAGTTAATTGACGTCTCTGAGTGCGGTAAGAGCTATTACAACGTTAACAATATGATTACGATATACAGGCAAAATAAATTGATATAGTCCCTTGGTAATAGAGACTTCAAATTTAGCGTCCAAGTCCTGCAGACACTCAAATATCAATAAATCAAAGATTACTTAGTACAGTCGCCATTATATATATTGCAGCAAACAAGGTGCTCACAAATATCTGAACACGACTCTATTGTCAAGGCGTTAGAGTGCATGTTCAGATATTTTTGACCACTCTGATATGTACGGATATATTTGATGATGAACTGTACGATTCTATTAGCCACATATAGCTCTCGTAAAAGTCATCATTTATATAAACCTTATCAAGTGATTGAGTTTCTGAATTGTGCGAACAAGGCATCCCCTTATAAAACCACTACTTACATTGTTCTACTTATGTCGTTGTTAATCCTCAAGAAATAAATTGTAAATCCGCTAGATTAGATTGATTTTGATAAGCAGATGATGACATTGATGACTTTGCCAAAAAATCATTGTCTCGAAACATATTTTTTTGACAAAATCTTCATTACCATTCCACGAAGCGCTTTGCATCATCTTTCATAATACGTACTGCAAAAGAGTGGAATGCGCTTCCGGCGTCTGTATTTCCGAGTGCATACAATCTGAACCTGTTTAAAGCTAAGGTGAATAGGCATCTTCTGGGTAAGCTCGCTAGATGGTAGACTGAATCTTCGTCCTCCAAGGGCAAGAGTTAGGCAAGCCCATTATCAATAAAAAAAGTCTTATAAATTAACTTTTCACACCACATTTCAGCGCGGTGCTGCTATGGGGCGGGTTCCTCCTGGTAGGCCTCGCCTCTATCCTGTGCATCCCCTGGGGGCCTGGTCCTCCTCCGCTGGCGGTCACCAACGGCACCGGCGAGGCCGACGGCGGCTGCCCCGTGGACAAGCAGCCGTGGTGCGAGACATCCCGGGCGCTGTCAGTGCCCCAGTTCCTCTTGGGGTACACCGCAGTGTCCGTTGGTTACCCTCTTGGGGTTACCCTTATCCAGACGCTGTTCTCCAAAGTGCTTGGGCCAAGGCCACAGGTAAGAAGTTACACTTATTAAAGCTTGTCAGGGAGATTAAATAGGTGTAAGTTTATATGGGGGTAAATTTATAATTTGTTAATTTACCATGAGCTTTTCGGTGAAGGAAAACATCGCGAGGAAACCTGCACACACCTGCAAAGCAGTTTGACGGTGTGTGCGAAGTTCCCAATTCGCACTGGGCCCGCGTGGGAACTATAGCCCAAACCCTCTAATTGTGAGTGGAGGCCTGTGCCCAGCAGTGGGACGTATATAGGCTGGATTATTGTTATTATTATTATTATATGGGGGTTGTCGGATAGTCGGATGGTTCTTGAGATGTTGCTAATGAGCAATCCCATCAGGTAAACAGCTAGTGTACCTTTAAATTAATCGTGCCATAATTTCATGAAATTTTATTTGGTAAATTCCTAACAATAATAACTATTCCTACATTGTTGTAAACTGGCCTAATTGGTAACAGATCTTATAAATTTTTTTTTCGGGTCGGCCACTCCAGTTACATTAAAGAGCGTCCTTACTGAGAGCATTCTTACCCGAGCATTTGTAAACGAGCAATAATTTCAATAATTTGTAAGCTTTGTACGCTCGGCTCAACGTCCACACCAATCGAACATTCGACGCCGAATGCTCATTACACGCGAATGCTCTCAGTGGGGACGCTCCTTTATGGTCAAACGCTTCTCTCTCCTGTCAACTGGTCTCTTTTTCCTATTGATCTAAACTAGTCACCTTCTTGAACACCAGCTTTATTCAATGTATATAGATTAGAACTGATAATGTCCCGTCTTCTGGATAGGTAAGGTTAGGTACTTTAAATTAAATTTTGACGCTCATGTTGTACGAGTACGTGGCAAATGTCACATTTTAACTGAGGTATCTCTATCTATCCGTGGTTTGAATATTGGACATTAAAGTACTACCTGACCCCCTAGCCTGCAAGCATGCACGAGATAAAATTTGACAGGTGCTAGGGAAATGAGTACATCTATTCCATGTTCTAACGTAAGACTTAACGCTTAAGGTTTAAAATAAAAGTGACCCGCCTTCATAAAATCGTTATAAAAATGTGAAAGTCACAATAGTTGCTTAGTAATAAAAGATAATAAGAGTCAGGACAAGACACTTTTATTTTAAACCTTAAGCGTAAAGTCCTACCTTAGAATATGGAGTAGATGTATTCATTTCCCTAGCACCTGTCAAATTTTATCTCGTGCTTGCGTGTTAACCCCGTGTTGTTTACAGGGTGTCTGGATGGGCGTGCTAACAGGCGCTGGCTGCGTGGCTCGCGCGCTGGGTCCTGCTTGTGTAGCCCTGTTATACGCTCGACGAGGACCTGACGCAGCATTTGGCACCACAGCCGCTCTCACTCTAGCCACTTTACTCCTTCTACGAGCTCTGTATCCAAGGTTACAGCCGCTGCCGCTACCTCCTATGCCGCAACCAGTTGAGATGCGTCCATTGAACGCGAAAGAGCTGGAAACGTGACGTTTGGTTGGACTGGGAAAGCTAGGATTAATGTGTTAACAGACCAATTAAAGAGCGAGCAATTAAATAACATGGACAGTAAAACCAAAGTATTAATGGTACTCGGCTGTCTATTGCTGTCACACTCGCATGCACTCGCATCTCACAGTAATTTGCCACTTGTGTGTCTAAAGGAGCGTCCTCACTAAGAGCATTCTTACCCGAGCATTTGTAAACGAGCAATTATTTCAATAATTTGTAAGCTTTGTACGCTCGGCTCAACGTCCACACCACTCGTATATTCGACGTCGAATGCTCATTACACGCGAATGCTCTCAGTGGGGATGCTCCTATAGAAAAACAAAGACTGTTGAGTACTATTAAGAGGATTGTGAATCTTGATTTAGGGGATGAGAAACGCTACCGCCCGGAGCAAAAGTTGTATAGAATTTTTTTGACAGCTACGCGCTTTTAATACTATGATTTTACTGTTTTACTGTAATCCTGTTACTATAAAATATGTACGTTCGATGGTACCGGAACGCAGCTTGCAACAATGTTACAGGCCGTAGGCAATATCTATTGACTGAACACCGGACTGCATAACTTAGGATTAATGGGCACTTTATTGTCAAAGAAGTAATCTGTAGTCAAAATATTCGTGGGCGACCAACGGAGAGAATTTTTGCGTTTGGGGGAGGGGGAAACCTAAAAGCCGCGTATTCGCCTGCCCCAACGTCTCCACCAGTGGGATGGTCGCGCATAGGGTTACCAGACAAAAATACAGAAAATCCTGACAAAGCCCCTGGTATTTGGTAAAATATCATGCGTACTCCACCGAGAAGACACGGGGGAGGGGGTCTGCAGCAGTTTATTTCTAATTTTACTTTATTGAAAAAAATTTAAATAAGTCAAATAGTTAATGTCGATTAAGTTGGCTCAATTTTAAATTTAAATAATCAAGTTAATTATTTTTAGGCAAAGAAAGCCATGTTAAGTATATCATTAAGTATGTCATTTACTTATCAAAATCTCCATATCCCTGACAAATGACCAAAATTCCTTACATGTAGGAAAAATTCTGACGTGTATGTTAACTTAGTCACGCAAGAATTTGTTGGACTGTGTTCGGTAAGCAGACGTATAAGGGGTCATCCATAAGTATGTTACACTAATTTCATGATTTTTTAGAAGAAGAAGAAAAACATTTATTCGTGACAAATATCAGCAAAGGACAGAAAAATACACACAGAAAGAATGTAGTCACGAAATGGTCCCAACTCAGCGTAATACCGGCATTAAAGTCAGCGCTGGTCTTCCGTTGGAACCATCAGGTGAAACCAGGGAAGGTTACACACACATAATTTTGACAGGTACATAAAACATAAATTACAAAACAAGAAGGAGGAAAAAAAACAATAAGATGGAAAAACCCCCCACCCCCCGCTTTTGACCACTTCCCCGTCCTTGTGACGTCGCATATTTTGCAAATTTACATCTAGAAATTATTAAATTAAACTATGCCCTTACAGATAGAGTTGAAAATATTTTCAAGTTTTTCTTTAATAGCTCGGCATTTTGACACTTAGATGTATGAGATTTTGAAATGTGACGTCACGAAACTTAGGACCCACAATGTCTTCCTCGACCCCCTCCTCCCCTTAACGTATGACGTACTTTATGGTTGGTCCCTAATTATCTATCGGTACCCGTATTATGGTTACCTTTGATATAAAGGATACCTAAGTGCGGATAAAGCATCCGTCACTGTGGCACTTACTTGGTCTGAAAGTGACAGATCTTTTATCCACCTTTATCCACTTGATACACACGACCATAACCTGTAATAGAGTTATGATAATATTACATTGTTAGTAATACCGTGATGGGCTCCGCTCAATACCTTGTATATAGTTCATAAAGATATATAAGTTTACTTGCCAACAACGACTTGTGATACAGTAGGTTATGGAATAATGGATTATGTTAAGTACCTGCCAATAGTTTATGGGTGAATGTCCGGGCGTTTCAACCGACATCATTAGTGTCTTCAATATATTGACGAAATCATCAAATCAATGACACTTACCAGCAACTTCTGATGTAAACAGAAGCAGAAGTTTCTTTTAGCTGATGCTAAGATGAAATTGCTGTAGCATCATTGATTTCGTCAATATATTGAAGACACTAATGACGGCGGTTGAAACGCCCGGAAATTTACCCTAATCTCATAGGTTTATCTTTATTTATAGGATTAATAAGTCTAGTATTATGGGCTTAAAACCGTGTTTTCACTAGTGGACAAAATTTCCATGTCGTCAGTGCTGTCAGGGCAAGTCGCCAGGCGACGCTTCCAAATGTCAAACGAGCTAGATATCTATTTCGTCTTATTGACGACACTGGCGACACGTTTTTCTAGTGAATACACTTAAAAGTCACGTTATTTGTCACGACTGATTTCGTGTTCGTTGACCGTAGTCTAAGGCTGCCTTTCCATAGAAGCGGAGACGAGCGGAGCGGAGAGGAGCGGAGCTGTGAAAAGAGGTATTATGATTCCACAGAGGCGGAGACGAGTGGGAATGAGTGGCGTACTATACAAAGATACAGTCGTCTCCGCTTGACTGTTTTCATTGAAGCGGAGCGGAGACGTGATGTGGATTACAACCAATGTGATTGGTCGATTCCTACACGGCTCTTCTCCGCACCGCTCGTCTCCGCTTGACTGTTTCCATTGAAGCGGAGCGGAGACGAGATGTGGATTACAACCAATGTGATTGGTCGATTCCTATACAGCTCCTCTCCGCTCCGCTCGTCTCCGATTCTATGAAAAGGCAGCCTAAAGGCCAACATAGACTAACAGTTACGCCGGCCAATCTACTGTCAGTTCATCTTATTAGAACATGTTACGTTATTAGAGTTTCTCGTAAGGTTTCATACACTTTTCTCATCGATTTTGGCCAGCAGGCCGCCTGACAGACTTGGCACTGCCGGCGGACTGTCAGTCTGAATGTAATATCTTCGAACATGGTCTCGTTCAGGACTTCTTTGAGGCTCTGGTCATATCCCTTGGTGAAGAAGAGCATGGATTTAGTGGCACGCTCTGGAGTCTTCAGGAGACCCTGCCAGACTTGTGAGAAGCATATTGTCTTAAATTTTCGCGATATTCACCCATGCTGGTAGTTAAACGGGACTTACTCGCGTAAAATAAATATTATTTATTATTACCTCGACGTTTCGATAGCGTTGCAGCTATCGAAACGTCGAGGTAATAATAAAAAATGTTTATTTTACGCGAGTAAGTCCCGAACTACCAGTTTGTGAGAAGCACTCTGTAAGAGCTGGCCATGTCGGGGAGAAGCGCCTCCCTGGTGGGGGGCCTGTGGTCCAACTCCAGGTCATGGTAGAAGCTGCAGTACACGTGACAGTCTCAGATTTCTTCTCGTTCTTTGCCACAAAAATAATATGCACTGCACTATCGCACTGGCTGGCCAACTCCTTCATGATCACACACAAGTGTTACAAATTTGGGAAAATTACCGCGCAAATATAAATATTTGAAACGTCACTTTGACAAGCGGGCGAGTAGAACAATAATTATAATGATTAATGGTAAACTGGTCGGTAGCGGCCAAGGCGATCGTGTACTACAGTAGCAGCTAGTTCACAAATGCCCAAAGTGGTTTGGATAACTTAATTTTTATTTTTTGCCAAATAATGGGTTAACGCAGTGTGTGGCGACTTGTGGAGGGTTATTTGTATTAAATCAAAATATCAAAAAGGATTAAGGAGTCCTTTTTATTTTGAATGGATTTCCTGGTGCCAATTTGGCGGTAAAAGACGAGCCTCAAAAGACATCGAATACAGGTCCACCAACCTCAAACGAATAACTAGTATTCTATGTGTAGATTTTTTTTAATTCGTGTGATAACTTGGGAAAGGTTGGTTAAGGAATCGGACATCGAATAAAACCAAAAGGAAACAAATTAATCATTTAAATACTGAATTTTCTTGCGCAGATGTTTTTATATTTTTTACAAATTATTTACAATAAAGTATTTTTACCGAGTAGATTTTATTTTTATTTTATAGCTTATAAAAAACTTAAAGATTAACTTTAACAAATTAAGTACTTACTCGTAAGTATTTTATCACAGCAAATGCCATAATCTAATTAACATAAGGTGTTAACCTACAAAATAATATCATTTAGTACCAATTTCACCATACGATGTTAAATGTTAATCGACTGTTAGTTCATACATTTTGACAGCCGTTAACACTTATAGTCTGTTAAGTGGTTGGTGAAATCCGACATTAGTCTGTTACGATTCGACACCTCTTTAATATTACGAGTAATAATAGTATAATAAAATGTGACGTTCTCAACATAAAGGGACCTTATGGAGGCAGGCGGTTACGCCATTTTTAGAACTGTTGCCATAGTATTCGTATAGTTACAAGAACAAGAAGAGCGTAACTGCCTTCTTCCATAAGGTCCCTTTATGTTGAGAACATCACAAATAACCTACCTAACTTATGTAGGTACGTAGGTACGGTCGGCGTACAAGTAGTAATTAACTAACGATAAATGAGCCTAGCTGCCGGCAGCAGGTAACTAAACGTCAGTTCCTCGGAACACTGTCCATAATAGATGCTGTAAAATATGCAAAGGGAAGCGGCATCCCTCCGCAATGCTATTAGCTCGAGCCTGAATGTCAGTCAGATTCTAGTTAGAGTGTACCAACCAACCAGGTCCTGCCAATTCAAGGCCCATGGTCAACACAAATCCGAACAATGCTATATAGACGATGGTTTTAAATCGTATCAGCTGTAAGCACGCGCGGGGTGGGCGGGGGGTTTGGCATGGGCGCGGGCGGCGGCGGCGCGCGCAGCGTTTCCGCGGCGCGCACGGCGGAGGGCAGGCGCGCGCGCCGCGTCTCGGGCACGGCTAGCACCGCCAGCGCTGCTAGTAGGGAACACAGGCCGTAGAGCAGGGCCTGCATGTACATGCTCTGCGAAATATTATTTATTTATTACATTTACTGCCTATTTGGACAATATGGGGCAGACTGGGGCTGACAATAAGCCGCCAATTTTTTGCAAAAAAGGGACCGCGTACATTAAGTAAGATGGTTTTAGCGATTCGAACGGATCTATGACAGAGGTCCTAGAACACTGCTATGAAAAGTATAAATAAGTACCTATTACCAGACGATCGACTCACCACGGTAATCCTTGGTGCAGTCCGTTACCATTTCTGTTTCTGATCTTGTGGTGATCGGTGCTCCGGACTGTTCGACTCGTCTTGTGCGCATAGCACACCACACGCACAATGCGCTGGAGCGAAGCGATGGTCGACCGTCTGTTAACACTTAAAGAATGAAGTATCAAGAATGTGTAGGCTCACCAGCAGCGGAGTCTGCGGTGCCAGTATGGAGCCAAGCCGGCCGACGAGCGAGCAGGCAGCCAGGGCGGAGCTCCGCGTGGCCGTCGGGAACAGTTCCACGGTGAACATGTAGAGGGCGTTGAACGCGAACGTGATCGTCAGTTTACCCACCATGAAGAGACCCAGGCCGGCGCCTGAGTTAGCTGAAATGTTCGGAAAATATCCATTAATTAACCCCTTAAGTTTAAATGAATTTATTTACTAACATACTGCCGCACTCAGAGACGTCAATTAAGTTTTAGGTTTGATTAAAGTTGCTGCGTCTTATTCTATTGCTATAGCAAAGAAAGTGATAGCAGAACTTTACTAACTACCTATTCTATGGGGAAGCCTGAAATAAATAATTTTGAATTTGAATTTATCTTCAATTCTTTGTGTCAATTCCAGTGGGATAACTCTGCCAAAATCAAGGTTGATAGCTACAAGTAAAATTCTAATCATTTTAACTATATACTCGCAATAACATGCGGAAAGCCAACGAAAATGTTGAGAACATGAGCGTTGGTTGTTCATTCACATTCTTTATTTGTACAGAAAACAAAAGATCTTAAATTATTTTACGTTCGAAATATTTAGCCGTTGGTGACGGCATGAAAAATATGTTATATTACTACAAACTGTTTGGTTTGATGTTATTACATACTGAACATAGATTATACTTATATAAGTATGACAAGTTTCTAATTATAAAGGTACAGTCACGAACGTTAATTTAGGACCTATTTAAAAAAATATTGCTTGAAGTTGTCAATGTCATTAGAGATGCCAAGTCATTTGTAACTTACAGGAAACTCCACCTTATTGCTGTAGAATGTCAGATTGACTTTGGACCTAAAGTGGGTCTCAAATGAAAGTTCGTGACTGTACTACGGACAAGACGTGTCACATTTTTATAGCGTCGTTTTACTTACATACAACCAGCCCTGTGTCCGCCATTAAGCGTGCCCGCATATTGGGCCACTAGTGGCCGCTACAGCGTAGCCACTAGTGGCCGCCACTAGCTGCGGACGGGTTTTTTCATACATTTTGTATAGCATCGGCGCACACCGGGCGTTCGAGTGGCCGCGTCTCAGCCACAAGCTGCGGTAGTCGCCCGCGCTCGTTACTCGTGGCCACGTTTAGTGGCTCGCCTCGCGCGCACACTCGGCCACAGTCGCCGGCTTCTCCAATAAACAATAGACAATAGTGGCAGCCACTAGTGGCCGCCACTCCGCCACCGGTGGCCGCGATTGGTGGCTGCGTCTGGTGGCTGAGTGGCCCAATGTGCGGGCAGGCTAAAGAGAAGAAGAAGATGTACTTACATACAAAGAACGGCGTTACGCATACAACGCCGCATACAAGAAAAGCGGCGAAGATGCTGCGCTTTCTTCCGAAGCGTTCCAACAGCATCACAAGAAAGAACGAAGCAGCGATCTCCATGGCCATGTTCAGAGCAAAATTTGCGTATTTGTCTCCAGATAGAGCCACGGAGTTGATGGTGAGACCGTAGTAAACGAAGGCAGTGGCTATCCAGCAGCAGCAGCATACTCCAAAGCGGGCCAGCAGGACCTTGGACTGAAGTAGTTGCTTCCATGGGTTACCCTCAGACTTCACTTCTTCGATGGGGTCTTTATCGAGCTTGCTCATCACATTCTCGTCTAATGTCACCTGAAAATTACAGATAGTGTGATAGTGCCCTCATCACGGAGCACGGGAGCTGTTCGCATAGTGGTGGGCCTCACAGCTACCGAAACCGCAAGTGAAGAAAAGAGAGCGAGAAAGAATAGTGTAAACTCATCGAATTCAGTGACGCGATCTATTCCGTGGTAATAATCCGCCATAGAACCCTGCAAATAGAAACTAGGAACTGAAAAACCTTAGACCTTTAAATAGGCCAAAGAAAATAAATAGAGGGTGTATTGTAGGTCCCAGATCCGACCTGCAGGCTTCTATGGCAGATTATAGAACTGCTACCACGGAATTTTATGAGTTTACTATACATTGCTAAAAGGAGTCGGTTGGTAATATATTCCCTATCATCAAACCGCAGATAGATAAGTATACCTCGAGTTAAAATTTGACAATTGCCACACGCGGTTGGAATAAATCCAGACGTAAGCTAACAATAGCCTCATGTCCTCGGAACAGTCGGTCACAATGTACAGTCAGCTGCAGATAAACGTAACCCCCCTGCATAGAAGTTACCTAGCAGGGGTGGCTACTTTTCTCTGCAGCTGACCGTACAGTCCCTCACGAATGAAGAACAGGCAATTGTAAATTTATCAAAAGAATAACGCTTTCAACATGTTATAGGTACCTTATTCCACCGAGCTGCTTTCCGTATAACGGCTTCTGCTTGCTCGACGCGTCCACGGGAGTGCAGCCACCGTGGGCTCTCGTCGAGCATTATCCAGTAGATCGGGAGCAACAGCGCAGGCGCGTGCAAGCAGACCAGCAAATTGCGCCAGTAGCGTACGCGCCATGCTGCTAGCGAAAGCAAGACGCCGCCGGCGCCGTAGGCTGCGCCCGTGGCGGCGGCGAACGCTGAGCGAAGAGACGGTCGGGCTAGCTCCACCACTGAAACACCAGTAATTTTAAAAATAAATAAATAAATATCTCACACAAATTTACCTAGTCCCAAACTAAGCTCTAAACTTGTACTATGGGTACTAGGCAACGATATACATACTCATATTGAGAAATACATACTTAAATAGGTATATAGAAAATATCTAAGACTCACGAACAAATACTTGCGCTCATCACACAAATATTTGCCCATACCGGGATTCGAACCCGGGACCGCTAGCTTCGTAGGCAGGGGCACTACCAACTAGGATAAACGCGTCGTCAAATTTAGAATGAGTTGCTATCAATAATCAAATCAATAGTTTGTCCCACAATTTTTTATTATTGGTGGTTTTTGTGAGGAGTTTCCAATGCTAAAGGTTTATTAGGGAAAATACCACGAAGAAAAGTTTTGGGTTGAAATTTAAGTGGCGAACTTCGATAACCGTAAGTGATAGTGGTGGTAGAACCGTGTCTAAGGTTCCAAGCCCTTTACTGCCGCGAAGGAGCAGTGTCCGTGTTGTATTTTTGTATTCCCGTGTTTTTCCCCACATTGGGTAAAATAGAGGCATGGGCATTCCATCTTATTCCTCAGTGGGCTTAGCATACATACACGAGATAAAATTTGACAGGTGTTAGGGAAATTAATACATCTATTAAATATTCTAACGTAAGACTTAACGCTTAAGATTTAAAATAAAAGTGTCCCGTCTTGATAAAATCGCTATAAAAAAGTGAAAAACGCTATAGTCGCTTAGTCATCATCATCATCAGCCGCAAGACGTCCACTGCTGGAGAAAGGCCTTCCCCAAGGTTTTCCACAACGATCAGTCCTCTGCTGCTGTCATCCAGCGGATTCCCGCGACCTTTATCATATCGTCGATGTGGAAGGCCTGCCGACACTTCGTCTCCCGGTTCGCGGTCACCACTCTAGAACCTTTCCGCTCCAACGGCCATCGGTTCTACGAGCAATGTAATAAAAGCCCACTTGGTAATAAAAGTTAATAAAAGTCAGGACGAGACTCTTTATTTTAAACCTTAACCGTTAAGTCTTACGTTAGAATATGGAATAGATGTATTCATTTCCCTAGCACCTGTCAAATTTTATCTTGTACATGCATGTTGACAACGCATTTGCAGTCTTGGAAATGGAGTTTCGAAATTTGGAATTGCAAATGTATGGGGGCCTGTCAGAGCCAATATTCTATATATACGAGTACGTTTATTTGGTTTTCCTCTTCTTTCTTTTGTACAGTTACTAAAGATTGAGGATAATATATCCAATCTAATGGTTTAAATTACGGAGAATTTTACTCTAATTACGTGTTTAACTTATCTGAGAAGCCTGATCGTTATTTAATCCCTATACACGTTTATATTTATCACTGTCTGCTACTTTAGATAAAATGACTGATGTGCTCGGTGAATCAGTATTAAGTCATGTAAATATTAGAACACGAGAACTACTTAAGTATGCTTACTCCATTTGTTTACTAAATGTAAGTCTGTTTTCTCGAGCTGTGACTGCTTCTATTGCCTAACGATCCAAATCACGTGGTTTTTTAGGGTTCCGTACCGTTCGTACGGATTACTAAGTCTACGCTGTCCGTCCGTCCTATAATAACTTTAAAGAGCAGGGCCCTTAGCCAAGATGCCCATCGCTAACTAGCGTTTCTATTCGTTTAGTTTTTAAACCAATCGCGTCATTGGTATAGATCACGTGATACGAAGAGTCACGTGATCTACCAGTGACGCGATTGGTTTAAAAACTAAACGAATAGAAACGCTAGTTAGCGATGGGCATCTTGGCTATGGGCTCTGTAACTTTTGAATCGTAAAAAATAGCCCGTTATTTTTTTTGCAGAATATGTGATATAACGGCGGATTTACTAACAAATAATAGAAAAGTAAAATAATAAGTTTTTTTTTGTATTTATTCTATAGTAAAAACGGTAATACATATTAAAGCAAGCGTCAAATTTGGAAAGATCAGAACAATCCCTATATAAAAACAATGATTACTAAAAACCGGCCAAATGTAAAAAACCTTCAGTGCGCGTGTCCGACTCGCACTTGACCGGTTTTTTGTTTACATTTAGTTAAGCACTCTAAACAAATGGAATACAGTTAGAATAATTGTGAGGTAGGGTGCAGAGAAAAAGATTTAGTCAGGGTTTAATCTCAGCTAACTCGTACGTGTCATTGGCTTCCAATGAGCTAATGACCATCCATCTCCAGCTACCAGATGTGGTTCCATCACAACATTAGGCTGTCCGTAACTTTCAACAGGGATGTGGCTTTGACATCACCTTCTTTTTGCTTCGGTCAGTAATACGTACCCATGACATAGGCAGCGCTGTTAAATCCATAACCTAGCGCGGCTTCGAACCACTCGAGCACCAAGTAGCTGACGTAGTTTGGCGCGAACGACTTGGCCACGCCCAGTGCGCCGGCGCACGCTGCGAACAGACAGAACGCAGCCCGTCGTCCATACCTACAGAACAAAAAGTGCAAACTTCAGTTACCATAGCCTAACGTACCGCAGGTACTACGGGTCTCTATTGTTTGTCATAAATTAATGTGTCATAATATATCATTTGCCATAATCATCATTTGACATAATGGTTTTTTCTGAAATCGTAAAATTTTCTGGATTGTTATAAAATAAACCTAACCTAACCTAACCTAACCTAACCTAATGGGTAACCTAATGGGTTAGGATTGTTATAAAATAAACGTAACGTAACCTAAATAATCTTGAAATGTGTAAGGTTTTAGAAAAAAAAAATTCGAGAAAATAAAAATTATAGCAAATGAAACGTTTATGGCAAATGAAATTATGGCAAAATAAGGGATCCCAGGTACTAGGTAGGCAGGTACTAACACTCGTCACCTGCGTCCCGCCAACCGCCATGTTTTTAGGCATTGCTCGGTAAGCGGAGTCATGCTTAATTAGGACTAGGGTATAAAAACCAAACGAACCAAATTAAGAAGAACCTTCATAACCTAACCTAACCTCAAAAACTAAAACCAGACTGGCGTCTAGTATGACGCACCCTTAAAATGTTGTATGTGACGTTCTCAATATAAAGGGACCTTATGGAGGAAGGCAGTTACGCTCTTCTTATTCTTTTAACTATACAAATACTATGGTAACAGTTCTAAAAACGGCGTAACCGCCTGCCTCCATAAGGTCCCTTTATGTTGAGCACGTCACATATAGCCTACCGCATTGTTTTGACACCTCATTTATTAAAAACAGTCCAATAGTTCAGGAGCTACAGTGGAACTTCCGATTTGCGGTCACATACATACACACATGATACATTGACTGTTAACCACATTACACTTCTTTTTGCTTCGCGCAGTCGGGTAAAAATAGCATGTACCCAGCCTTCAAGTAATCACAATAGAGATAAACATAAGTATATCTGTATAGTATACCTACTCGCTTGCTTTACGTAAGTAGAGTTACCAGTGACAGTCCTTTGCTTATCAATAAGGGCGATACAATCTGGACGAAGAATCAAGTGGATATTGTAATAAACTTACGAATCAGAGACGTATCCCGTAAGCAATAAGGCGATTGGTAGCGCGGTGTTCCGGACAGAGCCCACCAGCGTTCGCATCCACTCGCGGCATGCCAGATCAAACTGAAACACAACACGATCAGTACATCAATTGCTTCGCTTGCACCAGATACACTTCACCGGAAAATCGTGACCACGCTCTCTGGGACTACGAGCTATATCCAACCGAGAGGATAAGGCTGTTGCCAATATCGCCACTTGGTCATCTATGGAGAACTACCGGTTTAATGCGTTTTGCGCACTCTTCGCATCACACTCATCGAAGATCTTGGAGCAGAGGTGAATAATTCAGGCAAACACGAGGTCATGTTTGTTTTGTGACAGTCGCAAAAGGGGAGATGTGGTTTCTGGATTCAGGTCGTTACGTCACGAGACGGGTAAATCTGACTGGTGGTAGGAAGTTCATCCATCGCTTGTCTAAATAGGTAGTACATGAGCTCAAAATGTTTGGGTATTGACAGTGAAATATCAGTACCGTGTCTTACGAAGTTTTTGAGTTGACGTATTGGTAGAATAGAATTATTTTCATTTGCGTGTCACTTCGCCAATATTTGTGGATGAATTTTCACTCATAGAAGGGTCAATACCAACGTCAATTGAAAGCCTTGGGATCGCACTTCGTTCCTTATTAATGAATCTCCAACGAAACAGATGCACTTCTGAGTGATGATTGGTTCTAACTGACCTCAACGAACGTGGTATCATCAGTCTCGTACACAAAGTGCTCGCAGCTGATGAGTTCTGTTTCATGGAAGTCTTCGCGCAGACAGGAGTGGTTGGTGAGCGGCTGGTAGCGTGCGCAGGAGTCTGAAGGCAGCAGCGCCTGCGCGGTCTCGTTGTGGAACACGCCAAGGCCGCCCTCGCACTCCGGGACTAGACATCTGAGGAGAAATGACAAAAAATTATTATAACACAGATTGCTAAGTCCATGACAATTTCAAGTGTTACTTACTGCCGCACTCAGAGACGTCAAACAATTTTTAAGTTTCATTAAAAATGCTGCGTCTTATTCTATCGCTATAGCAAAGAAAGTGACAGCAGCAACTTTAATGAAACTTAAAAATTAATTGACGTCTCTGAGTGCGGCAGTAAGTATCATCATTCGCTATTAAATTATTTACAAACGCTGTTTCAACAATTTTTGCTGAGATCGCGCATAGTTCTTTTATCAATGAGTTTGCTATATCAACAAAATGATTAAATCGACCTAAACGAAACCAAGAATGACGTGTTATCGGCGCTGGCGCATCAAGATTAGACACATGCTCGTAGGTAGCGATAAATGTGATTAATGGGCAGAGCATTGTGAGGCTGTAATACATATTATTATGCTATATTTGGCTCTAGTACCTAGTAGATTTTTAGGGTTCCAAATACTGAAAAACGGAACCAATATAAGATGACTTTGTTGTCCGTCTGTCCGGCGGTCTGTAAAGACCCTTTTCTACTAGGCTAACCGCGTCGTCGAATGCATGAATATTTAAGCAAATGCATCCTAAAGAGCTTGATGTAAAGCACCATTTGCGAAATACCCAGCCCAAGCAATGGCTTGGGCTATTTATTTATTTTTTAGATTCTATAATGATAGAATCTAAAAAATAAATACACCGATATTATAAAGTGGTACCTAAAGATTGTAGGTTTGCATGTACATAAGTAGAATGTAATTATAGTTACCACAATTCTTTACCCAACTGTGAGAAGCCAAAAGGAATGTACTTAATGATTTTAACAGTCCATGTATAGTAAACTCATCGAATTCCGTGACTCGCTCAATTCCGTGGTAGCAGTTCTATAATCCGCCATAGAACCCTGCAGGTCGAATCTGGGACCTAAAATAGACCCTTTATTTATTTGCCTTAGCCTGTTTAAAAATCCAAGATCGTATTTCAGTTCTTAGATTCTATTAGCAGGGTTCTATGGCGGATTATAGAACTGCTACCACGGAATTGAGCGAGTCACGGCATTCGATGAGTTTACCATATGTATGTCATGGGCACGTATTACTGAGGGAAGCAAAAAGAAGGGTTTTAATTATTAATTAATGAAGTTAAGTCTATGTATGTAGGTATGTATGTATGTGACCAAAAATCGGATGTTCCACTCTAACTCCTAAACTATTGAACCAATATTTAGAATGGACTTTCAGGGTAGACATAAGGCTAATATAATATATCAGTTTGAGTGGGTTTACTTTGTTCAGGCAATATATTATTTCTAACGTGTATAAGAACAAAAGAGTCATAAATAGTATTACATACAGATGAGCTAGTGGCGTTGGCTCAGCTGCTCTCCAAAAGAATAAGGCAATTTAAGAGTATACAGCCCTTATGCGATACGGCCTTTTTGCTTTGGACGGCAAAACAGTAACGATATTACTGAAGCCACGAGTAGTTTAACAATACGTGGTTCAATTTCACTCAGTTCACGGTAGTTTTCACGGTATAATGAATGCCGCGTATATGATGTTTTCCTTATTGTTCTAACATAGTGACATGTACTTACAAGTATCGTACCTACTTATAAGTTATACTAGCGACTCGCCATCGCTTCTCTGAGGGGACTATTTGTATACATAAACCTTCCGTGAAAAAATATCTAACTGAGGGCCTAGTTAGATAATTTTTCACGGAAGGTTTATACAGCTTGTGTGCTACTTGGGTAGTTTGCAGCGTCAAATTCAATTATTTGCTGTAATTACTATAAAATTAAAACATTTATAATAAATACCGGGCAAAAGCATGTCAGGCGGGTGGGTCAGAGAACCCCGGGCTTTAATTATTATGTACCCTCTTAAAATATCCGCTTTGGCAATTTTTGTGCGTTATTAAAAATTGTGTCTGGCCTGCGCTTGCGTTAACCCTTGAAATTGTCCTCGATTAACGTCTGATGGAGATAAAACTATCATAAATTACTATAGATTACTTTATTGATAAGATAATCACTTTGTATGCTAATTAGACTCATGGCGTTGCGAAAATGAAGGGAATCGTATCGTCTCTTATAATAGGGGAGAGGTTCAGCTGACCCTAACTATTAGACACCAAATAGGCAATTCCTAAGAGGCCGGTAATTATATTAGGTTTCAATATTCACTCTTCAAACGTTAACCTTATCGCCGCCATTGACGGATATATCCGCACCACTGGTTCAACGTTAACGACGGATATATCCGTCACGGTTGACAACGAAAAATAGACCCGAGTGTCTATGACGTAAGGTTGAAATTAGCTTTGGTTTTCAGCTGTGTATTTGACATGACATTGAAAAAGTTAAAGGCATACTGATCTATACTTACCTAAATGGCACATTGTCCGCGACAAACACGTAGTTCAGCGAATACATGGCAGCCAGCAGCCCTGGCAGACACCACAGCGTCACGGCCCATCGCTGGTACAGCCCGAAGGCTCCCAGTGAGTCCAGAGCTTGTTCCAACGCCGAATCCTCCTTGACTTCATCGCCTGCCCTGCAGAAGACATACAATAGGGGGGCTAAAACTTGACTGGCATGAGGCAAAGGCGGATCCATTCGGGGGGAGGGGGGGTCACGGGCTCCCAAAATACATAATTTTTATGGCATAGATTGAAAGGGAGAGAAGGAATATTGATAAGGATAAATTAAGATAAATTAAGTCCTGCCTTGTGGCTCAAGGGGGGGGGGGGGGGGAGGTCAGCACACTTGACTGTACCTGCCCTGTGCGGAGGGTGGCGGCGCTGCGCGGTCACAGCGACTAATGTGACGCGCGTGGAATTGTTTTCTTAGCTACTACAATTTTTTCCCTCACCGTAGCGAGGTGTTTTCCTCGCTACGGTGAGGGAAAAAATTGTGTGTTTCGTACAGCTGCAAAATTAATTGCGTCTCGTGCTTTTGGATCCCTCGCAAACACCTATTGTATTCGAGAGTGACCACAAAACGCTGCCAGTTAAACGGTTGAGACAAGTCCCAAAATGTTTGAGCATGAAAAATAATATGAGCCATTACGCTGCTAAAGATATACGTATTTATGCGACATTTGAATCTACTTGCAGTCTCAACATGCACTCATAATGTGAAACTTAACTTGTATTGGGTGACAATTGCTAATAATAACTAATTCTAGCACAGGCAATATCTCATTGTATCCATGCGATATAAACATTCGATTTGAACATGCACTTCATAATAAGAACTTTTCCCGACTCACATTCATGGACACATATTTCACTGTTTCATAGAGATGAACAAACTTGGCTATTCAACTGTTTCAAGAATAATAATTTTTTACTTATACTCTTTCCAATCTAATATTTATGTATAATACAAAAATCAACCTCTTTTTCATTAGCACCATCGAGTGAAAGAGGTAGATAGAATATTTACATTATTTTTGCTCCTACGGCGATTTAAAATCCGTGTTCGTACCGGTCGGCACAGCTGTGTCGCGCGGGCTCGTCATGACAACTCCGGCGCAGTGTGAGAGCCGCGCACGCGCTACTGATAACAAACTGTTTTCATATCAGAGAAACTTTGCGGCATTCCAATTGGAAATTTGGCCGTTTCAGGCTTCTGTAGTCAAACATTGAAGTAAATTATAGCTTTCTGTACATCCGTTATGTCATGTCGTTATATTCAGATAGATCAACATAAACAGCGGGCTTAGCATGCATTCACGAGAAAAAATTGACAGGTGCTAGGGAAATGAATACATCTATTCCATATTCTAAAGACTAAAAATTATGGTTTAAATTAAAGTTTTTATTTATTTATTTATTGTAAATTGATTTGGTTTACATAGTACCTTATGTGTCAGTTTGTTGGCGACCGATGCGCTCAATAATCTAATACTACTTGGTAGGTACGTAGATGGGCGATTTTAAAAAAAAGTGTACATCGTTAAGGAAAAATTAAGAAATTTTAACTTTTTCCAGTGCGTCACGAAAATTAGTCATACATTTAGTATCGTTAATTTTCGTGACGAACCGGAAAAAGTAAACATTTCTTAAGTTTTCCTTAACCATGTACACTTTTTTTGAAAAGCGCCCAGATACTAGTGCTTACTCACTAACTAACTCACTGTCTCGTCCTGACTTTTATTATCTTTATTACTAAGCGACTATTGCGACTTTCACATTTTTATAGCGAGACCAGACACTTTTATTTTAAACCTTAAGCGTTAAGTCTTACGTTAGAATATGGAATAGATGTAAATTGATTTCCCTAGCACCGTCAAAATAAACAATCGAATAAAGACTCCATTTTTGAAATTATCTGAAAAGAGGCATGGGGAAACATGAGCTATTGCGTTGCAGCTGCAACTCACAGCACCTCTGTATTATATTATATGTACCAACTTATTGTAGCAGTTGTGTGGAAAATACGTGATACGCTTCAACTAAACATATTAAACGAGTATTGTGTCGACGTGCCGGTTCATTAAGCAAACGATTCAGTACCTGCATGCGACTTAGGGGATTGGTATTTTGGTTCGATATATAGTGTAGGCACAGCGGGCTTAGCATGCATGCACGAGAAAAAATTCGTCAGGTGCCAGGGAAATACATCTATTCCTTATTCTAACGTAAGAGTGAACGCTTAAGGTTTAAAATAAAAGTCCTGACTGTTATTACCTTTTTTTACTAAGCGATTTTATCCGATATTGCTAGAGTAATGAAATGAATCGTTCAAATCTACTAAGAGTCTGTGCAAACTAGTGTGGCCGGGGGTCTTAGGGCAAAAAACGCTGGTGCGCACAGGCTCTAAGCTAAGCATGATATTTAATTACTCTAGCAACTTTTTATTCATGCTGTCACTTTATTCTTATGATGCATGAATAGGTAATATTGAGCACAAAGTATTTAAGTGAGATAATTTGAAGACTATGATTAGGTATATTCACCGTTTCGGCCATGTTTAATGTTTGGCCAACGACATCATGATGTAGGTAGTTTATTGGTTTTGGCACGTGTCTCTCATGCAAAAGGACGTGAGTTCGAAGACGGGTTAAGCACACCACAGTCTAACAGTCCGCCGGCAGGTCTCGATCTGACAGATATCGTATTAGAACTCAGACTATCCGTTTCTCTTACGTTTTAGGACTGAAGATATCTTCGAACTGCAAGCGTAGGGCGCGCGGCGCGGCGATTTGTATCGACAGATAACCTTAGGGTTAACTTGCAATCAAATGTCTAATGTGCCTCCGCAAACAGCTTTAATCAATGTTTGGGGCACTTCATTGAAGTAAAAATTTTAAAACCCTACAGATATTTTTTGAGCAAAATGGTCATACACCGAGAAATTTTTTTTTGTTAAGGCGCTTAACATCCATAATACTCGAGGTGAATTGCTGGCCTTTGGAAAGAGTTAGCACGTGTTTTGAAGGGCCATACCATACCATAAGTCGTAGGGATCAGCTGTACAGTCAGCGTCAAATAGATAGGAGCAGCGAAAGTGGCCAAATATATCGCAACACATCTTTATTACTATAGGAATAAGGTTGTGTTGCGATATATTTGGCCATTTTGACTGCTCCTATTATATTTGATGCTGACTGTACAGACGCCAAGAGTTGAATCACACAACACAGTAGGTTTATAATTAAGTGCCTACAGAGAATATATTTCTTTTATAACAAAAGATAGATCACATTATATGTTTTCTACAAGTATTTTCTCCTAATGCTTTTGCTCGTACAATATTGCACCGCCTACAACAATTTTCTGCTTGCCCAAAGGTCAACTGGTAGAGAATGCCATTAGGCATTAAGTTCACCTTTTGTACTCAAATTTGTATTTTTGTGCAATAAAGATTAAATAAATAAATAAATAAATAAAAGATAAAACCGTCTTCAAAAACCTAAGTAGGTACTAAAACAACACGGAGAAAAAAATCTAGTTTCGTGTAACAGAATATTGTAAATTCTACTTGATTTTATTGTATTATATGTGACAACTATACTTTTTTTACACATTAATATAAAATTCTACTTTTGTACAATATAATTTCTAGTACCTATTACCATTTACCTAGTATCGTAGGAAACAAATTTTTTGTAGTATACAAAACCTGTTGCACGCTAAATGCATATTTTACTCTGTAACTATTAGATAGTAACCACTACAATATCAAAGTTTTCGTGTACTAGAATATTTTAACTAGAATATTCTAGATTAACAAAAATATGACTTGTTGTCATTAAAAAAAAATCTGTTAACCATAGCTGAAATCTGTTTTCCTACACCAGAATCATAACCACAATAAAATCTGGTAATATTGTAAAATGTTTTTTTTCTCCGTTAAATTTTAGACTGGTTAAATAATAACAGGTCTCCTAGGAATTGCTTATTTGGTGCCTAATACAAGTAGGTACATCGTTAAAATGAGAATTTTATTATTCTGTCTTCTTCTCTTGAATATATCTCAAATGTAGAGCGAATGTGATAGCAACAAATGACCAATAATAATATGCTTATTACATTTTCATAACATGAAAATGTAAATATGAGAACCCTGCAGCCCTGTTATGTTTGCTCAAATGTCCTTAGGCTAACCGGTCCTGCGTCATCACCATCTCTAACATCAATAAGGGATTAAGTTCCTATGGATTTCAATGGACTCTATTACTTTTTAGCTTAACACTCGACTTAAAATAAAATAAATAAATAAATATCAGGGACAATCTCACACAAATTGACCTAGTCCCAAACTAAGCTCTAGGCTTGTACTATGGGTACCAGGCAACGATATACTTACTTATATAAAGAATTACATACTTAAATATATAGAAAACATCCAAGACTCAGGAACAAATACTCGCGCTCATCACACAAATATTTGCCCATACCGGGATTCGAACCCGGGACCGCTAGCTTCGTAGGCAGGGTCACTACCAACTAGGCAACTTGTTATTTGAGAAGGCAAGTTAGCAACCAGCTCAGGTCAATGACCTCGCATATCAAGTGGTTACCGAACGTGCAAAAACCGCCCTTTAAAGGCTTCGTCAAACAGCCGGCTTGGCGCGGCGTGACAGTAGCGTGGCGCGTTCTTAGCGTGGAAATTAACAAGGTGTTGTATGCAGGCCATCACACACAGTCACGTGATTTTCACGTTGTATTTGTTTACAAATTTACAGTGTATTTGTGACCATGGATGTAGAAAAATTATAGATTGTGTTAGAGAACATTCAGTTCTATATGATTTGGGCCATAAAAGCTATAATAACTTGGATCGAGATTGCGAGAGCGACATTTTCCTGCAGTGTGACTGCCGCGCCGCGCCACGTTGGCTGCTTGACGAAGCCTTAATCCTCATCTGACCACTTTTTAACCCCACACGCAAAAAATTGGGTTTTATAAGTTTGACGTATGTATCTGTGTGTGTGTCTGTCTTTGGCATCGTGGCTCATATACAGATGGACCGAGTAGTTAATCGAGATTAATCTTAGCTTGGTTTTTAACTGTATTTTTTAATTATGATCAAACTCAATGGATAAGAAGTTAAAAAATACTATAACACACTTTATTTCCGACTAGCTTTTGTCAGCGTCTCCGTTCTGAAGTTTTTTTATCGTAATTCCCTCGGGAACTATGCTCATTTCCACATCGATACACTCTGCATCAAAATTTACACCGTTCAGTGAGGTGTTACACCGTAACAAACAAACAAACAAACACACTATATATTGCATCACTATCACTATCACTACATATTATAGAAACAAAGTACCTCCGCCGCGTCTGTCTGTCTGTACGTGATAAACTCAAAAACTGCTGAACGGATTTTCATGCGGTTTTCATCAATAGACGGTATGGTTCATGAAGAAGGTTAAGGTGTATAATTCATTGAGGTTTAGGTGCGTATATGCTCTGCTATATCCGTGCAAAGCCGGGGCGGGTCGCTAGAACTCGTATACGTTTGAAATACCTAGATTAAAATCGCCTTTCTAGTTTTGTTTAAGTTTAAATAACCGTATGATCTTTGAATTAAGGTTTAAAGTGTCCATTATTGGTGCCTGTCAGCTTAAAGTGTCCAACACTGGTACCATCACCCTACGTAGGTATTTAATTTTAATTACACATGTGATTCCCAACAAAGCTTTTTAAAATGAACATTCCCTTTACCACCCGTTATCCTCATTATACTCTTCTTGTATGTGGCCAGATAGGTTTACCCTTGAATCACCGACACTCATTTCATAGAATGTTTTACCTCGCCGAACGTCCATCGACAGGCAATTCCACGTACAGGAGTAATCATTTTTTGGTGGTCGCAGGTCTAACCTAACCTAACCTACGTAACCCATGCTTAAGATACCTGAAAACAATAAGGTTTCAGTAGAAATTAGCTTTCAATTAAATTAAAATGTATGAAACGACACATTCGATGAAATGAGTGTCTGCAAAACAAGGTGACACCGCACGGTGGGCTGAAAAGTGAAAATAATTTTCCATGGTTAAAATTAGAAGCGTAATCCATTTCGAGCAAAAAAAAAATTTTTTTTTAATTTAAAATCTCATTGATTTTTTAAAAAAAAAGTACACCTGGTGGAGAAATTTCAAATATGTCAAAAAATCGGCAAAAATAGTAACTACAACCATCTGCGAGGATATTACGGTTTGACGAGTATTTTCAGAGATATACGTGTTTTTATTATATTCTCCATACAAGTTTTTTTAAATATATTTATAATTAATTATTTACCGATCTAAATTATCTCAGGCTCATTTTCTAATATGAGGATGGCAAACAGAAGCTATTTCAAGAGAGAAAACGAAACATTTACGACTTCGGTTTCTATTTCTATGAAAGCCGATTTTCAGCCCACCGTGCACCGGCCAGATGACGTGCGCATGCTTTAAACGGATTTCTTTGCTGATCAAGGGTTTCAGTTTTGGTGAAGGATCGAACTTGCAATCGGCTCAAGTCACTAGGCCGCCGAAAATGCACAAAATAAACTAGGAAATTCACAATAAAATCCGTTAAGGTACACAATTTATTTGTACTTTTACGTTCAGTGACGAATTACCTTGGTCAAATATCTATATAACTTTACTATCTATCTATACCATGTTTAAATCATTTTTGTCCCTGGGTCAGTTGTCTCTCCTGTTCCAGAAAGTTAAGGACTCTGAAACCAAATTTTTCGGTTTAGGATATATCCGCGTAATGGGAGTCTGGTGTAGTTTTTGCCCGTATCGAAATTATATGAGTTAAAAACGCCTACGTCGTTAACTTTTAGGAACAGAAGGGACAATGTTGAACCTAAATCTGTGTATGAACCGCTACTTAATATTATAAATACGAAAGTTTGTTTGTTAGTTGTGCCCTCTTCATGATTTCACGTCTCAACAACCTGTGATGAAATCTGGCACAGTGGGCTTAGCATGCAAGCACAAGATAAAATTTGACAGGTGCTAGGGAAATTAATACATCTATTCCATATTCTAACGTAAGACTTAACGCTTAAGGTTTAATATGTATCTCGGCATGACTTATAACCGTTAGTTAGTTTGGGTAGTAGTTATAATTTTTTTTTTCTCTAGAGTAACTTTTATGCAGTGTTTTGTTAATTTTTGTGTTTTTTTGTTTTGTCATCTACCTCATATCTACGGTTCCAGCTGAAAATCAGCGCTGTGGCTCCGTGCCACAGCATCACGCTGAGCTGGTGCACCGTTTCGGCTGTTTCTTATTAGATATACTCTATTATACGCTTTAGTTATTTAAATAGGTTAGTTTTGTATTTTTTATGTCAAGTGTAGATATGTGTTTTATTTAATAGCCGAATAAATGATTCTTTTCTATTTTATTATATTAGGTACCTTTTATTAATACGTGACTATTGCAATTTTTAAAATTTTATAGCGATTTTATCAAGACGGGACATTGTTATTTTAAACATTAAGCGTTAAGTCTTACGTTAGAATATGGAATAGATGTATTCATTTCCCTAGCACCTGTCAAATTTTATCTCGTACATGCATGCCAGAGGTAAAGTTATATTACCCGGCCGGACATGAGTACATTTATTCGGAAAATGTGACAGTTTTCGAGGGAGTGACGATAAATTACTTGTGCACGGACAAAGTCGCGAGCAGAAGCTAACACCTATAAATAAGGAAAGGACTGCTAGTTTAGTCCACATTAGAGTTGGTTAGTGTTTCCTTATTAAGCCGCTACGTGGGTGCAAAGTGGTCGCACCACTTTTGGGCATGGGCTGGGTCTCGAAGACATACTTAATATTAAGTTGCAAGTACATAGTATTTGTACTCCCGTTCTCAAAAACGGCTCCAATGATTTCGATGAAATTTGCAGTATGAGGGTTTATGGGGGCGAAGAATCGATTAGCTAGGTCTCATATCTGGGAAAATTCATTTTCCCCGTTCACGCAAAAATATATCCCGCGTAGTCATCATCAGCCGCAAGACGTCCACTGCTGGACAAAGGCCTTCCCCAAGGTTTTCCACAACGACCGGACCTCTGCTGCTGTCATCCAGCGGTTTCCCGCGCAGTATAGTTCGTAATTTGATGCGATCGCCGCTGTCTGAATAGATTGATGGTTAGAGCGGTGGACCACTACGCAAAGATTGCGGGGTTGAACCCCAGCTATGGATCGTTTTTTTTTGTTTTTGTATAGAAAATCGATGAAAATTTGGTTTCGGCCTAAGCAACGACGCTCGGTCACGCTCGGTTCAATTTTAAATAGTTCCAGCATAACATAGATTTCGTAAAAATGAAAATTCGGACAAATGAATATTCGGAAAAAAATATTTCGGAATATTTGGGTGTTCCTCGCTCGGTCACATGGTGGTGACATGATGATGCGTAACACCGTTTACACCCTATTATGGACGTAAACTCGATAGGGGCTGTTAAATTACGTCACACGAATTTCATGATTTTTTATTTCTTAGGGTAACCGGGATGAGGATACAAGCTTTCGAGTTCATGGAATCCAGCGATTAGCACGTGCAAGCGTCGACCTGTATCGTCGGATAAATCCGTGGATGTTGTACGTGCTGGGTCGGTCGGTGGGTATACCGGTTAAACAAAAACTAAACCAAGTGCGGGTAGTTCGTAAAACTCGCACAGTAAGTAAATCAGCACCGGCCTTCTCCAGTCTACTCGTGACCGCGACAGTTGCAACACGGTTGAAACGTCGAGGTAAAAATAATGTATACAAGCGATTGAGTCCCGTTTTCAATGATTTAACAGTATGTGTGAATATCGCGAAAGTTTAAAAGAAAAACGACTGTAAATGTTGCTAACGAGACCAGACCAAGAAGGAATGCTTCTATGCCAGTAATTTCACCGAGGCTGTCCCCAAACCAGAACACAATAATGCCAACGTTGCTGCTTGGTTGGCGTTGCTCTTCTGACTATATGAAATATAAATGAAACTTGTATAGCAATGTGCAAGTTGCAGAACATTCCCACAATTTTGGAAATCTCAAGAAAGTACTGATGATCGAAAACATTTGAGACCATTTGATGTTTTCATTCCATACTTAAATTGAGAAAATGGCCAAGGCTAACTAACATTGTTAGAAAGTTAATTAAGAAGATGAACGATTCGATTGTCCGTCATGGGAAATCAGAATAAACAAGAACGCAGTCAGTTGGTAAATTTTCAATTCAATTTTTTGTAGTTTTACTACAAAAAATTGATTTACAGTAATAAAAATTTAAAGTGATTTTTTGTAATTTAGATTGTTTAACAAGTGAAACAGAAGGCAAGCATTGAAAACTCGACTGATTTTGTAAAATAATGATGTTGACTTTTGCAGACTTCTGACAGAGGAGTTGGAACTTGAAATTTAGTAAAAAAGTCATTATTTGATATCTTTAACGCAAAATATTAACAAACCGTTAATACCGCGGTTTAGGTGGGTAGAACTTCAACACTATCAGAAATTATAGTGTAGTTAGTTATATGTGACGTTCTCAATATAAAGGGACCTTATGGAGGAAGGCAGTTACGCTCTTCTTGTTCTTGTATATATACGAATACTATGGTAACAGTTCTAAAAACGGCGTAACCGCCTGCCTCCATAAGGTCCCTTTATATTGAGAACTTCACATATCGTTTTTTAAATTTTAGGACCTATCTATGACTATACAGCCTACGAAGGAAAGAAACTCAATCAGTATTTGTCTTTCTATCTAACGGTCAAAAGGGTAAAATAAAACGCCATCTGGTGTCTAGTAGTTGTTTCCCTCGTTCTCTGCTCTTCATAATAAAATAATATAGTTCTAATAGATAGCCACCCTATATTCGATAGCATGCTTAATAGATATGAACTATGGTGAGTTGTCTCTTAAAATCCGTGTGTTTAAAATACTCGTATCATGAATGAACTACTTATTATCTAGGCCAAAACGTCGAATACATGTTTCTTACTGAAGATCTTCATTTCTTTTTAGTGAGTTTACTACCAAGCTCTTCAATCCCCGTACAAAATGAACTCCAAATTGAGTTTGTGGGCACTGGATTGCGTTACCCCTAATTTAACAAGTGAGTACGCATGACCAATGGCCTGAAACTGGACTCCTGACCGTATCTGGCCGAGCGTTGATCTCGAGTAGCCGTTAAAATCTAAGTAGATCACGTTATTTTTTATTCTGTCCACATTCTGTGCCAAAGTGTAACAATTCAAATCTATAGAAGCTTTTGCTGCATGTTCGCTGTTCGCTGTTCTGTTCTGTTCGTTGTTACGTACTTTTATAGCTTTTTAGATAGAACCTAGCTTTGAATAAATTTTTTCACTGCTTCTACGGGAGCCTCATTTGCTAGTATTAAAAGTAGCATTAAGTTTATCTTTTTCTGGTTACCTGCATGCGATTAATTAAAGTACTGGTCGATTTGTCGGTGATTTGTCGTAAAAGAAGAACGATTAGCCACTATACAACTTTATCACAGAAAGTAGGTCATTCATTCATTCGTTCATTTTAATATAATTTCTGACAAGATATTGTGTGTGAGAGATGTTAGAAATATGTTAGAAAGCGCTGGAAGAGTCAAACTTAGGAAAGTGACCAGGCTCCGTGGGCACTTGCAGAAAAAAAATACAAGTTCATTATGGCATCATGCGACTTTTCACCCATAAAAACTTCTTAACATTGTAACCCGCAGGTTTCTCAGGACCCTTTACCGTTGCCCTTTGACGGGTTCGAACCAGCTCCGCCAGCTGCCCATCCACCGCGTCAACTGGGTCGTCGACTCCCTGACGTGACCTATTTCTGTGAGAATAGGTATATTATTAGCCGTGGTAATAATAGACCCGCATGTGCCACACGGGGCTGAAGTAAGTAGGGACATCACAGGCCTGTCTTACGCTAATAATAATAACTATTACAAATTTTTTTCATAAATGTGTGACGCCTGCAATGTCTCCAAAGAATCCTTAAGATCTTCCGGCAAGTGTTACCAGGTCTCTGATAAGGAGACCTACGGAATTTTCTTGAGAATCTTCTGATTTTTTAATCTCAGATTTGTATTTTTGTATTTTTTTTTGTTTGACATATAACCATGTATAAACTGTAGAACTGTAGAACGAACTATTTAAGAACTATAAATATCTGACTATGTATGTTTAATACAATAAATATTATGATATGATATGATATAGAAAAAATGGTTACGTTCATAGCGTATCCAAGACTCCAAAATCAGTTAATTCTCAAGATTATTTCTTCTGGCCAAACATTCTCTAACATCGCACTATGGAATCTTCACCAGGATTCTGCGGATCTGCAGATACAGCGATGTCAATGGAACTGTACTGTAGCTCATTGAATAGCCAACTAAAGTGCTCGTCAATATAATCAATAGAGTTATCGTGTTCTTGAACGGAGACTGGATCGGCAGACGCAGTGCAGGACGCCATCAGATTAGGTGGAGAGACGATATTCGCAAGGTGGCTGGCAAGAGCTGGATGAGAATAGCCGCGGATTGGGCTCTTGATCTTGAAAGGCGTATTTAGTTGCAAGTTCATACCCTAAAAAAATGTTATCTAAAAAGCTTATTCTGAACTCAAACCTCTAGGATGATAAATATCTTTCTTTTGAGTCAAAGCTACTCCAAATACTTAATGAAGAATAGTAAATAATTTTATGACGGTGGTTTAGTTTTATGAGGTTTGTATTCGTGAATTGTCACGAAAGTTTCACGTTTGACACAAATGCTTACATGCTTTTTGAGTAAAAATCAAGTTTCTCTTTCTTTATGTATCACAGAGCTCGTAAAATAAGGCCCTGTTTCACAATCGACAAGCAAATTCATTTGTCAAATAAAGATAGCTCTCTCCTTGTCTATTTTCAAGTGCAAGAAAGGGTAAGGGCTAAATTTATTTGACAGATATGCTTTACGTGACGGTTGTGAAACAGCCGCTTAATGTTGCAGATTTATATTAAAAGTGCCAAATACTTTTGGTGGTGACTGTATACGTCAGAGTATTACCATACTACGAGTGAACAGGATATAGTGTTGTATTAGTTAGTATTAATTTATTCCACGCGGAACGGCGCCGGCGCCGGTGGGAGTGGGCAGGTGAAGGCTCGGACTAACAAACAACATACATAATATTTTATAGGTATTTCAGGCATTATCATCATCATTATGTCATCCGAAACACGTTCACACGTGGATTTAGCCTTTCGTCAAAGAGTGTGCCTTCTAGTTCCTACTGTTGTAAAAGTAACCACTACATTTTTTATTAATGTTAACAACAAATGTAGTGTTACTTTTTTTTAGTGACGTACGTTCGTCCGTCTGTGTTTCTGTCAGCGGGCTGTATCTCACAAACGGTAATAGGTAGACAAAATCTTGATAGCTTTTTTTACTTGAATCAATTTATCGCGTGGCGTTTACATTAGTATAATTAATTTGTAGCATCTTATTTTTCCAAGTAGTGTTTTACCCTAGTCGCGTTTCACCGCGATCGATTTTTGTTTGGAACGCTCATGGGAACGCTGTTTTATTTGACGCGTTAATTGATATTTACAATTAACCTCTGTAAGTATTTTTTAAAGGCGTTTTTAGCTATAGTTTTTTTTCCTAATTGCTATCAAGCTCATTATAATATTATCTTTGACTAATAAAAATATATTTAAAAATACTGGCGAACTATGATATTATAAAATGATCGCGAGCTGTTAAACATTTTCCATACAAGTTTTGCTCCGGCCCGGACGGAAATGTTTGGGTCATACACACACAGTCACAGACACAAAAGTTGTCTCCCCTGTCCAGAAAGTTAAGGACTTTGAAACCAATTTTTTCGGGTTAGGATATATCCGCGCAATGGGAGTCTGGTGTAGTTTTGGCCTGTACCGAAATTATATGAGTTAAAAACTCCCACGTCGTTAACTTTTAGGAACAAAAGGGACAATTTTGAACCTAACTCTGTGTATGACCCGTTTCTCATCCTCTAAAATTCTAAATCAAGTTTTTAGAAAAAGTAGGTATGAACGCTTCCTATATTTTTTTTATATTCCACGAAATATTTTCTTGGAAAGCAAAACGTACAGACCTAGATTTTCATAATAACTACAACATATTAAAAAAAATCGTAAAAATTGGACTAGGTTTAAGAGGAGAGAAACGTTGCCGCATTTTGTATGGACATCTTCAATCTCACAATCCTCTTAATGTCGCTATATTTTACTTAAAACGAATTATTTTTTTTTAAATTATAATATAACAACAAAAATGACCTTCGATTACACTAATTAAAACGTTTCAATTATTCTGTTCGGAGTGATAAGCGTATTTAAATCGAGGAAGCCGACTAACAGAGACGCAAACATCCTGTCTCTATCTGTTGCGGTGAGTAGCATAACAAACACCCACGTTTATTATACGTAAACATAACAAAAACGCTAACACTTCAATCCAACTAAGATCGCTAAAAAATCGCTAATAAAATCGCTGTAAAAAAGTGAAAATCACTATAGTCGTTTAAAAAAAAAGGTAATAAAAGTTAGGACGAGACACTTTTATTTTAAACCTTAAGCGATAAGTCTTACGGTAGAATATGGAATAGATGTATTTACCAAAAAATACGGATCATATAAGCATTTAAAAATTACAAATTAAACAGAGAGATCCGACATGAACTGTGACATCAGCGTGCACTACGGCCGTATAAACTCCATGTTAAATTCAATTAGCTAGAAAGACATAGAATTAAATCTTTAATGGCTTATATCTTGGTTATTTTTACAGTTATTCGACAAAGTTTTCTCTACTGCTTGTAACATGAATGACTTTTTATTAAAGCATAAAAATCATCCCTATTGACATTAGAATAGAATAGAATATTTATTAAACGCTCACACAGTATACAGATAACAAACAGAAAGACAAAATATAACAAAATAAAGCGCTGTTTTCGCTGGTTTTCAGTAGACCCGCCTACATTAGGGATTCAATAGGATGTCGACGTCGATGACGATGTGGACCACGCGGTTAATCCAGTGACATGCTGCTTATGAAGATAGCGATAGCGGGCGGATAGTGGTCCCGGATTGGTTCCCTGTAAGGGCACATATGTATGTGACGGGCGCGAGTATTTGTTTCAGAGTCGTGGATGTTTTCTATGTAATAAAGTATATATTTCTCTGTTTATGTATGTTTACTGTTGTCTAGTATAAAAAGACTAGACCTTAGTATGAATTTATTTATTTATTTTGTATCTATTAATTTATTTCTGTCTATATCCTTATTGGTTAACTATATTGTTACAGTTTGTATAATATTAATTGCCCTAACTAATTCTGAGGCTAATTTCTCTGCACTCGGCTAAAGCGTAACAAGGCTAAGGCTGCCTTTCCATTGAGGCGGAGACGAGCGGAGCGGTGCGAAAAGAATTAACCAATCACCTTGTACAGTACCCACACTAACGCATAGCACACAGAAACTAGAGGAATCTGATTGGTCCTTTTCGCACCGCTCTGCTCGTCTCCGCCTCAATGGAAATGCAGCCTTATGCCAAATTAAGTTAACCCCAATACTGCGAGGTGCGTCACCTTGTTATAATTAAACACGATTATCTATTCAAGCCGCCCATGACACACAATACAGACTAAAACCACAGAACATGGAAAGATGTACTAAAACCAGACTAAACGCTTGTAAAATAGAGAACAAAATCCCTTTTTGTAACTAGAATATCCTTACGCTCTTTAAGACTAAAGGGCCACACAGACTATTTCATACATTTTATTTTATAGATTTTGGCCGCAGGCCGCCTAACAGGTTGTACCTTGTTTTATAGAATTTTATTTCACTTAATTTTTTTCTCATATTATCATTTCATAGAATAATTAATACGCAGAATACTTACTTCGAAGGAATTTAACAGGTTTACCCTTGAATCACCGAGACTCATTTTATATTTCCAAGTGCAGGAGTTATAATTTTTTGGTCTAACATGCTTCAGATAACCTGAAAACAATAAAGTTTCAGCAGAAATTAGCTTTCGATGAAATGAAATTCGGTGAAACGAGACATTCGATGAAATGAGTGTCTGCAAAACCACTTTCATTCAAGTAAATAGTCGTTGAAACAATAATATTATTGTAAATATACTAGGACCAAATATTATATGAAACATTTTCTGCAACACGAAATTCTATTAAATTTCTGTCTGCGAAACAAGGGAACACCCGCCTGGCAGACTTAGGACCGCCGGCCGACTGTTAGTCTGTTTCGCCCTTTAAGGTATCGATCTAAATATTCATGAGCCTGATCATTCTTTGGCGCCACCATGTTTGCTTATGTAACCAAAGTTTTATGCTAATTCCTAGGTTAAATTAAACCTTAGGTTATTGACTCCATTTAACTTCACGTTTGACATTTTAATAAGTAATCAAAGTAGGGGTTAGTGGTCATGCCCGTGGCATTAATCAGAAACCCTTAGCTTGTGATTTGACCTAGGGTCTAAGTTATCTGTTAATCCATATTATGTAAAATCGTGATAGAACATTGTATCACTCATGAAGTCTCCATATCCAATGTGCGTTTTTCCACTTGCCGGCACGTCATCGGCACGGTGAATACACGTTTGCTTCCCCGGCAGCCAAGCCGGTGCCGGTGCTGTCGCTGTGCCGGTACCGTGCCGGTAAGTGGACAAATAACAACATATAAGTTATACATGTAAGTTAGTTTTGATTTAGAAATGAAATGATTGTACACCTACTGAAGCAGCGAAGGGAGTGCAGGTGGTCTAGCCAAGATGCATACGCTAACTTAACGATTTTCGAAAATCGACAAAACGTATGGAAATGGCTGACTGACTGATCGTTACGTAAGGCACATGTACAGTTGGTTGACCCTTGAGTCACCGACACTCATTTCATAGAATGTTTCACTTCGCCGAATTTTCATTTCATTGACAGACATTTCCACGTGCATTAGTTATAATTTTTTGGTGGTCACAGGTCTAACCTAACCTAACCTAACCTCACCTATGTAACCCATGCTTAAGATAAACTGAAAACATTTTTTCAGCAGAAATTAGCTTTCGATGAAACGAAATTCGGTGAAACGACACATTCGATGAAATGAGTGTCTGCAAAACAAGCGGACACAACTAGAGTTTGCAGACATTATCTAGGCCCACTGATGTTTTGTTTTACTGCTTTTGCGGAAGCAATACGGCAAAAGCTGAAATCCCTTAGCGTTTTCACAGAAACCGGTTGTTAGGTTTTGAAGGTGAACGCAAATTCAGGCTGGCGCATGGCGCCTAGTGTGGACCGGCCTCACGTGACCGCTCTCACCCGGCGGGGGGCGGGCGGCACGGGATGCGCCGGCGCCGGCTGGAGACCGCGCGGCGCGCACTCCCGCGTACGGTCTCCACCCGGCGGGACGCGCGCACACCGAGCCCCTTACTAACAACAAAAAAAAAGATTGTAAAAAATATACATGTAAAATAATTTGCATCTGACAATCCAGCTTCGGAACTTTAAATTCCGCATTTTTAATTTATGTCACCGACAAACGTTTATTTACATGCGTGCGGAACGTCAACAAAAATATTTAGTTTTCGTGATTTAAAAGCTAGGGTTGCCAATTTAATTTAGCTTAGGGTTTTGCCTTTAGGTTTAAAAAGTGTGATTTAAGTTTTGTTGCGTGTTGTGTGATGGCGGGAGCCGGCGATGCTGAACGTGTGTGTGGTTGGGGCCGCTGGCAGGCTCGGCTGGCGCTTCTTCTGGCGCTGCCAGTGCTGCTCACCGGCATGTATGGCACCAACTACGTCTTCCTTGCCGCTGACACCAAATATAGGTAAGATTTTTACTGTACCCTTTAGTTAGTAGGTACACTAATATTGCGTTTAGCTTTGTAGAAGTTTGAATGTTTTGATGGCGGTGATTTAGTAAACTGATAAAACATTTTTTTACTTACTTTTGTGGTAGTGGTGGTAGTTAAACCTGTTTCCGCGACACGCTTTTTTGCATACACAAAGCGTTTTGTTACTCTCTCTGACAATTATGGTTTAAAGGGCAAAAAGTTTTGTTACGCGAAAAAAAAGTCATATAAAATGCCGACTAAAAAACTATATTTTTTATATAACATTTGGTTTAAGCTCGTTCCTCTTGGTTTTACTTTTCCCAAAAAACAACGGAATTGTTCTGCAGTTTTTGGATTTTTGAATCCTCAGCCTTTATAAAACTCAGCCTAAAACGGTTCTGTTTGTAAACAAATTTAAACGCAAAAAACATGATAAACATCGTGCAAATGGGCGTTTTTCCACTAGTCGGCACGGCCCCGGCACGGCGACGGCACGGCGACAGCACCGGCACTGGCCCGGCTGCTGAAGAAGCAAAAATTATGAAATCCATGCCATCGCCGGCGCCGGTAAGGGGAAAACATTTCATACATCTTTGATTCCGGTAACCGGGCCAGTGCAGTGAAAAAACGTCCATATATTTTATACATTTTTGCTTCCGGCAGCCGAGCCGGTGCCGGCGCCGTCGCCGTGCCAGTGCCGTGCCGGCAAGTGGAAAAACGACCATTACCAACTATGTTGACGATTCGATGTAGCTTGTTCAACTTACCCCGTATGGGCAACGTCAAGGTTACGACTTACGAGTTGGTTCAGTTTGGTTTAAAAATAAAACCTAAGTATAAAGGTAAATGTTGCGTATTAAATTTTGTTGGTTTAAATCGTTCTGTTTTATGTTAAATACAGGTGGCAAGAAAATACCTAAAATATATTCAAAAATCGGACTGGTAAACCCAGTCCGATTTTTGAATATGTTATTGATATTATGAAAACTTAGGCTTAGACTTGGGTCTGTACGTTTTTTTTTTTAAAGTACGTTAAAACCTGTTTTTTTTCAAAATAAATACAACATATTGAAAAATGGTGGAAATTGAACTTGATTTAGCGTGAGAAACGTTTCCGCCGGAGCAATACTTGTATGGAATTATTTTGACAACTACGTGATTTCAGCTTCACCTCACAATCCTCAAAATAAAAACGATAAAAGATATTTATTCAGTGAGTAGGCCGCACGGGCACTTTTACACGTCAAAATCGACCATTCTGAGAAGAAGCTCCGCAAGAAACTCAACAGTTAGTCATTTTTTAAACATAGTTAACTTATGACAATCAAATGATACTATAAGTACTTATTGTAGCATTATACAAAACTGTAAAGATAATAAAAAATAAAGCTACATATATATAAAAAATAAATATATAATATTTATAAATATACATACATATCTACACATACGTTTGATCACATTAAAAGAGTTTCGATGTGTCTTCACGCAAACCGTGTCCCCTAGACAAGATATAGCGTTTACATGATTTTTAGGAGTTATTTATGAGGTAGTAAGCTATTAGTTATTTCTGGTTTAGGCCAAGCATTTTTGTCCGTTAGATAGTCCTCGACCCTATAGTACGCTTTAGACATCAAGGACTTTTTATTAAGATCAATATTGGCAAATACCGCCAAATGTAGTGTCACTATAAGACAGAGCATTGAACGAGCAAGCGTTTACAAGTAGGTTTGACACGGAAATAGGCACGTTTTCTGTTACGATAGTATCTTAGCGTTACAAGCTTGCAAAAAAAGTAGGCGCTTATTGTCTCGTTACTCGTTGCGGAAACCAGCTCGTAAGTGGGTATTAACTGTACCTAAACAAGCGCCATCCGACTTTCTCCGGGTCACGAGTGCCTTTAAAACTGCGTCATTGTCCATCTGTTCCGGACCCGTAATGCTGCCCTGCTAAGTTATAAGACAGTATTTTACACAAAACTACTGTAGCAATTGCCACCTTATTATCCAGTAATTAGGTTGCAATTATTACAGTAGTTTTGTGTAACATACTGCCTTTTACCTTAGCAGGGCAGAATGGTCGCCTTTATATCAGTGGACAAGTGTGGATAAAGCATCCGTCACTCTCACACTTATATACTGGTTAGAAAGTGACAGATGTTTTATCCACATCATAAACACGACCATTGTTTGATAATAAAACGAAGCAGATACTTGTGTTTATTTCAATAAATAAACATGTTTACATAAAATTGTGCTCGCGTCGTGAATTTAGGGAAAGAACGGTGTTTCCAGGTAACGTGCCTGGTCAATTTATGTTCAATATTAATTTATGTATTGAACAACTACCTATATGCTAGCTCAAAAGGGAGACCATCGTTTGTCGTAACATTCTTTGTCCTAACGTAACTGGAGTTCGAATTTTTATTTGGTCTAAACCGGTTTTCAGCTGAGTCAGACAACTTTTTTACCTTTTCAGAGATACTTGCAGCTTGCAGAGGTTATTTTTTACAAAATACTAAAAAGTTTTATAGAGTTATTTCAGACGGAAATTATTTTAGGATAAACGATAATTCGGGCCAACGATATATTTTATATATATTTTTAACGATTCATTTAATTTCATTTAAAAGGACAAATGACAATTAAAATTTCCAATATAGACCCGCGCAAAAGTTAGTTTAAGGTTAAAGTTAACGTCATTAATGCAAAAGCAACTAAAACCACCTGCGAGCCGAATAATCAGAAGAATAAAGTGACAGCACGAATAAAAAGTTGCTAGAGTAATTAAATATCATGCTTAGCTTGGAGCCTGTGCACACTAGCGTTTTTAGCCCTTAGACCCCTGGTCAAAAACGCTAGTGTGCACCGGCTCTTAATAGATTTGGACGATTTATTTCGTTACTTTAGCAAAACCGGATAAAATTGCTAAGTAAACCCTCACTCTTTCCGAGCTCTGATTATAACAACCAAGCCGAGTGAATTTCTCCTCACCGTCTAGCTCGGTATATGAAACCATCATCAAAGTAATCTACGTATAAACGAGATAAACAGAATACAGAACAATAATAATAATCCAGCCTATATACGTCCCACTGCTGGGCACAGGCCTCCACTGGCAATGAGAGGGTTCGGGCTATAGTTCCCACGCGGGCCCAGTGCGGATTGGGAACTTCGCACACACCGTCAAATTGCTTTGCAGGTGTGTGCAGGTTACCTCACGATGTTTTCCTTCACCGTAAAGCTCATGGTAAATTTACAAATTATATTTCGCACTTAAATTCCGATAAACTTAGAGGTGCGAGCCCGGGTTCGAACCCACGACCCTCTGCTTAAGAGTCAGCAGGTCAAACCATTAGGCTGCCACGGCTTTTTACAATGCAATACAGAACAAATGAACAATTAATAACGAACAGCATTAAACCATCGAACAATACTTTATTATGCTAATAAATAACGCGTTCTAATAAAGCTAAGAATAGAATGATAGCTGTTTAGATGATCTTTGAGCAGACGTAACCGCTGGATCTAGAGACGATTAACCTTAGTTAATGATAACAGTTAGTGGATAAGCGTTATCACTGGTTAAGTGCGCAATAACATGAAGTTGAAACGGAGCCCGTTTTTAATCATTGAAACATTAACATTGTCGCTTTATGTTCGCTGCTTTTATTAAGCTTCAGTGAACTACAAAATAATTGAAAACGTTTTGCATTGCTTCCTTAATAGGTTTTACAGGATGTCCCAAAAATGGTACGTCACATTGACACCGGTCCAGTCAAAGACGCACCAAACCAGCCTAACATGACCTCAGTAAAAGTCACATGGTTTTCAAGATTTGCTAGTTTAAACTTTAAACTGGGCATATCTTGTTCGGTGTGGGGATAATGCGTCGTATTTCCACTAAGTCAAAAAAATTACGGGTTCGGTCCTTTTTGGGACAGCCTGTACGAGCAAAAAAAAATCACGTCTTAGACGAAGGTTAGACAACCGTTTTCTTTGACCTGACATTTGCTAATCACGTATTTTAACTATTGTACTTGGTACTAAAACTTATTCAGAATGTTATGTACATATAAACCTTCCGTGAAAAGTTATCTAACTGATAGTGAAAACCGCATCAAAATCCGTTGCGTGATTTAGGAATAGTTAGCGGATATACAGACAGACGCGAAAAGCGACTTTGTTTTATACTATTTATTTATTTATAAGGATTAATTTCAAATTTCAAACCTAGGCAAATACATACGTCATTCCTCGAATAAATTTACTAGTTCGTAACTCGATTACAACTATGCACGACATTTTAATTATGTGTAGGTATACAAAGAAATTACCCGCATCTAAAATCAGCATGCAACATAAGCTATTACAAAACCTAAATGAAACATTGCCTACTTACATCTAATTTTTCTTCTTGGACATAGTTCCAAGGGGGTAAAGGGGTTATTATAAAATACATTGTTATAGGCTAAAGCTTTCGGCACACCAAACGCGTGTCAGGCGTGTCGCGTCGCGTCGCGTGGCGTGAGCGTCGCAGCACCGGAACACCGCAGGCAGGCGGCAGCTTCAACGCGTTTCGAACGCGTGCCAGCGCTGCGCACGCCTCGTGGCTGCGTTCGGTGTGACATGCTGCGCCGCGCGCGCGTACCCCCACCACGCATTTGTAAAAAATACAACGACTATTACCTGCGCCGAAGCCGCGCTGACGGGACGCATGCCAGCGCGCGCGACGCGCCTGCTTCGCGCACGCCACGCGACGCGCTGCCCGAGTTGTCTGCGGCGACTGCGGCGCGAAGCAGCTCGAACGCGTGCCCTGCGCAGGCACGCGTTACTTTTTGGTGTGCCGGGTTAAGTTTGATTTGTTGTTTTACGACATGCGCGGGCCCGCGTTCAAAGCGCGACGCGCCTGACACGCGTTTGGTGTGCCGAAAGCTTTAGGGAACAGAAAATAACTTGTGTGTGACTGGCCCTATTTGTTGCTCGGAGAAGAAGTTACACTTAACAGATCGGAGGATTCTATCTTATTCTTTGGAATTTTGTGGGCATAAGTAGTAGCAGCAGCAGCAGCAGTGTTACGTCTTGATTCTAGAGTGTCAAGATTAAAGTGGGCACGTCTCATCTCATAACTAGGGAGAGTTTTCCGGACCCCGAATTTAGAGCTGAGCTGAGGAATGAAACGCTTTTGGACAGACTCGCTTCGTGCTGTGGGTTTTGTAGTGGCGACCACACCGAAGCGCAGTACTCCAGTAGACTTCTCACCAGTGCCGTGAACAGAATTATGGTCGTTTCTGGACGCCTGGACGGCTTACAAGTTCTATTTATAAATCCCATCATGATCAGCTCTAGGAATCATTGCATCATGTGCTCGAAACGATAAAGTGGTGTATGTAGGGAAGATTATGGTTTATTGTTACATTCCACGGCTCAATTCAATACTGGAACCAGGTTTAGATTTAAAGGAGCTTGAACTGATTGTTCAGATGGCCGTTCATAAGTGTTCCCAGCTGTAAGATGGCAGATGGCAACGATGACATTTAGAAGCAGGAGCGGCGTCCACCGCTCGACCCACTTCGCCCACGCCAATCACTTCTGGCCACTGACTAAGCATTTATTGCTTTTAACATTCCCATAGGGTCCATTTTTAAATCACTAGATAACATTTTCTATCATATGACAAAGGAAAGAAGAAAAGTGATAACTTTAACTATCAGATAAAATAATCTGGGAATTGATACAGTCAACATCAAAAGTACACACACACACAAGCACACACGCATACACACACACGCACGCACACACACACGCACACGCACACGCACGCACACGCACGGACGCTCACGTACACACACACGATAAAGTACAAAAGTTAGTAGGTATCTACTTTTAACGTTGACTCTACAATACCTATAGGCCCGTAAATGTCTAACCTCGTAGCATACTCTTCTGATTTAGCATTATTATAATGTTTACGGAGTGACTCATCTCACAAATTTTTTGCAAACAAAAAAATGCTTGCTAAATTGACCGTTCAAAAACTACATTCCTACTCATGATAAACACCATTACCATAATTAATAGCATTATATATTATTCAACGGTTATCTTCGTCTCTGCCGATGTGAAGGTGAGACGATTATCACACTCCTGATGCTGTAGGGGTATTAATCCCCGACGCAAAAAGAGGGGTGTTATAAGTTTGACTTGTGTATCTGTGTGTCTGTGGCATCATAGCTCCTAAACGGCTGGACCAATTTTGATTTAGTTTGTTTTCGTTAGAAAGGTGACTCAATCGACAGTGTTCTTAGCTTCGTTTGATGAAAATCCGTTAAGCCATTTAAGATTTATAGCCTCTGAAAGTAGAAGTCCCGATTTGGTCGGTTTTTTAACTTGGTTAGGTTATTGTAACTAGTTTAACATTTAACCTACTTGGCCCAGTGAATAAAACGCATATCTATTTTTAATAACCAAGGATATCTTTTTAACCGGGCTATGCGGAACGATATTATTAGCTGCTTATCAACACGTGGTTCTCACGTGTTCTATATTTATAAAAGCTGCGATACTCGGTTTTGCCACAAGGCCGTTGCTCCGCGGCGTGGTGCGAAACCGTGGCAACACGTGCCCTAGATTTTGTGACCCACCCGACCTGCGGGGGCACTGTCCCGGACACCATTAAAATAGGCCATCGATAGCGAACCAACGGTAACACCTAATCTTTCGTTATTTAAAAAAGCCGGTCAAGTGCGAGTCGGACTCGCGCACCGAGGGTTCCGCACAAACTTTTAGGCATGTAAATAGTTCGTTAATCACGGGAATACAATATAAATAAAGTCCAGTATAAACTGACACGCAATAAGTATGCACATTCTTACTTAGTGAGTGTCAGTTTATATTGGACTGTTTTTTATGTGATTTAACCACAAATTAACAGTTTTCGGATTTTCTTCTTTACTTGTGCTATAAGACATTGCCAAATTTTATGATTCTAAGTCAACGGGAAGTACCCTATAGGTTTTGATTCCCTTGAGATTCCCTTGAATATGCGGCTTAAACGGACGTAACTTTTGATTGCGTTGACTTAGTTGTCTGATTTTTTCACTGATCCAAGGGATTACAGACCAATGTATTTGATATAAATTTCAACTTGATACCTTCACGCGTTCCTGAGAAAAAGGGTCTTGACAGACACACAGACAGACTGACAGACAGACAGACAATAAAGTGATCCTATAAGGGTTCAGTTTTTTTTTCTTTTGAGGTACGGAACCCTAACAATAATGGCAGATAACGTATCCACTATCCTAAAGCACATAAAACGCTGGATGTTAATAAGGGACCAGCTCGATATCCCACCATCATCACTACCGCCGTTTCCCTTTGTATGTACGCTTAGATCTTTCAAATTACCCAACGGATTTTAATGCGGTTTTCACCGTCGCGTTAGTTAGATGTTTTTTCACGGAAGGTTTTCGTATATAATAGTACCCGGAGCAAAGCGAGGGCGGGTCGCTAGTTATTTATAAAAGTGCTGCAAAAATCTTTCGGCCCCTCTAGCAATATTTTTTTTAAGATTATCCACTTTCAATTAACTATTTAAGAAAGGTGATAAGACTTGTATATCTAACTATAGACCGATATCACTCCTATCAATATTTTCCAAAGTATTTGAGTGTATTATTTGCAAAAAGATTGCGTGGCATGTGAAAGAATTTAAGGCACCTCTCCTCGGCAATATGGTTTTGTAGCTTCAAAGTCAACTACTTATAGTCTGTTACAATATGTGGGTAAATTCAATGTCTCCGGTGAAATGTAGAAATAGCTTAAATCGTATTTATCTTGGCCGATATGTCAAATACTAGCTTTTGCCCTCGACTCCGTCCGCGTAGAAGTCGTTTGTCGCTGCTCCCTCGGCAACTCCAATTTTCCGGAATAAAATGTCCTTCCCCGGGACTCAAACTATCTCCATACTAAATTGTATATACCTTACTTAAGAAATGATTGATTCTCCATACAAACTTCCACCCCCCTTTTCACCCCCTTTAGGGATGATTTCCGGGATACAATTTATTCTATGTCCTTCCCCGGGACTCAAATTATCTCCATAGCAAATTTCATCTAAATCGGTTCAGGGGTTTAAGCGTGAAAAGGTAACAGACAGACAGAGAGACAAACAGAGTTACTTTCGCATTTATAATATGTGACGTTCTCAATATAAAGGGACCTTATGGAAGCAGGCAGTTACGCCGTTTTTAGAACTGTTACCATAGTATTCGTATAGTTACAAGAATAAGAAGAGCGTAACTGCCTTCCTCCATAAGGTCCCTTTATATTGAGAACGTCACATATTAGTAGGGATTTACATGGCATCTTTTTCATTCGGTAGTATGTAAAACATGGCAATGTTTGGCAAACATGGCAAAGTGAAGTGCCACCATAAGAAGTTCTAATTGCACGTGGGCAAAGTCACGGGCAAAAGGATTTTTTTTTTTAAGTGCTTAAAATACCTTTTTTGTAATAAAATATTACGTCATCAGTTCTCCATGTACAGTCGCCATCATATATATTGCAGCAAACAAGGTGCTCACAAATATCTGAACACGACTCTATTGTCAAGGCGTTAGAGTTCATGTTCAGATATTTTTGACCACTCTGATATGTACAGATATATTTGATGGCGAACTGTATAAGCCATAGTGCCATTCTCGCGGCGGTTTTAACTGGTTTTCGCAAAGGAACCTGTTTGGGTTCCACGGAACCCGTTTAGGGCTCGTACTGGGTGTGAGAACACCTGTATACGAATAATTAAAGTATAAACGGTCCATGACATGTGGTGCGTAAAATTATCATACAAATGCGCAAAAAGTTTTTTTTTATTGCTACAAAAACATATGATATAAAACAAATGTTAATTACAAAAGAATTTTAAAACATTTAAGGGTTTACAACGCAATTTATTGGTATACGATACGACACAGTATTTATAACAATATTATTATGTATGTACAATACGATACGATACGATTATTAAATATTTAATTTTTATTAATGTGCATACGGATACTGTAGTGTGGCGAATTTAATTATATAATTATTAATTTTATAATAATAAATAATAAATTAAATTCACTATTTAAGACTCTTCCAAATGCCATACGTTGAATTTCACACTAAGAAAAATAACGCGAAACACATTAAAAATTTAATATAATATATAGGAGAAAACCACTATACACTATAATATCTTGCGATGTTAGGAATATCACAATTTAAACCAAAAGTAAAAAATATATTGACGTAAAAACCAAGAATAACTTTGCAAAATATTAACATTCTCCCAATGTGACGTGCAAAAAATAACATTTAAACTGATTGAACTTTCCGGATTAAAAAAATGAATACAAATAATTTAAAATATGGGCGTAAAATGTGCTGATATTATGAACGGTGATAAATTATAAATGATAAATTATCGTTAGCGCGTTTAGAATATAAAAATAATCCTTTAAATAAGTAACACGGTGCTACGTTAAATAAAGGACAATATGAAAATGATTGGACGTGTTACCTTAGTTAAGATTCATAACATAAAAGCAGCTGACATACAAACTATATTTGTGTTACAAAAAAGGGCCATTCGCTCTATATATAACTTAAATTCCCGTGATTCATTAAGAGAACTCTTTAAACAAATTAATATTTTAACAGTAGCATCCCAATATATTTATGAAAATATTATGTATGTTATTAAGAACCTAGACTCTTTCGTTAAAAATTCTGATATACATAATATAAATACTAGGAATAAAAATAAAATTGCCATAAAAAAGTTTCGTGTCCGTAAAGTATATAAATCATTTGTAGGTCAATGCATTCATTTTTATAATAAATTACCCGACGTAGTTTTAGAGTTACCCCTTCCAGCACTTAAAAATTACTTGAAAAAGTCGTTGATGTCAAAGGCGTACTATAGGGTCGAGGACTATCTAACGGACAAAAATGCTTGGCCTAAACCAGAAAATTAACTAATGTTTAATGTTCAATAGCTTACCTACTACTCGTACATACCTCATAAAAATCATGTAAACGCTGTATCATGTCTAGGGGACACGGTTTATGTAGGAAGACATGTCAAAACTGTTTTGTGTGATATATATATAAATTTTCTCGTAGTCATTCTGACATGTTTTCCTGCAAAACTACGCAGATATTTAATATTATTTTTACAGTTTTATATAATGCTAGAATAAGTAGTGACATTGTTATATTTTCATTTAAAAAATGACTAACTGTTGAGTTTCTTGCGGCGTTTCTTCTCAGCAGTGGTCTCCTCTTGGGAAGCGCTGGTAGATTTTGACGTGTAAAAGTGCCCGTGCGGCCTACTTACTGAATAAATATCTATTATCTTTTATCTTTATCTTTTAACCGGAAAAATCAAACTTTAAATATATAACTAAAAAGCGGTACTTTGATCCATGTTAGGCTGATAGTACCGATATATTGACCGGAGGAAGAGAAATGGTAGACTCGACGTGGTGACACGGAGGACGGCTTGAACCGGACACAGGACAGGACGAATATAAGAAAGCTCTTCACAAATATACCTACATCGATGCGGGGGATGAGTGGAGCTCCGTGGTGGAGCTGTAATAAAAATGGGAATAAAAAGACGATTCGCGAAAAGACAGGGAACGAAAAAGACCATTGGATGGGAAAACGACCATAACACTTACCCGAGAAAATATCGATCCGGATATTTTTGAAGGAAATAGAATATTTTCGAAAATGACCAAGGCCCTTAGCCAAGATGCATTACGGTAACTAGCGTTTCTATTCGTTTCGTTTTTAAACCAATCGTGTCACTGGTAGATCACGTCATACGAAGAGCCACGTGATCTACCAGTGACACGATTGGTTTAAAAACGAAACGAATAGAAACGCTAGTTAGCGTAAGCATCTTGGCTAAGGTCCTAGTTCGTAATAACCTCCTAAAGCCTACCATACAACGAAATTTGCCGATGGAATTTTAACCTGTTCTGAATATAATAGAGTCTATTTTCTAATTTAATTGTCAGTCATAAAAACAAAAGAAATTCCACTCATCTCCTTTGAAATAGATCGTTATTCCAATGGCCGTATTATGTACAAGGGGCCTAAGTAGGATAACCTTGAAGAGTAAACAATCCGTTATTTCACTTGTATAAATATACACGAACACGCCGTGACTGAACACCAATATTCATTAATTTCTCTTCTATATAATTTTTATCTTCACGTGGTAAAATCGGAAAAACAATGAATCAATATTGTGATTATAAGAGACGTCAGAGTGGATTTCAAAATTTGAGGTCATAATTAAAAAATAATGTTACATAGCCCAAAAGAGTTTGAAATCAAAAGGAGGCGCAATCGAAATAAGAAAAACAACCGGGCAAGAGCATGTCGGACCATGCTCAGTGTAGGGTTCCGTCGATATTACTGCAAACAAACACAAACAACCATCTCCAAAAAAAACATAAATATTACCTAGCTAATTTTGTATTCAAAGTTATCATAGGTGATTTTCAGTAGGTATAAGCATTTTAGTCGCATGTAACTCGAGAACCAATGATGTCTAAAAAAAATAATTTTTCAAGATTTTATTTTACCACTTTGTCGGCGTGACTAATATGTATATTCATGCCAAAATTGCCAAATAACAGCGTTCTAATACTAAGAGGTCTCTGAGCTAAGCTGCGGATAGACAGACAGACGGACAGACGGACGGACGTGGCGAAACTATAAGGGTTCCTAGTTTGACTACGGAACCCTAAAAAGTTGGAATATGTTAGAGATATTTAATAACCGTTGCAGCGGTAATGCTGCAGTAGGTATGTTAACAATATAAAGTATTGCAAGATTAATTATGGGCTAAAGATGACGTGTACCTACATGATATGACGTTGAGTAAACATTTTTGAGACAAGCTTTTTTTGCCATTATTAAACAAGTTCTAAAGGTGGATTTAGACGGCGCGTGATAGCGCGAGCCGAGCCTGGCTCGTGTTTCAATCTCGTCTAAACGGCTGAACTGATTTGGATAAAATTTAGCACATAGATAGTCCTGATCCTGAACTATCTGTGTGCCAAATTGTATTCAAATCCGTGTTGCCGTTTACCAGAAATCGTTGCCACCAATAAAGTCAGGAGACTCCATCATTAGGTCAGCTCTTAAGGAAACCATAAAATTGCATTGGATTTACACATTTGTACCTACTCCAAATTTCTGCTGACAAACTCACAGACAAACATTTGAACATTTGAAGATAAATAAAAGATGTGTTTTGACTTAAGTTTCTTATCACGGCTTGATCCAGTGAGAGCCAGTTGCGGGGTCGAGTGACCCAAGTGTGGCAGATTTAATTAATAGTTATAGCGACATCAATTAAATGTTTAGGCTAGACGGTTTATCTGGATGGTTAGTACAAGTTGTCCTTATACCTTGGAGGCTTGCACATCTGGGGGACGATTTTTGACTTTCGACCGCTCAAAAGTTTCACTCGAAAGTGAGCAAAAACGGTGAAACCGTATTTTTGAAATACGAACGATATTTTTTTTTAAAACGAGTGGTTTTTTTGACATTTGTCTGTCAAGTTAATCGAAACGTCTATATTATATTCTCTTTGGACGAAAGTGGCGGAACATACCTCAAATATCATAGACAAAGAACCATCTAATCGTTTCATTTATTAGTTATCATAATAAATAATAATATTCTCGCCACAGTTACAACTTCTATTCGTAATTATGTCGTATGTTTATTTATGTTAAAAATAATTATGATTTAAAAAACCGGTAATCATCGACTTTCTGCGTATCACGAAACACGTGAATATATTAAGTCAATCACTAGTTTTCGAGTGAAGGGTTTTAAAATACGGATAATGGGTTCATGCGAAAATAATCGTGACATATTTTCGTGCGCTTTTATTTTCTATCACTCGACTTTGATTTCGAGAACTCGAAAGTCAAAAATCGCCCCTCTTGCCCGCGACTAGTTTGTCGCTCGGTAATCTTACGTAAACGGTAAGCGAATACAACTGTCTAGACCTACTGAACTCAGTATAATCCGGTGCTTTATTCCAATTTCAAATATAATAACTAAGTATGCTGAATTGAACCCAATTCAGTAAGAATTGAGGACCTTGATAATTGGAATCTCAGTATTTTAACTACAATATATAAAAGAGCAACGCGTGAGTTCAGGGGGTGATCCATTTGCGAGCAAAGCCGCGAATTTATGGAGCACCTAAAGACCAGTTGCAAATATTTGGGCCACATGTGAATTACACGTGACGTCTTCTATATCAGCCTGTGCGTGCGTAAGAGCGGGACAGCAACAGAACTCATGTGGATACTTGAGACTTGAATGAGAGTAATTAGAAGATGGCAAACACACCCGTTGTTTACTAGCGCTCGCAACATAAAACAAAAGAAACTTAATTGTAATTAACTGTTGCGGGCTTAACATGCATGTACGAGATAAAAGGAGGGTTATGTTTTTCGAGCGTATTAACATATGATGTGTCATTCGATTCGTCTTTATTGTCTAACTGCCGCACTCAGAGACGTCAATTAAGTTTTAAGTTTCATTAAAGTTGCTGCGTCTTATTATATTGCTATAGCAAAGAAAGTGACAGCAGCTACTTTAATGAAACTTAAAACTTAATTGCCCTCTCTGAGTGCGGCAGTAAGAGACATAGGGTGTATAATTTTTTAATATGGCATCCGCGAAAAAAAATGGAGGGGAATAAAAAAAGTATATTTTATTATAACAATACGGATATCAAATGAAAGCTATCAAATAAATAGCCCATTCCAAATAAGACATTATAACACTTTTAAACTACCATTTTAATAAAAACTAAAAAAGTATGAAATACAATAGGGTGCATTGGGGTAATTCCGTAAGACGTTTATGCCCATTCATAATGGCGTCAAGCCACCATCTCTTTTAAAAACAGAACAAAAAGTTCCCCTGCTTTATCGACAGAGTTAACAACGGCGTGCCGTTCTAGAATGGGCACAAACGCCTGTTTTACGGAATTGCCCCGCACACGGAATAATCCCAATGCACCATAAATAAAAAAATCAAAAATACCTGATTGCTTAAAATAATATCAACTGAAAAGTTAAAATCAAGCCATAATCTAAACAATATAACTTAAATGTTGGAAAAGGTATTGCAGGCGGAGACAAGCTAATTTTGTTGCACAAAAAACATTTTCACTTAAATTATAGAGCACCACTTGGACTTGGCCCCGCCTGCAATACCTTTTCCAACATTTAAGTTATATTCTTTAGATTATGGCTTGTTTTCAGCTTTTCAGTTGATATTTTTTAAAGCAGTCGGGTTTTTTGATTTTTTTAATTAATTTATGTTTGTCTGGAGTGACCTCAAGCGGCCAATTGATTGTTACGGTGCCTGAATATGTTATCCCGTGTATTTTTCCAGCCGCTCTATTTGACCGTGAACGGTAAAGTATTCATTACAATTTGAAATGTCATTTTTTGCTAGCATTACGTTAATGGCCGTACCGCTACATTCGCTTGTTACAAAGTAATGGAATTATCTGGACAAAAAAAGTTTAATCATTGTAAACATTGTTAATTAAACGCAAGTTTAAACGGTAAAATTGCGATTAATGTGGTGTTTAATTGAATTGGGTTTTTTAATGTAATTTACCTCAAGATAAAGAACGTAACTATATTTAATTATAATAATATATAATAATTTACCTTTGAATTGCGTTGTTATTTATACTTTTGTAACGTAATTAATGCGACAAATATAAAATAGGTACGCTTAAGAGGATACCTACCTCAGCGGGCTTAGCATGCAAGCACGAGATAAAATTTGACAGGTGCTAGGGAAATGAATGCATCTATTCCATATTCTAACGTAAGACTTAACGGTTAAGGTTTAAAAAAGTGTCCCGTCTTGTTAAAATCGCTATAAAAAAGTGAAACTCGCTATAGTCGCTTAAGAAATAAAAGGTAATAAAAGTCAAGAGGAGACACTTTTATTTCAAACCTTAAGCGTTAAGTCTTACGTTAGAATATGGAATAGATGTATTCATTTCCCTAGCACCTGTTAAATTTTATCTCGTCCATGCATGTTAAGCCCGCCGCAACACCTTCTGGCCCCTCATGTTACTATGATTTCGTTTAAAACTATTTATTTTTAAATGTAAAGGTAGGCGCTTATGACGATGAAGGTATTTATATAAATTACGATTTCAACTCGAAAAATGTCGTATAAACAAACACCCAAAACGGCTACCTAACCAAATTGCATCTGTGTAGAACTCTTTACTCACATAAATATAGAAAAAGGTGACCAAACGTACAGCCGCTTACGTTTATCCTTAACCCTATGGGCGCTTCCCACTTAGCGTCTTTCGAGCGTCGACGTCACTTTCTTTGCTATAGCATAGACGTCACTTCGACAAGCGTTAAATTTAATTGACGACTCTGAGTGCGGCCCTTACCTAGTCCTTAGTTTTTTAATGAATCGGTGTATCACTTTGGTTCCTACTGTAACAGACGCAGACGTATCAGACGCTCGAACATGGTCCGGGCCGGACAACGGATTTGGTTCGCTCCGAACCAGATCTGGCCGTCTGTAGAGCAGTCTTCGGACCAAATAGGCCGATTTATTTATTCGTATGGCATGGACAATCACAAATTAAAATACCTAATCGAAATATACACATTATGTCACAAATTGATATCCAAATAGGCCGATATGGATCGATGACTGCTCTACAGACGGCCGGATCTGGTCTGGAGCGAACCAAATCCGTTGTCCGCCGCGGACCAAATATTATCGTCTGTTACGGAAATTTATAATGCTACACAATGTATACGATTCTAATAAAATAATAAATAAGCGAGGCGCCCGCTACCCGCCACCGCAGGCGTCGCGGGGACGCCGACGCTCGAAAGACGCTAAGTGGGAAGGAGCCCTATACATTTCCATTCATTTCTGCCATCGTTGCCGGTTGCAGTATGCTTCCTGCCTGGGCCCAGACTATGAGTAGAAGTCAGAATTATGCCGTTGTAGGTACGATCATTGAGTCATTGTGTTTCAATCATAATAATGATATATGAACGCATTGAACGAATGCATTTGTGCGAATGTCGTTCGTCTGGATAGTTTTGATAGTTTCGAACCGAATTACGATAAATATTCATTGAAGTTCTATTCCTAGTAAGGTTCTTATGACGAGAAAAATTGGATATTTCAACTTTAAAGGGGGAATGGAAAGCGAAGCGAGGGCGGGTCAAATAAGGGTTCCGTTTTTATTTCACTTGAGGTACGGAACCCAAAAACATAAAAAACCTAGCCATTAAGAGCTTTTTTATACTCAATTTTTATTTTTAAAATAAGCTTCGTTGCTGGCTGTACTTGTATGATAATGATAACAAACTTCAGAAAAATCCCTTTTAATTGAAAAAACTATTTTCGGCAAACAATGATCATGCCTATCGAGTCGATTAAGAAATGAAATGAAATTAAAATTACATTATACCTATTTGTTCACCAGATGTCTGGTCCCGGAGTGCGAAGACAACGCCACGTCATTCGAGGCTGCGTCCGCGCAGGGTTGGGGCGCGCATGCGCTGCCCGCTGACGCCTGCGCGCGCCGGGCGCCGCTCGACGGCTTCTGCAACACGGGATCCTTCAGCAACACCACGCAGAACTGCGACGAGTTCGTGTACCAGTCGCATAGCAGCGTTGTCGCTGAGGTAAGATTTTTAGTGGGCTTGGTTGAGTGCGTTTTAATACTTTTAATACAAACTAGCGACCCGCCCCGCTTCGCTCCGGGTACTATTATATACATAAACATTTCTTGAAACATTATCTAACTGATGGTGAAAACCGCATTAAAATCCGTTGCGTAGTTTGAAATATCTAAGCGTACATACATACAAAGGGACAGACGGCGGGAAGCGACTTTGTTTTATACTATATAGTGATTATGCGATAGAAAGAGAAGCACAGAGTCGGCAGGTTCGATCTACCTAAACTCTGTTTTATTAGAAAGAGTGAGTTCTGTATTTGTAATTTTATAAAAAGATGGAAGAGACAGTACCTATTTCTGATCGATTTTACTCTCTTCATCGGGGTCCGGAAATGGACGGTTCCAAAGTTATACATTTTTTGTGATTTTTTTTTTAAATATCTGAGGGAACCCAAAAAAATCAAAAGAAATTATTCTATTGGCAATTTTAAAGCCTTTTTTTTGGATCATGTTTCTGAGGAATGTACATTCATACCTTTCCAATAGTACCTACCTTTTTAAAAAAGAATTGCTAGCCTGTGTGAGTTGGAATTAACGATTATGTAAGCAAATTTGTTTTTACTAAAACAAAACAGCTGTACTAACTGTACAAACAAATGTACTAAAACATGTTTATTATAATTATGTTTATGTAAATTCTAGTTTATATTTCATTAGGTCCCGTTCGTTCCATGTTTTACAAGTAACAACAGATATAATTATTATCAATAGTTTTACGACGAACAACATAATTTTCAAATACCATAAGCCGTAACATTGATTTAAAACGTTATTTATTTATTTATTAGAATCGTATACATTGTGTAGCATTAACACTTCGCCGCACTCGGAGACGTCAAATAAATTTAATGCTTGTCAAAGTGACATGTTGTCTTATTCTATTGCTATAGCAAAGAAAGCGACAGCAGCAACATTAATCAAACTTAAAAAAATATTTTACGTGTCTGAGTGCGGCCGTAAAACTAACTTACATCTTAAAGGTCTATATTGGCCACGCTCTAACACTCTTCCACTCAATCATCAGTCGCACTATTTTAGTAACAAAAACATCACATTCATATTCATTATATTACTTCATCTGTGTAGAACTCTTTTATCATTTTCACTGTAACTATACAAATTTTTAAGTTCGAAATTGTCCTTTGTCCTTATTGCTCGAAGCTCAAGCTATCTTAAACCTACTTATCCATAAAAATCAGTTTAGCGGTTTAGCCATGAAGACAAAAAACACACAGACAGATAAGATGACTACTTTCGCATTTAGGTATACACGGAAAAACATTTTTGGTTACTTCTAACAAGATTGTGATTGTTGAAATTAAGCGTTTTGATACCATTTGAGCCTGACAAGACGTTAGATACAGCAACTAAGATGTAACTTGAATTACAAAAGAACTTGCTGTTTTGACTACCAGCTTTGTTTGATGTAACTAATATTAGATATATATATTTTTTTTTCAACTAAGTAAAAATAATTTAGGTTATAATTATAGCCTATACTCTTCCTAGATAAGTCTTTCTATTGGTGAAAACCGTAATTTAATTTCATCATTCCGGAGTCCAGACCATAGGTTCGTTAGTCCGGTTGGTTGGGTTAGACGATAAATGTTCCGTCATTCTGACCAGAATTATGGACTGAACTGACGTCAGAATTACCATGTTACCTTACTGTTGCAGTTCGACCTGGCATGCCAAGAATGGCGACGCTCTCTAGTGGGCACGATCCACAACGTGGGCATGCTGATCTCTCTGCCCATCATGGGCCATGTCTCAGACCGGTACGGGCGACGGGCGGCTCTGATCCTCAGCGGAGCCGGAGCCGGGGTCTTGGGTCTGGCCAAGTCCCTGGCTGGCTCGTACTATGCGTATCTGTTTGCTGAGCTGCTTGAGACCGTGCTGGGTGCTAGCGTGTATCCTGCAGCTTTTGTACTCAGTAAGTATTACACATCTACGGTATTGGCAGAGCTCATCAAAGTTGAAATGACTCACATCTTTTGCTTCTTTCACAAACCTTCCAATCGGAGATTGTGGTTACCTTAAGAGGGGTATTACGTTTCGTGGAAATTGGTTAAGCCGTTCAAGACTCATCGACTCAACTGAAAATAGCAATTACGTCAGGGATTCTTTAAATCTATCTTTCAATTGATTCAAGCTCACTAACTATCCCTGGACATTTAAGAATTCTTTAATCATGTAACCATGTAATATAATAACCACTTACAAATTATTCTTTCATCAATTTCAGTGATTGAATGGTTGGGAGTGGAGCACAGGATCCTGACAAGCTTAGTTCTTGGAATTCCTCTAGCGGCGGGAGCAGCGACTCTATCGCTTCTTGACTACCTCCTGGGTTACTGGAGGACATGGTGCCGAGTAGCCTACCCACCTTCTCTCCTGCTGCTGCTTTACCCCTGGCTTCTCCCAGAGAGTGTGCGGTGGCTGGCCATTCGAGGCCGTACCGCCGATGCCCTGAAAATCGTAAAGAAAGCGGCGAGGTGGAATAGGATAGTAGCGTCTGATGAGGCGTTCGAGAAGATGCTGAGCAGCCAGGATGAGAAGGTTCCTGTGGCGAAGGTTGAAGAGGAGAGTCTCTGCTCGGCGTTTATGAAGTAAGTCACCTTTTTTATTGTTTCAGTACGTTGAAGAGAAATCGTGTTCTTTGTGGAATCAACTTTCGGCTTTGGTATTAACGATTAACACTTAGAGATCTTCAAGAAACGAGCTTTTCTCAAAGGAGCAATGCACATGCGATTCCTCTGGTGTCTTAGGTGTTCATTAGATGACCCGCTTTCCATAAAATACTCCATGCATAAATGAGGCTTAAAGTGTTTTACTTTTGGTATTCTACGCGAAATTGGACCAAATTAGGTTAAAGTAAAACGAAGTCGGAAAATGTCTAATGCTATTTATAATTCACTACGGAGCGAGACAAAAATATATTATTTGAAATATATTTATTTATTATCCATTTCTGGACAAAGACCGTTTTCTTCAGGTTTCTGTTTTGCACATATTGTTAGAAAAGAGTTCTTGAACAAGTTAAAGACAAATATTGACCTTACTATCTGGAATTAAGGTTTAGATTATTATAATCAGTGAGTGGACTGGGACCGAATAATCTAGCTTAGTCTACCAAAAGTAGATACCTAAGAACATAATTGTCTTTATGGAGTAGTTATACTTAAATGAAGTATATCTTCTGTCCTCGTAAGTCGTAACGCACTGCTGTGTTTAGAATATAATTACATAATACGGTCAAAGATACTTAGATGCAAATGGTAAAGGAAAATGTTATATTTGCATGCAACTTCGCCCTTTTTATGGTAGGTTGTTATCTCATTGAGTATTGACACATGTTGATGCACGATCAGGTTAAGGTCAAATATGTAGTCTGTATACCACTATAAGTATACCATTTATTACTGCAAGAATGTGCCCTATTTTCACGTTTTTTTTATTGTATACAGAAGGTAAAGAAACATAAGGGCCGTTTAATTGTAAGTCAGGTCATGGTCATTTGCAGTATTATGTATGCAAATGCGTTGTAAGCCCTGAGAACTACGATGAAATATAATATAATTAATAGCGTAGAGGTAACGCTAATAATTAAAAAAAGCCGGTCAAGTGCGAGTCAGACTCGCGCACCAAGGGTTCCGTATCTAAGTCCGTATCTCCTTCAAAATATACCTTTTTACTTTAATTCAGATTTTTTGGTCAACGGTCAAGATTTTTTGGAAACGGTCATTATTTGTACATTTTTGGTTATAAATCGAAAAGTACGTCATGGAAAATTATAAAAAAATTAAATGTGCAAATTAAGCACTTTCATGACACCCCATTTGCTAAAATCAAATCACTTTCATTTTTCAACCCCCCATTCTAGACCTCTTTTCAATTATTTATAAAGTTAATTTCATTTTTTTTACTAAAAAGAAAATGGAAGGAAGCAAGAGAAGTTATACAATAATGCTAAATTTGCAGTTGATAGCATCTGTAGTACTCAGAAAAACTGCTGTGACAGACAGACGGACGGACAGACAGACAACGAAGTCTCACCATAAAGGTTCCTTTTTTACCATTTCGTTACAGAACTCTAAAAACAGAACTCTCCAGAATTGTACACGGTTTGACAATAAAAGCTTAAAAAAAAAAACAATAGAGGGATCGAAAGCTATTAGTGATAATAATTTAAAAATAACGACGAGGGCATCGAATTTGACTTAACTTTTAATTTATTTTATATAAAACATGGGAATAAAATGTTATTGTTAAACTTAAACTCTTTTAAACCTGTTTTAACACATAATTATCATGGCAGCTATAATCTAAAATAAAGTTAATTAAGAAAAATAAAGTAAAAACAAAACTTTAACAAAAAAATAAAACCTTAAAAAAAAGTCTTCAAAAACCCACAAAACAAGGTTTAATAATGACTAGCCTCCTAGGGATTGCCTATTTGGTGCCTAATAGGTACATGAAATATATCCAAGCCCGTGTCAAGTAGATACATACACAATATTATAGCAATGTCACATGAGTCTTACCGCCGACTTCGATATATTTCATGTACCTATTAGGCACCAAATAGGCAATTCCTAGGAAGTCTCCTAGGAATTGCCTATTTGGTGTCATTATTTTACCTTGTTTTGTGGGTTTTTGAAGACGGTTTTACTTTTTTGATATTTTTTTAAAACTTTTTAGTGATATAGGTACCTAACATTATTATGTGATTCACTAAAGCAACAATAGCCTAATACCAATTTCTCATCACCCTTAATAAAATGTCGCTGTCCAACATGCTGGGCCGTTAATCATTGAGGAGTTCTCCCGGTACTTCACCATTAGTTGCACTTTACCACATGCATTATGATGGATGAGTAAAAGTACCTTCATATTCTTAATAAAGAAATCCCATCGCTGCCCGTGAAACACTTACGACTTGTTGTGTTTATGATAAATAAATTATTTGTATTTGTATCTAAATACGTGAAATACGTGAAGTAAACGGACTAAAGATCTGCGGTGGTCCTCCCTGGACTTCATCATCAGTTCCTCTTCACCAAGGGTGTTTTTAGAATGCAAATTCTCTAGGCCTTACAGGAAATACCAAAATCGCTGTATGTGTGCCTATAACTTTTGAGGAGTTCCGTCGATTCCTCGTGGATTTCATTATCAGATCCTGACTTGGTGACAATGTGACTACCTCAGGAGTATATTCTTTCAAATAAACAAATAATTTTGAAAATCGGTCCACAATTGACAGAGAAATCGGTAAACATAAATATAAAAAAAAACTAACAGTGAAACTCCTCCTTTTTGGAAGTCGGTTAAAAAGGCAAGATACTCGATTTGTCATGTCATAAAATGTCGATAAAAGTCACTGCGCGAGTGCTACCTACTAAGTAAAAACTCTTTTGGCGTTCTACCTCGGCACATTTTAGCCAGCTAGCCCAAAGAATTTTTCATAACATGGATTTAAACTGTGTTTCAGATATGGTGCGCTACGGCGGCGATTGCTCGTATGTTTCGTGTGGTGGGTGTCAGCAGTGTTCGTGTTCTACGGGCTGGCGGTGCGCGCGCACGCACTAGGCGGGCAGGCAAACGCTACGTACGCGCTACTCGCCGCTGCCGAGCTGCCGGCGCTGCTGCTCAACACGCTGCTGCTCGACCGCGCTGGCCGCCGACCGCTGCTTACTGCCGCCTTCCTGATTACCGGGGCTGCGCTCGTTGCTATGTCCTGTCTGCCTGGTAAGTATAGTCCCAAAGTGACGAATTAGGGCCTCTATAGACGGACAGCTTTGAGCGATTTGGTAGTTTCAATACAAAATTACAAACAGTCAGTGCCAACCGCAGCACGACTTCTCTCTTGCAGCTGGTCTCGACTGCTCCAAGCAGTCCGTCTATGGAGGCCCTTACAACAATAACGTACGTGCTGCTCGCTGCTGACGAGCTGCCAGCGCTGCTCTTCTGTAGTCTTACCAACGTCACCCGAAAGACTTTAAGACCACTTGCATCTGTATTTTATACATATTTTGGCAACCAGGTTAAGCTATTTGATTCGGATTCGTTTCCCGGTAATCCCGATAGCGACCCGCCCTCGCTTCGCTTCGGTTAATGTTAAAATATAGCCTGCATCCACCCTGAAAGTCCATTCTGAATATAGGTGAACGAATTTTTGGAATCGGATGAATGGTTTTGGAGATTACTTCCTATATCAAAACTTACAAACTTTACTTCTTTATAATAATTATGTAGACTATCATTCTAAAAATTCCTTTTGCAGAAGACAGCGGCCACTGGGGAAAGGCACTATACATGGCAGGCAAGCTGGGCGCCACGATGGCGCTGAATGCTCTCTATGTGTACACGGCTGAGCTGTTCCCTACGAGGGCGCGCCATCGCCTCCTGGCAGCCTGTTCCACGCTGGGGCGATTAGGCGCTGTGCTGGCGCCGCTTACGCCGCTCCTGGTACGGTCATAGCTAAAGTTTTCACAATACATTTCCTTATTATAAGAAAGACAAGCAACTCTTATTAGAATAGGTAGTGTTAAATTCATGGATTTATTACCGCCAAATGCCAAATGAAATGGTTGCGAAATGAAACAGTTGACGTGCGGTTGCGTGCGAATCATTAGTAAACCGTTGTGTTCATCTACCCCTACTTGTGCACCTTATATTTGGGCCAGTCTTCACTCATTTGTTTTTTTCTCCTCAGGCGCAATACAAGCCCTGGCTGCCGACGGCCTTATTCGGAGCCCTGCCCCTCATGAGCGCGTTCCTGACGAGGCTGGTCCCTGACACGCTTCACGCTCGACTCCCTGATTCCTTCTCAGACCTGGAGCCGGCCAAGCCTGCCGACGACGCCGACGTCTGAATAAGAATCCTAAACTTAAGTGTCTAAGGTTGCTAAGGACAGAACAGTGGAAACCTAGTGAGGAGATAATTGCTGTGGAAGATATTAGATTAATATAAATTAGTATTTAAGTAAGATCCTAGATCTGCCCTTGGTCTGCCCAAGTATCAACATTATTTTCCAAGTAACATGGTGTTAGATTTAACCTGAATACCAGTGATTGTTCCTCAGGATTCTTGTTAAACTTTGTCACTTAAAATGGTGTTTAAAACATCAGATTTATCCAAGATTTATTCAATCCACAGCTGACAGTTGAACTTATCACTTCCCTTTTTTCGTCTTAAATGAATGGAAAGGGCAGAGATAAAATTTATCTGTCAGATACTGTTATCTGGAGATGGAAAAATCTGCCCTTATTTGTTCAACAGATGAAAGCCACAAGGCAACAGTGATTAATACTTATGAGTTAGTTTGACATAAATTCTTTCTAACCGTTGGCGTGTGTTCGAAATACACGTTTGGTACACACTCTGTAATATTTTGATATTTAATATATTTGAAGTTATTGGATGTCATAAAGTTTCAATCGATTAATAGGTCACAGAAAAAAATGCTCTCTCTCACTCTTAATTTATATCCTAATCGCGAGAAAGAGACCGTGTTCCGATGCTTCGTTTTTAGAAGAAAAATCCAAGGATTTTACTGCTGATTCTTGTACCGAAGGCGTGTTTTGATTGCAAGGGTGCTAAGAATACTGTCTCTTATGCAATAAGGGCATATTTGCAATTTGATTATCGAAGCATATGGCCTTTACAGTCAAGGTACAATTTTGCGCGATAACTTTAGCTCCATCCCAATCTCTCGATTTGGCTTCGGATAACGAGTGAAAGAGATTGGGTGTCCAAAGTTTCAAATTTAGGGACAAGCAGTATATTTTATGCTAAACAATACGATTTCATATTACTAAGGAGGTCAGAGTACCTAACATGTTGCCCTGAGTTTGACCAGGCAACTGCCAGTACACTCAAATTAATTTAAAACGGGCCTCGGTAAACGAAAGTTTGTACTTGCAATGACCAGTTTGCATTGTTCTTCGTATTTTTAGCAATAAGTTATAAGAGATTAGTTAAGAACTATTTGCGCAGGCGCTTGTGCTCAAAGTACAATAAAATTCAGCTCCCGTAAAATGGTCGCCTTTATCTCGGGGGATAAGTGTAGATAAAGCATTTATCACGCTCGCTCTTACTGGTTAGAAAGTGAAAGATGTCGTATTCACGTCTATCCACATCGATAAAATCGAATGTAATAGGCCCGCAGTAGAAATGTTTAGATAAGTTCATAACGCCAGCCAGGACTTCAAATATAAAGGGAATCTTCCCTATTATTGGCAAGCTACCCATTATTGGCACCATGAATTGATTTTAAGTTAATAAAGACGATAATTCTACAATCATTTGGTGCAAATAACTGGTAACTATTTTGCATTGCAATAATTGGGTGTTTTACCGTAATTGCGTATTTAACTCGTTCAAAGCTGTGAACAAAAATGTGATCAGTAGGTAGTTATATAATAATAATAAATCTTTATTCAGAGTAATTATTTTACAATATATAACTCTAGGCTATCATAACACAAGAGACAAATAAATTTTATGCCTGAACAGGGCGCTATCGCAGGGCTATTCGTTTCGTTTTTAAACCAATCGCGTCACTGGTAGATCACGTGACTCCTCGTATCACGTGATCTACGAGGGACGCGATTGGTTTAAAAACGAAAAGAATATAAACGCTAGTTAGCGTAGTGCATCTTGGCTAAGGGCTCTGGGATGATCCTGTGTTTCAGGCGTAAAAGAACTTACAAAACAAAAATGAATATAAATAATCACGAACAAAGTACATAACAAAGTATTTTTATTCGTTATATAAATTCTAAAGTAATGTAAAAACAGAACACTAATAACAAAAGTACCGAGTCAGTTGAGCAAGTAAAAGAGAAAGTTAAGGACGTGTCGTATCAAAATATCAAGAACTTAGAGCAGAAGAGAGAAGAATGGCGGACACTTCACCGCCTAGCTCTTATGTTGTTATGATGATGATGATAATCATGATGATGAGGTATTTGTAGGTACCTTCTATGAACCTACAGATCGCATTTTTGTAATCGTAATTTCGTGTCTTGGTTGGTTATTATCTACCGTATTAACTAGTATTTAAAGCTCTAGAGGTTGAATTTAATACTTTACTTGTTAGTTGAAAGGTTAAATTGATTTTTAAAATGGTGAAACCATTATTTTGTGGCCCGCAGGAACAATAATATATTATTCTACAATTCGCTCGAAATATCTGTCAAGTTCTTATGTCTCTAGTAAAAGGAGATAGTCAGATATTTTCGAGTCTAATGTTGAATAATATATTATGGCTGGAGACTGTACAAGTACACAATACGACGTTGTCTAGATTTTTGTGGAAATCTATTTTTCCAAGCGTGTGAAACGTGTGATTGTGTGTGATCTGAATCTAAATGATTCATTATTTTTAAATGCTCACTACCATAGTTTAGTAAAGTAGGTACTGATTGTGCTCTAGTTTTGCACTGTTAGAATAAGTTGCTATTAAATATTTTCAGACGTCGCCTGTCGTGCTTGCACCAGAGCATTGTAATTATACTTAATGTTGAAAAAAGTTATTGAAACTAGTGATGCTTTTATTTATTCACACTCCCTAAATTCCTTAAGGCTTCTACTCCAACGAAGCGGAGACGAGCGGAAGCGAGCGGAGCGGAGCTGTAAAAAATGGTAGGTGATTCCACTGAAGTAGAGACGAGCGGAGGCGAGCGGAGGCGAGCGGAGGCGAGCGGAGGCGTCCGGAGCTTATTCGCAAATTCGACTGCACGTTTTCTGACCATTAATAAAGCGAAGATTATTTACAAGATAATAAAAAACAACGACTTGCTTGTTATTGCCTTTTTAGTCGCACTATCGGCAAGCCTAGGTCTACTAAATTAGATAACTCAGTTTATGAAGTCCTTCTTAATAAAGGGTGCCTACGCAACCGGCCCGGCCCGTCCGTCTGTCTGTATCTCATGAACCTTAACGTAGACAATTTTCACAGAGTGTGTATTTTATTGCCGCTATAACAACAAATAATAAAAATAAAATAAAATTAATAATCACATGATAATATTGGAACAAGCGAAACGTACGGACATAGTTTTAGTTCCGACTGGATAACAAAAATTGGTGGAAATCGGTTAACATTTAGAGGGTGGAAAACGTTATCGCCGTTTGTATGGAAAGCCGTCCACTCATAATCCTCTTAACAATCGCTGTTCTTGTACTATGGTGCGGGTACCACCTTTCCGTATGCGAGTCCGATTCGCACTTGGCCGGTTTTTACCTACGATGTTTAGTCGGAGCCGGAGTTATCCTTACCGCAATCTCCGCCAAGTCGAGCAAAAAAAGGCACGGCCGTACCATCCTTTTCCCGAAGCCATTCGGGCCATTTTCGACCTCCCCTGTTTAATTTATACAGAACGACATGACAGCGATACTTTATTCAAAATCCTATTATTTTTTAATTTTTCAAAAGTATCTCCGTTCTCCGCGTCCTTTAAATTCCATTTCCTTTCCATTTTCTTGTAACATCCATGCAGTACTTTTACCAGTCGTCTAATAATCGTCTGAATTTACCCATTAAAAACCCCAATGAGTTGGCTACAAACCGGGAGATTCATCAAGTGTCCTTAGGCGATCATGAAGGCCCACGCAACGCGAAAGTGGATTCACTTTGCTCTCGCGACAGAACCAAGTAGGTACCGGCTAAGATATAGATAAATTCGGGTTTGTATTGTCCCTATTTAGAGAAGTATTTAGTTTTGTAGTTCAATAATGTGTATAAGTGCAAGTGCACAAAAATAATTAAAACTAAACGCTAAAGGACATTTTTCTTTACTTTTAATTTTAAAACTGGTTTATTTTGCAAGGTATCACTCTAATTATATAGGTTATGTTATTAGTTTTATACCTACTTAACGTACACAATGTGTTTAAAAAAACCTAAGCGCTGTTTAGAATAAAATAGTTATACAAATGACTGCACAAGCATGACGGACAATTGAAGCGGCGCAAGCGCTTGCACAATGCGTTGCCCGAGAGCGCGGGCGCAGTACACTGGGATCACAGGCCCGGCCCTGACCGAGCTTTGGCAGAGGCAGCTTCAAGCCCGCTGGCTTCAGTAACTCGGCGAGCATGGACTAAACCACTCGTGCAACTACTCTAACAGGAAAAAGCCGGCGCAAATTGAGAAATCTCGTCTTCTGGTGTTCCAAAATGAGCAAGAGTGAAAAGTGTTCCAAAGAGCCAGTGATGAAGGGAGCTGGGATTGACTGTGATGCCGTGGTCGCTCAGCTTGGGGGATGGTTTCGCGCGCGCGTACTAATATGTGCCGCAATGGCTGCCATCCAAGTCGGGCTGCTCCACACTACGTATATTTTCCTAGCTGGTGACGTGCCTTACAGGTTAGTGTTTTGATACCTTAAGAGGTTGGAAATGATGGCAGATGATATGCTGGAGCCACGACCAAATAGTTTGTTCTTTTTAACCTGCCTTCAATTTTTTTTTACTTAATATAATAAAGAGATTTCGTTTTATGTTTGCTGCTAAATTTTTGCAAAATACTTAGGTACTACCAACAGACTACAAAAACTATTTACATTCGATACGTCGATCGAAACAGAAGACTGATATTTTTTGTTAATAAATTATTTTTATACAGTATAATATATATATATATATACATACATATATATATATATATATATATATATATATATCTTTTTAAAGTATGTTTAGCTAAAAAAAGCTAAAATACGTTTTAAAGCTTGTCATGTGACTGGCGCGCTTATACTCTGAAACAGGGTTCCACAAACAAAACCACAAATACATAAATAAATAAATAAATCACTACATAATGTAGTATAAAACAAAGTCGCTTCCTACTGTCTGTCCCTTTGTATGTATGTACCTACGCTTAGATCTTTCGAACTACGCAACGAATTTTAATGCAGTTTTCACCATCAATTAGATAATTTTTCATGGAAGGTTTATGTATATAATAGTACCCAGAGCAAAGCGGGGCGGGTCGCTAGTACTGGCATAAATATAACGTGACCGATCCAAATGTGTCAGTATTGGAAATGTCCGAAATTATAGGAGGATTTTTTTTCTCAATATAAGTAGTTGTTTTAGAATAAAAGAGAATCCGCATTTCATTATTTCCAATAGCTAAAAGTTAAAAGATATATATTCAGTAAACGGCCGCACATTTACGTACGTCAAAATATCAACCAGCTCTTACCGCAAATCGAATTGAAATGCAGTTTTTTCTTAATGGTGGCTTAGAACAAATTTTCCCTATGTCATAAAGTTTCGGACTTCCCCGTACTGACCCACCTAGTTTGGTTACTTTGTATGTCTTCGGTAAATACGGAAAATGTGGTGTTATAAGTACATAAGTCGTCGAGTTGTGGAACCAAATACCTTCTAAAAGTTTTAGTTTTATGCTTTATTGCTCATGCTTTAAACGTGACCCTTAAAGCCATGTAAAGTCTAAAGTACTTTTTCATCAAAGTACTTTTTCTTTTTAATTTCTTTGGAAAGCCAAAACAGCCAGCTACATGTTGCTCATGTCGTCGGAGACAACCTCCTCCAGGGCCCGTATTATGGTCGCGTTTATCGCGTGACAAAACGTGGTTAAGCATCCGTCACTTTCTGACACGTATATAAGCGCGAGGGTGACGGATGCTTTATCCACGCTTTGTCACGCGATAAACACGGCTATAATACTGGCCCTGGAGGAGGTTGTGTCTAAACACGGCCATAATAAGCTCGCAGGAGAAGATCGGGATCGTCGATCCTAGTCCCGATTAACGTATTCGGTGCCAGTGTCGCTCCAGAGCCCTTAGCCAAGATGCCCATCGCTAACGTTTCTATTCGTTTCGTTTTTAAACCAATCGCGTCACTGGTAGATCACGTGACTCTCCGTATGACGTGATCTACCAGTGACGCGATTATTGGTTTAAAAACTAAACGAATAGAAACGCTAGTTAGCGATGGGCATCTTGGCTAAGGGCTCAGAGCGGTTAGCACCTCTTGTATTTTCTCGCTCGTCTCTCAGTATGTCTCTATCGTTATACAGTAGTTAAAAAAAATCGCGTCAACACAAAATCGGCCGATTGAACTAATATATCGCTTAATAACGGATCCATGCGGATGACGTCACGTGGTATCCATTATTCTTGTGTACCAAAACCTTCTCCAGAATGTAACAAATACTTTGCTGAAAACCGCATCTAAATCGGTTCAGCCAAACGCGAGATAATCGTGGACAAACATACATACATACATACATACAAACATACAGGTCAAACTGAGAACCTCCTTTTTTTTTTTGAAGTCGGTTATAAAGGGAGATCCGAGCGACGAACAAGTCGCGGACCACTTGTGCTAGCCGTCCAACGGGCTTAACATGCATGCGCGAGATAAAATTAGACAGATGCTAGGGAAATTTTATCTCGCACATGCATGCAAAGCCCGCAGGTGTGTTAAAATTTCATACATTTGGAGGTTAGGCGGCGGTGAATCGAGCAGTGGATTTTATGATTGGTCTACCACGGAACTTTGTCGTATTACATCAAGTTACTTTATTATGAGAGGAAATCATGCTTTATTTTATCAACAAAGTCCATGATGGTACAAGAATGCTTGAATGAATGGAGAGCAATTCCAAAGGGGCAATTCTTCGAGCGTTTCAACCGCTCTCTTTCCCCTGATCGCATTAATGTCGATGCTATTTTCGGTTATCTTGTAGAGTGCCCTAACTTCTAAAAATAACTGAAAATTATATATAAATGGTTAGGATATATCCTAATCTACAGAAAATTCAACATTAAGCGACCAGGGCTCCTAGCATGCAAACACGAGATAAAATTTGACAGGTGCTAGGGAAATGAATACATCTATTCCATATTCTAGCGTAAGACTTAACGCTTAAGGTTTAAAATAAAAGTGTCCCGTCTTGATAAAATCACTATAAAAATGTTAATCTCGCAATAGTCGCTTAGTAATAAAAGGTAATAAAAGTCAGGATAATTTTGGTTTTAAACCTTAAGCGTTAAGACTTTCATTAAAATATGGAATAAAATGTATTCGTTGCCCTGGCACCTGTCAAATTTTATCTCGTACATGCATTTTAAGCCCGCAGGGGAATGAGAGCGGTTGAAACGCTCGAAGAATTACCCAAAGCGAGATGTTGTAGCTGGTTCGCGTTGGTTAGGTTAGGTTAGGTTCGGTGCGTTCGGCGGATCGGAAGCAACAGACACGTAACAAATGTCCCCGACTTTGGATCCGTTAGTTTCGCCTGGTTAAACCAATGGTTAAACAAAATTTTTTTTATTAGAAAACTGAAAAGTTACTTAAAATTCGATACATGTTGGTAGTGACCCTGCCTACGAAGCTAGCGTCCCGGGTTCGGATCCCAGTATGGGCAATGATTTGTGTGTGTGATGAGCGCGAGTATTTGTTCCTGAGTCATGGATGTTTTCTATATATTTAAGTATGTATTTCTCTATTATGTATTAGTATGTATACTGTTGCCTGGTACCCATAGTAGGTTAGTTTATACATTTTGACAGCTGTTAACACTCTAATCGTCTGTTAAGTCGTTGGTGAAATCCAACATTAACCTTATCTATAAATCCACGGTTTTAACTTTGAGAACATAGTTTTTAGAGAACATAGAGTTTTACATAGCAAAAAAAATAACAATTGACTATCGTAAGAACGATAAAAAAAAATTGAAAGCAAGTGAATAGGTTCGGTTCTTTATTATTGTAATACACTGTCTGGTCAAACATTGACAAATCAGAACTGCTACTGGCACGTTAGTGGCTTTATTGTGACACTATTTATTACACGCATTTTATAATGCCCGTGACACACCAACAAATTATTTTTTGAAACCCAGGCGATACTTATAAATAACGTTACCGATAAGAACGCTATCGTTGTGTTGTTGTGTGTGTATGTTTTGGTTTCGTTACTAAGCTGTCTATTTTTTAGATAAAATAAACACATCTTACTACTTACTAGTTGGTAGTGACCCTGCCTACGAAGCTAGCGGTCCCGGGTTCGAATCCCGGTATGGACAAAATATTTGTGTGATGAGCGCGAGTATTTGTTTCTGAGTCATGGATGTTTTCTATGTATTTAAGTATGTATTTCTCTATATAAGTATGTTTATCGTTGTCTAGTACCCATAGTACAAGCCTAGAGCTTAGTTTGGGACTAGGTCAATTTATGTGAGATTGTCCCCTGATATTTATTTATTTATTATTTATTATAATTAAACGAGAAATTATTATATATATATTTGTACTCACGTTCTCGAAAACGGCTCTAACGATTTCGATGAAGTTTGCAGCATGGGGGTTTATGGGGGCGAGAAATCGATCTAGCTAGGTCTCATATCTGGGGAAATTCGTTTTCCCCGTATTTTCACGCAAAAAGATTTCCCGCGCAATATGATACGTAATTTCGAGGCGGCTGCCGCCGTCTGAATAGACTGATGGTTAGAGCGTTGGCCTACTAAGCAAACACTGCGGGGTCGAACCCCGGCTGTGGAGCAGTTTTATTGTTTACTTTTTGTTTTTGTATATAAAATCAATGAAAATCGGTTTCGACCCGAGCGACGACGCTTGGTTTCCAAGATACTATCAATTATTTGGCACTTAAGTATTATCATTTAATAAGATACCTTCTTCGACTATTAAACATACTAACGAATTTAAATGTTATTGTCCGTGTAAAACCTCCATTGCCATTCTGTGCGTATTGAAACAAAGTAAACTACTATTTGCCCACGACTCTGTCCGCTTAGAATAGAGAATAATAAAAAGTCATTCATGTAACAAATAGTAGAGAAAAAATATTTTTCGAATAACTATAAAAATAACCAAGATATAAGTAATTAAAAATTTGTTTATATCTGTTTCTAGAAAAACAGAATTTAACATGGAGTTTATATGGCCGTAGTGCGCGCTGACGTCACAGTTCATGTCGGATTTTTTTTCACTTTTTGCCATCTCTTTTAGGGTATTTTCATATTTTGCGCATAAAAAAAATTCAAGATTCCCTATTCGTATATCTTTGGAATGGCCCGATTTTCCAGAACAAAAAGTACCTTTGTACAGTCGCCATCATAATATATTGCAGCAAACAAGGTGCTCACAAATATCTGAACACGACTCTATTGTCAAGGCGTTAGAGTACATGTTTAGATATTTTTGACCACTCTGATATGTACAGATATATTTGATGGCGAACTGTACCAAATTTCACATCGGTTAAGGCGTTAGACCTTGAAGTTGGAACAAACAAACAATCACACTTTTGGCAAACGCTAGTTAACAAATAAGTTTGTATCGTTGCGTCACAAACTGCTCACGTCATTGATCAAAGAAAGACCTATTTAATCATCTAATCAATCAAATAAATTGTTTATTATATTACTGAGGTAGTAAATAGTGGTTATATTTTATAGTACTGCTATAACATGGCGTAATCACCAATGGCATACAATTATTGTTACACAAGTAACCTATACTTATATATTAGTCCGCAGATAGGAATTACCGCAATGAAACACTAGTAATTTAGATATATAGGGAAAACATTTTGCAAGCTTCAAAAACATAATTGTTTGTGTATTGATATTACCACGGACTATATAAACCCTTCCCTACAGTCGGCTAAGGGACACATCTAGACAAAGCAAATGTGGGGGGTTCGCGGGGCGAGAGAGGGGCGGTAGCGAGCACAAGCTGCCATGTACTCGCTTGGGACACGCCGTTCAGGAGTGGCGCATTTTAGTGACGCATCTTATTAAGTGTTTCGTTGGAGTTATATTGGTTCATATTGTGCTGTGAGCGACTGTATGTTATTACTGGTTCTATACATACAAGAACTAGCACAGTGGCGGATCCACGGGGGTGGTAAGGTCATGACCACCCCCTTCGGTACTCGTAGATACGAGATTCAGAAAAAGAACAGAATGAAAAAATTAAACCACATTTTTATCCGTCTCGCACTTGACCGAATTTGGGTTTTCGGTAGTTAGGTGACCACCCCCTAATCTGAAGGCTGGACCCGCATATGGAACATACTAAGTAAAAATAAATAAATAAATGTGACAACCCTTCCGCAATAACGAAACTCCAAAACCGGTGTGAAGTTAGCGGCCAAAAGTTGGCGGCCGATTGGCTCCAACATTTGGCCGCCCACTTTAAGCCGCTAACTTCACACCGAATAAAAAAAATACGTATTGAAAATTAGGTCGATATTTGGCCGCTAAGTCATATCGTCTAAACCAATCGAGGTAGAGGTTTATTAAAAGCTGTTTTAGATAGCTCCTTAGATACGCAATAATACACTTATAGTGACATCCCATTCATCGATCTAGAATCTAGAAATAATTTAAAAAATAAGAATTTAAACTTATTATTTTGGCCGCTCAGGTAATTACCTTCTAAACTAAACGAGATAGAAGGCTAGAAAAAGCTAGTTTTAAAAGCAATTCAACATTAGGTTCATCATTAAAAAAATATGTATTAGAGAAACAATCTTAATTTTACAGCTGTTGGTTAACTGACTGAGACCTATGTCTCTATGTCCCCATACATCGACATCATTCTTTTCCGCTGCAAAGTTAATTTTGTCCATCAATCCAGTTTATCTCTTCGTTAGAGCAATGTTCGGTGCTTTTATATTGTATTTGTAGTAATGGTGTCGGAACTTCACTGAGCATGACCTATTGAACAAAAAAGATTTATTGAAATTTGTCCCGTGAGTTAAAAGTTACGTGTGAACATACATAAAAAAGCAAAAAATAAAATACATACAGTCGAGAACGTAAAACCTCCTCCTTTTTTGAAGTTTGTTACAAAACATTTTTGAAACTAGCCTAAGTTTTCTCAACGAGTTGGGTACTTTACGACAAACATCAGACACCTGGGGAGCCCAAGCCATACAGCTGTTAATAGTCAGATCCAGGTCTTTCAACTCATCGCTAATAAATTGTGTGTGTGTGCGGGGCCCGGCGCTTGCATTGATGATGTCATTTATGTCAAATAGGTCACAAATAGTGGCGCGCGACGGCGGCTGTGTTCAGTTGACAGAAATAAAAAACCTGGGGGCCGCAAGGATCTTGCTTATCAAACACCCTATTTAGTTTACTCCTGAATGACCTGCCACGTGTCATCAACACCAATGATTGCAACATATTTATGTATGCGGATGACGTGACGGCCGTCATCACCGGCTCGTCCCCTAAACAACTGGAACAGAATGTAAATTGCACTGTCCGTCAACTCTGCCAGTGGTTTGAAATAAACGGCTAAGCGCTGAATAAAGAAAAAACATTATTTATGAGGATCAGCCTAAACGGTCACGTGCCATAACCTGTAAAGGTCAGTGCTGGCGAAGACCTAATCCAGCAGGTAAGTACGACAAAACTGCTAGGCTTCTCTATCGACAGTGGTCTGCGGTGGGATGGTCACATTGACCAACTGTGCGCGCGACTTGGCAGCGCGTGCTATGCCTTAAGACGCCTTGAAGTACCGCGACCAGAGACGTCGTTAGGAGCTGCTATTTCGCGACAGTGCACTCGCTGATTTCATACGGTACAGAGCTGTGGGCACAGGCGGCGGACTGGAACCGCGTCTCCGTCCTTCAAAAACGCACCGTGCGGACAATAGCTGGCGTATCTGACGACGTCTCCACTCGCGGTTACTTCAAACAATACGGCATCATGACTTTGCCATGCATCCTCATTCAAGCAGCCAGTCTACGTCAGCGGCCCGTTAATAGCAGCCAGTCTACGTCAGCGGCCCGTTAGTCGTGGTCCGTATACGTAAGTGGCTCCGTGCCAAGTGATAAGAGAAAAGCGGAGCGTTACTCCTTACGCATTCTTATATACTCCAGCATGAAGCTTTTGCCCAGTTTTTTGTACCCTGAACGTTCCATTATTAATTAATTGATTAGTTCAAAAGTGAATCACTCTGAGTGTCAATAAATGTGTGTATAAAGTTATGTATGAGAGTAATCAAGTCACGTAAACTATTGATATTTTGACAGGTGACAATGTGAAAATTTGTTTGAAGATCTGCTCGTGCCTTTGGTGCTATTGCGAGATAATGGAACAGCTCATGTTCTTAACGCTTGTTCCTCATTCCACACTGGTTAATTCCAAGTACGGCAATGACAGTTTAGAGTTTAAAAGCGTAGAGAATGTTGCTGCAATAATGCATGCATCAGAAGAATAATTTGGACGCCGGCAGAAATTGAGCGGCAGAACCTACGGATCTGTGCAAACAGCCTCACACAGCAGACCGACGGTCGCGCCGAGCGTCGTGTGAGTTGTGTTGTGGAGCACGCCGTTGGCAGAAAAACGCTCGACTCCCATTAAGCATCGGCGGATCGAACCCAGTCACGTACAAACCTATTATCTTGTACGTTGTACTGCAGTTCTTGGCTCTCACGGCACTGTCCAGCACCGAGTGTTTCAGTTACGGTACTACGCGTCTCGTGACAATGAGAAACTTTGTGATTGCTGCATGAAGATGCGGGCATTTAAAGGAACAACTGCCGAGGGTACACGTTTATTTGTGAGTACACAGTTACAATAAGCGTTTAATATTGATAACAATCATTCAACATGCTGACGACAGATTTTATTTGCAATGACTGCCACCTGTGAGAACTTAGAAACTCGCGACATTGGGTTTGGAAGACTCGGCCAAACGTGATATCAGCGCTTTATACACCTGTGAGTTCACATTTTTGTGAAGCAGCAGCAGCAGGAACCAATCTCCAATCTGAAGTTTCTTGTATACTGCATGAATCTCATCAGCATTTTTAATGTGCCTCGTGGATTGGAGCAAATACAATCGGAAGGAAGAGATGAATAAGGTATGTATCCAGTAGATGATAACAACTATATTCACAATTGCTACAAAATGCATCCAGAACCACAAACAACTGTAGATTTTTTCATTGAGCAGGTTGTGTGTGAGGTGGCAAATCCCTTCAAATTCTCCCTCGCGGCCTGTCGGGCTATATTTCTCGAACGTACATATAGTTTTCATTGGGAATAGTTGACCAATACGTTTCTCCATGTCGTCACGATTCATAAATAGAGCATAAATTCCATAAAATTGGAACCCGTCGCCGATGAATCGATGCATGAAAAGTATTTGTCCTACTACGTTGATGACATGCAACAATTTACATATAAAATATTTATATGCGTAACCGTTGTGGGTATGAAGGTTCTCGAAAAAATATTTTGATAAACTCTCTGCCTTCTCTTGTACTATCTCATCATAGAGAATCGGACAACAGATCCCACTGGTCAATGCTTCTATTCTTCCGTCTTCCCATGACTTCCATATCCAATGTGGCATGTAGAAGAACACTGCCTGCAGGAACAAAGCGAGACAGACCCAGGAGTAGTAGCTACAATACCTCACTCGAGTGCTCCCGGTGTGATTTCCGCCCACTTCCGCATGCTCGGCATTTTCTTCTCGAACAAATGTTCCTTGAACAAAACAATAATTATTCAGCCTGCCATGTTCGTATTCTTTAAACTGGCAATCCATAGGATCCGCTAAGTATTCCCGTGATGCAACCAAAATAGAAAACGCAAGGAGAATCAACACTGTTAATTTATAATAGGAGCACAAGAAGATGTTGTCAATGTGAATCGCTGGCGGGGCCGCAGAGGGCTCGAGGCCCTCGAGCCTCGAGCCTCGGGCCTCGAGGCGGAGGGCTCGTATACGGTGGAACATCTCAAGGGACTGGAAGCAAACTAACCAGTAATTTCGGACCGACGGACGTTTTATATAGAAGAGCCGGACAAACTTCCCTTGACGCAAGCGCTGGTCTATATTAATTATATATGGCTCAGCCAGTAGAAAACGAAAACACATGCGTCAAGAAGTAGGTAATAAAGATTTCTGTAATAAAATATTTAAGAACCATTAATGAGAAGCTCAACAAACTTTACATTTTATTTGGACAGTTGCCAGAATCCCCGATGATTTGACAACCGTGTGACTTTAACTATTTATAACATGAGCTGGATAATAATCAATTCAAAACGTTATCACGCGCTTGTGGGTAGTGGACAACCTGTCCGTGATCATGGGGATTCCCATATTATTGTAGGTCTTGTGCTGGTGTATCAGTCAGAGCCTACGGCTGAGATAGTACCTATATACCATTGTTGTCAAACTGCAATTGCATAGCTACTGGTGACGTCCATTGAGGCTGTTCGTTTCTGATGTTAGTCAGTAACGTACACCTCGCATCAGCTTCAGAGGAAACCAATTATTGTATGTTGACATGCAATGCTTGCCGATAGCGATATGCACGCTGTAGTCCCTGAGAAACTCTCGGTATGGCGCGACATGCTGCCAAATGAGTTGTGAACGGCATCCCGAAGTTATACAATACCTGACTACGAAACTGCCACATTCTGTATGTTGACAGAAACATTATCGAGGAAATCCTGAGTCAGCATAGTTCATTGGTTCGGATACTGGTTGTTTGAACGATAAGCTACAACAGCGTGTGTGCCTTGTCAAACATCGTCGCGAACAAACCTCATGCCTCAGCGCTAACGGTAGAAGTGCCAGAGAACCGATGAGCTGCAATGAAGACGGTAGTGCACCGCTCAGCGATTTACTATGCGCGGGCGTGCTATACTACCAAAGATACCATGCGCCTGCTTGCATTAATTGATTAGAATGCAATTGGACTCTTAACAATGAGCATGTTTCATCATTTCTGCATATGAGGTCAAGGGCATACGAAAAAAAAAGAACCACGAATGTTCGTTTATTTACATGTATATAACTATGTACATGTTCGTGTATAATGCATAGGTACATCTTTATGTATAACATATGGGTACAATGAGTGTTCTACACTGATAACAAGCACTTGACATACTAACGACAAATTCTATGTATGTTTGTAATGCACGCCATCCATGGAACTCGATTTCACGGATCCGTAGACTGAGTCCGTATCATCAGACTCACACTGTGCAAGTTCCGATATTAGCTGTTTAAAAACCTGCTGGTTAATGTTCTTCTCGAGTAGTATCAGCATGAACCAATCCCCAATTTGAAGTTTGTTGAATGCTGCACGCACCTCATCCACTCTGTTCCTGGTAGCCGACAATCGAAATACGCGAAATCTGAAGGAAGGGGAGATTAATGTTATTATGCGGTATACCAGACTACTTATGATCGCTACGAAATGGAGCCAGACGTGAGTAACCGCGAATGGAGACGTCGTCGGATACGCCAGCTATTGTCCGCACGGCGCGTTTTTGAAGGACGGAGACGCGGTTCCAGTCCGCCACCTGTGCCCACAGCTCTGTGCCGTATGAAATCAACGAGTGCACTGTTGCAAAATAGCAGCTCCTAACGATGTCTCTGGTCGCGGTACTAGCAAGGCGTCTTAAGGCATAGCACGCGCTGCCAAGTCGCGCGCACAGTTGGTCAATGTGACCATCCCTCCGCAGACCACTGTAGATAGAGAAGCCTAGCAGTTTTGTCGTACTTACCTGCTGGATTAGGTCTTCTAACTTCTAACTAAATAATGCTAATTATTAAATCGATTACATTTAGATAACGTTATTAATCAGTTGCTGTCATTTTCTTTGTTATAGCAATAGAATAAGACGCAGCAAATTTAATCAAACTTAAAAATAATTGACGTCTCTGAGTGCGGCAGTTATAGCTTGACGCAGGTGAAGGCTTTGAAGTAATGCAGAATTCTGATAATTTTTTTCATAATTGTAATAAATTATATAAATAAAAGTAACAAGTTTGTATGTGTTTGCCGAGTGCTGGTAAATATTGTTGTGTAGAGGTCGCCGCTACGTCATCCACGCTGCGTGTGCATGTGTGTGTGTCACACATATGCCGTGCGTTAACATACCGTTAGTTAATAACATACGCTATATAAAAACCGTGTACCTATTTCGATTGCTATACGTAACACAATGTTATTAAACTAATAGTGGGTGCGTTATGCAACCTATTTACATTGTAAACTACTCTAATATTTGACTAAACCGACCTTTTCGGTGTCGCAATCAGCCAGCCAGTGAACTTGACTACTTGATAATGACATACTTGATTGAGAAGTAGTTGAGAGACAGGTAGCCCACATGCTGGGCTACCTGTCTCTCAAGCACCCGTATAAGGCTTTTTTTCCACCAGAGATGTGCTATGCTACGTTGCTATGGATGCGTTTGATCTTAAGGTTTCAAATAAAAGTGTCGCGTCCTGACTTTTATTACCTTTTATTACTAAGCGACTGTAGCGATTTTACATTTTTATAGTGATTCTATCAAAACGGGACAGTTTTATTTTAAACCTTAAGCGTTAAGTCTTGAGGCCGTTGGAGCCTGAGTGGAAAAAGAGAAGATTCAAGAGGTGCTAAGCGCTCAGAGGTATACCTCTATAGAGCGGCTCTAGTTGGACTATTTGGAAGTGACAGTTGTCAGGTGAGATCTATGTCGTATTATGCACGTAAAAGTTTCGAAAGACATTCTCTAAATGTTGCTAAAAAGCACATTAAAATCTGTTGAATAGTTTAAAATAACTACACAGACATACAGAGAAAGGGCAAATTCATTTTATTGCCACAGTATATAGGTGGTGCTATTCGTAGCAATATGAAAGGTCATGGGTTGGGATGACCTTCATTTATCTACCTTTTGATTAATGTGATTTCATTTTATTCAAATTATATATATATTTATCAAAAATGTATAACTCCCTAGTTATAGTCTCAGAAACTAGATTTAAGCAGAAGTCCAGAGGTAGAGTATATCAATAAGAATCCGAACCGTGCCAACGTATGGTCCGCGATTTTTATTTGTTTTTTTATGGGAACTAGTGACCCGCCCTAGCTACGCCTGGGTGGGATTTACTTAATAAATATAAACCTTCGGGTGGATATCCACGATTGTTAAAACCGCATGTAAATCTGTTGCGGTTTGAAAAGAACTAAGCGGAGAAAATGATCAAGAAATATAGCGTCTTTATTTATTCTATGTATATTTAGTGATAATCAGATTTCTGGCTAATATTCATGATTGTACCAAAACAGTTTTTTTTTATATTGTCTAATAGCGGCTCTTGCGTATGGCATTATCACTTAATGCCGCGCCGGTGGCGGCCAGCCTGCAGGGTATGTATAGAAGTGGTCGTTTCGCAACGTTAGATTGACAGATTGTATGGGCTTGACGTGATCTTGACAGTTCAGGTGATAATGACATACATACCGAAGTGGGTGAGAGGCAGGCCCAGGGTCCGATAGTTTAAATAGAGCCGACGTTTCATTAAACACTTTTGTTTGTTCGGTCGTCTTTCGTACCGTAGAAATATCGTGTTGCCTCGAGGTTTACCATCGCGTTTACGATTTATTTAGTCCTGTCTAACCTAAAATAAAACAAGTTAGGTGAATCTCACGCAAATTGTCTTATATAAAAAACATACATGACTCAGGAACAAATACTCGCGCTCATCACACAAATATTTATATTTTGCCTCGTTGCTCCCATTGAAGTACATATTTTGTTTAAAAAAAATAAATGTGTAAAAATATGCAAAAATATAACGTGTCTAAAAATATATACTTATTTTAAAAATCTGACTACCTACCTATACAATGTACGCGCTTCTTGGTAATTTTTCGAGCGTTTCAACCGCTCTCATTCCCCTGGTCACATTAATGTCAAAACTCCTGTAGCTATCTTTGGATGCTATTTTGGTTATCTTGTAGATTCCCCTGACTTCTACAAAATAACTGAAAATGCTATCCTAATCTACAGGAAATTCGACATTAACGCGACCAGGGGAATGAGAGCGGTTGAAACACTCGAAGAACTCCCCTTTCTATTGCTAATTAGAAAGTGACAGAAGGTTCCTTGATGACACAAGATAAATCAAACAATAATTATATTACTTGTAACATTTTAGAACTTGAAACGTTTCATTAGCCGCTCAGCCGGCGCCCTTGTATTTTTTAAATGCATGATATTTGACGTTCTCAATATAAAGGGACCTTATGGAGGAAGGCAGTTACGCTCTTCTTGTTTTTGTAACTATACGAATACTATGGTAACAGTTCTAAAAACGGCGTAACCGCCTGCCTCCATAAGGTCCCTTTATACTGAAAACGTCACATATTGCAAGCTACCTTTTATCCTACCTCCAGCGTTTCAATGAGTTTTTGCAGACGTAAGGAATCCTTATAAATACTGTCCATTATATGAAAGAACCAAAGGCACATATGTACAAACGAATTGGTATTGCACATGCGACCTCTATAAACCTACAAAGGGCTGTGAATAATTCGCAGATGCGTAACGTCTTTTATACGGTTCCGTACCTCAAATGAAAAAAAAATGGAACCCTTATAGGATCACTTTGTTGTCCGTCTGTGTCTGTCAAGACCAGTGATCGGAATAGGTAGAGTATATTTACCTAAACTTGACGCTTGTTCATTCATGCGTGAGTGAGTTGGGAACACATTATTGAATGAACATGCATCAAGTTTAGGTAAATATACTCTACCTATTCCGATCACTGGTCAAGACCCTTTTTCTCAGGAACGCGTGGAGGTAACAAGTAGAAATTAAAATATTTTTTTAGGTCTGCAATCAAAAGATACGGCCGTTTATAAATGCCGCATATTTAAGGGAATCACAAGGGAATCAAAACCATAGGGTACTTCCCGTTAACTTAGAATCCTGAAATTTAGCAAGATGCAACGTCTTATAAATAAATAAATAAATATCAGGGACAATCTCACACAAATAGCCCTAGTCCCAAACTAAGCTCTAGCTTGTAGGTACTATGGGTACTAGACAACGAAACACATACTTATATAGAGAAATACATACTTAAATACATAGAAAACATCCATGACTCAGGAACAAATACTTGCGCTCTTCACACAAATATTTGCCCATACCGGGATTCGAACCCAGGACCACTAGCTTCGTAGGCAGGGTCACTACCAAGTAGGCTAACCGCGTCATCCCACAGAGCACAAGTAAAGGAAAAAATCCGAAAACTGTTAAATTGTAGTTAGTTATATTACATAAAAATATTGTCCAATATAAACTGACACGTACTAAGTGACATGCACTCTCATACTTAGTGAGTATCAGCTTACACTGCACTTGATTTATTATGTGATGTAACGACAAATTAACGGTTTTCGAATTTTTTCCTTTACTTGTGCTATAAGACATCGCTTCAACGGAAAGTACCCTATAGGTTTTGATTTCCTTGAGATTCCCTTGAATATGCGACATAAACGGCGGAATTTCAAAAGGATAAGCTATGTTATTCTGTTAACGTTATGTCATTCTGTTCGACTCAGTCGATGAATAGCCGGCGAATTTACGTCGTCCGTCAAGGTGGGTAAATGACATTCAACTGCCTGCACATTCATTTAGTCGCTGGTTTCACAGACGACAGATCGTCCCTCAGATCGCCTTTGACACTCACGGTATTCTGTTACATCACACGCGCACGGTCGATCTCAAAGGCGAGTTGAGTGACAGAACTTATAAAGCTGGCTACATAATATGCTCATAAAATTACGATGTTGTGTGGTTATTCTTATTCTATCTAGTCATTCTTACCAATTAGTATATAAAATTGAATAAAAGGAGATAAATAATAAAATAACTTGGATTTAATAACAGTTTTCTTTGACTGACCTCAACTGACAAAAACCATAGCCTAACAATTTTTTTTTTCAGATTATTCGGTAAATTGGCCACATCCACTGAGTATATAATCCACAGAATTAGTACTTGCATAGAAACCGCACTATAAGTTGATTGCCCTGAGTTACTTTCTTGCGTTTCGTTTAATACGCCCACACGTCCTAAAAGGTATTACCCCCCCTATATCACTTGGGTTAGCATCATCCAGATACAGACAAAACAGCTTCTTGGCGCGTGCTGGTAAGGGCTTGAATAATTTGGTCAATGATAATGATATGGATGTTGACATATTTAATTGTAAAATCCCTTCTGTGAGGCGAAGTCTGACGTCAAAATATTTTAGTTGAGCAGCATTATTTATTTGTCTATTGCAAGTAAGATATTGTTATTTTAGTATAATTTTATTTTGTTTTGTTTATTGTTTGATATATTTTTTGCGTAGGTGTGTAGTGCAAGTGCGTGGCACTTTAGTGTTTAATTTAACTTGATATTCTTACTTTGTTGTTATACGTGAAATCCTATAATTGGTTTTATGTTTCATATACTTTTTTTACGCTGATGTTACAACTGTTGGGTTTCCTAAATAAAAAAATAAATAAAATAAAAAAAATAATAAGATGAACTTTGTACCAGCTATATATCTCTACTTCATAGATTACGTATTTCCGTAAAAGGAAGTAAAACAATAAATAGGCTGTTTTTTCTTCTTTAACTGTCATTGCCAAAAGGTTTTATACGTCAAATTAGAATGGACCGCATGAGCCCGCTATTGGACCCCCACACGAACCTCCAGTAATACAAAATTAAAATGTCGTTATGCGAACAGTTCATTTTGTGTGAGGGTGACTTCTTCATTTAGTAGCTTTATTAGTTTGACAGTGTTGTGAATATATATCGATATTTTCAAATTTCAAAAAAAAATACGTGATAGTAGAATCGATTAGACAAAAAGGCAGGGAAAATTGGATACCGAAGAGATACAGCAAACTATGGCAAAGGAACAGACAGTCACGCGGGTCGTCCTGTAACCCTTTTTTGGTGTGATTTGATTAAATGCAATCTGCGATTGTGCTGCCATCTGTACAACGGAGAAAAATACGAAGTGATTGAGTTTTATAAAGGCAGTTTATGCTGGAATATTTTAATGAGAAGTCGAATGATGAAATATAGTAAAAGTATTTAATTTTATCTGCTGAACCTAATTCCTAAAAAAAGAGAAACCTAATTCATTTTATTTCGTTAGGTGGACTAGTTTTGTATGTATAGTTAATTAATGAAACGACTTAATAATTAATTATTATTTGTTAAGTCATTTAAGAGTTTGATTTGTCCTTCAAATGTAGGTACCTACTCTTGCGAATAAATTATTATAACAAATTCAAAATTAGAAATGAAGTACATTTGTAAGTAATCGATAACAAGAATTATGACACAGAATATTTATATAATGCAAATTTCGAGGAATATAGTTTTAAAGCCGTTCTGCATTATTAAGTTTCTGAAATATTTATGTATTTCGGATATTTTGACAAAAGTATATTTAACCTTTGTTTGACTTTCGTTTTCGGCTTAAAGCCCTCCTAGGGTGTATCTTTGGCGTAAACAACAATGTGGCGAAAACCGCTTGAAATACTATGTACTATTACAATCACTTTTTATCATTTGATATCATTTAAGGTGTGAGGGACGGACTGAAAACCAGCGCTGTGCGAGTGCAGTCCTGCCGGAGCGCGCCTACAGTAAATGCTGAGTCCGATCCTTTGCCACATTTTTACTTGTGTTTGCTCCGTGTAAATCTTGTGTATGTAATCTAGGTAATTAAGTTAAGAGCTCCATGTTTTTTCTATGTAATATTTTCATATGTGGCATTAAATGTTTCTTATTCTTATTCTTAATTGTTATAATTTATTAGAATCATGTCATCCATAAAATGTCTGCTAAATAAATAAAGATATTAAAATAAAACTCTTGGTTCAAAAAAAAAATCTCTTAAAATTGCCTATTATTTCAAATTAGAATTGAGTGAGTTATTTTTTTATGAACAATCACAACTATTATTATGAGCATGCGTTTCTACGAAAAAGCAGCAGTTTAGTTACCTGTTTAACTACACACATAAACATTAAAATTCTAAATTTGATTTACGATTACAAACATTAATTACTTACTCGTACTTTAACATTAAGAATAAAAAAAGAAGAAATAATACCTTCTTCCTTCCTTCCTTTGTGCCTTCTAGCCGATGGAAGAAGATATTTTTAACCCCCAACGCAAAAAAGAGCGGTGTTATAAGTTTGACGTGTGTATCTGTGTATGTATCTGTGTGTGTGTCTGTGTATCTGTCTGTGGCATCGTAGCTCTTAGGGGCGAATTGACCAATTTTGATTAAGATTTTTTTATTAGAAAGCTGACTTAATCGACAGTGTTCTTAGCTTCCGTTAAGCGAAAATCCGTTAAGCCGTTTAAAAGTTATGAGATCTGATCCCGATTTTGTCGGAAGTTTTTAAATACTTGAAATCTTGTAGAACGAAGCCCGTGATAATTTACGTGCTTGGAGCCCGTTGAAGTTTTTGCTAATTGCTCAGAGGTTTTTTTGACGCTGATGTCGGGGGTTTTTAACTCGGTTAGGTTAGTTATAATATTATATTACAGTAGAGCCTCAATAATTCGTAACTAGGTTAGTCGAACGTCGCTCTAATCCGAACTGCCAAATGGCAATTTAAAAAAAATCTATCACAAAAAATTACCTGACAAAAAATGTATATAGAGATTGAAAAATCAGCCCTAAGTAAATTGGCCACTAATAATTGAGACTGACGACTCTGCTAATGAATGAGGAGCCTTACGATTCTCCAATTTCAAATGTCAAGACAATTCCCCATTCACAAGCTGTATCAGCTCTTGGCCTGCTGATGAAAATGACCTGTCGTTGTCCGAATAAGTGTTGCTTCGTAAATTGAGAAATAAAGCCTTTTCTCGGTTTATAAATAAAACCCTCCTGACTGAAATAGATCAGTTTATAATTAAAGGTCTCTGCCCACTACACCGTATCTTACAATGACCGTACTATGAACGTATCAGGCATGAACGCTTACTGCTTACTATACATAAAAAGTGACGGTCGGAGACGGACTGGTCTAGTGGTTTGTCTCATACTTTTCAATACAAAGAATATACTTTTTTTTTGTCACATTCCTATTACGGTCAAAGTATGATCCGGTGAAAAAAAAGCCATGGTAGCCTAATGGTTTGACCTGCCGACTCTTAATCTGAGGGTCGTGGGTTCGAACCCGGGCTCGCACCTCTAAGTTTTTCGGAATTAATGTGCAAAATATAATTTGTAAATTTACCATGAGCTTTTCGAATCATGAGAAAACATCGTGAGGAAAAGCAATTTGACGTTGTGTGCGAAGTTTCCAATCCGCACTAGGCCCGCGTGGGAACTATAGCCCAAAACTCTCTTATTGTGAGTGGAGGCCTGTGCCCAGCAGTGGGACGTATATAGGCTGGATTATTATGATGATCCTGTGTAGTGGGCAGAGGCCTTAAGTGAACTTATTTTGTAACTAACAAGTTTAATAACAGGAAGTTCTTACTTTTTATTAAATTTTTGATTTTAATATAGGTAATGTAATAGGGACGCTCCGTGGGTCCGAACAGGTGTGTTTCTGCTAAGTCGGATTATCGAGGCTTCACAGTATTCCTAATTATTAGGAAATAAAAAACATAGAATGTTAATTATTCGAAAAACTGGGTTTATGAGAGTCAAATAAAAAAAAATCTCAGTGTTACAGAAGTCAGGAAGGAGAATACCTGAATTTTAAAAAATATACTTACATCATTAAACGATACGCGTCATACTCATGAACGGGTGCTGTTTGTGGGGTCCGGTCTGTTCACGTCTGCAAGGACTTGTTCAGTTAATTATTCCAGTTATGGCTTTTGACGAAGAGACCTCGTCGTGTTGTTCTCCTAGTCATTACATTTAGTGTAATGTATTTGACCTTACATTTGTAATGTTTTTATATGTGCTAGTTCTAATAATTAATATTTGTTACTTTATTACCTTGTAATGTAACTTACTTTTAAGTATTATTGTATTTTATATTTGAAAAAATGACCTTCTGCTGGAGTTTCTTGCGGCGCTTCTTCTCCGCAATGATGGTCTTGTCCGAAGCGCTGGTAGATTCACTCTATATTACTGACGTGTAAAAGAGCCAGTATGTGGCCAATTTACTGAATAAATATTTGACTTTGACATTAATAATTTTTTTATTTTCTAGTGAACGAGGTCATATACGAGTAATTGATGGTACGTATTATTCAACTTACCACGGAAATAGTTCCGTGTAGTTCCGTTTATAGTTATTCCCACGGAAATCGTTAATTTTCAGGGATAAAAAGTATTCTATATGTCAATTCCAGGTCACGGTCTTCCAGTGTACGAAATTCCTTCAGTCGTTTATGCGAATTAAAGATAAACATCCTCGCAAACTTTCTCGTTTATAATAAGTGTAAGTTATACTTATTACTGTATTAATTTAAGTTAACCAACATCCTGCAAAATAACACTGTAGAATGCAATAAACATTTGACTATAGATCATTAGCCGGAAGGGATACTTCAATGAAAAGTTCCTTTTATCTTATATCCTTTAATTATCGTGTCGTCCTAGAACTAACGTTCTCGCAATTACCTCTAAACTAAACATAAGGTTCACGGGAAACCACTATAACGCATTGCCGATAACATGCAGGGAAATCGCCGCAGGCTGCGTGAGCGCAGTCGCGCCGTGGCCGGCGCCCGCGCACCTCCATCTACCAAGTGCAAAAACCGGCATTTAACGTAAATAAAAATCGAAACAGTTCCGCACCAAGCGCAGTGTTAGAAGCGTCTGCAAATATTCAAAATTGGAGTTGTAATTATTTGATGTGTTTGAATGACATGAAATGTTTGAGGATTGTTTTTGACGAGTCTGTATATGGATATTTAACAAAAGTGCTATATAAAACTTTAAAAACCCTCAGAATTTAACTAAAAAAGACAAAAGAAAGAATCCGTTAACACCTTAAGCGCTTCTCTTTGCATATTTTTGTAACTGAGATGGCAGATAAACAAGAGAAGGTCCTAGAGGCTCCAGGGGGAGTGGACTGCGACCGGCTAATGCAGGAGTTGGGGCAGTTCCGTCGCTTCCATCTCCTGAACTATGTCATGGCTGCTCTGGTCACTTTTACAGCCGCACACTATGCCATCAACTATGTCTTCCTTGCTGCTGATGTCCCTTACAGGTAAATAAAATAATAATAATAATCCAGCCTATATACATCCCACTGCTGGGCACATGCCTCCACTCGCAATGAGAGGGTTTCGGCTATAGTTCCCACGCGGGCCCAGTGCAGATTGGGAACTTCGCACACACCGTCAAATTACTTTGCAGGTGTGTGCAGGTTTCCTCACGATGTTTTCCTTCACCGAAAAGCTCATGGTAAATTTACAAATTATATTTCGCACATAAATTCCGAAAAACTTAGAGGTGCGAGCCCGGGTTCGAACCCACGACCCTCTGCTTAAGAGTTGGCAGGTCAAACCATTAGGCTACCACGGCTTTTTCCCTTACAGGTACTGGGTTTTTATTGTCACATTGTGTAGAATTAGTTTCCCACTACTCCCTATTTATTCCCGTTAGGGGTAGATTAAGGTATGAACCAAAATATTCGCTCCAAATTTAAAGTCATTGTCAGTCACGGAAGAGTTTTATATGTATAGATGAAAGAATGGTTTGATCTTAGGTGTGATAGGAGCTGAATCGAATCAGAGATCCTAATATACTGGAGATATGTATACTGGATTCCTTTTATATCGGGCCATTATATAGGTAAGTGTTTTTAATCCAAGGAGACGCGTCGTTACTTAGGATTTTACAAGTAAATTGACGCAATAGGGACTACATAAATATTTATTTTTGCTTTAATAAAAAGTCATTAATGTAACAAACAGTAGAGAAAAAATGATATGACATTAATATTATAAAATAACCAAGATATAAGCCATTAAAGATTTGTTTCTATCTCTTTCTAGCAAAACAGAATTTAACATGGAGTTTGTATGGCCGTAGTGCACGCTGACGTCACAGTTCATGTCTGATATATCTGTCTAATTAGTAGTTTTTAAATGCTTATATGGTCCGTATTTTTTGGCGATGTTAATTTTAATTTCTCTTTTTGTCATCTCGTTTACGGTGTTTTCATATTTTGTTAAGAAATGCGATACATTTTTATGCATAGGTATAGGGAATACGCATTTATATAAAAAAATCGCGATTATTGTGCGACATGTCAAATTGAGTGTCGGGGCACGTCGTCGTGAACTGAAAACACTCATCAACACTCATTTGTATAAAACTATTCAGATTTAACTCTGATAATTTTAAAACCTTCAGTTTTAACGGAAACAAATAATTGTGAAGTATTACATGAAAACGGCGTTTGCTTCCGTCTTTATCAACTGTTTGTTTGATTTTAGTATTTCTACGTGGTTATACGTTAACATATATGCTAGGGACCCTGAAGTTCTGAGTACCTAACCGATCAATACCTTTAGTGACAGTCGCCTGGAGCTATATCTATGTCTTACTATATTATTCAACGAGAAAAATTTGTAAATATATTTGTATAGTCGGGGTAAAAAAAGGTTCGTCACTTTTGGATCTTAACTGTATCGAAATAGAGTTGAAAAGTGACGGACCTTTTTTTACCCTGACTATACTCACGTTCTTGAAAGCGGCTCTAACGATTTAGATGAAAATTACGACATGGGGGTTTACGAGGAAATCTGGGAAAATACGTTTTCCCCATATTTTCACGCAAAAAGATTTCTCGCGCAATATGGTTCGTAATTTCGGGGCGACTGCCGCCATCTGAATAGACTGAGCGTTGGCCTACTACGCAAAAACTGTGGGTTTGAACCCCAGCTATGGATCGATTGTTTTGTTTTTGTGTAGAAAATCGATGAAAATTTGGTTTCGACCGAGCAACGTCGCTCGATCTCCCAGGTACTGCAATATTATATAAGCAGCCTTGACCAATTAATTAATTCCATTTAATGAAAGTTACCTCTGTCTTAACATATTATAGGTGTGGACGTTAATATCGTTTTTGGTACAAGCTTTTGTAACCGACTATACAGGATGTTTTTTTATACGTTTAAAAAATTTTGGGGGTTAAATCAGTAAGTCATACTGACCAACTTTCACTATGGGACCAACCCCGAAATCGCGAAAAAAAAATTGACTATCCCATACATTTTGGCTAGTCAGCTGACGATGTTTTGTATGGGAAGGTCAAATTTTTTTTCGCGGTCTCGGGTTTGGTCCCATAGTGAAGTTGGTCAGTATGGCTTACTGATTTAACCCCCAAATTTTTTTAGACGAATAAAAAAACACCCAGTATTTTTTGCACGTCATCATTTCAAGACAAATCCAACGAGCCGAGAGTGTAGTTTAGGAGTTCCTATGACCATCTTACGTCTCCATCAGACCAGCTCAATGACACCATAATACATTGTCATCGGGTTTACATACGTATTCCAAATTTCAGCCCATTCTATTGACATGAACTGATTCAAAATTGACTTGCAAGATGACCTGAACAAATACACACACACATACATTGCAAGTTAAATAAAAGCTTAAAGATATTATTTTATTCTTTTCGCAAAGATAAGGCGAGGGAAACCTGTTTGGAGTTGACAACATACGTAATTTTGGATTAAGTAACACACGACTGGCGAAAGTTTTAGAAAGGCATCCTTATTTAAATAACTGTTGACATATATTCAAATGTTAATTATGAGTATTCTTTATAACGTCAGCATATAGTTCATTGACGCCAAATAAAAAGTTCAAGATAATATGGAAAGGAGCAATTTCTCTTTGTATGGGGAGTAGGCCCGTATTACAACGTATATATGTATTACTGAGACATATTTATGTCGGTTTGTTCCTTAACCACTAGATTACAGTGGTTATATTAGATTAACCGTGTCTAACCGGAATGCTGAAAAATACGACATTAAAATATGAATCTCAATACAAATATGAATCGATAAACGTAACCGTTTCTAGTGGGCCCAAAAATAATATAATATGAAGAAAATGTATGAAAACGTATTTCCTATTATGTGATTCTCTTAACTTACTTTTCAATTCGTTGATGAATAATTTAACCCTTTAAAGCTTTGCTAACAATAACACTTTAGTGCATGTATTTTAATCTGGTCACAGGTTTCGTCAAGGAAGCAGTAAGCGGAAGCGGTAAGGGATCGGCCACACCGGTGCTCAAAAGACGTTGACGCAGTGACGTGACTTGTACGCCGCGTATAAAACACGTTTCGGGTGAATTTCAGGGCGTTTCAACCGCCGTCATTAGTGTCACCGAATATATTGACGATATCAATGTCACCTACCAGCAACTCCTGATGTAAACAGAAGCAGAACCGGGGATGTAGTTTCTATCAGCATCAGAAGTTGCTGTGGAGTCATTGATTTCGTCAATATATTTGGTGACACTAATGACGGCGGTTGAAACGCTCTGAAATTCACCCTTTAACGCATACCGTCCTCACCGGATCTCTCTCACTCACTGCGTTTACGGTGCGTCAACGTTTTTTGAGCATCGGTGTGGCCGATCTTTGTATAACTCTACCTTACGCGTTTACGCGGGCAATTTTAATTTTATAGTAAATTCGTCTGCAAATCGAAAAAGCGAGTTATTTAAAACAAAGTACCTACCTGGGAGACCGAGCGTCGCTCGGGTCGAAACCGAAAGAAAACATAACAAGAGATTTACCCAAAACAAAAACAAAAAAGCCTGACCATAGCTGGGGTTCGAACCCGCGTATTCGTTGGCCTACTTTCTTTAACCATTTAGCATTTCCGACGGCGGCGGCCCCCGCTAAATTTATTTATTTATTAATCCATGGAAAACCAACAGCTTCATACAAATTTATAAAACTTAGCTAACCACAAATAGCCAATTAGAGGTTACGAACCATTATTGCGCGGGCAAATCTTTTGCGTGAAAATACGGGGAAAATAGTATAGGATAACACCCAAGTGTTTATCCAAGGCAGAATATCATATGCATTTGTGATCTAAAGAAGCGGAAAACGTCGGAAGTCGACAGTTATCCGGTCTAATAGCCGGTCATTATGTATGAGCGCACTGCGCACGCGCACGCGACCTGCTGTGAACACGTGTCTTGGATTAACAATGACAGCTAGTTCGTACAGTCGAGTTCATACATATGTGTACATTTTAGTACCTTGTCACTTTAGTCGTTGTGACAATAGGAATGATGACTATTTTTTTTGTTTCTTTGTCGATCAGAGCCCTTAGCCAAGATGCCCATCGCTAACTAGCGTTTCTATTCGTTTAGTTTTTAAACCAATCGCGTCACTGGTAGATCACGTCATACGAAGAGTCACGTGATCTACCAGTGACGCGATTGATTTAAAAATGAAACGATAGATAGATACGATACGAACGATAGGTAGATTATCAGAAAGTATTGGACACGTATTTTTTCTTTTATCACATAATCAAAAAATTACGGAGATATAATTGAATTGAAATGTCACGTCTTGATACAATTTTTACACAGAAGTGACGTCACGAGCCCCTACTCCCGAACTTTGACGCCTTTTATCATTGTAATTTTTTGTTTGATTGACAAAAGAAAAATACGTGTCCAATATTTTTTAATAATCTAACTGACGGACTTAATAAGATTTCGTTTTCTTTACCCAGTCATCATGACTTCAGATTATGGCAGTTTAAACATGACATTAAATAGACTTGATACCTACTAATGTACACATATTTTTGAACTGGACTGTACTCACGTGACTAGCAAAGCATTACGCTAACTTAACGATATTCGAAATCAAATAAAATGTATATATATATATTTTGTCGATTTTAGAAAACGTTAAATTAGCTTGATGCATCTTGGCTAGGGCCCCTGTTGTTTCCAACACTTGTTTCTCTTAACAATATTAAGTTACCTTCGTTTGGCGTCGCTCGCTCGGGTAAAAATCGACCCAGTGGGCTTAGCATGCACACACGAGATAAAATTTGACAGGTGCTAGGGAAATGAATACATCTATTCTATATTCTTACGTTAGAATTGACGCTTAAGGTTTAAAATAAAAGTGTCCCGTCTTGATAGAATCGCCGGGCACGGTGCCGCCCGGTAAGCAAACATTGCCTGTGTTGGGAGACGCTCTTCCTTTGGATACAAGTAACAAGAATAAAACTACTACAGGTTACAAAACTACAAACAAAGAAAAGAAAAAAATAAAGAAAATAAAAAAAATATAACGGGTGTTTTTTATTCGTCTAAAAAAAAATTTTGGGGGTTAAATCAGTAAGTCATACTGACCCCGAAATCGTGAAAAAAATGTATGAGATGGTCAATTATTTTTTAGTGATTTCGGGGTTGGTCCCATAGTGAAAGTTGGTCAGTATGACTTACTGATTTAACCCCCAAAATTTTTTAGACGAATAAAAAAAATACTCTGTATTGCAAAACTAGATAAAAGTAACATTTTAATACATTTTAATAGGAAGAGCTAAAATGCCTATTACACATATACATATTTCTGCCCTCGTCTGTACCTATTAGGTACTAAATAGGCAATTCCTAGGTCTCCTAGGTGGCCGTTCTTTATTCAACCTTTTTCAGTGGGTTTTTGAAGACGGTCTTACTTTTTTGTTAATTTTTTGTCGTTGTTAAATATTTACTGGACAAAAACAGTTGACGCTAATGTGGTACAGAGACGCAAAAAATTGGAGGAAGATCCGTCAGCATAGACCAAACATAATGACATTAATGACATTCGTTATGATGTTACTATGGGTATTCTGTTTGGAGATACTTATCTATAATATTATAGGTACCTATTTTATTTATTCGTATGGCAAGGATTTGGGCCACTTAGTGACTTCGTCATTTACACAATGAAAATCCTCGAAGGGGCCACCTATTCTTATGAGACTTATCTGGTTCTTTGAAATAACTATAAATATAGAAAAGTATTGACGACGCGGTTAGCCTAGTTGGTAGTGACCCTGCCTACGAAGCTAGCGGTCCCGGGTTCGAATCCCGGTATGGGCAAATATTTGTGTGATGAGTGCGAGTATTTGTTCCTGAGTCATGGATGTTTTCTATATTTTAAGTATGTATTTCTTTATATAAGTAAGTATATCGTTGCCTGGTACCCATAGTTCAAGCCTAGAGCCTAGTTTGGGACTAGGTCAATTTGTGTGAGATTGTCCCTGATATTTATTTATTTATTTATTTATTAGTTAAAAGCTAAAACCCTGACTGGCTATTTTTATCCGCCTAAGCAAAAAGACGAATGTTATAAATAAGTTCATGGGTATTTGTGTATCTGGGTCATACACAAAAGGACTTCCTAGTACCCTAAAATTAGTCAGAGACAAAATATTAAAAATCCTGTTGGATGTAATCTAATTCTTTGCACGCAATGTCACTGAGGGTACTTCTCCCTGGTCCTTCTAACCGTATTTCGGCGCCGGCGCAAGACGCTTGCGGAATTTAATCTCATTTTCTCAATTCACTGGACCACTTCCGAACCGGTTCCAACACTTCCAACGTGCGGGTTAACCCGAGAAAACGTTACATCGTGCAGGTTAAGTTAAATTTCGTTTTCAATTCATCGATCTTTCGCAATATCCAAGAATGTATGTTTATGTATATTTTATTGTTTTGGTTTCTTACTGTGTACGTGCAATACTGTGAAATTAGGGTTTGTTGTCATAAACTAGTCGTGCGATAAATCCAAGAACTATCACAATAAGGGTACCGCGGTCGCACTTTCTCTGAAACATTACGTTGGTAAACACTAGATGGCGTCATTTCTTGCCGTCAGTTAATGATCTACTTGTTTATGGTCAGCAAAAAACCGCGAAACATAATTATTTATCTAAGAAACGACACTTAATGGTTGGTTTAGTTTGAAAACCGGTTCAGAAACCTGTTTGAATTCATCTGCAAAGTAATGAGGAAACCTCGTGTCTGAAGCCACCGGCGAGTAGAGGCGAGGCGGTGATTGGAGGGAATTGAAATTTGTATGGATTTATGTAGGTATGCATGTCTGTTGAAAATCATCGACATTGTTAATACCAAATGTTTACCCGAGTGATCGACGCAAAGGGTAATGTGTTTATCAGCCTATCTATGTATGTTTATTCCTTTGTGGCGCCCTAAGTCGCCATCAGTTGAACTTGTGAACCATGTAAGCAAACCTTTTAGGCAACATTTCTTGGTACATTTTCACACTAGCTCTCCATCAGTACTAAATCCATATAAATATGGCGCTTTGTTTACATCGTTCACAAGTTCTATTGATGGCGACTTTAAATACCAATCGCATGAACCGATTTTGATGTTTCTTACGTCAATCGTTTTGTCTTAATCTTGCGAGTGTCACTAAAGACATGACAGTAATAAAAGTTGTGTAAAAACATATTAATTAATTAAGATAGAAAAATATTGTGTGAAAGAAAAATAATTAAGTCAACTATGTCAAGTGGGGATAATAGGTCTTTGGAAATTAACTTCAAGTTTCTCTTATCATTTTCATTTTGAATGACCATTTAGGATCTATATTACAGTTGGTTAGCAATCATTCTGACCACTTAAATTTTAAATACTTATAATAATCCTAACTAAAAAGTGTATAATAAAAGAATTAAATTAAAGAAATAAAAAAAAAATTATATAGAAAATTTAACTATGATTGATACCACACGCATTTCCTTTTTACACAGTCGGCTTTTTTTTTTGAATTTTTTGATTTACTTGTTTTATTAATATGTATAATGTAGCTATAGGTTTAAAGATACTTGTCGCACAGTACGGTTAAAATACGAAAAATGTGTTATTTAATCAATAATTTTCAATATTGAGTAAACTATTATCAATATCTAAACAAAAATACCATATTAAATAATTAACTTCTTTTTTATGTTGAAAAACGTAATTGATATCTGCGTGACTTGATCGTTTATCATCACAACAAAGAACCAAACAAAACCAGATTCAATTATTTTCATCAACAGAGTCTTGAAATTTGCAAGTACATGCCATTTTATCATTATCCTGATACTTAACATACTTTGATTGTGTTAGGTTATTGACCATCCTTGATGCAGTGTATTCGTATAACACCTTAGAACCGTGTCGCAATAAGGTGAAGTATTTTATACTATTGAACGAGAAGCATTTGTATATATGAATATATATTTGTAATCACGTTCTCGAAAACGGCTCTAACGATATCGATGAAAATTGCGATTTTGGAAGAAAAAAAAAATTTCACAAATTGAAAAAAATCTGCGGGGAAAATTCGCTTCCCCGTATTATCACGCAAAAAAGATTTCCCGCGCAATATGGTTCGTAATTTCGGCAGAATTTCAACGGAAGAATTTCAACGAACGTCAATCGCACTATTATGCGTAAGGCGATGGACTTTGATTTTTATCGGCGTTTCCCGTTAGTGTGGCCCCAGCATGAAGTACCTATTTGCGAAATGAACATTTGTTAAACGATACAGTTTGCCAAATGATAATTGTTTCCCAACATTAGTGAACCGTTTTTTTAAACACATGGAATGGAACACATCCATTATTTAAATGTCCAAATGAAATAATATTATGGTAACATGGATTGTAACACAGGCAAAATTACATTGTTCAATATTTTTACACTGTGGCATTGTTAACGACTTTTGAAAAAACAATATGATACTTGTGTGGTCCTTAGGTTTGCGATCGATATTTAAAAATACTTTCTTCAGTAACTATTGATTTACTCTTATGCCCGGATCAATTTCAACAATGCACGATTTTATGCCAATTTCAGTATGTTTTTAGGAAAAATGTCTGAAATTTTAATTTATAAAGGGATGTTATTATTCGTAAAATTTGAAACATATTGAAAATAATAATTTGAGCTGACCACCTCAATTTAACTGACGTTTTTGTAAATTATAAAATTGTAAAAAAAATTAAGAAACCAAATGGTTTTTACCATCAGGTAAAAACGTAAATTAGTAATTTAACTGACGCAAAAGAAGCCAAAAAGACGCAATGCCCACCTTAAATTGCGCCACTGAAATTGGAAACATGTTAAAATGATGCTCTAAAACAAGTACTCTTTGTTTTATAAATTAAAAACATAATACTATTGGAGAAAGATCACAAAAGACTATCCTAAACGTTCATTTTTCAATGAAAATCTTATTAGTACTTAGTTATTAATAGAAGAAACATACCTCGAGTTAAAGTCTGACATTTGCCACACACAACATTTGTGTCATATTTTTTGATGTAATATTATCCATCCGCGGTTCGAATAAATTATTCGACCTGGGACGGGGCTTAGGAAATCGTAAATCCAATCCCAGTTTTAAAAAGGATTTTTTTTCTCAAGTCATAGAACTTCAATTCTAAACAAACCTTTCGAAAATAATGAAGCATAAAACAACTTATGTTCTCGTAACGATTATAACTTCATTTCTTCAGTAAATTAGGAAATGTTTAGGGGAATTCCAATTATTAAAAATAGGAATTCATACCTAAATTATTGTGATCATGGTGTGAGTTTATTTTCTAATAATTATATACGTCATAATGTTTACATATATTATATACGTCAATTAACCGATGCGGTGAGCGTGCAATGAAGAAAGAATTTTCTCGCCGCTCAAAGTCGTGTCCAGACCGTTAGTGCTCAAGTCTGGCATTACTTATTGGTTGTCTTGAGATTGCAATCAATATCAAGTTTCTTTGGGCCTCAGAGCCCACTTAAAATCAGGTGAACTGTTTGTCTTCTCCATGACTTAAAATACGTCTCTATCTCCGCAGATGTGTGGTCCCTGAGTGCGAGGCGGCGAACAGCACAATCTACGAGCCAGCATGGACAGCGGCGGCTTTACCAGCCAGCGGGCGAGACAGGCGCTGTGCAAGGCACCCCAAGTTAGACGCTGCCCTGCCTTGTGAGGCAGCCAGCGTCTTTAATGATGACTTAATAACCTGCGACCAGTGGCTCTACGCCTCTGCCAACACCATCGTCGCTGAGGTTGGTACTCTTTACTTGTTAAGATTGATATTTTCGGGTTAGATGGAGACTCGGTCTAGACTCACGCTAGACTAGCTAGAGTAGATGGGCTTATGCTATAAAGACATCACTGCTTGCTGGTGAAATAGGGTCAGGATGATAAACATGCTTCAGGAAACACCATCGTATGTGAGTAAAGTCTATTTTGACCCCAGGCTGCGCTACTCTCAGCTCTTCCACCCCTAATTAAGTCATGATACTCCTTAACTTGATATATGTATTTAAGTAACGTCTCTTCGGTCTTTAGATTCGTCTCTTTCTTCCAAGTTTTCTCTCTACAATATTTTTAATTAACATCTTGTGCCATATTGTTATACTTGTAGCCGAACCACATCCTGTACTGGAAATAGACCTTCTGAAAAACATGTCTTCTATAAAATACAAATATTTGTATTTATATGCCTTCTAAACTCGTGGAAGAGTGAACCAATCACCATTCATTTCCTATTTTCTAGTCTCGACATCTCCAGTTTCCTTCGCCTCTTCACATCTAAATTTAATACCATCTCATCTTACAAATGTTTTCATTTCTACAAACATTTTTGATGAGGTTTGGGGTAAGACTAGTTTGTGGAATATTGCTGAATTGAAAAACACTGCTTTAAAATATACTGTAATTAAAGAGAAAGGAGAGCGGATACACACAGAAAAGAACAATTTTACCACAGACCATTATAAAATATACGCATAAAACCTGTAATAACTTGATAATGGCAGTGTTGCCAACAATTTTGAAGGTTTAAAAGTAGATGCGCTAGTAAGTGACGTGATACCATGCTCGAATTGTAATAGCACGAGAGTATCAGAGGAAGGCGGCGCGTGCGACACGTCATGTAGGCATTACAGTACAGTCGTTGTGTTGAGAAGAACAATACAGTTCGCATTGTTACATCTTCGATAAGGAGATGAATGGAAAGCGACTGCCTGATAAATACGACAATCTGTCTGCCTATTTCAGTCATGTCGCAGTTATTAATAACAGCGTTTATCAAGGTATCTAAGGGGGATTAATAATATTTTTATAATCTAGAGGGGCGTGCGAAAGAATCCTTTATTCAATTGTTATTATATAATTGTCTTAGTCTAGCATACTCACTCCATATTAACGACGTATAAAATAACCCCGAGGGCCTAGACAAAATGCATAATGCTAAATTAACGATTTTCAATAACTGATAAAATGAATGGAATTGACATAAACGACCGAGACGTGATTATCGTCAGCTTACCATTAACATTATGGAATGCAATAAACATTTCAGTAATAAGTATTGAGTAGGTACATCGATTCTTTAAATTTTGTTAAATTTCGAAAATTGTTAAGTTAGCGTTAAGTTATGTGGCTAATTTACTGGATAATTATTATTTCTATTTTAAAGAAATTCATTACACTGAGTGTCCACCTGACTGGATAGATGGATTTGCTTATTGTTTTAATTATTAATACGGCAAACAAATGTTAGCTAATCGCAATTTAATGCAGATTTTGTTCCGCACGGTTGCGCGAGCGCTTCCCCGCGCGTGATTGGGCACGACCCTGCCCCCCCCCCCCCCCCCCCCTTACCCGACCTTCACCTCCAAACCCATCCACCAGATAATTCCAACGATGCAAAACCTCACAATGGATGCCTGAATGGTTTATTCACGGTTGTAGCTGGATCCAGTTAGTTAGGTCTAGTGGAACTGATGCCAATATAAAGGATATTGTGCAAATACCTACCTTTAGTAAACTCGTCGAATTCCGTGACTCGCTCAACTCCGTGGTAGCAGTTCTATAATCCGCCATAGAACCCTGCAGGTCGAACCTGGGACCTAAAGTACACCCTTTATTTATTTGCCGTAGCCTATTTAAAAGTCTAAGGTCTGCGTTGAACCAGTGGTGCGGATATATCCGTCAACGGCGTTGAACCAGTGGTGCGGATATATCCGTCAACGGCGTCAAATGTTAATGACTTCAACTAAGCCACGATTGGGAATGTTAACATGTTCATGTATAAAATGTATGCAAATATTTGACACACATGTTTGAAAGACCCCGCAAAGACTGAGGACCTAGTTTTGTTCCCAGAAATATGTTTCAAGGAGTTGGCATTAAATAAATCTCAAGAAAAATTGCAAACTAAAACCTGTTTGGCGACTAGTAGACCAACCCTTACAATTTTTAGGGTTCCGAACCTTAAAAGGAAAAAAGGAACCTTTTTAGGATCACTTTGTTGTCCGTATGTCAGTCTGTCTGTCTTTTTCTCAAGAACGCTTAAGATATCAAGTAGAAATTCATAACAATAACTCAAGTCTGCAATCCCTTGGCGCTGTAAAGAAATCATACTTCTAAGTCAACGCGATCAAAAGATACGGCCGTTTATGCCGCATATTTAAGGGAATCTCAAGGGAATCAAAACCTATAGAATACTTCCCGTTGAGTTAGAATCATGAAATTTGGCAAGAAGCAATGTTTACTATAGCACTAAAGGGAAAAATCCGAAAACCGTTAATTTGTAGTTACATCACATAAAAAATAAGTTCAGTATAAACTGATACTCACTAAGTACGAAAGTGCATACTCATTGCGTGTCAGTTTATTTATACTGGACTTTTTTATATGGTATTCCCGTGATTTACAAACTATTTACATGTCTACAAGTTTGTGCGGAACCCTCGGTGCGCGAGTTCGACTCGCACTTGACTGGCTTTTTTTTTAACTTCGCTCAATCGGTCTAGTGCAGGTAAAACAAAAGGTCATATCTAATAGCCGTAATATTTTTGTCCTCAGTTTAACCTGGCGTGTCAGGAGTGGAAGCGCACGCTGGTGGGCACAGTCCACAACGTGGGCATGCTGGTCTCCCTGCCCATCCTCGGCTACATCTCCGACCGGTAATACCTCGTTTCTTCGTCCTTCTTCATCTTCTTCAGCAGCATTATTGGAAACCTGGTGTTGTGTGTATCACTCACCACTTCCTTTAATTTTATTACTTGTTTAATAAGCCATTATTCTAATTCAATCCATGTAACTTGATAGCGACCATGAGGTTGGAAATTATTAAAACATTTTACTGAGCTTCAATGCCACATTGTATTTGCTCAATTTGTTTCTATTGTTGACTTTATGACAACTCTTTTTCACCTGAAGGTAAGAGCTAATTATATAATGCTCGTAATATACATAATATATTTACGATGTAGAACCAAAACAATTTTATGTTTAAACAAATTGGAACAGAGCCCCTGTACCAACCAAGAACGTGATAGGGTCAATTAGAATAAAAATTATAAAAACCTGGCGTCAGCTGAGGCCTAATGTATAAATTGGAGAAATACCTTTTAATTCAAAAGTTAAACATAGAAACACAGTACAATTATTTCTTAAATAGGTGAAACGGTTTTGAAATCATTATGTTGTTTATTCTTAGTGCCGTATTAATGAACTGATTTTAAGTGAAATGTCCGTCTTAAGAGGCGTCAAATACATCGACGTGTCTTGAGACAGGAATCTCACCCAAGATCAGTTTATTAATAGGCCCTTGAACATGTCCCTCCGCAGATGGGGCCGCAAGACCGCGTTGATCCTCAGCTGTGTCCTGGTGGGAGCTGTGGGCTCCTTAAAGGCTTTCTCCGTCTCCTATGAGATGTATGTTGTGGTCGAGTTCCTGGAGACTGTGGCTGGAGCCAGCGCCTTCCCTGCCGCCTTCATCATGAGTAAACCTTCTTTTCTATCTATCTTATACAGCCTTAAGGCTACGCTGTATGTAATTACATACAGCGTAGTCTTTTGGATACGCTTCGTCACTATAGGATTTTTTGTGCATCAATTTGCCATCGTTAGAAAAAAACAGTAAAAACAAGATTAGTAAAATTATAAATATAGTAAGTAAATAATAATATAATAATACTTAGGTCTTTTAGTGCAAATGCGTCTATGCAACCTTTTACTGTTCGATAGATTATCTGCTACATCTGTAGCTAGTAATATTATTTTATTACTATGTTAAGTAATTATCCCGACTAGTAAATATTGGAAATTACTGAAGTAAAATTTATTTTTTACATCTGTTCTCTTTCAGCTATCGAGCTCCTCGGGCAAGAAAAACGAGTCCTAACCACAGCATTCCTGGGAATCATGCTGGTGATAGGCGGACTGAGTTTCGCGATACTCGCAAAGACCTTCCAATACTGGCGCACCTTCATCCTCGTCGTATATCCCCCATCTCTCCTCTTCCTCCTCTACATATACTTCTTACCAGAAAGCATTAGATGGCTGCTGTCTAAAGGACGGAAAGAAGATGCTGTGGAAATCATAACGAAGGCAGCTATAATGAATAACGTGACTCTATCAGATGAGACGTTGAAGCAGCTTCAGGAAAGCAAAGATGCGCCAGTGGAAAAGGAGGTGGAAGAGTCAGGGTTGTGGATACAGGTCCTACGATCGCCGATTATAATGACACGATTGGCAATTTGCTCATGGTGGTGGATTACCTGTACCTTTGTCTTCTACGGGCTGGCTATCAACTCAGTGTCGCTGGCAGGAGACAAGTATACCAACTACATGCTGGTGGTCAGTGTGGAGGTGATCGCGGTGGTAACCAACGCCCTGGTGCTGGATCGCATTGGCCGCAAGCGCACGTTGCTCGCCGCTTACATCGTCTGTGGGATATCTTGTGTGGCTATTGCCTTTGTTCCACCGAGTAAGTACAAATCGCACGCTTAGTAATAAACCGGCTCAAGTCGAAACAAGGCAGTTTGATTTTAAATCTCAAGCGCTTCTAATTACGCTTGAAAATTGAATATAGACTTACAATTCCCCATATAGTTTCAGCAAGTGTCATCTCCAAGATAATCTCGTTTATTTCGATATTGGAAGATTCTACCATCGTTCGCCATTGCGATAGAAGAGAGGTCGTGAGAACCCCGCCCTGCTTCAGAGCCAGCATGTTCGGTCGGTAAAGCAGGGCGGAAGTGACATCTAGCGGCGAGAGGCAGCACCATGCATTAATCGACATCGAGTAGTACGTAATTCTAGTTAGTGCCGTCTCTCACCGCTAGGTGTCGCTGTATTGTAACATCAAGTTGAGAAACTATGCATGTCCTTTCAGATATGTCGTGGCTGGCGACGTTGCTATACTTGGTGGGCAAGATTGCGATCACGCAAGCATTCAGCGGGGTGTACATGTACACGTCAGAGCTGTTCCCGACGCATGCGCGACACAGCCTGCTTGGATTCTGCTCCATGGTGGGGCGGCTGGGGTCCATCGTCGCTCCGCAGATGCCGTTACTTGTAAGTACTGGAGAGAATATGGTGAGACTTCGTTGTCTGTCTGTCCGTCCGTCTGTATGTCCCTCCGTCCCTCCATCTGTATGTCAGCAGTTATCAGCAACTACAGATGCTAACAACTTGAAATTTGGCATAAGTAGTTGTTTAACTAGCTAGCTCATATCATGTTATTAGTAAAAAATGAAGTTAATTCTATAAATAATTGAAAAGGGGTCTAGAATTGGGGATGAAAAAATTTATGTGATTTCATTATTGCAAATGAGGGACATATGAAAGGGCTTAATCTGCACATTTCAAAACATTTTTCATAATTTTCCGTTACGTACTTTTTGATTTATAGCCAAAAATGTATACTTTTTTTTGTGTAAATTTTTGGCTATAAGCTATAAAGCTATAAATTGTTACTATATGTTTGCAGGCCGTCTACGTGGATTGGCTGCCATCAGTCCTCTTCGGCAGCGCAGCGCTCGTGGCTGCAGCCCTGATGATGACAACACCTGAGACGTTGAACACGCGGCTGCCTGACACCATCCAGGAGGCGGAGCAGTTGGCTTCACAGCATAAGGCACCCAAATCAGACAATCTGGAGATGAAGGCAACTTGCTGACCAATGAGAAATGGCAATGTCAACTGCATAGGTTACTCCAAAATCGAAGTTCGATTCGTTGCTGTATTTCTCTAAGTTTAATCAAGAATTAAGAGAAAAAGGAGTTTAAAATTTAGAATTTTTAATTGTTTTTAATTTAGCGAGCCTAAATTGACGCTTCAGGGTGGATAAATAACGTGTTCCTGCGTGTCTTAGTCATTCGTCAGCTCTAAAAAGGTCAAAGGTACCTCGAAGGATGGCAATCTAACTCTGCCTTTTTGGAGAACTCAACTATTTACAACTAACTAACTAATCACGGCGGTGGATTTTTCGGAGCGCGGTTTCGATCGGCTGTCTCATTTGCCTCTAGCAGAAAAACAAGGTCGCTGCATACGACGCGCGAGCGCAAGGATTAAAGCTAAACTGTGACGTTCTCAGTATAAAGGAACCTTATGGAGGAAGGCAGTTACGCTCTTCTTATTCTTGTATCTATACGAATACTATGGTAACAGTTCTAAAAACGGCGTAACCGCCTGCCTCCATAAGGTCCCTTTATATTGAGAACGTCACAAATTGTCTGTGGAATTAACCATTGAACAAACGATTTAGAAATAACCTAACCTAACCGAGGAAAACTACCGACAAAATCGGAACCTCTACTGTCGGAGCTCATAACTTTTAAACGGCTATACAGATTTTCATAAAATCAAGCTAAGAACATTTTCGATTAAGTTACCTTTCTAACAAAAAAAGCTAAATCAAAATCGGTCTATCTGTTTAGGAGCTACGAGGCCACAGAGATACACAGATACACAAATACACACGTCAAACTTATAACACGTTATCCCTATTTTTGCGTCGAGGGTTAATAACATCCCAGTTGATGACTTTGCCATTTAAAACAAAGATGCAAGTTATGATGATGCCACATTTGCTTGTAGATGAATTACCTTGATTTGAAAAGTCGAACTATCTTCTTGTTGACTCAAAGAAGATTTGCTCGTATCACAATAAAGGCGCGGATCTCCATTATAATGCCCTTACTAATAAACGTTGAGTAACTGCTGAGTAGTTATACCATGCTTTGTCCTTGTCTGTAGAATTCAAATGTCACAATGACAGATAAGGACAAAGCATGGTATAACTACTCAGCGGTTACTCAACGTTTATTAGTAAGGGCATAAGAGTTTTATCATTCCATTAGGTTTTTTACAATATTAAAAATGTAATTTATTTCGTTTTATATTTTGATGTTATTAATATACGTACAAAGTTATTTACGTGATATGTTATCCATTACTTTTATGATCATTAATTTAAGACAACGCGACAGCTGTGTAAATACATTTTACTTATTAAAAAGTTTTTTATTTGGCATGCGTTAAAAACATCTAAACTAATATTATAAAGAGGTAAATTTTGTGAATTTATTTTTTGTTTGTTTGTAAGGGGTAATCTCCGGAACTACACATCCGATTTCAAAAATTCTTTCACCTACATTTAGAGTGGACTTTAAGGTTGGACATATTACTTATTTTAACTTACGAAAGTTCTGACTCTCCATAGACAAAGTCGCGGGCGGAAAGCTAGTAATTAATAAAACTAGACAAGTTTGAATTAACCTGTCATGACATCTACTATATACTCGTACACTCGCAATTATAAAAATGAAGGAAGCGCACAAAAAGTTTGAACCATTGTCTTTCTCTGATTTGTTATAATAATTACACAATTTGTTTACTTTTTAAGGTGCCGTACCCGAAGAGCGCCCTACGGGACCCTATTAATATGCCTACGCTATCCGTCCGTCCGTCTGTCTGTCTGTCTGTCTGTCCTAAATATAAAGGGCTGTATCTTTTGAACCGTAATAGATAACGGGTTAATTTTTTCAGAATGTGTTATTATTATTACGGCGAATTTACTAACAAAAAAAAAGTGAAATAATAAAGAGGGTCCCCATACAAGAAAGGTTTTTTTTCAACGTATTATTATTTTTGTTGTATCGTAAAAACGGTAAAACATACAAGCGTCAAATTTGGTATGGTTATAGAGCAAACCCTATAGAATAATCCAATACCCAAATGTGTACGGAACCCTCAGTCCGACTCGCTCGGTTTTTATATCTTGACTCATTGACAGTAATTTTGACAACGACAATGCATTATTAATAATAGCTTTTTCATTACCTCCTACGGGCAATAGGAAACAATGTAAATTCTCACGTCAATATCATTACTGATCTAATAATCAGTAGCATTCATTATAGTTCTTTCGCCAACGAGTCTACAGAGTTTAAGAACCATGGTCTAGCGGTTATTAGGTATAGTCGGGGTAAAAAAAGGTTCGTTTTTCAACTCTATTTCGATACTGATAAGGTCCAAAAGTGACGAACCTTTTTTTACCCCGACTAAACATCCACCAGAAACTCCCGTTCACAATATCGCAATTTAAATTTAGAACATTATTTTCAGAACTTTATTCGCTATTTCCAATCTGATTCACCTTCGATAGCGGTTCCAATACTATTTTGAGACGTTCCATTGCACGCAGTGTTTGAAAATTCCCATGTTGTAGCGACCTAAATACGTTGTCGTTTGATCGTAAAGCGCAGGCGCGGTCAGTTTTGTGTTCTTGCGCTTGCGTCGCGGTCTACTCGCTCTAGGAAATTGAGACTCTAGTTCTAAAAATCCAAAGAGCCCTGTGTATTTCTTACCTTTCTGTTTTGGATGAAGAGTGATAAGGATAGAGCATTTGGATTAAATTTAGTGTAACGCAGGTAGCGTTTGTCAGAGTAGCGACCTCTATTGTTGTTTATTTAAAACATTCGGTTTTTTGTGAGGCGCAGGCGTGATGTCTTTAATTCAGATTTTTACTAGACGTTGTTTAAAAAAACCTTAATTTTTTTGTTATAGCCAACCTAACTTTTTAAACTTTATATCCATTTTTAGAAAAGTAAAGACACGCAAACTGTCATTTCAGTTCGTCAAATTAAAAATCCTACCTTATCTTGAAAGCATATCTCTCGCATCTTACACAAAAAGTGCTTTATAATTCACCTACCTAATAATTCACCAAAGTAAATATTAGCATTAACATATCATAACACGTCTATTCGGGATTGAAAGAAATATATAGATCATGTTTTATTAGCCGAACTGCTTTCAGTAGCGCCCGGGTATTTGTGGAAGCAGCGCGTGAGTTTAAATGATTTATCGTTTGCCTATAACCTGGCCGCGGTATTAGGACCGATGGGTTTAAGACTTGTTCTTATTGTGAATGTGATTTGTGGTAGAATAGTGTGTTTTGTGTGAAGATGTCTCGACGGGAAGTGGTGCCGCGAGGAGAACGTGGCGATTACCCAGCCCTTCCTCCTAGTAAATGCGCAAAGGTGAGTTACACTGGTTAAAATGTGACGTTCTCAATATAAAGGGACCCATGGACCGGAAAACCCCTTCATTTGATTAACCCTATCGATAGGGTAACCTATCATTTGGTTACCCAATCGATGTGGTTACCCTATGATTGTGTTACCTTAACGTTAGGGGAACCCCGTTGAACTAGTTAACCACTTAGCATTAGCTGGGTATTAACCCTATTGATGGCCTCTCTCTTTTTTACGCATTCGGGCGATCTCTGTCTAGGCGCTACCCATTCAATTGTTACGTAGTGCAATAATAAGTCGAAACACATGCGCATAGAGATTAAAACCGTACGATTCAGTTTAAAAAGGGTAACAGATGATAGGGTATTGGGACTGGGTTAGCGCTTAGTCGAATTAACTGTATCGTTTGTTGCCCTTTCATTGGACTAAGTCGACGATAGGCTTAGCGCATCCTTGGGGTTTGTAAAAACAAGTCTATCAAATACCCTATCGAAAACCCCTTTAATGGTAAGCGGTTCCTTATGGAGGATGGCGGTTATGCTCTTCTTGTTCTTGTAACTATACGAATACTATGGTAAAAGTTCTAAAAACGGCGTAATCGCCTGCCTCCATAAGGTCCCTTTATACTGAGAACGTCACAAATGATCACTTTTAGTAGTATGCACTTGTACAGTCAGTATCAAATAGGAGCAGTCAAATGGCCAAATATATCGCAACACATTCTTATTCCTGTAGTAATAAGTGTTGCGATATATTTGGCCACTTTCACTGCCCCTACCCAAGTAGCTCATAAGCTGTATAAGAGCTTATACAGCCCTTAAAATGCTTAAACTAGAGTTATAATGCCTGTATAAGCTCTTATACAGCTTTTGTGCTACTTGGGTATTTTGATGCTGACTGTACTAAACAGAAGCAAAACTACTGTCGGTATGAAAAAAGTTGCAATCCTACCAGGCTGGCGACTAATATGACGCACTCTTTCAATTTTATACAGCTTATCACACTCGCACGTTTATGACGAATCATATGACACCCCATTTATTAAAATCTGGCCAAAAGTTTAGGAGCTATAGTGGAACATCCGATTTTTATTTACTTTCATTCAAACATAGTATATATTCATATTCATATTCATATTTATTATATATTATTAATAGTAGTAGTAGTAATATTTATTGTGGCAATATTTTTTTTTTTTTATACATACATGGACTGCCCAAGTAGCAAACAAGCTGTATAAGAGCTTATACAGCCCTTAAAATGCTGAAACTAGAGTTATATAGCTTTTGCGCTACTTGGTTGTAAAACATTACCCTTCTTATGACTTCGCTCAATCGAGTAAAAACTGGCAGAGGATAGAGAGAAGTGGCTGTCCTCCACCGACAAGAGCGTAGCTCTTCGCTGCCGCCTAACCTCCAAAAGAAAGTATGTAATTTCGACAAACCACGTGTGTCACCAGCGCCGAACGTGTTAAGTAAAATGATGATTACGCGTTCTCAAAACGGGCCTATTTAGTGGATACCACACCGTTTCGTTTTGCTGAAATGCATGCCCAAGTAGCTGGTCGTCTGTGAAACCAGCGACTAAATGAATGTGCATGCAGTTGAATGTCATTTACCCACCTTGACGGACGAAGTAAATTCGCCAGCTATTCATCGACTGAGTAGAACTGAACGACGATGTGTCAACAGAATAACATAGGAGTTATAGGAAATTTCTTTTTGAAATCAATCAAAGTATTTTACGTAAGTACTATATAACGTAAGTACTATAAGTTTTTAATAAGTAAGTTTTGTTAGCTTGTCCTGATAAGTAGTATGAATGTAATGGATTTTTTTAAGCTTAAAAAAGTCCTTCATGGAACGTTAAGTGGATGATATGTTCCAGGTTCTGTATTACACATGGCGCCTGTGCTCCGTGGTGTTCTCCCATTTCGTGATGATCAGCCTGGTGGTGGCCTACTGCATCCTCGGAGCCGTGACCTTCGAACAGCTGGAGGCAGCGCATGAGAAAGAGGTATGACCCTGGCCTTGTGGATGCTTCAAATAAGGGAATATACAGTAGCTCAAAATTAGCTCATAAAAGTGGTCAACATTTTCTTTGGGGTACAAGTCTAAGAGATCTTATTATGAGATACAAGCTTTGGCCGCGACTAACAAACATCCATCCATCCAAACTTTCGCATTTACAATAGTTTTAGGATTAAAACCTGCCAAGTTCCACCCAAGCAGCACATAAGCTGTATAAGAGCTTATACAGCTCATGAAATGCTGAAACTAGAGTTATAATGGCTGTATAAGCTCTTACACAACTTTCGTGCTACTTGGGCAGTCAGTGAAAGGGCTATAGCACTCATATGTCCCTGTCTCTGACGTCTGATGATGGACTGACGATCTCGTTAAGAGAGGAGGGAGAGGCTGGATGAGGAAAGCCCAAGATCGAAAGAGATGGCGTGTATTGGAAGAGACCTACACTCAGCATTGGGTGGCGACAGGTTGAAGAAGAGAGAGAGAGAGAGAGAGAGAGAGAGAGAGATCCTTGTGTCTGCTGTCTGACAGTTCATAATACGGGGTCTGTATGTCTGACGTTGTAGAACAGTAGGTAAGTTACGAGTATGCTCTTTATGTCAAAGATTAAAAAGTCTCTTGGGATTTGCTTGATTTGACATAGTTCCTCAGTGGTCATGAAATCCATTGTACAATTATTTTATGTATGTAATGTATGTGCTTCTTTTTATTTTGTTATTTGATAGGTATTTTCAATCACGTTAGAATTCCTAGTAATTCCCATTTGAATTCTAAATACTCGTACAGAACTAAATTATCCTGTAATATCTCCATCAGCATCCGGTCTGGCTCGAGGGTAATGTAGCGAGCTGTTGAAAGGTTGTTTCAGCAATTATCACGTTCACACCGCTAACTGGCTGATAAATACTATTTAATTTTGCTTAGAAAATAAAGTATTTATGTACGTTTCCAATATTTATATACAACAAATGACAAATTTTCTGCCGAATAATGTACGGGTACAGGCATTAGTTACGAAGAAGTGGTTGAATACGAGTATAGTTTGGCAAAATTAACTTTGTCATTAATAAATGTGACGTTCTCAACAAAATGGGACCTTATGGAGGCAGGCGGTCACGCCGTTTTTAGAACTGTTACCATAGTATTCGTATAGTTACAAGATGCTCCGATACTCAAGATGGGCCGATGCTCTCCGGGCCGGTCTGTGTGAACGGACCCTTACGGCCTGGCCACGACTTTGCGCGACCGGCTGAGCGGCGCGCGAATTTTCTAATGCATTGCGTGTAACGTCAACGAACCGCTGCGCGGTGAGCGTCTCGACCGAGTAATGAAAAGATAATTCACTCGCTGCCGCCACCGCCCCGCTCAAAGTCGTGGCCAGGCCATTAGGTAGGTAGCGGAGACAGCAGCGGCCTGCGAAGGGCCAAATCAAAAGCATAGAGATGTATGATACCTACCACCAGATATATGTATGTATCTCTCTCTATGTTTTGATTTAAGCCCGCAGTACTGACTTTAAATCAGCCATATGATACTATTATCCGTTCTGTTGTGATGGCAGGTGAAGATGAACATCTCCCGGCTGCGGCAAAACACGACGGACAGCATCTGGACCATGACAGTAAAGGCGTCTCTTTTCAACGAATCCAATTGGACGGCTGACGTCACTGGCATGCTGAGAGTAGGTTTAGCTTATGCGGAAATTACTCTACGCTAAATTAGTCACTTACGAGAGGGACGCCGCAATACGTTAAATACGTATGGAGATATCTTTCATCTCATTTCAACGTATTGCGGCGTCTTTCTCATAAGTGACTAATTTAGCGTAGGTAATGCCCGCATTATTATAATGCCGTTTCCGTGATTTGAAACATTCATAATTAATTTATGTAAAAGATAATCTTAAAGCTAATTTACCTTAGATACTTATGGTTGATCTTAAGTACGTCATAAAATGGACAATATAACAGACTCGTACCTAGCAGGTAGCTCCGGAGTAATAACTAAGTGATTATTGCGTTTAATGTCCAGAAATTCAGAATAGATATACCAGAGTGACTTGGGATAATAATAAAAACTGCAAAGTGACATCAGGTTTAAAAAGAACTTTGTTGCAATACATGTAACGCTGCCTCAAACTTGTTGGATAGACACGGAGCGTCTTATAATGAAGATGGCATAGCTTATATGGCGGATGTTTTATTTTACTACAATATTAGCTATTAGCATAAAATGCCTAGAAATGTACAGGTTTTAATATAAGTCATAAGGGACTGCTAAAACCAGGACAGTTCCAAATGGTAAAGGTATGGTAACAGTACTATATTAATCACCATTTGCAACTCACCAGGTATGTACTCAATATGATCCCTGATATCCTTCTGAGTTCTCTGTGCTTACATAAATATCGGGAGCAGTGGGGTGCATTGGGAGAGGCCTTTGTCCAGCAGTAGAGGTGTTTGTACGGGCTGATAATGATGATGATTTGTCCAGGACTTCGAGAACGCGATCCTACTAGAGATGAAAGTGCGCGGTTGGGACGGCTCCGAGAGTACTGATGACATCCAGTGGACCTTCACTGGTGCGCTGTTCTATTCCATCATCGTCATCACCACCATCGGTAAGTACTTGCATTATGATCTATTCCAAACTAAGCCAATAATCCTATACGCACACAGTGCTCACTGCTCAGATGCCGGCAAACATCTTGAAGGGCCTTCAAAGCGCAGAAGTGACTTTATGGGCATTTTGGTGGTAGGGTGCGGTGCGCGACTGCGAGGAATCGTATCGCGGGGTAGTTAAGGTTGGTGATACCTTTTCGATTCGTCAGCTACCCTCAGCTGCTATCAATATCATATCAATGCTGAGCGTGCTGTGTGAAACTTAGTATATAATAAAAAAATAAGCTAGCATTCAATTATAAATACTCGATTATTGTTTTGACTAAGAATCTAGTGGTAACTCGTATCTTCTTAATAAAGGTTTTTTTAAGAAAAAGTCCTGGACCAGCTACTTACTTATTAAGCGCGCAGCGGAGCAGCTATTAGCACATTTTGTATTGTTTTAATAATAATAATAACGGACGTAAGTGTACGGCTCCTCCACTACCTCATCAAGAAGTTTGCATCTGGTATCTAAGTATCTGTTTTTGGTGTTGAGTGTAAGCCGGCTATTGCGATGATTATTTAAACATGCGAGGTAACAAATGTTGGCGGGGACGAGGTATTTAGGAAGGGGAGTGGCTTCCCCCCTCCTGTCTGTGAACTCGCAGGACTGCCATCGTAAATTGAAATCTACGTCTGCAGTCCTTTTTGAAGAATATAAGGTTTTGTCAGTTAATTTTAATTATTAAACTCGATATAAAATATTACACCTTGAGATAATGTCACATGAAAATTTTTAAATCTTCAAAACCTACATTTGACGCTCTAGTTTCGCAATAGCACGAATTTTTGTGAGCGCCTTAGAGTTTAGTCATTGAAAAAAGTTTACAGATATGAATGATGTCGGTCGTACCTAAAATTAATGGACATTAACTGTCAAATTATCATCAAACGCCGAGCGTTTTTTCTGAATAAAAATATTTTGTTTGTCCAACGCGGCGCGCGGCGCCCGCGCCGCTGGCCACACGCCAACTCCGCGCCGTCTATCAAAACTTTATTATTCCCCACAAACAGAACATGCCGGCATTTCAGAAATCACTCGACAGATTTACGACGAGCCTACACAAAAACATTACGACGAATAAAACCAACGTGAGATTTTAATTTCTTTAATTGGCACACGAGCACGCTTGACTCTTACACGGGTTACACGGCCCGTTGCTACACACTCGCGGTTTATAGTGGAGTCGCAATCGATATCCTGCAAGAATGTATCATTAGAATCAGTCCCGCTAGCTAACCCAACATGGAAGCGACACACAGGGCCCGAGCGTCTCCGAAGCATGGTTTATTGCGGTTAGCACGGCGCGAGCAATCGCAACGTTAGCGCTACATCAATATTTACACGGCAATCGCCGCGCGCGCAGCGCCCACAATAAATTAGTCTTATTAGTCATTGCACATCACATACTCAGTAACTGAACTGACCGTAGCCGCGTGGGCCGATATGACCAGTTGGGCCGCCCGGGCCCACTAGGATCCTCCGTCCCGGCCCGATGACGCCAGTGGGTCCTCCGGGGCCTACTAACACACCCTGCGCTCCTCCATTATCCCGGTAATCGAACGGGCCGATCATCCCGGTTGGTCCGCGCGGCCCGACTAACATCGACTGCCGCCCCCGGCCTCGTGGCCCTATCAGCCCGGTCGGTCCACCTGGACCTACGAGCACTTGGCGCTGTCCGTACTGCTGGGGTCCAAGAACCCCTGTAGGACCACCAGGACCGACTAAAACTGCTCTTTGTGCCGTTTCTTCTGCCCCTATTTGACCTGTGGGGCCTTCTGGTCCGACTAATATTCCCGGGTTTGAAGCAATCATCGGTCCAATGTGCCCAGAAGGACCAGTAGGGCCTACAAGTACTCCTGGATTGCGACGGTCGGGCCCGATCTCGCCGGTGGGGCCGCCCGGGCCTATAAGAATCCTGTTGTCGCGTTGGTTGGGACCGATCGCTCCAGTTGGACCGCCGGGGCCTATTAAAACAGTAGGGTTGTGTATATTTGGGCCAATAACGCCAGTTGCTCCGTCGGGTCCAATAAGGGTGGGCCTTTGTTGCATATTTCTAGAATTTAGACTTGGTCCGATTTTGCTGTTAGGTCCGAACGGCGCGATGACAAGGGCTGAAGACTCATCGATGTGACCTTCGGCGAATGCACCGCCTCTGTCGTCATGACTCGGCAATAACATGAGCTTCTCATCCTCAAGTTCGTTGAAAACATCTGAAAATTCAAATTCATACTCATATATATATATTCTAGTTTTTATTTTTAAATTGATGTAATATAAAGCCGTGAAGTAGTATTTGCTAGTCTTACCAATTTTCTTGCCACTTTTGCTAGGTCTTTTGTAGCAGCAAAGGTACATTCCAGAAGCGCAAGCTTGCTGTAAGGAGAACGAATGAAGTTAATTTATTGTGTAATTTCACTATGTAGTCAAAGATGGTAAGGAGTAAAGAAGTGTACCGGAAGGTCGGTGCGAGGAGTGCATTCTGGAGTGGAGACACATTTGCAGTACTGCAAGGAGTCCAGAGTGCCGTCAGACTCCTGGAACCTTCTGAAACTAAAGCAGAAAATTTTAATTAGTTTGTTTGGTAACGGTTGTAGCTGGGGATGTGGTGACAATAAAAGATCAGTTGGAATTATAATTCTGCGCGTCTATAAAATAAAAAATTACTGCTTTTTGAAGTCAGTTAATAAAGAGAAATAGGTAAAAAAGGTTAATTTTGTTGTCTATGCTATTTAGATATAAAGTTGTCCTGATTCTGAGCATGAATAATCTCATTCAGAGAAAAAAACATGATATAAATAGGTGTTCGGTGTTCGCCTGATGCATTCTTAAACTTGTTCATCTAGAAGAAAGAAAGTAAACATTAAAAAAACCGGGCATGTGCGAGTTGGACTCGCGAACTGAGGGTTCTGTACACATTTGGCTGGTTTTTAGTATTTTTTGTTATTCTATAGGGTTTGTTCTATAATCATACCAAATTTGACGCCTGTATGTTTTACCGTTTTTACTATACAACAAAAATAAAAATACGTTAAAAAAACGTTTCTTGTATGGGGACGTTTATTATTTAACTTTTTTTTATTTGTTAGTAAATCCGCTGTAATAACACATATTCAAAAAAAAAAATCAAACTTATAGCGATCTATTACGGGTTACACTAATAACTAAAACGGAACATCATAATGGTAACCATTCAACATAGTGGCAGGCTCAGCCTTGACCTTTCAAGGTCGCCGGAGAGAACATTGCAGACAGAGCACTGCGAGTTCGCTTCGCACACTTCCACACGATGGGGCGGTTGGGCCAACCGAGAGGGACGCAGCTATCTGTCAGAATGAGATAGTAATATTTACGTCTCGTTCCTACAGATAGCTGGGTCCCTCTCGGTTGGCCCAACTGTGGAAGTGTTATTATGTCGGAGCCCGATAAGGTATTAAATTAAAATTAGGCACAGCCATGTTGTATCCTACTATTAAACGAGGAACCTTTGTACTAAAGTATTTGAAAAACTCTAACCATTTCGATGAAAATTGCGACATGGCGGTTTACGGGGGCGAAACTTCGATCAAGCTAGATCTCATATCTGGGAAAAATCGTTTTCGCGCAAAAAGATTTCCCGCGCAATATGGTTCGTAATTTCGATGCGGCTGCCGCCGTCTGATTAGAACGTTGGCCTACTATGCCAAGACTGCGGGTTCAAACCCCTGCGGGTTTCAGTATAGAGACCGGACATTAATTAGTCTATTTGCGTACTTCAGATCTTCTGTGGCGGTTGTTGCCGGCCGTTGCCGGTGCGGCTCGGACCGGACCGGGTAGCGGCCGGAGCCGGCGCCGGTCGTGGGTCGGTTATAGAAGCCCTCTGTGTCGATAGGCTCCTTAATCTCGTCGGCCTGAACCTTGTTCTGGCGATACCTGGAGATATTTCATAAATACATTAATACTAGATTTTTCAGCCCGCTTTTAGGGCTTGTTTACGGAGACGCGGGGCGTGCGGCGGGGCGTCGTTGTTTGCGTGCACACTGGTCGCTGACCTACTGGAAGTATAGAAGTCGTTCATAGTCAGCGACCAGTGTGCACGCAAACAACGAAGCCCTTAGAGAATTTCTTTGACCAAATCATCTCAAACATTACTCGCTCTCAAGTTAATTGCGACACTTACTCAAATAACCAATTAGGCAATTTTGATAACTTTCAAACTACTTTACGATACAACTTCGCCGAATAGATTTAATGACTAGTTTTATTAGGGCCCCAATTCCATGCACATTATAACGCAACTAATATAAATCGCAACGCCGCAAGAGCAAATCAATCACAACGTTGCTAAATGATCTGCGCCGGCGCCTTGTTGCGGAAGGTCAAGCGCATTTTTTGTGCGAGATTTGGGCGCCTGCGCGCTTTTGGCAACTGTTATTTACTTACACAACAAAAGGGAATCTGAAGTGAAAATAATTGGTATATCTATTGAATACACAGAAGGCATAGAAATAGAAGACAAATAAAAATATGTAAACAGGAATTATATATCTACTTATGCAGATAGAACATAAAACGTTCTTGTTCTCCAAACAGCCTTTTCTGAAAAAATCTACACTCTAGAAAATGTTCCCAGGTACCTAGGTTTTTTTTTTAAATCAAATAAAGAGTTTTATATTTACCCCTAGTTCAAGATCCCAAAATTCAGTCTAAATACAATTCACCTTTCACGTCATAATACTGTCCCGAATTTAAACATGTCTTTCAAACGAAAGATTTGATATTTTACAACGCAATCACGAAGTTAAAAACCCTGACGAAATAGTGAGTTGATTAAATATATTTTTTCTTCTTAATCTAAATAATGATTTAAAATAATTTAACCTATATCACATATTTTACTTACTGTGGATTATCATCGATGTAATTATACCTAAAAAATATGAGAAACAATATTAACATGCTTTATATTATTAGTGGGCAAAGTATTCAATTTTTTTAATGAACTCATGTGGCCTCAGAACCCACTTTACCGTCAGGAGGGCTACGTACTTGCTCTGCGTGTCCCTCGCAATCCATAATAACGTTTTTCCTAAAGTCACATGCCTTAGCATTTTTGCTCTAAATAATATTTGACATACCATTCATTTGCTATAATGACTGTTTCGTTATAACATTATTGTGGCCTAAACGTCATTAGCTATAATTTTACATTACCTAAGTGTTTAAATATCTATTCTAATTTTTACTAATAATGAAAGTCTTAATGCATGTTGTAAAGCATGAAATATAATAATAATGAAGCAGCGTTCATAGGCAGAGCAGAAAATAGGGGAAGAAGGGTGAAGCCCCACGTACGCTCCCCACATTAGAAAAATCCCTGAAATAGCGTAGCGGGTCTTCATCGCCTTGCTGACAGGTACTCCCCCCCTGAAACCCCCAGTACCACTCCACCCTCTCTACCCCTAGTAGGTAAGTAGGTTAGGTTAGGTAAGGTTAGGTTGGGTTATGATATGACTGGCATGACATTACGATAGGACTAGGACTATTAGTATTATGTTTTTTGTACCTATATTAGTACATACAATATTAGTATATATCAGCGTTAGGAGTGTTAGGACAAACAATATTCATACAAACAATGTTAGGGTAATCGCATTAGGCTACCACACTAATCGATCGTTCGTCGATCAATGGCAAGGATCAGTGTCGATCAATCGTCGATCGACGTCGACGAATTTAATTTGCTAACTTCGGATGATCGATCGACTATCGGGTGACATCCGATCGATGATTGATCGGCTAGGGCTATTATGCGTTAAGACAAACGACTAACGATACCTATTAGGAACCTAAAAATGGGACGAAAATCTTTAGGGATCCCAACATAGACCCACTACGTGATTAGCCTAGTCGGTAGTAACTTTGCCTACGAAGCTAGCGGTCTCGGATTTCAAACGCAGAAACATATTTTCATTCAAAATCTAAACATTTTGGATTAAGTCACTTTCATTTTGAAGGTGCGAATTTATAATTCCTTAAGAGGATTGTGAGGTGACGGCTTCGCATACAAACGGCGATAACGTTTTCCACCCCCTAATGTTAACCGATTTCGAACAATTTTTTATACGGTGTCAGTCGGAACATAAACTATGTCCATACGTTTCGTTTTTTTCAATATTATTAATAAATTTCGATTTATTCCCGTTTTATTGTTTTCATACAAAAGTAATTTTGGCCATAATCTCTTTATAACTAATCAATATTTAAAAAAAAAACGAAACGTACGGACATAGTTTATGTTCCGACTGACCACATATCAAAAATTGGTCGAATTCGGTTAACGTTTAGGAGGTGGAAAACGTTATCGCCGTTTGTATGAAAAGGCTAGATTTTGCAGTTGGTTCACTGTCCTCTTAAGTATCCATTGCCAAGTCGTTTCTATAGTTAGCTTGTAACTCTTACTACAACATCGCGTCTTCCTTCGGAGTCAGTTTCATAATTTGGCGGAGTTGCGTATGCCTGGGAATTCCTAAACCTCGCCCACCACTAAACCGTGTCCAACGACGGCGGTATTCTATCTCGCAATGTACTGAGAGTTGGCCAACAATCGCTCTAGTTAACATGACTAGGTTAGGCCAGTTCAAATTAATATACATAAGGGGATACTTTTTAAATTAACCTCTAAACTTATACTGTGGTAACTAGACATAACATATCAGACCATCGATTGCCCTAACATTATTTATCCTGTCGTACCGCGAGTTCTAATTATCATTTGTACTAACTAAACTGATTTTTATGAGTCAGACAACTCAAAGTTATCAAAAAAAATCCGGCGATTATAAGTATTTTATTATACAATAAAACCTTAAAAGCATTATAATTCAGGTAGAAATGATTTTAGGATAAACGATAATTCGCACTTATGGTGCATTAGGACAAATGACAATTAGGATTTCCAATCATGGTCACATTTTTCTACAAATTAATTCTGCCCGGTAACAGGGTAAGATAAAAATTTAAGAAGCCGGCTCTTGATCTAATAGGCTTACCGCGTTGTTCTCAAATGCAACCAAACAAACAAATTGAGATACAAAAAATATCGATAATCAACGTTAATGTTGACATTTTGTCAAAAATTGTTACGCCTTGTCAACTCAAACAAACAGTTTAACATGGCCATCATATTGATTGAACGAATGACTGAATGTGGAATAATTGACTAAAACACGTTGTAGAACGAAGTCAGTGTTATTACAAAAACTTAAACAACCGTTGAACACTTGTTTAGTAAATGTCAATTAATAGATAACTGTCATTTTATACTAACGCGTGTCTAAGTTTTTTGTAATAAGAACGAGAGTATTTAAAGAACAAAAGGAATGCTTCCTGTATGGAAAATGGCATGTTCCTCCATGACGCAAGTCTGTGTCATTCGGACGTCAGGTTACAAGTGTGGTAATGAAACAACAATGGGAAGTCGGAGGACTAAGCACAGTCACGTGTCTAGTTAATAGCGAGTTTTACTTTACTGTTCTTTTAGAATGGCAATTCGATTTGATTTAAACATTGGTCTACAAAAATGCCAAAGTTCACACTTCTATACGACCCCTATACAAACTTTAACCACCCCATTTCAACCCCTTAGGGGTAGTTTATCCAAAATCGCTGAAAGTACTATTTTTCATTTGTAAATAGTCTTTGTACCAATTTCCACGTTTCTATCTTCAAAAATGGACGACTTTCATACAAATTTCCAACCCCGTTTTTACCCCCTTAGGGGGTAAATTTTGAAAAAGCCTTTCTTAGTGCACCCCTAGACCTTATAAGGAGCCTACGTGTCAAATTTGAAATCTCCAGACCCAGCGGTTTGGGCTGTGCGTTGATATGTCAGTCAGTCAGTCAGTCAATCAGTCAGTTTCTTCTTTTATACATATATATTTAGATAGTAACCAGAGCGAAACGAGCGCGGGTCGCTAGTAAAATATCAAAATGGAATCTTTGTTTATTAGACTTATGTGACAATTGGTATACAAGTTGTAAGAAAACTCCAAAAGCGACATTGAGAGATGGCTTCATTTCCGTCACACATGTCATACATGCCGTACCGTGTATTTACAATGTATACCTACGTCCTCCATGTTATTATACACGACAGTCCTACCTTCCCCGCGTGCGTCATTACCCATTCATTGCCGTAATAACGGAGTTGGATCAGATTAAAGTACAAAGAAACAAAATGATTGCATGACGCTAATCAGCATGCTAATAAATTATTGTTTAGGGTCAAGGAGCCACGTCTTTAAATTAGGTTCATGTTTCCGATAAAGCAATAATTTCATCTTGAACGGAAACATGCTCAATTATTGGTAATGAAGTGGAAAACCCTAAGGACTGTGATGCAAGACGCACAAGAATACTATATGATATACTATTAGTGAAAATCTTAAGTAAAGGACTTGAGGAAAGGAAGAAGGAGGAAGGAAGGAAGGAGGTTGTAGTAGTGTACAAAACTTATATGGAACTTACGTCAGTTTTCATATTTGGAACGTCAAGGCGTCTATACAAATACTTTACTACTACATACATTGATTTAGTATATACTAAATCAATGAATACAAACAACAGGGTCCTTTACTTCTTTAGCGGCTACCAGACCCACAGACAATATTATAACAATATAGGTTCTACAACTAACAAACATGAACATAGGTTAAAACGGATTTACGTAAAGCGATTAGGTAACTGCCGCACTCAGAGACGTCAATTATTTTTTAAGTTTGATTAAAGTTGCTGCGTCTTCTATTGCTATAGCAAAGAAAATGACAGTATCAACTTTAATCAAACAAAAAAATTAAGTGACGTGTCTGAGTGCAGCCGTAAGTGTTTATTAGGTTGATATCTTTAAAAAATAAACCATAAACAATGTGCATCAAAGCAGAGCTCTTAAGAAATTGATTGTGTGTATACGCGAATAACTGCCGCACTCAGAGACGTCAATTAAGTTTTAAGTTTCATTAAAGTTGCTGCGTCTTATTCTATTGCTATAGCAAAGAAAGTGACAGCGGCTACTTTAATGAAACTTAAATCTTAATTGACGTCTCTGAGTGCGGCCGTAAGACTTCTTATTTATTAGTATTATTAATAGAGATTTCATAACTTCTGTGCTGGTACAGTGCAATAGTTCTTAACAGTGAAAGAGAAGTAGAAACTCGAAGGTTATTTTAAGAACTATTGCGTTGTATGTGATCTTACATCTACCATTAACAGTTTTTAGGCTAACATCTCAACAATGCTAATGTGGTACTAACCGTCGCGACTCATCGTCGATAAAGCGCACTTTGGTGTCGATGCGCACGGAGGCTGCGCCTGCGTCTTCGTCCATCCAGCGCCAGCGCTCGGCGGCGCACGCGCCGGCCAGAGCCAACACTAACCACGCCCTACCTGGAAATAACATCATTTTTTCACTTTTCTAAAATCTTTTTAGGTTTATTTCCATTTCTTCTACTTTCTATGTAACTTTAAGAGCTTTTCTGCACTGCGTCCGATCCGAATCCGAGAAATGTCGGTCCGAAGTGGCAATAGTAACTACCATTTTTATATGAGAGGTGGCGCACTATGTCCGTATTTCGTCAACTAATGCTACTTCAGATCGCCATTCCTCGGATTCGGATCGTGCGCAGTGCGGAACTGCTTTAAAGGAAGAGACATCTTATCTTGTACAGATGGACGGTTCGGATGCATTTCGACCGTACAAGATCTTTTGTGCAATAACCCCTCTTGTACACCCAGCTGTTTGAATGTGCAGGTTTCCTCACGATGTTTTCCTTTCACGTAAGAGCATCGGGTAATGTAGTTAAGTAGGAAATCTCATAAGTTCATGGCAACTGCTGGGGTTCGAACCCGGATCACGAGTCAACATCGACACCTGAAGCCACTGGGCCACCGACGCTCTTCCTTCAAGGGGAAAATTGCGTAGTGGACTTTTAAGTCATAAAAGAAGACAGCTTTCCAAATTTCAAGTTTCTAACTTTAACTTTCTTGCTTGATACATCATGGCGGGTTTGATAGCCGGAAGAAACACCAAAAAGGAGTCATGGAGATTAAGGGGAGAGGCACTTACCCAGTAGTGGGACAAAAATTGAAATACAGTCAGCATCAAATAGATAGGAGCAGTGAAAGTGGCCAAATATATCGCAACACATCTTATTACTAGGAATAAGAATGTGTTGCGATATATTTGGCCATTTTTACTGCTCATATGTGACGTTCTCAATATAAAAGGACCTTATGGAGGAAGGTAGTTACGCTCTTCTTATTCTTGTAACTATACGAATACTATGGTAACAGTTCTAAAAACGGCGTAACCGCCTACCTCCATAAGGTCCCTTTATATTGAGAACGTCACATATACATTCAGTCAACAAAGTATCGGGAATGGATGATTTGTTTATGGTTCCAAATTCAAATTTTTGTTTTTTTTGTTGTTGTTAGATTGGCACAACTGTTTTCTATTTTGGCGCGGAGTTTGAGTTGCATCTGTTATTTATATTAAATACAGTGCTGTTTTTAGTTATATCATATCTAGTGTGTATTGCGAATTTCATAATGGACAAAAACATTGAACAAAGAGTTTGTCTTAAATTTTGCATCGCCAATGGAATTTCGTGTTCGGAGTCACTGAAAATGTTACAGAAGGCTTACGGTGATTCGACTTTATCAAAAACACGTGTTTATGAGTGGTACAAAGCGTTCAAAAGCGGTCGAGATGTGATGGAAGATTTGCCTCGCTCTGGTAGGCCATCAACGTCTGCAACTGAAGTTAACATCGCAAAAGTGAAGGAAATAGTGACTGAAAATCCTCATTCAACTTTGAGAGAGATAGCCGCCGAACTTTCTGTATCTCACGAGTCGATCCGTACTATTTTAACTAATCATTTGGGTATGAAACATGTTACCGCTCGGCTAGTCCCAAAAGACCTGAATTTTCTCCAAAAACTCAATCGCATGAGAGTCGCTGAGGACATGCTAGAACGAGTCAATTCCGACCCAACATTCATGAAACGCATTGTTACTGGTGACGAGACGTGGGTTTACGAGTTTGACATGCAAACTAGTCAACAAGCTTCGGAGTGGCGCCTTCCAACTGAACCGAAACCGAAGAAACCACGCCAAAGTCGATCAAAAGTCAAAGTCATGTTGACTGTTTTCTTTGACTATCGCGGTGTTGTGCACTCGGAATTCTTGCCGGAAGGTCAAACGGTAAATAAAGAATATTATTTGAGCGTTATGCGGCATTTAAGAGAGCAAATTCGACGAAAAAGGCCAGATTTGTGGAATGAAAATTCTTGGATTTTGCACCACGATAATGCGCCTTCGCACAAGGCCATCATTGTGAAAGAATTTTTGACCAAACACTCAACAAATACCATCGAGCAACCACCATATTCACCAGATATGGCTCCTGCCGACTTCTTTCTTTTTCCTAAACTCAAATTACCACTTCGTGGCACCCGTTTTCAATCGGTAGAAGACATAAAGGAGAATTCGCGCCGAGAACTGAATTCAATTCCGGAAACAGCGTTTAAAAAATGTTTTGATGATTGGATTATTCGTTGGCGTAAGTGTATCGTTTCTGAAGGAGCATACTTTGAAGGTGATAAAATAAATTTGGATGATTAACAAACAGTTTGTGTATTATTGATCTTTTCCCGGTACTTTCTTGACAGAGTAGTATATTTGATGCTGACTGTACTACATGATCTATTACTTCATGATAAATCCTTCAATGACGAGCTGTGAATCAGCGCTGACTAAGGTCTCGTGACATCTAGCAATTATCATCGTCTAGAAATTAATGGAGCCTAGTCATAATCAACTAATTAATCGCTTGGTTTAACTACGAGTACTTATACTCATCAAAAGTGTCTAAGGATGATATATATCTGCAGAATTTTTTCTTGTGTTTAGTGATTACGATATAAAAGACTACTTAAGTAGTGACATTGTTATATTTTCATTTAAAAAATGACTAACTGTTGAGTTTCTTGCGGCGCTTCTTCTCAGCAGTGGTCTCCTCTTGGGAAGCGCTGGTAGATTTTGACGTGTAAAAGTGCCCGTGCGGCCTACTTACTGAATAAATATCTTTTATCTTTTTTTTTTTTTTATCTTAAAATCCCCGAATGTATTGAAATGTATCTCCTAAAGTAACTTCACGCGAGGCAACGTTGAAATAAATAGTTCTGGTAGTTTTCGAGCTGATTTACCCATCACCAGATAGGTAACAGTGGTAACGTTTCGGTTAAAGTTCCTCCTCCCATTCCCTCCCCCCTAAAATTAAAATTTATATTTTTTCTCTTCATAAGAATATTTGAAAAAAAAAATTCCAGTTGTTCTCGAGTTTTGCGCTAAGCAACACACTTAGACCTTCATTTTTAGGGTTCCGTACCGGAAGGGGCTAAACGGGGCCCTTTTGCTGTCACTCACGCGTGCGACTGTCACACAATTCATACAGCCAAAAGGTTGAAGCTACAGTCTTCAAATTTTCACAGTATAAGCACAGGTATAAGCACATTGTTGACCCAAACCCATACAAATTGTCAAAAAAATATGTTTAAATGTTTTTAAGGGTTCGTACAGCTAAAGGGGGGCGCGAAAATTGACCTACACCATCGAGTAGGTTATCATTATTTACAGCTCGTTGAGTAGATAATTACTATATTTCTTGTTTGAAAAAAATATTGGAAAACAAAGGAATGAAAAGCTACCAAAGTCAGCTTTTTTACAAAATGTTGTGCCGAAGAATGTTCCCATTGACCTATCAACTTGTTATATAATAATGTTTACTAACAAATACCAATATAATAATATTGATAATTTGGTACGGAACCATAAATGTGTGAAGTCCGACACGCACTTGGCCGGTTTTTATTAATTATTAGAAAAATTGGGCCAGAAAGTATGTCTTATCCGTGATAGAAAGGGCTTACACGACATCGGACTATTGTGTAAGTTAGTTAATAGGTCAGAAGGACTGGAAATACTGGAATTACGAATGAAGAGCCACGTTATCACAACATAGGGTATTTACTAACATGTTTCCGTGGATTATTATGATACACACCGCCCGTAACAGACAGTTGGCCATTTATAACAAAGAATTTATATAATTAGACACATTAATTTACTATTTTGACAATTTGGAAATCCTGATTAAACTACTGAAGTAACGTATACCTGATTAAAAACGGCGTGGTAGCCTAATGGTGTGACCTGCCGACTCTTAAGCAGAGGGTCGTGGGTTCGAACCCGGGCTCGCACCTCTAAGTTTTTCGGAATTTTTGTGCGAAATATAATTTGTAAATTTACCATGAGCTTTTCGGTGAAGGAAAACATCGTGAGGAAACCTGCACACACCCGCAAAGCAATTTGACGGTGTGTGCGAAGTTCCCAATCCGCACTGGGCCCGCGTGGGAACTATAGCCCAAACCCATCTCTTCGAGACATATCCAAGGGTACTGTTTTGCACAGTTATCAGCTGAGTCCAAACTCGGTGGGTCTACCTATTAAGTATAGCGGAGATCCCGTTCGAAGGTGGCAATCTATCATCAGATCAGCTCTTAGTCACCATAATATAAGTTTACATTCGTACCCGAATTTCAAATTTCAGTCCGTACCAAAAAAAAAAAATGTTTAAAATTTACGTTCAAGACAATGGAAACACACAACTAAATATAAAACATTCACATGTTTTATATTTAGTTATACAAAACCCAGGTTTGTTAAGATCTAACTTTGACCTAATAAAAACCTCACGTTTGAAATTGAAGACACATTCTAAAAATTAAACGTGAATAGAAACATCGTCATCAGTTAAGAAATAATATCCCAAATAGTCCTGCTATCTATAATTTGCTTGCTCTACCAATTCATTTATTCGATTTCACAATCCGACTGTTTCTTGTATTCGCTTTACACTGCTGCATCACATCACGTAACATGTGATAATGTTACACTGCAGCAGTAATGTATATTACGATTATGTTGGGAAGTGGCAGAGTTGTAGGGAGTCGTGATATCGGAGTGGGCGGGCGGCGTTTGCGCAAGATTGCCAAGGATCTTCTGAGGCAACGAAACCTTTTGTGGATTGACTTGTTCTCGGCGCCGAAACGTGTATCCAATGCAGCAACACACTCGTATTAAAATTATTTTATTTTTTGGTATATCATTATTCACAATCGTCAAATAAAACATATGTGTTGGGCTAGACAAGTTGCATTCGGTGAACGTTACCGCTTACGTTACGTTAGGAAATTGTATGGAATTGACATTAGCGGCCGACGCGATAGATCGGCAGCTTACGTCAATCGTTAACTATTGTCAGTTTTCGAACATTGTTATCATTATGTTACCTATCTTGGCTAGTGCCGCAGCCATTTTTATATATATCAAATCAAAAATCATTTTGAGGAGGCCTCCTGGCTTACATTTAATGGCCAGGTAAAAAAAAAAATATTTTGTTTAATGGACCTCTCTTATCCAAAGTCACTGTGCTGTTGTGTGCTGTGCATTAGCAGGGTTCTTGTTGAACTTTATAATATAACATAAGACCTTTTATTACAACAAGATCGCAATAAATGTTTTGATTTTGACATTAACGCGTAATAGCTACGAAATATTGCTAAGCGTGTAAAATATTTAAAACCTTAAAAAAGTATATTTCTTAAATATTAAAAAAACAGATATTATTTAGGTTAGGTTAGGTTTGAAAAATACTATTGTAGTAGTAATGACTACGACTATGTTTTCAAAACAGGCGCACGCGTGTCGCATCGTGTTGCATGAGGAAATAATACTAGATCTACAAAGCAAACAGTCATAAAACTACTTCAAAAGTTATAGGCACACATACAAAGATTTTGGTATTTTCTGTAAGAACTTAAGCAATTACCTACATCCTAAAAGCACCTTTTGGTTAAGTGAAACTGATGATGAAGAACAGAGACGTCGCTGGTTTCACAGACGACCAGCTGTAAAATCAGCGACTAAATGAATGTGCAGGCAGTTGAATGTCATTTACCCACCTTGACGGACGACGTAAATTTACCGGCTATTCATCGACTGAGTAGAACTGAACGACGATGCGTTAACAGAATAACATAGCAGTTAACACAACGCACGTATGCAAATGTTGTATATCTGTCTGTGGCATCGCAGCTCAAACGGAATGACCAATTTTGATATAGTTTTGTTAGAAAGGGACTTGATCGAGATTGCTAAGAACACCCAAGGTTTGATGAAAATCCGTTAAGCCATTTAAGAGATATGAGCTTTAAAAGTAGGGATCCCTGATTAACCCACCGGGCATCAGTGTTGGCATTGTTGTGTTTCGGTGTTGGGAAGAGACAACCGGTGAAATTAATATCAACGAGGCTTTCCATCTTAGGGCCGTATTAATAAACTGATATCGGCTGAGATGCCCGTCTCAAGATGCTAGTTTTCTCTGGATTGACGTTTACTTTGATATATCTTGAGACGGGGATCACTGTCGAGATGAGTTTATTAATACGGCCCTTGGTCCTCAGCGGGCTTAACACGCATGCACGAGAAAAAAATGACAGGTGCTAGGGAAATGAATACATCTATTCCATATTCTGATCTGACGTAAGACTTAACGCTTAAGGTTTAAAGTAAAAGTGTTCCGTCTTGATAAAATCGCTATACAAATAATAAAGGTAATAAAGGTCAGGACGAGACACTTTTACTTTAAACCTTAAGCGTTAAGTCTTACGTTAGAATATGGATATTCATTTCCCTAGCACCTGTCAAATTTAAACTCGTACATGCATGTTAAGCCCGCAGGATGCGCCTGAGAGCCCACTTACATTCGGTTTATACAAACATGCGTCACATACGACATACAACGACATACGTCCAAGAGTCATATTTGGAACCATATTATTCGATACTGTACAGACGCGCTTTAAGCTTTTCTTACGAGTATATGTACCTATACATAATATATGGATTTTTCCCCAGCAGTGAAAAATTGATATAGACGTCACCGTAAGATTGTTAACACCGTTTGTTTATAAAAAAACGCGCAAGATTGTAAACTACCAACAAAGATATATAAACTAGCGTAACCTAAACAAATCTAACGGCGTTCACAATCTTACAATGACATATTATACTAAAACAGGTTGAAAAGATATTAAGATATTATAATCTTGTTTATTTAAAAACAGATTTTTTTTTGGTATAATTTGTTTAGACACATTTTTTATATTTTTGTGAGATCGGTAAATTATTGGGAGAAGTGTCGGCAGGCCTTCCACAAGGACCGACGATCTGATAAAGGTCGCGGGAAACCGCTGGATGACAGCAGCAGAGGACCGGTCGTTGTGGAAAACCTTGGGGAAGGCCTTTGTCCAGCAGTGGACGTCTCGCGGCTGATGATGATGATGGTGATGGTAAATTATTAAATCTTTAAATGAATTTACTGATATTTAATTTTTTTTAATAACTCTCTAATCTCAATAAATCAATCTTAAATTAATCAGTTTTAAATCTTAGCTCTTAAGTCACAGGATTATTTTTTAAATGTCAACAAATAAAATATATACAAACCTATAAACATTACAAATCACTTCACACTATATTTTAACAAAGCGTCCTTCGACGTTTAAATTAAAAGTATTTTTTAATATAAAATATTTAGTACGACTGCACGGTGCGCCCTCTGTAATGCAACTAAGCTTTGATCCGGCGCCGGCGCCGTTTCAGCGCGCAGTTTCACAACAAGCCTGCGCGTGCGTCGCAAAACAACACTTTAAATGTTGAGCCCTCATACAACCTTGTCGCAGGAAGTATAAGGTAAAATGTCTGCGTTGAAACTGCTATTTTTGTTTGTGCTTGAAACTTGAGTCTGAGACAGGCCTTGTCGTTTCTGGCTAAGATGCCGTCGTAAAACACGTCAAAGTCAAGTCAGAGAAAACTATAATTTTTGACGTGTCCTTAGATGAGTATCTCTAACTTAAGGACTTTCGAAAATCGACAAAATATATAGAATTTGACATAAGCGGCTGCATCGACTGATCTTTAGCGTCAACCCTTTACATTTTGACAGTTTACGAAAAGTGCTAAAGTTAACGTATACATGTTGGCTAGGGCTCCAGTTTATTTGTACGACCCGAGCTTAACATGCACGAGATTAAAGACAGGTGCTAAGGAAATGAATACATCTATTCCATATTCTAACGTAAGACTTAACGCTTAAGGTTTAAAATAAAAGTGTCTCGTCCTGACTATTATTACCTTTTATTACTAAGCTACTATGGCGATTTTCACATTTAGCCTATTTTAATAGGCGGAACCTTCGGTGTTGCAGGCAGTCTCTTGACTGGATTTCTTTTTATAACAGAAAAGTCGTAAAAAGAGAAGCTGTACAGAAAAGCTTATCAATACCGGTCAGCCTTGAGCTTTTAAAGCTAAGGTCACCGGATCGACCTTTGTGTTTTTTTGATGATTCACCAGAATCATATCGTTAAAAAACGGCCAAGTGCGAATCAGGTATTCGTTAACTAAAGGTTCCGTCCTCCGTACTACTCATAAGGTGTTATAAAGGGGAAATATTTAAATGATCATTTTCAAAATTAAAACGGTCATCTTTTTAGGGTTCCGTATCAAAATGGTAAAAAAGGAACCCGGTGTCGGTGTCTGTCTGTCTGTGTGTCACAGATTTTTTGTCAGCAACTACTGAAGCTATCAAATTGATTTTTTTTATGAATAAAGAAATATGAATTAGCTTTATATTAATGGGGAATGGGCTCTAAAAGGGGGGTGTCAAAAATGAAATAAATGAAAGCATACCCCTATGCTACAATTGCTTTACTTTCATTTTACCCTTTAACTTGAATGGCAAATTTTGAAAATATTTTTTTTTTTAAATTTTACTCGTGTGTCCAAAAATGTACATAAAATTACCTTTACCGATCCGACTCGCACATGACCGGTATTTTATTATTTTTTTTATTTATTTAAATACACACAACTATCCTTACAGGCTATCCTAATTCGACAGTGCGGATTTTTTTATTTTTTTTTTATTATTTTAATGGTTGATACTCTTTGTCTGAGACATAAATAAATTAAATCAATCGATATTTTAACCTGCTTTGAGCTGCGCAATTGGTCAGCAGAAAAAATATTCTGTCGGTTAGGTTATTTTGTTTTTGCTGACGAAAATATATTTTTCTATTGACCAAATTTTTTTTGCGTTGTTCAAAACAGATTAAAATATCGATTGATTTGATTTATTCGTCTGCGGAAAGTCAGTACTTTCGTAAGTTAAAATATAGCATACATATATGTATGTCCAAAGTCTATTCTAAATACTTATTTGTGAAAGAAGTAACGTACTAAATAATAAATATGTACACAATCCCCATATGAAAAACTTGGCAAAATCTATAACATTTACCTGATGTACTTACGTCACACGTCACAGATGTACGTTTTTACCATTTTGTCTACGGAACCCTAAGAACCGCCGCATTTATTATCGTCCTTGACCGAGTAGCGTCACTTAATGTCACGTATCTCATGATTATTGTCAAGGACAAGACTACTCGTATAGGGAAGAAGTCCGTCAATTATTTTAAAACATGTCCGTGCTTATCTAGGATGCCGCAAATAAATACGTAGATAAAACATTATTGGTGACGTTCTCAATATAAAGGGACCTTACGAAGGAAGGCAGTTAAGCTCTTCTTATTCTTGTAACTATACGAATACTAAGGTAACAGTTCTAAAAACGGCGTAACCGCCTGCCTCCATAAGGTCCCTTTATATTGAGAACGTCACATTGGATCACTTTTTCGTCCGTCCACCTGTTTGTCCAACCTCAACAAATACATACTTAGATAAAAATCGAAAATTATCAGGAGACGTCGGTTGTCTACACTATACATATCGATATTGACGACGCACTTAGCTTAGTTGGTAGTGACCCTGCCTACGAAGCTAGCGGTCCTGGGTTCGAATCCCGGTATGGACAAATATTTGTGTGATGAGCGCGACTATTTGTTCCTGAGTCATGGATGTTTTCTATCCCCCTTACTAATAAACGTTGAGTAACGGCTGAGTAGTTATACAATGCTTTGTCCTTATCTGTCATTGTGACATTTGAATTCGACAGATAAGGACAAAGCATTGTATAACTACTCAGCCGTTACTCAACGTTTATTAGTAAGGGGGTATATATTTAAGTATGTATTTCTCTATATAAGTATGTTTATCGTTGTCTAGTACCCATAGTACAAGCCTAGAGCTTAGTTTGGGACTAGGTCAATTTGTGTGAAATTGTCCCCTGATATTTATTTATTTATTATATATAAAAGGCAATCCTATAAATGTGAAAGTTTGTGTGTGTGTTCGTTTGTTACGATTTCACGCTGCAAAGCTGGACGGATTTGGATGAAATTTGGAATGGAGATAGTTTATAGGCTACTTTTCACCCCGGAAAAATTAAAAGTTCCCGAGGGAGCAGCGATAAACGACTTCTACGCGGACGGAGTCGCGGGCAGGAGCTAGTAACAATATAAAGAAGTAAAGTTTGTAAATTTGTTTTTTGTTTGTTTGGATTTAGGGCGTAATCTCCGGAACTATAAGTACTCACCGATTTCAAAAGTTCTTTCACCAATATTTAGAATGGATTTTCAGGTTGGATATAATATTATAATTAATTTACATGTATTAACCGAAGGCGTATGAAGCGATGCGAGAACGGGTTGCTATCGATACTAATATGTATTATAAATATGAAAATAATTCTGTCTGTCTGTTTGTTGCACTTTCACCGCTAACCACTGAACCTATTTAAACGAAATTTGGTATGAAGACAGTTTGAGTTCCCGGTAGGGAATGCAATAACCGGTTAATAACCGGTTTTTTGCAATTCCGTAGTTCCGGCGACATAGGATAGTTTCTATTCCTGAAACATGGATATTTCCCGAGGTAATAGTAATAAACGATTTCTACGCGGACGAAGACACGGACAAAAGCTAGTTAACTATGGAATAACCTCAAGAGCGAGTTTTTGTAATCTATATTTAAATCGATCATAACTGAAATTTTCATAAAAAGTTACTTGTCACTTGTAAGTTGTTTTTATAAGTCGGTTATTGGTATTGTACCACTTAACCCTTTCAATGTCTCGGTGGCAATAGCCAGGGTGGGAAAGCCCAGACGAAATGTTGCAAGCCAATTGTGGCGTATCTGCTCCAATTAATGGTCGAAGGCCGCCGTGGTGGGATTTACTAGCGATTGTATTCTGAAGGTCGCGGGATTGCCAGTGGCGCGACTAGGGTTACCACATACAAATAAGATAACTATTACATAGATGAAAATAAAAATTGGTTCATTCGTTTGGGACATACGATGCCACTTACAGACACACAGACAGATACACACATTAAACTTATAACACCCCTTAGTTTGCGTCGGGGGTTAAGAGCCTTTGCGTGTCCTCCTGAAAAGATTCGTGGTACATTAGTGAACTATGTTACATAAATTCAGTATTTAATTTACTTATCAAAAATTCCTGACATTTCAAAACATCACTGACATAAGACCAATATTCCTAAAATGTTAGGAACAATCCTGGCGTCTGGATGGCTAGCAAAAGTGGTCCGCGATTTTTTTGTCGGTCGGATCTCTCTGTCTAACTCGTCTATACCTGTACCTGACGATAAACACGCACTGAGCGACGAGCAAGAAAATAAAAGATGTGGCAACCCTAGGTGCGCCTATTGTTTTTGCGATACGTTGCTAGTGCTACAGATATTTGTGACGATCTCAATATAAAGGGACCTTATGGAGGCAGGCGGTCACGCCGTTTTTAGAACTGTTAACATAGTATTCGTATAGTTACAAGAACAAGAAGAGCGTAACTGCCTCCCTCCATAAGGTCCCTTTATATTGACAACGTCACATTTAATGGAGTGTTTGTTAAGGATACGTACGTATTAGACAAATTGGAACGGAATTGTTTTGATTTGTTAGTACAAAAATAGTGCCTAATAGGTACATGAAATATATCGAAGTCGGTGGCAAGAATCATGTATCATTGCTCTATTGTTTCATGTACCTATTAGGCACTAAATAGGCAGTTCCTAGGACTCCTAGGAGGCCGGTATTTAATTAAACCTTTTCAGTAAGTTTTTGAAGACGGTTTTTTTATATATATAGCCTATGACACTCGCACGTTTGTGACTAATCATGTGACACCCATGTCACCCATTTATTAAAATCTGTTCAATAGTTTTCGGAGCTAGATTGGAACATCCGATTTGTGGTCAGATACGTACACAAATATACTGTTAAACCTTCATTTAGCTTCGCGCACTCTTTCTTATAGAAAAAGATACTGGAAAAAGACTTACCTTAAAAGACTATCTGCGTTAAATAATAATATGCTTAAGCCATAAATCAGTTTAAGTTTGTTCAAATGTATGGAAATGTCATGTCGTTAATTTATGTTTAAGTCCTTAACTTATTTAACGCAGACGGTGCAACTGGCCCTTACTGCCGCACTCAGAGACGTCAATTAATTTTCAAGTTTGATTAAAGTTGCTCCGTCTTATTCTATTGATATAGCAAAGAAAGTGACAGCAGCAACTTTAATCAAACTTAAAAGTTAATTGACGTCACTGAGTGCGGCACTAAGTCTAAAAATTTGTCAATTTCAATGACATCATCATTAACATTGGTATGTTACAATGAAATAAAGTAAAATCATGTCACTTAAGAAATTTAAACTCATTTATCTCATTATAAATAAATAATAATATTAATAATTTAATAATTAATTTTGACCTTATCTAAAATACCTTTTTAAACATTTGACAGCCCGGACATTATTTTATTTTATTCTATTTTTATTTTATTTTTATTTGTACCCACTATGAATTTGTGACATACTTGTATAATTTAATTTAATCTAGTTTAATTTTAATTCTGTTTGATTATTTCTATTTTATTTTACTTTATGACATGTGTTTTAATTAAATTTAATTTCAATGTAATTAATGTACAAGATGAGGCTTCGTTACTCGAAATAAAGATTTAAATAAATAAAATAAATAAAATTAACCCTTGGGATTTCCAAACACCACAACTAAGCAAATTCGTTGCTATTTAATAATAAACAAAGGCCAAGTTTTTTGCCAAAACAAACGATATTAATAGCAGACAGGTATTACCTGTCATTAATGTCATTATGTTATATCGTCGATAATTTCGGTGGCGAGGGCCAGAGGAGACGGCCTCGGCCGCGTCCGCCGGATGGCCGCGTCACTTCACTTCGATAAACTTGCCCAATTGAATATGCTAATTATTAGATTACAGATAAAATGATTATACTGGACAAATGACAAGTTTGGATTTCCCGAATAATAATTATCCAAATCATCCGAATGATCAAGGTGGCGGGAATCCGCTGGATCTCTACATTGGTAGTCGTAGAAAACTGTTGACAGTTATTTGGCAATGTATATCACAATATACATACAAAAACATAATTTTTTTTATATTTTTTTGTTGCTATTTTTATGTTGTTTTGAAATCTAAAGAGGTTTGAACACCCAACATTTTTATTATTGCCAAATGAAGGGTTAGAAAAGAACACTGAAACGGTTTACTCACGTATTACTCACTCAGGTGACGGCCCGACATCTTTCGGACTTATAGGAGCCCGTTGTGTTCATTTGTTTCTAATAATAACTCACGTTAGTTTAAATCATATAAAAACTGTAATTTTTGACGCGTCTTGAGACGGGAACCCTTGTTTTGCAGACACTCATTTCATCGAATGTGTCGTTTCATCGGATTTCACCAAATTTCTGCTGAAAGCTTATTGTTTTCAGATTTTAAGCGTGGGTTATGTAGGTTAGGTTACCTGTGACCACCAAAAATTTTAACTCCTGCACGTGGAAATACCTGTCGATGGAATGAAAATTCGGCGAAGTGAAATATTCTATTAAAATAGTGTTGGCGTTTCAAGGGTAAGGGGTAGGCCTATAGAAAACTGAGATTTCTGACGCGTTTTTAGGCGAACATCTTGCTCTAGCCTCGTAAGTCCTCGCGTTCCTTATTATGTAAAGTAATAAAAAAGTAGGAACCGAAGGTAAAAAAATATAATAAAAAAACCGGACTGATACAAGAAGAACTTAAAAGATGTAAACAAAAAGTATATACATACTAATGTTTTTTTTTTAAATTAAATTCATACTAAGTATATATTTTTTTACTATATTTTTTTTTATTAGTACTCACTCAGTGCCTGGTAAATGAAATTAAAGTATTTTATTAAAAAACCATTCTTATACTTATCTAGACCAAAAATATTTCGTACCTTTACAATTAAAGTGACCTAATACAAAATGTAAAGTTTTCTACTTCGAGCCATAAAATTATTGTTTAGACATAATCCAAAATCTAAAAATGTTGGGATTAGGTCACTTTAAATCTATACGTGCGATTTGTAGCCAGCGATGATTAATGTTGGTGATGAAAATAATATTTGCTTTACATTCTACTGGTTGACAGTTCACAAAAACTTGATTAGTAGGATATAAAGTGTTTCAAGGTTAATCTTAAGTTGACTGTCGGATAGTCATACGAGCAGTCTTAATTAAAATGTAGTTTTTTTTATCGTTATTTAATTGTAGAAAGTGTGTATTTTCTTGTAAACAATGTGGTAAAAAAAGGTCAAAAACATTTATCTCAAAATGGGATAAACTTTCAAAGGCTTTTCTAACGAATAAATGTATAGTTTCTTGCGGCGCTTCTCCGCAATGATGGTCTTGTCCGAAGCGCTGGTAGATTCACTCTATATTACCGACGTGTAAAAGAGCCCGTATGTGGCCAATTTACTGAATAAATATTTTATATTTTGATATTTTGATATGTATTTTACGTAGGTAAACTCGTCGAATTCCGTGACTCGCTCAATTCCGTGGTAGCAGGTCTATAATCCGCCATAGAACCCTGCTAATAGAATCTAGGAACTGAAATACGACCTTAGACTTTTAAATAGGCCAAGGCAAATAAATAAAGAGTGTATTTTAGGTCCCAGATTCGACCTGCAGGGTTCTATGGCGGATTATAGAACTGCTACCACGGAGTTGAGCGAGTCACGGAATTCGACGAGTTTACTATACATATATACATACATATACAAACCATTTTTAATTTTTGGAAGCTGTAAAGATTTTTGTTGTTTTTGGGAGACTTCATTACTGAAATGTTATCTTGATCGAAATTGGTATTTTTTAGATCATTTCCTTTTATAGGATTCCTGGCGTAACTATTTTTTAGAGCACTTATAGAGTTTTAAGAATAAAGTTTTTCATCAAACTTCTACTTAAAACATTTGTATCACTCCTAGAATACTACCTACATGAACGTACACGGTCCCGATTCGAAATGTCAGAGGAAATTATTTGACATTTATAATAAGTATAATAATAATTTTGTAATAATTTATAGTACAATATTATAAAACTTATTTAATTTTAATTATTGTCAAATATAAATACATTATTATCGTTTTATTGTCGGTCTTTGCATTTTAATTATGAATTGACCCTATAATTTTGGGTCTGGTGTGTGTATTTACTTTTAAATGACACGATTATTCGTATAAAAAAAAAAAAAACAATTACCAAAAAACACAAAAACAGATGCATCGGCCGGGAATCGAACCCGGGCCGCCCGCGTGGCAGGCGAGCATTCTACCACTGAACCACCGATGCTTATATCCGAATGTCTAAATTAGTCATCGCTAGGTGAAATAGAACGCGGCATTGCTATCAGATGACGTCACACCGTTAACTCGTGCGCTAACAATAATAATATCTTTTTATCGCGCTACGTAATTTGGTCAAACAACCGTGTTCCATTCATATGATAGATTGGATAGTTCTTTTGTATTAAAGATATTTATGAAATACTTGGGGTACTCAAAAGAATGAATGCTTCATTTATTACGAGTAAGTTAGACGTTGAGAAACCATTCCATCGTCTATACTTAGATGATGAAAAGTTATTTTGTAATTTTGTTTAATTTTGTACGCTTTTTAAAATGTTTGTCACGTGGCGCTCATGTCACGCTGATTTTAATTGCGATATGTACCTCTATTTGAAGATCTACAGGTTATACCCCTTCTATACGGTCGGGTGGTTGGGCCAACCGAGAGGGATGCAGCTATTTGTAGGAACGAGATGTAAATATTACTATCTCATTCTGACAGATAGCTGCGTCCTTCTCGGTTGGCCCAACCACCCGACCGCATAGAAGGGGTTTTATTCTTAATGGATGGTTAAAATTATTTAAGAAAAATATAAATACTTATACTTAGTACGATCCAATTAAGAATTTTACGGTTTATATTTTATTAATTTTCTTACTCATTCCAAACGCCTGAAGCAATTTTGGTGATTCTTTCAACATATATTTTATAATTAATTAATTGGATAGCTTTATGCAGAAAACAGCCAAGATGAAGTTAGGCAGATGGCTGTTTTCTGCATAACGATATCCAATTATAGGTTTAATTTTTTATTAATACATCTACACGGATTGACAGACCAAAAACAGTGAAAAATCTTCAACGATAGAAAACATTAAACATCCAGTCACCCAGTACCTACTATTTGTGCGCTTAGAGCGGTTTCACACTGCGTCTGATTCGAATCCGAGAAATGTCGTTCTGAAGTAGCAGTAGTACTGGTAGTACACTAGGTAACTACTTACTATCTGTAAGAGATGTTGCGCACTAGATCCGAATTACGTCATCCGATTTGCTGTCCAACATTTCTCGGATTCGGATCGGACGCAGTACGGAACTGCAATAAGGTACATTTTTTAGGGTTCCGTACCTTAAATGAAGAAAACGGAACCCTTATAGGATCACTTTGTGGTCCGTCTGTCTGTCTGTCTGTCTGTGTGTCTGTCAAGACCCTTTTTCTCAGTAACGCGTAGAGGTATCAAGTTGAAATTAATAATAAATACCTACTCAAGTCTGCAATCCCTTAGATCAATCAAAAAATCAAACATCTAAGTCAACGCAATCAAAAGATACGGCCGTTTATGCCGCATATTGAAGGGAATCTCAAGGGAATCAAAACCTATAGGGTACTTCCCGTTGACTTAGAATCATGAAATTTGGCAAGAAGCAATATATTATAGCACAAGTAAAGGAAAAAATCCGAAAACCGTTAATTTGCAGTTAGGGGAGACTTGCCTAATTCGTACCCCCTAAGGGAAAATGCGAAATAACTTGAAATATAACAAAGACAGACACATTTCACTTATGTTTTAATAAACTTTATTCTATGAGTAATCAACAACAGTACAATATTGCACTTACAATTAGTAAACTTCACCAGAGTACTAGTTTTTTTTCTAAAGTGGAAAAAGTACGATTTAGGATCATGGTCGCCTAATTTGTACCACGCTTTTCCTTAATCGTACTTGGATATCCTTATAGTTAGTTTTTGTCTCAAAATCACAGCAAATGAACTAAAACTACTTCTTCATATTACTAGATTAATAAATTATTTAATTCTGCATAGCAAATCTAATAGTTTTCTTTAATTCTTTGCAGTTATCACATATATAATTACGAGCATTTTTATTAACTCCAGCACAAAGCTCGTGAGCCCAGGTCTCACAGTGGGTGCACTGAATCATATCTTCTTTTCTATTTTCTTCGCACAACTTACAATACCAGTTTTCTTTATCACTTTTTTTTTTTGTTTTCTTTATATTATTTTTATCTTTGGTAATATTTTTCCTTTTCAAGACGTTTAGCTCTTGGAAGTTCTTGCAGACAGACTTCTTTTTTGACTCATTAGGTTTTTTTATTTTTAGGTCCACTTTTTTCATGTCGGCTGGAGCCCAAGAGTTATATTTGCGCTTAGCCATATTAACCTTAAACAAAAATAAGTCATTAATTCCTAATTCGTACCGGTACGAAATAGGCTCACGCGTTGAGTACGAATAAGGCGCAACATAATAATAAATGAATAAATAAAATACTTTATTTCATGTAACCATTTTGACACATATTTTGTTAGTGAGAAAACTTAATCTAATGTGTTAGTCGTATTAACCTAAAATAAAATTACACTGTTAGGGGAATGCAGTACTCCGCAGTGATTTAAATACGGGCAGTCCACTCTACCCGCTATCATGCGCAGGATGGTGTTGGGGCTGTCGCGCACCAGGGATGCGCCGCGCGACCAACCAATTCAAATTTACCGCGAAAAAAATCGTTTGCAAGTATGGCGTTAGTACCTACTGAGAATAAACTCGTAAATAAGCCAAGAACCAAATAAAAAAATCCTAGTTGAATCATTCACACTAGCTTAACGGAAAATCCTTATGAAGCAAACAAATTTTTTTGTCAAAATTAGTGAAATTACTTACTTTTTTAACAATTTTAAGCAGAGCAGCGATGCGGTGTTGTCACTTATGTCTGATAGCATGGCAAACTAGTGGTTTCATTTTATGACACTGGTGTCGCTACTGTTGCATTCCGTTCGGAAATAATGCTAGGGTACGATTTAGGCACAGGTACGAATAAGGCAAGTTTCCCATCACATAAAAATATAATCCAGTATAAACTGACACTCACTAAGTACTAAAGTGCATACTTATTGCGTGTCAGTTTATACTGTGTTATTTTACATTGTATTCCCGTGATTTACGAACTATTTACATACCTACAAGTTTGTGCGGAACCCTCGTTGCGCGAGTCCGACTCGCACTTGACCGGTTTTTTTCTTTTATTTGTTGATCGAACCCGAGTGTGCTATCACTGCTAACCCATTCTTCCACAGGCTACGGCCACATCGCCCCCAAGACCCAAACCGGCAAGGTGGTCACCATCTTCTACGCCATCCTCGGGATTCCGCTGATGCTGCTCTGCCTCTCCAACATCGGTGACGTCATGGCTTCGTCTTTCAGGTATACATTTTATAATATTTTAACAGTTTTATGTAATGCTAGAATACGTAGTATCATTGTCATACTCATAAGTTTTATTTAAAAAATGACGCCGGAATATATTTCTTGCGAAGCTTCTTCTCAGCAGTGGTCTCCTCTTGGTACACGCTGGTAGATTTTGACGTGTAAAAGTGCACGTGCGGCCTTACTTACTGAATAACTATCTTTTATCTTATCTTTTTTGTCTTATCATGTAATTATGTCCATGAGACTCTTGTTAATATATTTAAAGTTTAAACGCGAAGTGTTTGTTTGTTACTTATTCACGGTTTAACGCCTCAACCGATTGTCCCCATATACATATATACGTATACTCCAGAAAATTTTACTGTTCCCGAGGGAATAGTTATAAAATTAGTGAAGGCGCTAAGTTATTTAAAAACCTGTATAACAAATCTTGCGCCACCCTCGGCCTCCCGCTCATGCTGCTCTGTCTTCAACATCGCTGACGTGAATGTGTCATCAGCTGTTTTGTACTGCGTCCGATCCGAATCCGAGAAATGTCGGTCCGAATAGGCAATAGTATGTGTATGAATGGTTGCGCACTGTATCCGAATTCCGTCATCCGATTTCTCATATAAGTAGTAGTTCTGCTACATCGGACCCACATCTCTCGGATTGGTATGGTAATTCTAAATAAATACGAGTAAATAAATAATAAATAAATATCAGGGGACAATCTCACACAAATTGACCTAGTCCCAAACTAAGCTCAAGGCTATACTATGGGTACTAGACAACGATAAAAATACCTACTTATTCAGATAAATACATACTTAAATACATAGAAAACATTCATGACTCAGGAACAAATACTCGCGCTCATTACACAAATATTTGCCTATACCGGGATTCGGACCCTGGACCTCCAGCTTCTTAGGCAGGGTCACTACCAACTAGGCTAACCGCGTCGTCAAATCTATCTATCTATTCTATCGTGTTGCAGGTTCCTGTACTGGCGAGTGTGCTGTTACGTGTGCACGCGGCCCCCCAAACGGCGCCGGCGCCACCACCCCTCCATCAGGTAATGATGATGATGATGATGATGATGATCATGATGATGATGATGATCATGATGATGATGATGATCATGATGATCATGATGATGATGATGATGATCATTATGATGGTTGTGATGATGATCATAATGATGACGATGATGGTGATGATTATGATGATCGTGATGATTATGATCATGATCATGATGATGATGATGATGATGATGATGATGATGATGATGATGGTGGTGGTGATGATGAGGATAGGTAGGTTTAAAAATTGATGGTACGAAAAATTTATTATTAACAATATAAGTACTCATTTTGAATTGTACCGTCGATTGTACAATCCCTTTTACTTAATTTTTTTTAAAGACATCGTAATAACAAATAATGATTCAGAACCAAATTGGTCTCAGTGGTTGTGTGAGTTCGAATGTCAGTTGCGACTGTTTTATAGTTCTGTTGCCGGGCAAGTAACCATTGAATTACCAAATATACTTGGACGTCGCTTAGGGAAAAGGATCCAATTCAATTCACACTTGTAAATTTTGACATAATATTGACAGCAATAGAATTCAAATTTTATATAAATTTACTTTGAGGGTTGGATCCTTTTCCATAAGCTATGTCCACTTATTGTAGGCTGAACTATTTTATCTGACGCAGGCGCTCCGTGCGCGGCAGCACGCGGCATGGCTCCACGCGGCGCAAGCGTCCGGAGCGCGCGCACTCCGACACTGAATGCAGGTCAGTCACCTCCTTTACCTCCTTTATAGGGTTCCATACTCAAAGGGTGCCAAACGGGACCCTATTAGGTACTAAGCCTACGCTGTCCGTACGTCCCAACTTTAAAGAGCTGTATCTTTTGAACCTTTATACCTAAGTACTGAATAGCCGGTCGGTTTTATAACGGCGGAAATATAAACAAAAATAAAATAATGAGGGAGTCCCTGTGTAAGATTTTTTTTTTATTCGTTCTATAGAATAACTAAATCCGTCCAATCAGAGTTGGGCGGTACGGAACTCTTGGTATGCGAGTCCGATTCGCACTTGGCTGGTTTTTATTAATCCAGGAGAAGCTGAGACATAAACTAAAACTCATGGCATGTTACAGAAAATTGGGAAATCAGGGCACGAATGACTGAACCAAGCTAGAATAAGTAGTATCATTGTCATAACTAAATAGTAATAAGTTAATTATGTTTAAAAAATGACTAACTGCCGCACTCAGAGCTCTCAATTAACTTTTAAGTTTGATTAAAGTTGCTGCTGTCACTTTCTTGGTTATAGCAATAGAATAAGACGCAGCAACTTTAATCAAACTTAAAAAATAATTGACGTCTCTGAGTGCGGCCGTCACTGTTGAGTTTCTTGCGGCGCTTCTTCTCAGCAGTGGTCTTCTCTTGCTTGGGAAGCGCTGGTAGATTTTGACGTTTAAAAGTGCCCGTGCGGCCTACTTACTATCTTTTATCTTTTAAGCCATATACAGTCGTATATCTAAAAAACCGTAATATTATTATATCACACAGGCTTTTTACAAACGTATGTTTAGCAAAGTGATTTTTCCATGTGAAAACCGTGAGCACACACACAGCGGCCTAGTTGTTTTCTGTTCACGGAAGACATTCAGTTTGTTTAATCAAAATATTGGTTGTAGATAGGATTATTTAGTAACTACAAGTATACAAATGTACAGCTCTACAGTTCTTTATTTCGTACCTAACGAGTACAGGATAGTAATTATTAATGATTTATTCCTGAACCATACGGATGTCAATAAAACACTGTTAACCAACCGCATTACTTTGGATACGATACCCTGGACTGTCAAGTGGTTATGTTTATAATTATGTGGTTGATTGTACATCTGTTCTTCTGTCGTGAAAGGCTGAAGGCCGCTGGCAGAAGCTGGTTGCGACAGGCCGAAGACAGGCTAAATAGAATAGCGCGTATTAGGCGCTTATGTCCAGAGTGGACTGCTACAGGCTGATGATGATGATGATGGTTGATTGTATGTCTGTTCTTCAGATACCGAGACAGTGGGTACAGCAGCGCACGGGGGCGCCGCGCGCGCACCGGTCCCCCCCACCCCGCAGCCCTCCGCACCGCGTCCCAGCCCCCGCTCACACGCACACGCGGTTAGTTACTTATAGCAAGTCTGGTCCATATTTATAACATTACTGATGCTTTTAACCCGGAGTCCTTCAAAAGTAGGATTGTGAGCCTTATGACTCCTTCTGTGCTTATAATTATAATGTCGATCCATTGCTCTAAGCTAGCACATCTTTATTTTCTCGCTTGTACGTCTCTATCGATACAGACGAGTTAGAAAAGAATATCCGTTAGACAAACAAGTCGCGGACCACTTGTGCTAGCCGTCCTGATGTAGCGCGAGTAGCGAGAAACCAAAAATACACTTTCGCAAAAATACACTTTCGCAAGTTAATAAGCAATACATGTTGTTATTATGTTTTGTAACGTATTGTTCCAGAGCCGAGAGGATATGAGCGAGAAGAGTCGCCGGTCCGATACAACCGGTACGGGAGAGACCGAGACCACCATGAGGATGAAGGTAGACTCCAACATTACCATACCATTTTTAGGGTTCCGTACCAAAATGGTAAAAAAGGAACCCTTGGTGAGACTTCGTCGTCTGTCTGTTTTGTGATGTTTAGTCGTCGGTCAAAATTAAATCAGATAGGATTAGGTTAGGTTATACTATTAATATTTTACACAACAACATACACAACAAGAAACAATATTTAACCTATTTGCTCAATTCGCGTCAAATCTTTTAACCTGTATCATCGAACACTATCTCTACTATTTACAGAGGAGTTTCCAAAGATATCACTGCCATTGAAAGACTTAGAAGCTGCACTGAAGGATCTCAACGATCATCACGCCAGTTACGCTTCAAAGTCAGAGCTACGTAGTAAGTCGTTGCCAAGGCCTTCCAAGTCCAAGCCTGACTACGGTCCACGACGTGACTTCTACGACTACGGCTATGAAGATGAAGCTACAGGAGGACCAGTGGGTATAATACCCTCAAAAGGAGGTGAGCGATTAGAGATGCACGATCTTTATGACGTTGATTTTGAGAACTACAAAGAAAGGAAGGCTTTAGAAGAAAGAGAGAGAAGGCATGATAGGGTAGATGATTTTGAAGGCTGCCGGGAACGTGATTATGATCCTGAGGATGATGATTATGAGTTTGATAGCCCGAGGAGCAGGAGGACATGGGACCGCAGGTTTGTTCTTTGTGAATATTAATTTGTAAAACTTGATGATACAAGTAGATCTTTTCTATGACTGAATCACACCTTGTATTCCAGGACCGATCGTGACTACTATGAGCGTGACCGTGACGACTACGGTTACGAGCGGCGTGCCAATCGGCGCACGCGCAGCGCGGTGTACGACTACGAGCGGCGCTGGGAGGACGAGGATGGGAGGAGGGACGTCGAAGTGGGAGGGAGAGCGCGGCGTCTGCGGCGGCTTAACACTGTCGATGACAGTGTCAGAGTGCCGCCGCCTCGTGCTATTGTAAGTAAAGAACAAAACAAACTTATTGGCTCCCTGTTTGCGACCAGTTGTGATAAGGCTCCTTCAACAAAAGAGCTTTTATTTCCTTGAAAGGCCGGCAACGGACCGATTCTTCTTGAGTTGCCGGTGTTCATGGAAGGTGGTGATTATCTCCCATCAGGTACTTAACGCGCATGCTCGTTTCCCTCCCACTCGCATCAGAAAACCAGCCAAGTGCGAGTTGGACTTGAAATTCAATCAAGGCTGGGAAGATTTTGGCTGAATCTATAATATAATAGTTAATTTATATTAGATGGTGGTGGTAGCCTAATGAAAGCCGTGGTAGCCTAATGGTTTGACCTGCCAACTCTTAAGCAGAGGGTCGTGGGTTCGAACCCGGGCTCGCACCTCTAAGTTTTTCGGAATTTATGTGCGAAATATAATTTGTAAATTTACCATGAGCTTTTCGGTGAAGGAAAACATCGTGAGGAAACCTGCACACACCTGCAAAGCACTTTGACGGTGTGTGCGAAGTTCCCAATCCGCACTGGGCCCGCGGGGGAACTATAGCCCAAACCCTCTCATTGTGAGTGGAGGCCTGTGCCCAGCAGTGGGACGTATATAGGCTGAATTATTATTTTTTATTATTATTAGATAAGACAAGATTGACAGACATTAATTTTAAACCTCAAGCACACATTGGCAAAAGCATGTTGAGAAAGTGACCACTGCGGGCTTTACTTGCATGGACGAGATAAAATTTGACAGGTGCTAGGGAAATGAATACATCTATTCCATATTCTAATGTAAGACTTAAGGTTTAAAATCAAAGTGTCTCGTCCTGACTTTTATAACCTTTTATTACTATAGCGATTTTCACTTTTCTATAGCGATTTTATCAAGACGGGACACTTATTTTAAATATTAAGTGTTGTCTTACGTGTGAATATGGAATAGATGTATTAATTCCACTAGCACCTGTTAAATTTCATCTCGTGTATGCAGGCTAAGCCCGTTGTAATTATCGTGTTGGTAGACGCCATCACCAGAGCGCGACTACTGGAGCGACGAAGGTGTGGTGGTTCCACGACGAGGCAGATCCGCGGGTAACTTACCTTTCAATATGCCATTTATATTCGTGTCCTCTGTTTTGCAGACACTCATTTCATCGAATGTGTCATTTCACCGAATTTCATTTCATCGAAGGATAACTTCTGCTGAACCTTGTTGTTTTCAGCTATGTTATTCTGTTAAAGCATCGTCGTTCAGTTCTACTCGGTCGATGAATAGCCGGCGAATTTACGTCGTCCGTCAAGGTGGGTGAATGACATTCAACTGCCTGCACATTCATTTAGTCGCTGGTTTCACAGACGACCAGCTATGAAACCAGCGACTAAATGAATGTGCAGGCAGTTGAATGTCATTCACCCACCTTGACGGACGACGTAAATTCGCCGGCTATTCATCGACCGAGTAGAACTGAACGATGATGTGTCAACAGAATAATGGCATGGTGGTGTAAAAGCAGTCGACCCCAGCGGCTGCAAACATCCCTGATGCGCTACAGAAGCGAGGCAGCCCCAAAATGCAGGCTGCCAAATGTCATTTACATATTTTGACGGACGACGTAAATTCGCCGGTTGTTCTTCGTCGGTCGATGTGAAGACGTTTAACCGAATCACACTGCTGCTGAAGTTATTTTTCAATTTTTTTATTTTTTATTTTGAACTATAAATCCGTAGCGTTAGTTACAAACTAAGGCTGCCTTTCCATTGAGGCGGATACGAGCGGAGCGGTGCGAAAAGGACCAATCACTTTGTACAGTACCCACACTAACGCATAGCACACAGAAACGAGAGGAATCTGATTGGTCCTTTTCGCACCGCTCCGCTCGTCTGCGCCTCAATGGAAAGGCAGCCTTATATTAGTTTTAGTACATAGTTTATAGAGGATAATAATTATCTTTTGCATTTTTCAGCTGCATGGGGATCCCGACATTCTGAAATTTATGCAGTTGATCCGGAGCCTATTAAACAAGAAGTAAGCCTTATTATAATTTTTGAATTAGTTCTCAACAATAATATAAGCGGCCTCTTACATTACTAAAATACAAAAGCTATCTATTTAGTGTAACATTCGTGACAAAACAGAACAACCACGATTGGTGTTGAATAAGGAAAAATACCTTTTAAATGTTAGAAAAAGGGAAAGATACTCGTGCCTGTCATTAGAGCGCTCACAAGCTCGCGCTCTAACCTCGGCACTCGTACCTTTAGAGACTTCATTATGTGCCAGTTGCATAAATAACTATTTCCAAATACTATAGTCTAAAGCTCAGATTACACTAGCATATAAAATTGCAGATGATGACTGGATTGTAACTTCGTGGTGTTGCAGATAAAGCCAGTACCAATCTGGCTCTGCGTTTTCCTGGTGGCATCATACATCGTGGCGGGCACGTTCCTGTTCAAGAGCTGGGAGGGCTGGGCGTATTTGGATGCAGCGTACTTCTGCTTCATCACGCTCACCACCATCGGCTTTGGGGACTTCGTACCTGCGCAGGTTAGCTGAAGAAGTTTTGAGTTCTTGGACCTTTCTGAGGTCAACACCTGTGGAAGTGAGAAAAGAACAGTGCTATTATAGCAGATACATTATCTCTTGAGACTTGGCAGATTTTGATACTTTGTAACACAGCTTGGGTTTTCTGGTGTTTATTGTTTGACCACAAAAGAAGAGGATTTGCTGCGTAGGGTCTGTCGTGTTAATTTACTTTATCATGTTAAGTAATCTACTATAATATTTGCCTTGTAAGCCCTTTTTATTCTTTGGATCTTGCTATCTGACTGGACGAGTTCAATTTAATTTAATTATGTGGATTATATAAGTTTTTCTTCCCGAATTTCAGGGTCAAGGCGGTTCAACAGCAGCGGCCGTCCACTCCATAGCACTGTGCTCACTGTACCTACTCTTCGGCATCGCTCTGCTGGCCATGTCCTTCAACCTGGTGCAGGAGGAGGTCCGCGCCAACGTGGCGGCGCTGGCGACGAGGCTCGGCATCATCAAGCCCAGGGACGAGGACGAAGACGATGATTACTAGCTTGATCGTTATCACTAGCCATATGTGGAACGCATAGCTAAGAGACTCATCGGCCGCGACTTCCTTGTAAAAGCTAAGCTGCACAGCCTAGGTCACAGCCAGAAAATTGCCTGCTTGTCGGTATTCTACAGACTGTACTTCGGGGAGTGTGCACAGGAGCTCCACGAGCTAATGCCAATACCGCCATCTCCTTCCTACCATCGGACTTGCCATCTGATGATAATGCCATCCGTACCTGGTTCAAATTCCGCCTTTTCGAACGAAGCGCTTTGCATCATCTTTCATAATGCGCACTGCAAAAGAGTGGAATGCGCTTCCGGCGTCTGTATTTCTGAGTGCATTTAATTTGAACCTATTTAAAGCTAAGGTGAATAGGCATCTTCTTGGTGAGCTAGCAAACCCTTTATCTATAAAAAAAAACACACAGGACAGATTTTGTTTGATCCTCCGAAGTACATGCGTCCAATGGTTTAAAAGCTGAGACTCTTGAATCTTCTAACTGATTTTCATCACACCATGCTGAATACATTCAACCAAAATTAGCCGGATTGACATACAAAAGCATTTTTGCCCAAGCTGAAACGGAGGCGCTTCGCTCGCTTCGCTCGCCTGGTCAGTAACTGTAATTCACTTGTAATAAAAACATATTAAAATTGAGGTGTCATTTTTAATCGAAAATGTTATTAATTAACAGAAAAAACACAATATCCTCATTTTGATAACGATATCGTTAGAGGTTACGTAAGCATACGTATTCTAAGTAATGAAGTCTGGTCTGTGTGATTATCAAAAATAATAACTACAAGTATTACTAAAGAGGTACCTATCGCTACCTTCTTTGTAAATATTCTGCTATCGGACTTGCGGCCGTACTCAGAGTCACTTTCTTTGAGCAATAGAATAAGACGCAGCAATTTTAATCAGACTTAAAAATTAATTGAAGTCTCTGAGTGCGACAGTAAGTCTGTAGGCGACCCCTAACAATCAAATTTTTTCCCCAGTTTTCTACACAACTGCCTTTCTTTGTATTAATTTTAAAAAAAGTCTGCATCTATTTTACCTTAAATCAAAATGTTTGTGTGGCAGACTTACGTGTTTGTGTGGAGTTCAAAAAATTTAGCACGCTAACTCACGCCACTAGATTTTCTATGAAACTTTTAGTTGTGCGACGAAAATTTGCCATACAATTTTATTGTAAGGATACTTTTCGTCGCACAACGGAACTTTTTCGCCTTCGTTGTTTGTATGCTTAACTATTTCCTACTTGGGTCCAACTGTTTGAGCTCTACCCATTTATACATGGAAAAACTAGTGAATGCGAATAGGTATGTGACATGCAATAAAATATTTTGAATTTGAATTTGAAAATGTACATTCAGTTCTTGATTCTTCATCATTAGGGACTCTTAAGTAATTGGCTTTTCTAGACTTTAAAGTAATCCAAATTCACCATAAATGAGCCCGAAGCTGTTCCTTTAAAGAGCCTTAATAATTTCTCGAATACCTAAATTCAAATTCCAGCATTGTAAAATATCTTTACTACATATTTTATCGCCTTGCAAGATATGATAATTAAAGCGGAAAAATATACATTATTTAATTTGCTTCGGCGATTACCGCGCACGCGCCTCGGCTTAAGATGGAAAAAGCGGAGAATGGGGGAGTGGGGGTTTCTGGTCTACCAGAAACACCAGGTCCATTAGAAACACCGGGTCCTCAAGAACACCCTGGTCCACAAGGACCACCTGGTTCACAAGAATCCCGGGGTCCGCAAGGTCCACCAGATCTACAAGGTCCACCTGGTCTACATGGCCTACCAGGACCATCCAAACTACCAGGACCACCAGCTTCATTAGGATCTAAATCGCCAGCCAAGGGTGTCGATCTGGACACAATCCTCACGGAAGAAGTGGGCCAGTTTGGTTGCTACCAGATCATCACGCTGCTCCTGGCTGCTTTACCCATCATCTTCTCTGCTTTTGCTTCTGGGGAGTACATCTTCACTACAGCTAGGATACCCACAAGGTAAATTGTTTTTTTTAATGAAAATGACAGTCGCATCTACTTAAGTGCCCTACGTACCTAGTGCTTAAGTTTCTGCCAACTAAATCTGATGAATCTGAAGAGATGTACTTTTTAGGGTTCCGTTATCATTACCTCCTTGTGCCTAAAATCTACTTACTACGTAAAGATGCTTGCTCTTTGCTTCCAGATGTCTCATCCCAGAATGCGACGGAGCCACTCCAGAATTCTCCCCAGTATGGAAGGCGAACGCAATTCCCATGAATAACGGTGCCTTCGACAACTGTGGTCGTTTCCCAAACAGTTCTGAGAGTAACCTCGGAAGCAACTCCTGCCCCTCCTGGCTCTTTGACAACAGCAGAACCGAGGAGTGTGAAGAACATGTCTATGAGCATACAAATAGCGTTGTTTATGATGTGAGTGCGTTGAAATTTGTACGGGTACCTATTTTATCGAAACACCTTTCATCGAACTTATCGTTTCGCAGAATTTTCATTTCATCAAAAGGCAGCGCTATACTCGCCACATGTGTAAAAAACTGTAGTAACAAATCTAACGTAATTAATATAAACCTGCACGGATAAAAAGGTTAGAGGATATTTTCAACCCATGACATTATATTTTATGTGTTATCTTGAAAATATTTTCTCGTGGCAACTTTTTATTTCCTTTATCAAAAATATATATGATTCTCCATTCAAGAAGACCTCGTCTTCTTAATCTATAAATACTAAAACGTATTGTTCCAAGAGTATATTAAGTAAATAAGAGTAAATTTTACTTAAATTAAAGAAATATTATCTTAGAAAAGAAAACTAAAAATTGTGTTTCGCAGGGCAGCAAAGTTATTTGAGTCTCGAGGCCTTGAAACCTCGTTACGCTCAGGATTCTATTTTTGAACCACTTGCTACGCTCGTGGTTTAATTTTATGATCTTACGCTAACTCGGGATTCAATACTGTCTCTCGCGCCAAATAACAACTTTGCAGCCTTACATAATAAATAACATTGTTACTGCTGTAGTTTGGTTATCTTTTATGATAACTAGATAATATAATTATTATTTATCATTTATTCTGTCAACATAATCTTATCGAGTTATCGAATGAGTAATCCATCTAGGAAATGTATTGGTGGTATGAATAATGAGTTTATGATTAACTAGTAAAAAACCTTGATGACAAGAATTTTCGCTGCACAAACTTTCTTGTTTAAGTTATTTGATTATTAGGTTATGTAATAACAAATATAGAGAAACACACACTTAAATACATAAAAACATCCATGACTCTGGAACGAATACTCGCAGTTATCACAAAAATATTTGCCCATACCGGCTATTGCGTAACGTACTCACGATCGCGATCTAGTTGAAAGTGGAACAATAAAATTGTTTGTATTTTGTAGGCAGACTTGGCTTCAACTGTCAAAAATGAAAGCGATCGCGATCGCAGGCAATAAGCCCTCAGGATTCAAACCCGGCTTCGTATTCAGAGTCACTGCCAACTAGGCTACACTTCACGCTATTTAAAAGGTTCCCCTAAAAACCTACACGGAACCTTAAAAAGTACATATAATTCACACTTTTTCCCCATATCATCTATCAGTGGGACAGAGAAGAAGTGAAATCTTAAAATGTTCTCATTTCCGATATCTGCAGTTCGACATGGCTTGCGACGAATGGCGCCGATCGCAAATTGGGTCCATCCGAACAATCGGCACGTTGCTCGTTCTCCCCATCACCGGCTACATCTCCGACCGATGGGGCCGACGAGTGGCGCTCACGATCAACGCCTTCAACACCGGCTGGATCGGCCTTGTGCGTTCCTTTGTCAATTCATATGAGTGGTTCTTGGCCCTCGAGGTTTTGGAGTCTACTGTTGGCGCTGGGGCATACTCTTCTTGCTACATATTAGGTAGTTTTATCGTTATTTTTTTAATCTTTTACACTGCCTTCATCTTATTTTTGAGTTAGTCTCTTATATATTATGACGACTTTCATCTTGAAAAAATCTCTATTGATAGCTTTGTAGCGTATAAAATGAAGTCACTATAACGTATTGTAAATTATCAATTTTAAATAAATAAACTTGGCAACTATGGTACAAAAGAATATGCACAATTATTAAAATTTAATTAATCTGCGTATTCACATAATTATTACACTCACTTTATATAAAACTAATTAGTGAAAGGTCTTATCCAAATCTTTGATTGTATTCCTGAAATTAACGCTTTTTCTTATTCATTAAAGAAGCTCGATAAGTTCTCTCTAATCTAATTCGCATCTAAAAACGTTACCATTTCAGTGACAGAACTGGTTGGACCCAAATACAGAGTAATAGCTGGAGCCACCATATCGACCTTATTCGCTTTGGGGCAGATGATCCTTGGCTTCATCGCGTGGGGCGTGCAGCCCTGGCGAACCCTGACCCAAATCTTGTACGCCCCTCAGTTGCTCGTCGTCTGCTACTTCTGGATCCTGTCTGAATCCGTCCGCTGGCTGATGAGCAAAGGCCGGTATGAGGAGTCAGAAGAAATCCTCAAAAAAGTAGCCAAATTCAACAAGACAGTGCTATCCGAGAAATCTTTAGAAGCGCTCCGTGCGACCGCAGAAGCTGAAAGAAACATGGTTAAGCCTAAAGAACCGTGGCTTCCAATTTTGGTATTAAAATCTCGTACTATTCTATCACGATGCTGCGTGTCTCCGATCTGGTGGATCACCAACACCTTAGTTTACTATGGAATGAACATTAACGCTGTTAATTTGGTGGGGAACAGCTATCTGAACTACGTGGTCGTGGCAGCTGTGGAAATTCCTGGATACTGGACAGCCATCTTGCTGTTGGACCGCATTGGACGCAAACCTGTCCTGATCTGCAGCTATTGGTTGTGCGCCGCTTGTCAGTTTATATTCGCGTTTTTACCTGAAGGTACGTCCGTTAACACTATCAGAATCATGATAGAGCATTCCTAAGAGTTAAAAACTCTGAAATAAATTCAAATTAATTTGAGGGATTTCTCGCCAATTAGAAATTTAACTAGAAATATGTATTTAACCCAATTCATACCTGTCCTTCACAAAAAACAAGTGACTGATAGCAACATTTTGTCATTGGATTTTCAGCGACGAGTTCATTTGCTAGGTCAATAATTAAAGCCAGCACAGTATTCTCAGAAATCACAGTTGCTCTTAATTAACATATACATATATGTTTATATTCAAATTTATTTAAGACACTGGCGTTTAGTGTTTTTCTGCCCTTCTGTGTAAAAATGGCCTTTCTGCAATGTACAAAAAATCGTTAAGAAACCTGTTCATTTCGCATAATAAGTGATATAAAAAGTTTAATATTTTATAATAATAACACGAGATCCTACCTACATTATCAAAGCGTATCCGAGAGAACCCATCTGTATAAGGCCCTGTTGTCTGATCAGCAGTTAAACTAACTAACTGTTAAAAATCATAACTAATGGTTAAATTTCAATGAAATGCGTCAAATTTTCGATTATTTTTTCGAATTTTAACAATTAGTTGAGTTAACTACTGATCAAACAACGGGCCCTAAGTAAAATAAAAAGATGAATTCATTTTAACCAATCATGTTTCAGGTAACGACGGGCTCGGCTTGGTCGTGTATCTGATCGGTAAATACTGCATCGCGATCGTGATGACGTCAGTGTACGTGTACACAGCCGAGCTGTACCCCACCAAGTACCGGCACAGCCTGTTCGCCTTCTCGTCGATGATTGGTCGGGTGGGATCCATCACGGCGCCTCTGACGCCGGCATTGGTAAGGACTCACAATACTCTCTTATGATTTGTTGTTTATATAAATGGTCAATGTCCGTCGGCTAACGTGATTAGGTCGTTGTTGTGGTAGATAATGGATGGAAAGAAAGAAAGGAAGGAAGAATTTTAATTCCTTGCAAACAGGGATAATAAATATTGTTTAATACAAGCGGTACAAAGATTACAAACATCGAATTATCAAAGCCCTCGGTTAGGACTCTCGTTTGGAGTTTCTGCCTGTTTGCGCGCATAGCATAAGAACGGTCATACATAAGCATTGATGTTTTCACTTCACACGCTCAAACAGTGAACCCAACGTTCCATTCATATTTTCCCTAGGGACTAAATGTACTCTTTAGTCCGGCTTGATAAGTCTAATATGGCACACTTTTTAAGCATAAGAAGTGAAAACAACTAAACATAAACAACTCCTTTTACAAGGACTTTTACAGCTTATTTTGACCTTTTTCTCTGTGTCCAGGCCCAGGAAGTATGGGCATCCCTCCCGTCGGTGATGTTTGGTTCCTTCGCCCTGCTGTCAGGAGCCCTAGTCTTCACCACCCCGGAGACCCTCGGCACGAAACTCCCCGACACCATGGAGGAAGCAGAACAGCTCAAAAACCAGAAGAGAACCACCTGATGACATTGATATAAATTATTTTATTTGTAAATAAATTATACGATCCGTATGTTGATTTTTATCTTTATACAAAGTTTTTGGCCCTGTGGAATTAGAATAAAGGTGAATTTAACATCAGATGTATTTATATGGCCTTACAACATCACTGTCATGACTAGTCATTTCAAGAGTTTCACGGCAATTTATGTAAATTTTATAATATCGAATAATATATTTAGACCCCCATTTATTTACGTTACATGTCCGTGTTTGGGTCATCGATTTACATATGTGTACCAAATTTCAACAATCAGTCCAGTAGTTTCGGAGCAAATTGGCTGTGTGTGACACACGGACGGACCATTCTTGTGCCGTAAGGGCCCTATCTCACCGGGACACCACGGTCGCGCCACCCGGTCGCCGCCACCAACAAAATGTATACAGGTCATGGAGGGTATCTCACCTGGTGACCACTTGGTTGCTTGGTTAGTTTGTTCGGAAAAAAATAGCAATCTTTATGTAAAGTCGGGGGAACTGAGTGGGTGAGTGAGGCTAGTGACGAATCAAACAAAAGGCTAAAAAAGCCAGATAAAATAGCTCTACAACGTCAATCGCATGACTATATAATTATGTGCAAGCCATTAAGTGTACCAAATTTCAACTCAGTTGGTCCAGTAGTTTCGGGGCAACTCAGTTGGTCCAGTAGTTTCGGGGCAAACGGGCCAGACGGAGAGACCGACACACGAGTGATGGTTTCCGTTTTTTCCTTTTGAGGTACGGAACCCTAAAAAAGAAAGCCAAAAAAATTGGACAGCCCGAATCTTCGAAAACAGACATTTATACATTGCGCCTTGTTACTCAGCGCTGTCGACATTTGCTTTTTTTGTGGTTCAGGCGTGTTTGTATCAGAACTCTTAAGGTGCTTAAAATGAAAGTGATTTGATTATAGCAAGTGGGATGTAATATAAAAGGGCTCAATCTGCACATTTCAAAACTATTTTTTTTTATAATTTTCCGTGACGTACTTTTAGATTTACAACCAAAAATTAAAAAAAAATAACCTCCCCTTATCTCCGAAGTTTATGAACCGGAAAATGAAAAATTTGTAACTTATAGATAATTACTTATATTTTACGGAAAAAATACAAACGAAGTGTTCAAAATTTATAGTTTTCGAGAAATTTTCAAAAAAACTTTAAAGATCTGTACTAAAATTTAGGCAAGTCAAAATGGACCTTATTGCATACAATTAAAATACATAAAAAAGGTATATTTTGAAGTACTGACTTAAATAAGAAACCCTCAGTCTGCAAGTCCGACTCGCACTTCACCGGTTTTTTTGTTGCTGTTCGCCACTCGCCGCTCGTCGCCGCCGCTGCCGCCGCTGCCGTCACCTAAAGTCGTGGCCATAACAGAGGACCCTTTCAATTTAACTTACACAAACAATAGTCTTTGTTCTGAGTTATTCTACACTATAACACCTAAACATGCATATATATGATACAGCCATGTGGTTATCATAGATAATCGACGACAATGACCAGCAGTATAAGCTGCTGCAGAATTCTGTCTGTAGATATAGGTACGGGCCAGACACCGTGCTGATAAGTTTTATTACAGCAAATTTACTGCTTTCAAATATAGGTAATGGGTAAAGTGATTAACCACCATTCAATGGCCAGTCGTTCGTGGGATCAGGTGAAAAAGAAATTGGGGAAGTAGGAATCATGAATAAAACTGGTGATGGTGTGGAAGAGGTCAAAGGTGTCGATTTGGATTCGATTCTGGTGAAGGAGTTGGGGCAGTTCGGTTGGTTCCAAGCTGGGACGCTGGCGCTGGCAGCTCTTGTAGTGATCTTTGCGGGAATGGCTTCCAGTGAATACGTGTTCACGACCGCCAGGATCCCTACCAGGTGTGTATTCTATTAATGGCATGACATGAAGACATTTTTTGTAGTTGTTGTAAGAATTTAAATGTATTAATAAAAAATGAAGGCGTTTAAGAGCTGATAGGTCTTGATCGGCCAAACCGACTTTCATTTTAGCAAAGGAGCCATTTCTTTTTGCTTGGGGAGTAGGAACGCCTACTCTCCATACAAAAAGAACATGTATTGCAGCTTATATTAATCTATATTATCTATACTAATCTAAATTAAGAGTTAAAGTTTTTTGTTTGTATATAAGGGGTTATATCTGGAACTACACATCAAAAATTCAAAAATCCTTTTACCAACATTTAGAATGGACTTTCGGGGTGGACATATCCTATATTTTAATTTACGAAATTACTGACTCTCCGCAGATGAAGTCGTGGGCAGAAAGCTAAAGAAACATATATCGATTTGTTCCTCTTAACCTCTAGATTACAGTGGTTATATTAGGTTAACGATGTTTAACCAATAAACTTGACCGTTTCTAGTGGGTCCAAAAAAGAAGCTATGAATTACTATCTCAAGAAACGTTACACCCATACAATTACGAATGAAATGACACTTGATAGTTGTCCGTTGTCTTGGCAGTGTAATTTCCACATCGTTTATACATAGGACGCCATATTTTACGACTCGTTTGTTTTGAGACGGGACGCGTGCTTTCCTCTCGAGTGACCGGTTGGCACTAATGCCAAAGACGGTAAATACCTTCTTTGTGCATGACTACTCGTGGAAGGGGCGCATCTATAGTAATAAATTATAGTTTAGAAGCCGAAAGGAACCGATTTCAGAATTATATTAAAGTTCATAGGAAATATCGATTAATAAAACAAACTCGATTGATGCATTTCATCCTTTCTGTTGCTTCTTTAGATGTCTTATCCCAGAATGCGAATCAGCCGAACAGTTAGCAGACTTTGCTCCTCCCTGGATCCTCAATGCCGTTCCTGGTGACATCAGCTCTTTTGACAACTGCCAGCGCTTTGCCAACATCTCTGCTTCCACTGGCTCTGGCACCTGCCCTGCCAATCTCTTCGATAGAGAGCAGATAATCGTGTGCGAGGATTATGTCTATGCGCACACGGATACTGTTGTCTATGATGTGAGTATCTTAGGTTCAACAGCTGTTTTATTCAACAAAAGGCATTAAATTTATCGCATTCTCGTTCCCTCCCTTTTGCACAGGTTTTTCCCCCAGTTAGCACATTATTTTGTTTTTTTTTTTAATGAATTTCACAAAGGTACTGTAATAAATAACGCACATTAAATACGTGTTACGCGGTGATCTCAGGAAAGCAAAATTGTATAAAATCCTCTAGGGTTATTATAAAGCTAAATGAGCGCCCAAATATCCAATGTCTCATTATAACTACCTAAGTTATAAAGTAGGTACTTACTAAAAAAAGGTCAAAATTTCGTGAATAACTTTATTGATTGACTATTTTTGTTTTAATCCACTCAGTCAATCTGTTACTTATAACCACAAAGATTGTATCATTGTCATAGATATTGACATAGATAGATATTGTCATTTAATTAAGAATGCGGAATGGTATCCTTTCATTTGGACAAGAAACGTTTCCTGTAAATATTTCAGGATTTATTTCAGGACCATTGTGTAGAAACCTATAGGTTAGTTTAGGTTAGTTTTATAAAAATCCTGAAATATTTACAGTTTCAGAAAAAAAGCAGTTGGCCAAATGATACGTTTGGGAAATTAATCAGTTTGGGAAACGTTTTTCGACCATTCATTAGTAAACCATCGGTCAATTACAACGTTCCTTAGACGTTCCAACGTTCCTTATGTATTTTTGTTCCAGTCATAAACTTGTATAATATACCGTGTTTATATATTATGGTCTTGTATGGAGTAAATATTGTAAATTCTCGAATGCACGATGTGTTCCAGTTCGATTTGGCTTGCAAAGATTGGGAGCGTTCTTTCATTGGGTCCGCGCACACTTTTGGCACACTCGCTGCATTGCCCATCACAGGTAACGCATCATACCTACAGCGAACTTAACATGCATGGACGAGATAAAAGCGTTAAGTCTTACGTTTCAATATGGAACAGATGTATTAATTTCTCTAGCACCTGTCAAATTGTATCTCGTTCATGCATGCTAATAAGCTCGCTGTCCATAAAATGAATATCTGTACCGCCATAGAACCCTAGTGTTGGTGGTGGTAGTGGTTCTACGGGGGTAACCAAATGTTGTGGAGTGTGCACAACATGTACTTATGTTTGAAGTATAGTTTGTCCTTATCTTTCATGGTCACATTTGAATCTGACAGAAAGTGACAAAGCATACTTTTACTAAAATAGGTTTGTCGTTTATGAATAAGGAGGTTAGACTTTACGGGTGTGAATACATTCCATGGCTTCATGTAAAACTCTAACACGTTTTTCGGCCATAGGTCCAATGTTCTGTGTTTTTGGAAAAGGGTCTACATGAGCAGCTCAACAAGAGAATGTTTTATGCCTAGCGATGTTAAGGCTAATTTGAAAAAGCTTATATCCTGGGTTTGATGACATATTTTTAGCTTTATTTGTAACTACTGCTGTCTACCAAGATGTGTAACATCTATCCTCGTGCCGTCCAAGAAAAAAACGCGAGATCAGCTAAACGCCCGTGTGCAATGTACCTATAAGCCAAAACATGTTTATGTCCAAACTGCCCATGAATATTAATCTTTTTCTTCAAAAGCGTTTAGTTCAAAATTGTATGGCTTAAGTCTGGGCGGTTATGCTAAGTGTCACTTTGTAGAATGTGATGTACATTGGGCGGCACGAGGCTATTTTAATTTTTTATTTTTTATTCAAGGGTACGTATCGGATCGATGGGGACGTCGGACAGCCCTAGCCCTCAACGCCTTCGCCCGCGCCTGTATTGGGCTGGGTCGGTCCTGGGTCAACACTTACGTCGGCTACACGGCGCTGCAGTTCCTTGAAGCCACCCTTGGCTCAGGCGCCTTTTCCTGTGCCTATATCCTGGGTAACATTAAAATTATACATTTCGTTCTAGCTTTTGTCCGTGACTCTGTCTCTCCACACAGAAGTTCTCCTGTTTATTTGTTCCCTTGGGAATTCTTTAATTTTGTGGGATAAAATGTCTATGCCAAAGTCTGAATCCACGCTATAAGCTAATAACTCTGCGAAATTTCACATTAGTCCGTTAAGTCATTGAACCGTGAAGACTAACAAATAAACATTTTCGCATTTGTAATTTTAGCATGGATAGGAATCAGGAAGGATAATGTAGCGTTTTATGCGATATCGTTATAAATTATTTAACAATTCAGTGTTGTTAAAATACGCGAACACCTTTGAAAATTTACTTAAACGTTGACTGACTTAAATGGGATTTGCTTAAAAATAAAATTTGTAATTTAGATCCAGAATGCATTAGACCTACCATTTATTAGGACAAATATCGAGTTTTCAGTCTAAAATACATTTATTATCTTACTCGGAACACATTTCTATTTGCCTAAACCGGTCCCAAACTTTGTCGACCCAGAACTATTTAAGTAGGTACCTATTGTAAATTATAGACGTATGAATTGCACATTCATAAAAGATGATAGGATTAAAAGTTTAATGGATGTTTATCTGTAATCCTTGTTGTAAATACCGCGTTATATCTACTTTATTCTATTTCCCAATATTATGTCTGGCTTTTTGATGTTGTATTACTAATTTTATTATAGATTAGATTAAAGACACGCATGCAAATAGTGATTGATTTTAGACTACACCATAAGTTTTTATAACAGCATTTAGATTTATATATTTCATAATACAAGTTACAATTATATTAAACACACATGTAAATTTAAAAGAATTCATATTATGATCGTCAAAAGAAATAATTAAAAGTAAATATGTCGAAAATAAATTGAAATATAACAAAGAAATAATATGTATAAAAAGTTAATGTTGAAACTACGAGGATAATAAAACAGTGTCAAAGTTATTACAAATCAGTGTCAACAAATTCACTGAAATAAAATGCGTTATCCAGCAAAATATATTGTAGCCGACGCTTGAATGTTTCCTCACTTGATTCATTTTTTAAATAAGCGGGTAGGTTCATACAATTTGGGGCCGATAACGCGCGGGTTCTTCCTGCCTGGCTACATCTAACTACATGCGGTTCGGGGCCAGCCGCATTTAAAATCGTATAGAGGTACAGTCGAGGACAGAAAGATGTTTACACTTTTGGACCCTATTACAATGGAACAAGTTGAAAAAGTGTAAACATCTTTCTGTCCTCGACTGCACATGTCTAACAAAAATATTTCCCGTGTCAAAATACATTAAGCCGTGTTGTTAACAGTATCATAGAAACAAACATGAAAACATATACTTACAGATTTACATACTTACATAGTATATGTGTATCCAAAAACGCTTTTCTCCTTCTAGGAAAGGCGGTTAAAAACAAGGCCCGAGAATTTTGTATTTGCTTCTTTCAATGTGATTATAAAATCTTCTTTAAACGCTCTAACAATATGCAATGTTTCTAGTGATGGAGTTGATGGGTCCAAAATACCGCGTGGCGGCAGGCGCTTCAATGAACATGTTTTTCTCGATTGGCAACGTCTGCGCTGGCCTCCTGGCCTGGGCTACAGTAGAGTGGCGTCTGCTAACTCGCGCCACCTATGGACCCATGTTTATAACCATCCTTTACTTCTGGATCTTGCCCGAGTCAATCCGCTGGTACATGAGCAAAGGACGCTACGCAGAATCCGAAAATTTGCTCCAGAAAGTAGCTCGTATTAACGGGAAAAAACTGTCAGGGAAATCACTGGCTGCACTTCGAGAATCTGCTGAAGAAGAGAAACGAAGGAAAGCACAGGAAGAATTGCAGGAAGCGAGCGAGCCTTGGTTAATAGTGCAGGTGTTCAGACACAAACAGATTTTGATTCGAGTTTTAGTGTCACCTATGTGGTGGGTGACAACAACTTTCATCTATTATGGGTTGTCTATCAACGCAGTCAACATGTCGGGTAATAGTTACTTGAACTACGTGGCAGTGTCAGCGGTGGAGATTCCTGGATATTGGACCGCTTTGTTGCTGTTGGGCATAATCGGCAGAAAGCCTGTGCTCATCAGCGCCTTTTGGTTGTGCGCTGCCTGCCAAGTTGCGTACATCTTCATGCCGGATCGTAAGTCTGTGAATTACGTTAATTATCTTGTCATGCGCCATTCTCAAAATAACTGGCTGCCATAGTGCCACTATTCGTAGTTGGTGTTAGTTATGATTGCTACGAGGTGGATTATTATATGTATTATTCTTAGTCTTTTGGCGTCTACGCCAGACACAGTTTATTATGTAGGTAATATATCAGTTAATTTTCAACTCTGAATTAAATCTAAACTGAGGTCTGAGGCAAAACAATTTCACAGTAATCTTCCAGCAGACATAACCAGCTATGTTATTCTGTTAGAACAATGTCATTCAGTTCTACTCAGTCAATGAATATCCGGCGAATTTACATCGTCCGTCAAGGTAGGTAAATGACATTCAACTGTCTGCACTTTCATTTAGTCGCTAGTTTGACAGCTGGTCGTCTGTAAAACCAGCGACTAAATGAATGTGCAGGCAGTTGAATGTCATTTACCCACTTTGACGGACGATGTAAATTCGCCGGCTATTCATCGACTGAGCAGAACTGGTTGACGTTTGTGTTAACAGAATAACATAGCTGAATATCAGAATAATAGACATAACCAGAAACAGAAAAATCCCTAAATATTTCTAAAGATAACTGATACATTCATGAAACATTTGGCCCGGCGATAAAAGTTGAATTTAACATCTCTTATTTTCTAGAATATTATGGGCTGACTCTGACGGTCTACCTCATCGGAAAGTTCTGCATCGCAATGGTGATGACGGCGATCTATGTGTACACAAACGAGCTGTACCCCACCAGGTCCCGCCACCGCCTGTTCGCGTACTCCTCCATGATCGGAAGAATTGGCTCCATTCTGGCACCGCTGACGCCAGCTATGGTAAAGAGTTTGCTTCTTACTATCTATAGCAAGACTAGAGTTCTTGGGTAGCGGTAACCTGAGCGGCTAGCACATCATGTATTTTCTCGCATGTCGCTTAGGCATCTCTATCATTACAAATTAGTCAGAAAGGGATATCGGAGCACAACCAAGCTGGATAACTTGTGCCGGTGCCTCCGGTGTCAACTCTCTGCAAGAGCAGTAATCCAACGAGTTTTCAAACTGGAGCAAGAGGGGTTAATTGTACAAAAATCCTACAGGGTCAAAAAGTAAAGAAAGTGCTTTAAGAAAAGTTCATGACAGATTAGTGATTAACTGATTACCAAATGCATTTACGGAATTAAAAAATGTACAGATAAGAACAAAAATGCAATTCACTATCGCGTCACTTTTATATAAAACGATTGAATTGCCTTGTTTTGTTTTTCATATTCATTATTTTTAACCGACTTCAAAAAAGGAGGAGGCTCTATGCTCGGTTGTATGTATGTTTTTTTTATTGTCATGATTCTAACCTACGCTACGGTGTTAGAATCTCGTTAATATTTTTTTTTATCTAATGGTAACATTTGATGGCAGGGAGATTCTACGTTTGACCAACTGCCTTTCGTGCTGTTCGCCGGTTTCGCGTTGTTGTCCGGCTGTCTGGTCTTCATCACACCGGAGACCCTTGGCGAGAGGTTACCGGACACAATGGAAGAGGCATCCAACATCGGAAAGAGCAAGAACCAAAGATTTCCCTAGTTTTTAATGGCCAGGATAAGTAAGGACCTTTTTAAGGTTCCGTACATCAAATGAAAAAAATGGAACCCTTATAGGATTCACTTTGCTGTCCGTCTGTATGTATGTCTGTCAAGACCCTTTTCCTCAGGAACGCGTGGCGGTATCCAATTAAAATTAATATCAAATACTGAATCCTCCAATCCTTTGGATCAGTGGAAAAATCCGACTTCTATATCAACGCAATCAAAAGAAACAGGCGTTTATGCCGCATATTCAAGGAAATCTCAAAGGAATCAAAACCTATAGGGTACTATTGTATCCCGTGATTTACGAACTACATATTTAGATAGCTACTAGTTAGTGCGGAACCCTCGGTGCGCGAGTCTGACTCGCACTTGACCGGCTTTTTTGTTAATTCATCTGTATATCCAGAGAAATTTAAAACATAATGCTCCTATACAGGTTTATCAATCTAAATGGGTCAGTACCGTAGGGAGAAGTCCGAAACTATGAGAGATAGCAACATCTGTTTTTAGGAACCATGGCTTTGATTTTAGATTAAATAATAATGGCATTAAATTTTTTTAAATCTCTCATACATAACCGGGAATCGAACCTGGTCGAAGTCTCTGTAAACTATGTTATAAATTCTGCAAGATTTTTCGTTGTTATTGCTGATGGTGCGAATCATAAGTCACAAGGAATACATTTTTAATAATGTTTAAGTAATTGAAAAAAAAACCCAACAATAAAATAATAATTTTATTTCAGTAAATGTTCAAAATGGTAGCCATTTTCCAGGATGCAAAGATTAATTAAATTTGGTAATGAATGCAATATTGCGTTTCGTATTTTGTGGGGTGCATCTGTGTTAAGATATTTTCTAAGGCTGTTGTTAAATCTTCTACAGTGTCGTAATTTGATTTAATACTACACGCGATTACATAAAGAATATTGACCAGGTTCGATTCCCGGTTATGTATGAGAGTTTAAAAAAAGTTTGAATGTAATTATTATAAAATCTTAAATCGACGCCATGGTTCCTAAAAACAGATTTGGCTATCTCTTATATTTTCTGACTTCTCCATACTGACCTATTTGGATTGATCGCTTATTGAACCATCGCTTTTATATAAGTAAGTATATAAAATAATGTTAATATAGGTTCTAGTTATTAAATGCCTAGATTTAATACGTCCGCTCTAAAAACCTAAGAAATAATAATACGTTTTATAGTAAGAGAATATGTGTTATTAATATTGTGTTACTTTTATCATTTATTTACTTTAAAGACTGCTTGCTGTGAGATAATGATAAGCTATCCAGTTAGATGTTTAGCGGATAGAAAGAAAGTAATTTCTTTTCGTTTAGGTTAGGATTATGTAATAAGATAGATACAAAGTTAATTATTTGTAAAATAAAAGTGCCACACCAACAATCGTGAAGGTAAAAATGAATGCAAGTACATAAGTCACACATAAGTATAACGGGAGCGGGTCTAGTCGCATACATATTGTTTGTCATAATGTAATGTTAGTCATAATTTTTTTTGTCATACACAGTTTCAGGCTGAAATTACAGGATTTAATAAACATCCATCGTGTAGATTAGTTAGGTTAGGTTAGGTTACTTTAATAAAAATCCTGGAAAAATAACGATGTCGTGAAAAAAATGTATTATGACTTGCGAAAATTATGACTTAAAACACATTATGGCTAACAATATGTATGCAACCCAATATGGACCCAAGTATAACAGTAGGTTATTACTATGAAAGTGTACTTTGCATGGTACAGTCATGGTCATAAATAATATGTATATATTTTAGTGCCTTGTCACTTTAATAGCTGTGATACTCGTATTGTGATTAAAAAGACAAGGTACTAAAATGTATACATATTTATGAACTTGACTGTACATGGTAGGCACCACTAATAGGGAATACGTATGATTTTTTTTTTGCTTTAATAAAACGTCATTCATGTAACAAACAGTAGAAAAAAATATTTTTCGAGTATCTATAAAAATAAGATATAAGCCATTAAAGATTTTTTTCTATTTTTTTATAGCAAAACAGATTTTAACGTGGAGTTAAATGGCCGTAGTGTACGCTGACGTCACAGTTTATGTTGGATCTCTCTGTCTAATTAGTAGTTTTTAAATGCTTATATTATCGGTATTTTAGGCTAATTTTAATTTTAATTTCACTTTTTGCCATCTCTTTTACGGTATTTTCATATTTTGTTAAGAAATGCGATAAAAAAAGTTCATGCGTATTATTTATTACAGCTATTTTTAGCCAAGGGAGCCAAAGGTTTACCGCATTGTAGTATTCTTTAAAGGTATCATTAACACCTTAATATCTCCTTAACTAATTGACGTATGTATGCTTTAATATTTACGTCGGCTTCTGGGACACCCTGTGTACTATAAATTATGTCGCTAATTCAATAAAAATAATGAATTATTTGTCTCTCACGAACTAAATGTTGCGAAATACTTTGTAATTAGCATTACTTTTTAACATCGCTGCAAAGTTTTTAAAATAAATAAATATATATTTTTTACTTTGTTTTTCTTTCGTTTCTAAGAAATTAATCGATAAGTACTGTGATTATAACGACATGTGCTGCCATCTTCGTGGCTCTTTATAGATACCCTGGAAAGCCGTATTAATGCACTGATATAGGCTGAGATGTCCGTGTGTAGCAAACGACCAGTCATAGAAAATTCGTACTCGGACTACAGACGTAAGTTATCTTTTAAACCTTAGCTCGGCTGTTTGTGACGATATTTAATTTATTAGGCATATCAGTTATCAGTATCTATATCAGTAGATACAAGTAGTAACTATTACCTGTATTTTTTTTTGGGACAGGCTGTTTCGCCAATTGTACTTTTATATGTACAGTCAAGGTCATAAATCTATGTACACCTTTAGTACTTTGTCACTTTAATCGCTGTGACATTCATATATGGCAGTTTAACATGACAGTAAATAGACAAGGTACTAAAATGTATACATATTTATGACCTTGACTGTACATTGATCGACTGCCTGAGACCAATCTAGACAGTTAAGACTGGATTTCCGTCAAGTACAGCGAGGATCCTGTCGCTAGCTCACGAGTCCATCATGAGATCAGCTCAAATTGGCATCGGATCTACATTATCTATATGCCTGAGTGGCTAGCACAAGTTGCCAGCGAGGGCGATATTCTTCCCAAAATAGATAATTTCGCGTAGCAATTTTTCCATTCGTGATTTTACCCAATTGCATTTTTCCCGATTTTTAATTTTTACCCAATCGCATTTTACCCCATTCTTTTATTCCCAGTCGCAAATTTTACCGTTGTAATTAGGTCGAAATAGGTAGATAGGTTTAAGTTATGTTCGGTTTGCAGCAGGCCTGAAGGGCCAAAGCACCCAGGATTAAAAGGCTTATTACACCTTCCTAAATTTGTCACTATTTGTTAGATACGTATGGAGATATCTCCATCTCATTCAATGTATTGCGGCGTCCCTCTCGTTACTGGCTAAATTAAGGAAGGTGTAATAAGCCTTTAAGAGCTCCGTCGACTCTATGGAATTGATATTAATTAACTATTCAGATAAATACAGACTGAAAAATTAAGAGAATTTAATTATAATTCAACTGAGACTGGAAAATTTGGCAAATGGAAAGATGACTACCAGAAAAAAAAGATTTTCGGAAAAATATTGCCATACTCCAGCCGATTACTTGAAATTTTGGAACAGTATCAGAAATTTAAAGAAATAAAGAAAAAATAAAAAAAATATTCCGTATGTAGGCCGCACTGTGGGCTTGGGTTGTCAAGGAACTTTATATCAGAGGACAATCTCACACAAATTGATCTAGTCCCACACTAAGCACTAGGCCTGTACTTGTACTAGGGGTACTAGGCAACGATAAACTTAGGATTCGAACCCGGGACCGCTACCTTTGTAGCCAGGGCTACCAACTAGGCTAACCGCAGTGAAAAATCAACTTTAAAGCTGGAACAAAAGCTTTGTTGGTTAATGAACCAAGAGTCTAGTTAGGCTGTTCATGTTGACCTTGAACGTTTACTCACCTTTGGTGCACTGAATATTACCTTTTTATCACCTACTAATCCGTACTACGCTTGAATGAATCTAAATCTCCACTATCCGATATTGGCGCCACTCAAGCACAAAAAATTTGTGGATAATTCTCACCAAAAACATATTTGTGAAACACGAGCCAAGTTCAGAATAAATGAATTTCTGACAGCTGTCGTTAATTATCTTAAAAGTGGCTGAACAAACTATTTTTTTTAGGATATTATTTTATCAAATTATCAAAAAAATCCAGATGGATTCGTGAAACGAAGTATGAGTATAATTATTATTTGTCATTCTGAATAACAAAAGAAAAAAAATATTATTAATTAGTATTAGTAGGTACCTATTATGACACGGGACCAACAAGAGTTTTATGAAACGACCGTCGATTTGATGAAGGTATAACGAGATAGCTAACTAGTATGTCAGAAACGTACTATCAGTATACATACAGTTCGTTGTGATTATTTCCTGCAGTTAAAGCATACACACTAATATAGAAGATTAATAATAAATAAATAAATAATAAATAAAAGCCGTGGTAGCCTAATAGTTTGACCTGCCGACTCTTAAGCAGAGGGTCGTGGGTTCGAACCCAGGGCTCGCACCTCTAAGTTTTTCGGAATTTATGTGCGAAATATAATTTATAAATTTACCATGAGCTTTTCGGTGAAGGAAAACATCGTGAGGAAACCTGCACACACCTGCAAAGCAATTTGACGGTGTGTGCGAAGTTCCCAATCCGCACTGGGCCCGCGTGGGACGTATGTAGGCTGGATTATTATTATTTTTAATAATAAATAAATAAATATCAGGGACAATCTCACAAAAATAAATATAAATGTATTAAATGTCAGAAAATTTTATCTACCAATCAATTTATTTTTCGAACTTGGCCAGTATCAGATCGTTGTTGAATATTTTAAGGATTAACGTCAACATGCATATTAATGGGCTTTATCTGTAAATGTACAATGGAAACAAAAGAATGAAATAGGTGTTAGTCAAGTAGCTAGTAAGTAAGAACGAGGTGTAACTGACAGGCCACTAGTGAAATAATGGAGGAGAAAGTTCAAGCTAGTGCCGATGGTATCGAAGGGGGAAGGAAGGGAAAACTTGTGGACCTGGATACGATCCTGGTGGAGGAACTGGGTCAGTTTGGGAGGTTCCAGGCTCGAACGGTGGCCCTGGCTGCTGTCATCGTTATCTTTGCTGGAGCTGCTGCCAGCGACTTCATCTTTACTACCGCTAGGATTAACACCAGGTATCTCACTTTTATTTCTAGTTAAACTATCTTGTTGAAACATGTTTCTCCTCGCAAGTTATCACACAGTGCTTTTTAGAAGTAAGAATATAACACTAATTATTATTATTGAAATAAACAGTTTAAATTTTTTTTTTTTTAGAGGTTATATAAACTCAATTAAACTCCATTTTCTAGATGCCTCATCCCAGAATGCGAGACAGCAGAGATGCCAGCAGAGTTCCAGCCCTCTTGGCTCTGGAACGCGGTACCTCCCTCTGGAAACACATTTGACAACTGCCAGCGTTATGCCAACAGCTCTTTTACGGTGCCTTCGGACACCTGCGCCGCTGAATATTTCGACAGAGAAGTCCTCCTAGAATGCGAAGACTTCGTTTATGAAAACACTTATACTATTGTGTATGATGTGAGTATTCCACAATTAAAAAAAACATGTTGGGCGTAATCTTTTTCTTTTTATCATCTAGTAATTTCATTAATTTCCTGCTAGTTCACATTGCATTTAATCGGGGCTTGTAAAGTGGTAGTTTACTGTAACAAGGAAAAATCCACCAAATCAAGCTACTGTTTCAGTTTGCGGTATACCGTCCCTTTCGTCTGTATAATATTTTGACGTGTTGGTATTGTTTAAGTTCGACCTGGCCTGCAAGGAGTGGCAGCGCTCGCTCGTTGGCTCTGTACACATCTTCGGCACCCTCGTTGCAATGCCTATTACAGGTAAGAGAGACGTAATAAAAAATATTATTTTTCCACCTAACCAGCTCGGAAAGGCCTTCTTTGTCGCTCAAAATCTGTGTACAAAAGTCCACTTTATCCGTTAGTGTGGAAAGTAACGTTATAGCTCTGATGCGGCAGAGGGCGGCACGGGTACGGCAACCGATCTGTTGTTCGTGGAATTGCTTTTCTAAAGCCTAGTAACAAAAATTGTTTATTAGACTAGTAATAAAATTGCAGAAGTTGATTGCTGTCTTACTCTTACTTTTATTCTAAAAAGAAACAGCAAAATTTGGCTTCTCGTTCTTGCACAGAAGTACCTAATCAATTTCTGCAATTTTTATTGCTAGTCTAAACTCGGCTGAAAACCTCGTGTTTTCATCGCTAAAGTGAGGTGAAAAATTGTATTTTGCATGGCAAATGCAAATGCATCTCACCTTTTGAGTGAGGGTTCAATTTTAGGATCCTTAGCGCCATCTTGATTCAAACACTCGTGCCCAAAAGCAACTTTGAAGCCTTGAATAGCAAATTACTATTATTTGACAGGTAGAGCAGAAAATAATAAAATTGTGTCTACGTAGGAGTTTCGCGCATTCCACGAGAGAAAGGCCTATACTTGCCTATACAGCGATTTAACTGCTGATGTGCCGTGCCCGGAAATATTTCCTAGTTTTATTCCGGTAACGTTGTCGTAGTGGGAATCGTTAACATATACATATAATTAAATATTCTCACTGTTACATTTTGATTCGCTATACCTTCAGGAGCTTTTTATCCAAGAATTAGACGCTGTGTGTTGCAGGGTTCGTGTCGGACCGGTGGGGGAGACGTGTTGCCCTGGTTACCTTCGCATTCGTCCGCGGTTGCTTCGGTCTGGTCCGCTCCTGGGCCAACTCTTACACTCTCTTCACAGTGCTACACTTCCTCCAGGCTACCCTGGGCTTTGGAGCCTTCTCTTGCGCTTATATTTTAGGTAAGACTTTTTGACACGTATATCTCTGCAGTTTTTAAAACTTCGTATATCAGAATTCTAGTACTGTGCATGCAAAATATCAAGGAGACGTTGAAGTGCCCAATTAGTTTATTAAGTGGGTTTACATGACTATAATTCTTAAGAATTCCCAAAACAGCAAGAATCTCGTCATTCATGACAAAATAAGTAGTAAAAGTTGTAGGAATCCACAGGATGATTTTTGTGCAAAACGAGATTGATAATGTGATACTGTCAGATGATAATTGAAACACGGAAGCCATTATCAAGTTTGTATATTCCTTCTCGCTCTAATCCTAACCTAACCACATTGTGCTGACTCGCTTACACACTTTTACTAGTTTATAAGGCTAGCTTTACCTTACAATACTAGGAGGACGTCGGACGAAGGTCTTGAGCTGTACGTTTATGCCGATATGATAATAATAACGTTGATAAAAGTAACATTTCACTATTATTTCAGTTATGGAGCTGATGGGCCCTAAATACAGGGTGATTGGTGGGGCGACAATCAACACGTTTTTTGCAGTGGGCAAAGTCTACGCTGGGTTGCTTGCTTGGGCTCTTCCACACTGGCGTGACCTCCACCGAGCCCTGTACGCACCCATGTTCATTACATTCGTCTACATCTGGATCCTGCCAGAATCCGTGCGCTGGTACATGAGCAAAGGCCACTTCGAGAAATCTGAAGCTCTCCTCAGAAAGGCCGCGCGCATCAATCACACAGACCTTTCTGAACGCTCACTAGCAGCTCTTCGTGAATCAGCAGAGGAAGAAAAGAGAAAGAAGCAGCTGGAAGAACCAGTGAATGAACCCTGGTTAATAGTTCAGGTGTTTAAGCACAAGCAGATCTTGATACGATGCTTAGTGACGCCTGTATGGTGGATAACGTACACTTTTGTGTACTACGGTCTATCGGTTAATGCGGTCAACATGTCAGGGAACCGCTACTTGAACTATGTGGCAGTCGCAGCGGTGGAGATCCCTGGCTACTGGGCTGCGGTGTTTTTGCTGAGTAAGATCGGCAGAAAGCCGGTACTCATCATTGCCTTCTGGCTGTGCGCTGCATGCCAAGTTGCGTACATATTCATGCCTGAAGGTGCGTACCCAATTTTCTTCTTATATTTACTAATTTTTTGTCGCTACTTTGCTAGCGTTGTTAAAGGAGTTGTTTAGTCAACTGACAGATTTATGTACAGAGATATAATATTTAAAACAAACGTGTTAATAGGTTTCTACGTTACCAGCGAGCTAAATCCTAGACAGTGTTATCATTTAATCTTTAGATGAGATCGAGATCAATCGTTGGTCAGTCGAAAATAAATAAATAAATGATAATATGTCTATAAAATAACTAAATTTGGTATAACTTTAGAAAGATGTCCCAAAATTTACGCAAGATTTGTATGAAATAGAAAACACATTTTTTTTTGTTTTTACTGATTTTTTTTTATTTACCAGTACTTTTCCGTACAAAAGGAGGCCAATTCAAATCTTGCGTAAATTTTGGGACACTCTATACAATCTATATTATAAATACGGCACCATCTGCCATCGAGCAGCATGTCCTATATGATATTCAGTGCAAAAAAAATGAAACATGTATGTTACTCTCTATGTGACATACTACATGCACGCTAAATCTTTTAAAAATCTGTTCAGTGGTTTCACTGAATATTTATAATATGAGTAATTTTTTTTTTTGTAAATTATATATTGAACAATGATGAAATTTTCCAGGGTATGAAGGGCTGTCTCTGACGGTATATCTGGTCGGCATGACTTGTATAGCGATGGTCATCACGTCAGTGTACGTGTACACGACGGAACTGTACCCCACCAAATACCGGCACAGTCTGTTCGCGTTCTCGTCCATGGTCGGTCGGATTGGATCGGTCATGGCTCCCCTTACTCCAGCCATGGTAACAAGAATCTTTAACTATTCAAATATTGTTCATGGAAGATTAGCAGCATAATGTAGCATTAATTTTGATGAAACGCCTCAGAAGTGTAGGTTACCATTTCCTATTAATGTTCTCAAATGTTTATTGTAATGTAAATTGACAAACCTATTGGTACTTCAGCACAATTTTTACTTTTCAATATTTTAATTTTTTTTGTCATTACTATTTATTACTTTATTCCCTTGTGATGTTACTTTGAAGAATTATATAGATAGAATAATAATAATAATAATAATAATAATAATAATAATAAAAACTTTATTAATAAAACTTAATGATATTGTTTACATATTGCTTATGTTTACATAGAACTAATATTATTATACGTTTGCCTGAACTAGGATGAATTAAAACGACCTTTGCGCTTTGAGGCTAGAGTTTCTTGCGGCGCAACTTCTGAATAATAATATTCAATGTATTTAATATTACCGACGTGTTTGAAATCGTGATGTGACAAATCTACAGAATGATTTGAATTTGAACTCGTCACTTACACATTTTGTTTCAGGCCGCTTCATCATGGGATCAGCTGCCATTTGCGCTGTTTGGTGGGTTTGCGCTGCTCTCAGGCTGCCTAGTGTTCGTTCTGCCGGAGACCCTCGGAGCTAAGTTCCCTGATACCATGGAGGAAGCAGCTGAGATCGGCAACCACAAACGAATTTCCAAATAATATATTTGCTCGTCAGTGTAATTATTTAGGTAATAATCTAGTGATGTATGACAAACCAAGCTAAAATAAGAGCATTTACCTACTTATGTAGTTAAGGTGATAGAAAGAAACTAAATGGCTTATCTCAATTGAAAACAGATAAATTTATTTAAATTAATTTAATTTAGGTAATTATTTATTTATTCCATTACATTTAGACATTAAGTTTTTCGGAATTTATGTGCGAAATATAATTTGTAAATTTACCATGAGCTTTTCGGTGAAGGAAAACATCGTGAGGAAACCTGCACACACCTGCAAAGCAATTTGACGGTGTGTGCGAAGTTCCCAATCCGCACTGGGCCCGCGTGGGAACTATAGCCCAAACCCTCTCATTGTGATTGGAGGCCTGTGCCCAGCAGTGGGACGTATATAGGCTGGATTATTATTATTATTATTACATTTAGGCACGCGCACTTACAAGCAAGATACATATAAGGGTCATGGAAAGGGTGTGAGCACAGCTCGGCTGAATTTAAACTCACCCTTGGTCAACCATGGAGAGATAGAATATAATAGAATAGAATCGGATAGGATTCTACAAAATTATACTAATATTACCTTGAACATAAAATACGCTAATAATAATTACCTTTATTATTACATTTTATGGACGCACCCTTTAACGGGCTCTTAACGTCTATATCTACAAATTCCTTTTGGTAACCAATATAAAAGATTTTTAGCCTTGAACTTGAGCATTCTCTTTGTAATAAATACTTGTACTTTAACAATTGTTACATTACAAAAGTGAACATAAGCATTTCTTTTATTAAACACAACCGTTATTGTGTATCAACAAAAGTTGGATCCAAAATCTTTACCAAACTGTTTACGGAGCCAAGGGCATGTTTATATGATACGTATGTTTGATGATTTGGTAGATTCAATCTGACAAAAGTTACGCTTAGAAAAATTTCGAAATGTAAATAAATGCGTCTTAAAGGATCTTATTCTTTGACATTCTAAAATGAAATGTATTAATTTATGAATTTAAGACAATAAATAAAATCTACAACGATTCTCTTTGAACTCATCGACCTTGATCGGCCTTACTAATATTCCGATATCATTTGACTGATTTAGCATTAGGGCAATGACCCTCACGGCTTGACAGAGTTATCTCTTGAAATTATCTCATGTCCACGTCAGATAATGTGCGATCCGTAAGACGTTACATTAAGACTTCACTGAGTCTATATAGACACTAAAGGACGACCGCGACTTCGTACGCGTAGAATTGTACGCCCTGTTTCATCCCGTTTTGGGGGTTGATTTTCGAAATCCTATGTTAGTGCACCCTTATCGGATCATTGGTATCCAAAGAATATTCCCTTCATATTTCATGGCCAGTCGAGGACAGAAAGATGTTTACACTTTTGGACCTTATTACAATGGAATAAGGTGAAAAAGTGCAAACATCTTTCTGTCCTCGACTGTCCAGTGGTTTAGGCTGTGCGTTGTGAGCCAGTCATTCACAGAATAGTTTTATAATTATAGATCATAGACCAAGAGAACAACATAGATCTACGATCTCGTTATATTGAACTGTACATTGACTGTACACTAGATGTCGTTACTTGTATCAAACGGCCCAAATCTGAGTTGGTGGTGAAAATTGACAACGCCTGCCAATCGATGTCTCCCTAGCTATCTAAATAATATGAATATGACAATGCACAGTGCGGGTCTACGATACACTCGATTCGAACGCATAGCAAACTGTTAAGCATAAAAAATAATCGGTTCTGAGCTAGGAAAATATATCCGTAATTGCGTGATTTTGATAATTAAAATCAAAATATTCGTTTCAAGCTGTCAGAAACGGTTTACCTTGAAGCCTTAAAAAATAACAGCACAACGCCTAAATATTTAAGTCACGTAGCTTCGCTAGCATTGCCTGGTTTCACACAATGCCATCTATGCGATTAATGCAAACAACCCAGAGCCCGCTCATTTAGTAGCGCCATCTAGGACCAGCCCGCACCGGGAGCTCTCTCCGGTGGACGCTGAAATGTAGGGAGATCGTCAGTCTATGTTGTTTATTTATTTATTTATTTAATCTTTATTGCACAAAAATACAAATTTGAGTACAAAAGGTGAACTTAATGCCTAATGGCATATTGTTCTCTTGGTCTATGGTATATAATATTAACTAAACGATATTGCCAATTAAGAAGTGGTCCAGAAAAAAAGTAGCACGTCATATTAGTGTGTATATTAATGAAAGTACAACAGTTGTTTTTTGTTTTTCTGGGGTTCTGTCTGATACTTTTTGAACCTTGTATGACTTCAGTCCAGCACTCTCTTTAATCCGATGGACCGTAGACTTGCTACAACCCATACTTATCGGCGAGCTTTCGTTCGGACAAGTTAGGGTTGGTCCTGTATGCAGCTTTGATCTTATTTGCTAGTTTTTGTCCTGAAACCCTTTTCCCCGACCGGAGCCTGCTTTTTTATCAACAGTTGACCTCTGTCTGTAAGTCCGCAAAATCTTACCTACTGTGGATCTGGGTATAGTTAAATGTTTGGCGACCTGAACTTGACTCCAGCCGGCGTTTTCTAGGTAGGTGTATATACAATACAATACAAAACAATAACTCTTTATTGAACACCACATACAGCAAGAACAAGAAATACAACAAGAAAGAGAAGTGTTACATAGTGAGTCAACAGGCTAATAATAATTATATAATTAGCTTACGACGAGTAACTTCAGATGGCGACATTTTTTTATATTTAAATTAATCGAATAATTGCTACCATAAAATAACTTCTCGATATGTCACGTGATAGATGTGAAACAAACAGTTTTTAAATTTTTCGTGAATTGATCAAAATTCAAAAAAGGTTCTTGCTACTTTTTTTCTGGACCACTTCTTATTTGATTACGTTCTTATTAACTTTCCGCAATAATTACGAGGCAGATAGAGTAAGAGGAAGAGAGGGGAGGCCATTTACCAATGGTGGGGGCGAGATAGATAAAATCGTGAGAAAAAAAAACCGAAATATGGATTAAAATAACATATAAACATTATTACTGTTAATGTTTAGACATCAACATAATTCAACTTGTTTTTCATACTAATTTCGTCAACGTTGTTATGTACATATACTTTAGATCAACTATATTCCGATTTTTATAAATAAAGCATAATCCACACACTCCACGGAACCCAAGCGTCATAACAACAGTGCACTCTTATGTTATCACCAAGGTTATCAATTGCATGCGAAATACAGATGAAAAAGTAGGTAGTTCTTTTTACATCTCAATACATAAAACGCGTTTAAGATTAAGCTCCATAAGTAAAAGATGACAGCAAAAGATAACAATGTGGTAAAAGGTGATGGGTCCAAAGAGGGGAAGAAAACAGATGAAGAAAAGTCAAAACTGGACTTAGATACGGTTTTACGTGAAGAAATTGGGCAGTTTGGGAGCTATCAACGACGAACACTGGCGCTTTGTTTGATAGTTGCTTTTCTGGGAGGCTACAGTTCCAATGAGTTCGTGTTTAGTGCTGCAAGGATCCCTACTCGGTAAGCAGACGATTCTTTATGAACTGTCAAAAGTTCCAACCAATCAATCAGTTTACATTTATTATATGAAAGCACATATTAAAACTAAAAGCAGTATACAATTATTAAAAACTACCTAGTTCTTAACAATGACTACACGAATCCTATATTTATATGCGCAAGTAAAATTTAGGCTGAAAAACTTTACTTAATCCAGTTCATTTTAATAAGTAAAGTACAAGAGAGTAAAAAAATGTCTCTAGCTGTATAAGAGGCAGAATTGGTACTTCTGTACAGTGGATCTGGTTTACGGCTGTATACTGTCGAAATTATCACTTGTTGCCTGTAAAGAGTATTGGAAAATACTAAAATACAGGATCTGGTGAGAAAATATACCATAAACAGGATTTGAATACTAGAGCTGCCTTACGACTGGATAAAGCTCTTGATTTGTACTTTTGTAAAGCTTAATTCTGTTTAACAGCATTGAATACTGCTATTATCTGGATATTGATTGAGTAAACCTACTCTGTTGTAATGCCATCATATTAGGCTTGATAACGTAGCTGATTAATGGTTATTTTGGAAACCCCTTTACAGCAATGCACTTTACTAAGGTGTAAAAGTGCTTTCGGCTATAAAAGAGTTTTGTCGTACTGTATTTTAAAGCTATGTTGATATGAGGTAAAAACTTTAGGTGTGTCGTGTAAGCAAAAATCCGAAAGAAAATGCTTTTACTGTAAACATTGATACAGGAGTTCATATGCATAATTTTTTAAGAATTCAGGTGCGCGAAAAGCGGAACAATAACGATTTGGTTTTTTTTTGTTATCAGATGTGAGGTCCCCGAGTGTCCCTCCTCGGAGTTCGCTCCCCCCTGGCTGGAGCTGGCGCTGCCCAGCGCTGGGGGCTCCTTCGACAACTGCGCGAGGTTCAACGGCTCCGGCGCCCCGCCCGCCGGCAACGGCAGCTGCCCCGCCGACCTCTTCGACTGGCAGACTGTGCTGCCCTGCGAGGAGTACGTGTACGAGAATACCGATACTATTGTTTATGAGGTTTGTGTATTTTATGTTTCTGTTCTATTGTTATTTAGTTTAGTTATATTTGAGCGTCTTCTGTGTTAGTGTATATTTTCTTCTCTTATTTAAAATCATCATTAAATTAGATTAAGGAATTCCATTACGAATTTGTATTTATTATAGTAATATCAACAACAGCATTTGGGATTTAATTTGTGATTTAACTTACATCTTAAATTGATGGATCCAACGCCTTGTTCGACCTGTACGTAATAAATACGCTTATTCACATAATTAACATTACATTACAAACATGAAAGAAGCTAGTTACCCATTATTTAAGTGTGGGATATAAATCACATACACAAGTAATCTGTTTTATTGTTTCGCGTACTTATTATTTTAAAAATTCAAGTAATCAAGAGTCTGTCGTGATTCTATTCACACCCGTATTTATAGTCACTACTTAAGTAAAAGTAATTACTCAATAAAGTTTTTGTTTCGTTTTCGTTATCGAAAATCGTTAATTACTTTTACTCAGTTAATTATTATCGTATAGCATTAAAACTAAACAGATAGATTACACGTTTTGAGGTATTCAATGGCATCACTCGAGAGGGACTTAAAGTCTTCGGGTAGCCCTTTATATGCTGTAACCGGGCACTTCAGCATGATGTGTCGAACGGTCTGTTTTGGATGCCCGCAAGCGCTGCATTCAGCGGATTTGCACCAGCCCCACATCTTCCACAGGTACGCGCAGTTGCCCACTCCCGTGCGGAGCCTGTTTAGAAGAGTCCAGACTCGGCGTTGTTTCTCAAACCCTGGGGGAGGGTCGCGTGTGGATAGTTCAAAAAGGTCCACGTCACCGGCAGGCTGGGTGTTCCATTCGCTCATCCACATATCCCGAATGACATATTGTGTGTTATGGTCATGTGCTTTAAGGGCAGGTGGTTTGCGTGACCTGAGTCTCGTTCTGTGGAACTCGGCCAGGTCTTGGTGGATAGGCAGCGAGTCGTTCTTTTGAAGTTTTTGCAGTTCCTGGGCGAGACATTTCAGGCGGCGCAGGTGTGCGGGGGCTATGTTACTCAATGCAGGCAGCCAATGGGTGGGAGTTGGCCGGATGCAACCCGTTATTAGCCGCATGGTCTGGTTTAGCTGGGTATCGATTGCAGAGACGTGTGTGCTATTAAGCCAGGCAGGGGAGCAGTACTCTGTAGTTGCGTAGACCAGGGCGAGAGCCGTTGTACGTAAGCAAGTTGCGTTAGCACCCCATGTAGTGCCTGTGAGTTTTTGCACGATATTGTTGCGGGTTCTCAGCTTTCCTGCAGTTTTGTTTAGGTGGGTCCGGTAATTTAGGCTTCTGTCGAGGGTTACGCCAAGATATACTCAGTTAATGACTTTACTCCTTTAAAAATACGAGTGTTAGTATCTCATGTAGAATTTAAATAGAAATTAATTTAATAGTGTAGATTTGTCTCCAGTTCTAAGTATTATTGAAGTTCTAATTAGGTAGGTTTAGAAAAAGAACTTCGAGAAAGAGGTCAATCGTCGAATCCAACTCGGCTGGGCAGCGTTCGGTAAGCTACGCACTATCTTCTCGTCTCAAATACCACAGAACCTCAAGACAAAAGTCTTTGATCAGTGTGTGTTGCCAGTGATGACATACGGATCTGAGACATGGGCGCTTACAATGGGCCTCATAAGAAGGCTCAAGATCACTCAAAGGGCGATGGAAAGAGCTATGCTAGGTGTCTGTGTGTATTCCAGTTATGGCTTCTGACGAAGAGACCTCGTCGTGTTGCTCTCCTAGTCATTACATTTAGTGTAATGTATTTGACCTTACATTTGTAATGTTTTTATTTGTGCTAGTTCTAATAATTCATATTTGTTACTTTATTACCTTGTAATGTAACTTACTTTTAAGTATTATTGTATTTTATATTTCAAAAATTGACCTTCTGCTGGAGTTTCTTGCGGCGCTTCTTCTCCGCAATGATGGTCTTGTCCGAAGCGCTGGTAGATTCACTCTATTTTACTGACGTATAAAAGAGCCCGTATGTGGCCCATTTACTGAATAGATATTTGACTTTGACTTTGACTCTCCTTGCGAGATCGACTCAGGAATGAGGAGATCCGCAGGAGAACTAAAGTAACTGATATAACTCACCGAATAGCAACCTTAAGTGGCAGTGGGCGGGGCACATTGCTCGTAGAACCGATGGCCGTTGGAGCGGAAAGATTCTAGAGTGGCGACCGCGAACCGGAAGACGAAGTGTCAGTAGGCCTTCCACAAGGTGGACCGACGATATGATAAAGATCGCGGGAAACCGCTGGATGACAGCAGCAGAGGACCGGTCGTTGTGGAAAACCTTAGGGAAGGCCTTTGTCCAGCAGTGGACGTCTTGCGGCTGATAATGATGATGATGATGATGAGAAATATTGATCTGATTTTTATTATATTTTAGTTCGGCTTAGCCTGCCAAGAATGGCGGCGGTCCTTCATCGGGTCAGTATACATGATCGGTATGATGCTGTCACTGCCACTGTCGGGATACTTGGCGGATGCATGCGGCCGGCGGGTCGCCCTCGCCTTCAACGCCTTCAACCGAGCCTGGCTGGGCCTGGCCCGCTCCTTCACCACGTCCTACGCTGCCTTCGTCGCCCTTGAGGTCCTAGAAGCTGTATTCGGTGCCGCTGGGTTTGCTTGCGCTTATACTATTGGTAATTTGATCATTTATAATGATGAATTTTTAAATTTAATCTTTTACTCGTCCTTCAATATCTGCAAAAAACTAACAATAATACTACTAATAATAACTAATAATATTTTCTGTTATTGATCAAAAGGATTGATTCATAAAGTTTTTTGTAAATTTGTTAATAATAAGTACTTATTAAATTCACCATTTTGTTTTTAAACTTTATAGGTAGTACCTTATTAATCATACTCCTACTTTTTTCCTATCAGCAATGGAACTCGTGGGCCCCAAATATCGGGTGCCAGCTGGCGCTTCAACTTCGTCTTGTTACGCCCTCGGGATCGTGCTACAGGCTGCAGTAGCGTGGGCACTGCCATACTGGAGACACTTCTATCTCGCTCTTTACGTACCACAGCTGCTCACAATAGTCTATTTCTGGATAATGCCAGAATCCGTCCGGTGGTACATGAGCAAAGGACGCTACACAGAATCAGAGGCGGTCTTGAAAAACGCAGCCGAAGTAAATGGGAAAGATTTGTCTGAAAGGTCAATGCAAAGTTTGAAGCAGCATTCAGAAGAAGAAAAAATTAGGAAAGAAATTGAAAAAGAGCAATACGAGCCATGGCTTGTGACTTTAGTGTTTCAACACAAGCCGGTGCTACTTCGCTGCATGGTGACTCCGGTGTTGTGGATCACAACAACGATGGTATACCATGGACTCTCGATGAATGCTGTCAACATGTTAGGAAACAAGTACTTGAATTATATGGCGGTGGCGTTCGTAGAGGTTCCTGGATTTTGGACTGTTATACCTTTACTGGACAGAATTGGCAGAAAATCGCTTCTGTCTGGGTGTTTCTTTATATGTGCCGCGTGCCAGTTAGGGTTTATTTTCATACCTGATGGTAAGTTTTGCAATTTTAACTCTGATAGCATTGTTTCTTATAAAATAATCGTCTATATAAGTACATTCGGTTGTTGGGCACAACCAACGACAAAAGCTGCCAAAGTCCAACGGCAGAGGGCCCAGTATAATATCCATAGTTTTTTTTAATAGAAACGTAAATACAAAGAATTTTCGAAACTTTACTCGTATCTACTGAAAGTGGAAAATATTTCACTAAAAATGTTGATGTTTTTATTTGAAGGGTATTTCGGTCTCTCGCTGGCTGTTTACCTTCTGGGCAAGTTCTGCATATCGATGGTGGCCACATCCATCTACATCTTTACCAACGAGCTGTACCCGACCCGGTACCGGACGAGTCTCTTCGCCTTCTCGTCCATGATCGGCAGGATCGGGTCTATAACGGCGCCACTCACGCCTGCTTTGGTATGTTACATATTTTGTCTCACCTTTGCTCAGAAATATGAACATTTTTCATATTTTTTGGGGTTAGAAACCATCAATGTTTTCGTCGATGGGTGAAGCAACTTTTAAGTACTCCCCATTTTTCGAAATGTTTCACAAATTATATTTTTTTAGAAAAACTATTTATTTGCTAGCGTTGACGTTGTTTAACAATTGAAAGATTTTTTAACTACTCTAGTAGTACACAAGCCATGCTATAACAATAAAATATGATATATAAGTAACATATTATACAGCTCATTCGTTCAAATTGTGTTCATAAAACACCCATACATTTATTATTCACACATTTTATTTCGCAACAAAACAAACCACTTGCACACCGGTGTGTACACCCGCAGTATACGCTGGTAAGCCGGGGTAAGTGGTTGTATTTTTTCCGAAATAAAAGTGTGTAAATAATGAATGTGTGGGTGTTAGGCACACTATTAAATTTTAACGAACGAACTGTATCTCAAATTAGGATAAGGATAGACGGAACAGCATAAAGATAACAGTTATAAAGAGAGATAAGTTTTTAAAATATGTTTTGACATTATAAAGACTAATAATGTTTATCGTACAAATAGTAGATGATTCACACTACATACAGTTAGTAAGTATAACGAATTATAAACATTGAAGATATATTCTTGAACTTGTTGGTGTGGCCAACACAATAGGAAAGTTCATAATTTAAACATGTCCCCAGGGTTCTATGATTTGGGAGCCATTTCCTTTCGTGCTATTCGGGTCGCTGGCAACACTGGCGGGCTTGTTGGTGATGTTGGTACCGGAGACCAGGGGCACCACGCTGCCGGACACCATGCAGCAGGCCGCGGACCTTGGCCGTCCCAAGCACCAGACTTAACCCCTTTAGAACTAACCTACTATAAAAGCGGCGTTCCTTGCAAGCAATTTAAAAGAAAGATGGAGAAGTGTGAAACAGGGAAAAGTATGTATCAGAAAGAGATAAAGGGACTTAGAGACAGAATGTACGAGAGAGAGGAGGACAGAGTGTGAATTGCGTTTGAAAAATAGCTTGCCAGCACCGATTGTGTTCATAAAGCTGTTGTGCGCTAAACAGTGAAACGTATAGGAGTGTATAGCGGTTGCCTCGTTTTATTGTTTAAACCGACAATTCCTGTTGTGACAATTGTAATTAATTATTTTTACCGTTAATTAAATGCTTAAAAGTAATTGACTATTTTTTATCATTTCTCTCCCTTTTTAAATAGCGCATCGTGACTTCAAACTACGATATAGTCCAAATACTTTATAGAGGTCAAGTATAGTATTTTTTGTTTTCAGTTGGCCGCATATTATTTTAGATTAATACAACTTGTACACCTTAGATTAAGTTTTCTCACTAACAAAATATGTGTCAAATTATGTTACGTGAAATAAACAATTTTTTTTTAATATTCTTAAATAGAACAATAAGGGATGCGGCCAACCTAAAACATAACAGTTGCGAACTTTTAGGGCAGTACACAATGATAAATTGTAACAGTTTAATTGTAAATAAATTGTATTCAAAAACAGATCTTGAGTTAGGAGTCAGTAAAGAAGCGTAAGAATTGACAGTTTTCTGTAACTTGAGATTTGCTGTGACGTTTCTTGAAACAGTTAAAACAGGCATCTCAATCAAGATCACTGTTAATACAGTTCTTAGTTTGACCTTCCTTAGCTTCTTCTTGGATCCCGTCGTTTACTCAAGACCTCCTCTGGAGACTCCATAAAAAACCCCTTAGGGCGGCCGCACATTGCCGCCACTAAAACGCGACCACTAGTGGTTCGGCTAAGCTACTAGACGCAGCCACCAATTGCGGCCACCGGTGGCTGCCACTAGTGGCTATTGTTTATTGGAGAAGCTGGCGACTGTGGCCGAGTGTGCGCGTGATGCGAGTGACAAAACGCGGCCACTAGTAGCGAGCGCGGGCGACTACCGCAGCTTATGGCTCAGACGCGGCCACTTGAACGCTTGGTGTGCGCCGATGCTATACAAAATGTATGAAAAAACTCGTCCGCAGCTTGTGGCGGCCACAAGTAGCTACGCTGTGGCCGCGACTGTTCCGTTAGAACCATCAAGTTTAACCACGGATGATAACACACACCTAATTTTGAAAGGTAGGTACAAAATACATAATCTACAAAACAAAAAAAAAAGAAAATAAATATAAAAAAAAAAGTTCGCACGCAACCTTTCATGCCGTGCCTATGCCCTGGCAGTATGGGCAAAGGTCCCAGCCTTACATATAAGTAAGTAGATAAGCAAAAACATGGCAAAATCAGACACAACCAGTCCTAACTGTTACAACCTTTCTTACTTTTCTGACTGATTGTTTATAAGTCTCATTAGAATGAGGTTGATCGCCAGCGATTACCTGATGGTGACGATGAATTATGATGGTTACATAGACTCCAAACGGGGAGTATGAAAAAAGTCTGTTAAGTTTTGTTGAGTAGGTTATAGAAATATTAGAGGCACAGAAACTTTTTTGTGTAGCTTTGGTAAAAACACTTATTATCGGCAAATGCAAAAAATCGCAGCGAAAAACAAAACCAGTTTATTAGTACTTTATTATTATAAAAAGAATCACTATTATTTATTATACACATACTTATTATGTATTAATTGATTAATCAATACATTTCTTGATTTAATTAGCTCTCTTACTCTATTACATTCTCTATTTCATTCTTGATTGCATATTTTTTTCAGTTGCACTTATCTCTCCAAGTCAATAATAAAGAAAGAACCTCCTGTTTGTAGTAAAGTATGTATTACAAATCAACGAAGCTCAACTACTGCTTTTCCGTACATAGAGGCAACCGTGCAACGTCAATTTGAGTGACCGCTGTCACACTCCCTCCTACCACTGTCAGTATATTTGACAGTGTGACAAAGATAGACAGTCAAGTACTATTAAAACCCTGATTTTACTATAATTTAGTTACTAAGGGGTTAAGTCTGGTGATCCGGGCGGCCAAGGTCGGCGGCCTGCTGCATGGAGTCCGGGAGCGTGGTGCCCCTGGTCTCCGGCGCCGGCAGCACCAGCAGCCCTGCCAGCGTTGCCAGTGAACCGAATATCACGTACGGCAGCGGCTCCCAGATTAGAGAACCCTGGGGACAAAGATCATTAACAAAACACAAAGGAGGACATACAGATGCATATGTTTACCACCATGATTCTAATAAAAAAATTGACATGTCATCCTAATACAATTATCAATGTTCAAGGAACTATTAATTCTGTACAGTTTAATTTAACATCTGTATCATCTGTTAATATCTAATATGACTTTATGCCATAACTAGAATAAATAACCCCTGATATTTGTTTTTTATTTGGCATAAAGTTAGCACCTAAAATTAATAATAAAAGAAAGAAAAATAAAATAATTATTCTTAAAACAGAACAAAAAGCAAAACACTAGGTGTTTTGTTATGAATTGGTTTCAGCTTAACATAAAGCTGGCAATAAAGCCAGTGCTAGTCTTCTGTTGAAAACATCAGATGGAAACGCCGGCAAGTTGTGAACTTGTGTACATACAAACTCAATGTTTAAAAACACTGTGCCCTGTTAAAAAAGTTTTCATGATTAATATAATCATCAAAAACAAGTAACGTACCAGAGCAAGCGTAAGTGGCGCCGCTATAGACCCAATCCTGCCAATCATGGAAGAGAAGGCGAACAGCGTCGTGCGGTACCGAGTTGGGTAGAGCTCGTTGGTGTATACATAGATGGCCGTAGCAACCATTGATATGCACAACTTGCCTAGCAAGTAAATTGCCAGTGACAGACCAAAGTGCCCTTTAAACAAGAAAATAATATTGTTAGCAAAAGTAATGGATTAAAAATTATTGCTGGTATTGCTGGTAACTGTACAATATAGTCAGGGTTGTAATCACACGACTTACCTTCGGGAATAAAAATAAATGAGAACTGGCAAACAGCGCATATCCAAAAACCTGCAAACACCAGCGGTTTTCTACCGATCTTGTTCAGCAATATTCCAGAAGTCCAGAATCCAGGAATATCTACCAACGTCACCACCATATAGTTCAAGTACTTGTTTCCTAACAAGTTGACAGCGTTTAGGGATAGTCCATAGTATACAAACAGTGTTGTGATCCACCACACCGGAGTCACCATGCAGCGCAGTAATACCGGCTTGTGTTGGAACACTAGAGTCACAAGCCATGGTTCTTTCACTTTCTGCTCTTTCTCAATTTCATTCCTCTTTCTTTCTTCTTCCAAATTCTGCTTTAAACCTTGCAACGACATTTCAGACAATACTCGTCCATTTACTTTGGCTGCTTGTTTTAAGACCGCCTCTGATTCTGTGTACCGTCCTTTGCTCATGTACCACCGGACGGATTCCGGCATTATCCAGAAATAGAAGATTGTGAAAAGCTGTGGTATGTAAAGAGCGTAATAAAAATGTCTCCAGTATGGTAGTGCCCACGCTACTGCAGCCTGTATGAATGTTCCGATTGAAAAACAAGACGAAGTCATAGCGCCGGCTTGAACACGATATTTAGGGCCCACGAGTTCGATAGCTGATTTAAAAAAAAAAAAATCTTACTTAAAATTAAATGCACAGAAAGCTTAACTCGACTCAAAATAAAACCAAACGAATGATCATATTACCCATAGTATAAGCGCAGGAAAACCCAGCGGCACCAAACAAAGCCTCAAGGAACTCGAGGATGATGAAGGCAGTGTAAGACGTGGTGAATGATCGGGCCAGGCCCAACCAGGCTCGGTTGAAGGCGTTGAGAGCGAGGACCAGTCTCCGGCCTCGAGCATCGGCCAGGTAGCCTGACATTGGTAGCGATAGCAACCAGCCGGACATGTACGCTGAACCAATCAGGGACTGCCACCATACTTTGCATGCCAAGTTGAACTAAAACACGAAATTTTATCATTTATTTCTATTTATAATGAACTAACCCACGACTCAGAATCCAAAAAGAAGAAAAAGCGGATTTAAAACTTTAAAAGAATATTACAAAAAAAATCTTAACCAAAATGTGATGTAGGCAATGGAAATGACTTAATAGTCATTTTACTTAACTAGATTATAGTTAAGTATAAAGAATCCGACAAAATATATAAAGAAAACAGTACAGAAACAGTCAGACTTGTGCACAGAGGGTCTATAACACAATAATATAACACAAATCAAACGGTAAATAAAACGATAGATAGATATCATAGCAATGCCAACCACTTGAATTAAGAACCTACTGTTCGTTTAAGGCATTAGGTAACTATAAAGGCATTCTTTTTGACGACGTGGTTAGCCTAGTTGGGAGTGAACCTGCCTACGAAGGTAGCGGTCCCGGGTTCGAAAGTATTTGTTCCTGTCATGGATGTTTTCTATGTATTTAAGCATGTATTTCTCTATATAAGTGTGTTTATCGTTGTCTAGTACCCATAGTACAACCTAGAGCTTAGTTTGGGACTAGGTCAATTTGTGTGAGATTGTCCCCTGATATTTATTCTACTTATTCTACTTTACGGTGATTATTTAGAAAAAAGTGTACAATGTACTTTTTCAAAACCTGTTAAGGAATAAAATGGTCCTGTGATTTAATTAAGATCCCGCCAACCTCATAAACAACAGTATCAGTATTCTCGTAGACGTACTCCTCGCAGGGCACCACAGTCTGCCAGTCGAAGAGGTCGGCGGGGCAGCTGCCGTTGCCGGCGGGCGGGGCGCCGGAGCCGTTGAACCTCGCGCAGTTGTCGAAGGAGCCGCCAACGCTGGGCAGCGCCAGCTCCAGCCAGGGGGGAGCGAACTCCGAGGAGGGACACTCGGGTATCTCGCATCTGATACACAATCAAGGGCTTTTTATTGCCAGATAATAATATCTGATGTAAATTATAGCTTTCATTTTCTGTCATATAACAAAAGAAGAGGATAACTTTAACCGACAGATAATTCAGAAGATTGAAAGATCAGGTTTTGGCCGATTAATGTACAAAATAAATAAGCTAGTATTGAGGACGGATAATATGATTCCATGGAAACTGAGCTTTTCGGGACAGAATGCTTAACATTGTCTACCTACCTAAGAGGCAAATGTTATCCAAACTTGCACCAAACGCAGGTTCTAGAAATATACCTACCCTGATACTTCACTATACTTGTGCTCACAACAGGATAGTCAAAAGATTTTGCAATTTTGTCATTTAACCTTCTTCCTGTGATACCTTTTCCTGTGTATATATGGATTAAAATTTATATTCCCAAGGGTGTTGATCTCTCAAGTTTAAAGAATCTTATCTATGAAGTCTCCCACCATGTCCCTGATATCAACGTCAAATGTAACAAATATTTTATACAATACTCTTCAATTGTTATCTGCTTGAACTAAATTATCTCTGTCATTTTTACTTATCACTGAATTTTGGTTTGGTAATAGTTATTTTTTAGTTCCTCTAGCAACTACTCACTTTGAAAGAGCCGATTTCGTTTTTTTTTGAATAACTAATAAAAAACAATTACGAATACGGCCAAAAATACGAATTCCTTTAATCTGCAATTAACTACGTCTTCAAAATTTCAAAATGTTGGTTGAATTGCTCCATGTAAGTAAACAATTAAAATAAGTATAAAAAACTAAAACCCGACAGTTTTTTTTTTAAATTTCCAGCTGCCGTGTTTAATTTATAATAAAAAAATAACCTATAACCATCGCACAATAAAGACAAATCGATAGACAGACACTCTTTGGTCAAAATCGGTTCATTAAGAACGACGCTATAGTGAACATATTTACATACATACATACATAGGGTGTCAAAGTCATTTACCCTTCCTTTACTTCGCCGTAGTCGGATAAAAAATCACCGTGTAAGCTACACACTTCAAAGGCATACATTGGAAGTGTCCAAAGTTCCAAAGCGTAAGAAAAAAGTATTTTACTCATCATCGTTAAGTAGGTATATCAGCAATGAGACATTAACTGTTGTACAAAGACCTCCACCACAACTATCGGTCCCATGCCGCCCATATTCACTGCCGCCGCGACATCTTGCTCATGCCGCCGCGGCGTCATGCTGATGTGTTTACCAACAATCTCAAAAATGCATTAGAACGCTTCGTCAATGTACCTACGTTATGTACGTTATTGTAAAATTGCTTAGTAACCTATTATATGTTACTTGTCTCTTGTACCTGTATTTATAATTTAATGTATCTTGCCGGGCATTTTGGTTTATTAAATTACTAAATAAATAAATCTTGTATGGGACCATGCTTCATCTTCACAATAGTTTAAAATTTCTGCTTACCGAGTAGGAATCCTTGCAGCACTAAAAACGTACTCATTGGTGCTGTACCCGGACAAAAGGGCTACCACCAAACAAAGTCCCAGCGTCCGTCGTTGGTAACTCCCGAACTGCCCGATCTCTTCACGCAGAATCATGTCCAAGTCCAACTTTGACTCTCCTCTTTCCCCTTTACATCCATCGTCATTGACCTCATCGTCTTTTGCTTCCACCATTGTGACTTTATCTTATGAAGTTTCAATCATAATGTGTTGGGAGGTGAAAAGAACTATTACTTCATCTGTAGTTCGCGTGCAATTGATAAGCTTAGTGATAACGTCTAGGATGAGCACTGTTTTATTGGCGTTTGGGTTCCGTAAAGTGTGACCAAGTTTCTTACTTCTTCGTCCGTAAGGTAACGCTTAATAAAAACTTTCAACCAAAATTATTGTTAACATGATCGAATATACCATTTTTGAGTTATTGCCGAAAAACTGCGCTTCGCAACAAAAGGACGTAAGTGCCATGAAGATACGCTCTTTTGCTGGTGTACTTTTTACAGATTGTTTTTCGTATTTGTAGTAATGGCAACGGAACCCTACACTGAGCATGGCCCGACATACTTTTTTGCCCGGTTTTTTAAATTATTATCTATATCCTACCAAAGTAAGAGATTTGTTGTATGGTACTATTAGCTATGGAATATAGAATGCTGTTATATATTTATTTTTAACCGACTTCAAAAAAGGAGAAGGTTCTCAATTCGACTGTATGTTGTTTTTTTGTATTCGTTTATAATCTATTATTATTAACCTGTGTACATGTAATTACAGTATACGTGACATGCAATATGCAAATGACATGCATAGACCACAAAGTCCGGTTTCGTCGGTTGTTAAGCCAAAAGTGGCATAAGAACCATACATTTTTGGATACTTATTCTTTACTTTTAAACAAACAATGTTTGTATTTATTAAAATTTTGTTCTCGAAAACGGCTCTGACGACTTTGATGAAAATCGCGGAATAGAGATATTTTGGGCCAAGAAATCGATCTGTCAAGTGTCATCTTCGGGAAAATTCGGTTTCGACCCGAGCGACCAAAAAATATTTGCTTGCGCAATACCTAGGTTAGTAATTTCACCGCCGCCGCTGCCATCTGAGTAGCTTAGTGGTTAACCACTAAAACGCCGAAGAGTGCGGGTTCAAACCCCAGCTATGGACAAGTTTAGTTTTTGTTTTCGTTTTGTTATTGTTTTGGTTTTTTTTTTTTGATTAATTTTGTATAGAAATTGATGAAAATTCCGTTTATATTAATTAACAAGCCATACAAGTAAAAAATATGACATTGAATTTTTTGCCAGCTAATATCAATCCCTAAATATCAGTGCTGAGATTACACACAGTGTTACGGAAAGTCCCACGTAATAAATTGTAATAGTATACAAATAACTTTATATTTAAGTAGGATAATAAACTGTGAACAATGTATTATGTATTACGTCTCAGAGTACCTATCGCATATAATCATGACACTGACGGCCCCGACTTTGTTTGAGCGGCGCCGGCGCCGGCGGCGGTGAGCGAATACTTTCTTCATTGCTCGGTCGAAACGCTCCTGCGGTTAAATGGGTAGATAAAGTTTTTTGATGTTGTGTGTTATATTTATTTCTGAAAAATCCCTTCTTAAACGACGCCTACAATTCAAAATCAATTTTCATATTTCTAACTTCAAAAACGACCAAACTCCCCATGCAAACTATCACCCCCATTTCAACCCCTTAGGGGTAGTTTATCCAAAATCGCCGAAAGTTGTTTTTTTTATTTGTTAACAGTAGCCTCTATACCAATTTCCACATTTCTAACTTCAAAAATGACCAAACTCCCATACAAACTTTAACCCCCCATTTTAACCCTTTAGAGATAGTTATCCAAAATCGCTGAAAGCAGTATTTTTATTTGTAAATAATAATAGCCTATTTATCAATTTTCACGTTTCTAACCTAGGCTGGGCGTTTATGAGTCACCCAGTCAGGCCTTCTCTTTTTACCCGGCTACGATATATATATATATATATATATATATATATATATATATATATATATATATATATATATATATATATATATATGTAGTCAGCATGCAGCGATACGGCCTGCTGCGAACTTATTACATTTAATAAGGACCTCTAGATCCTTAAACTGTAAGGTTACTAGTCAGGCACGCTTCAATTAAATTGATACCTCTTCAGAAAAGTTTCCAAAATTGGGATCCATAATTTCCTAAACACGAAAATGCGTGACGCCTAGAAACGTTTCGCCTCCAAGCACATCTGGCTGCACCTCATCCAGACCCTCCGCCGCTACAGCAAGCAAACACTAAGTGGTTTACTTGAACTTCTCGACCGCATCCTTCACCCTTCACAAAGAATGCTGAACCTTAAAAAATATATATACCCTTTCAACGTCTAATATTTGCGGGATTATGTTTATAGTTCGTTCGCGTTAAGAATGCAGTGAATCATCGTTGTCCGTCGGCTTAGCCACGCCCCCTAACCAATCTGGTCACTCAAAATTAAAAAGTCAAGTGTACAGTGACTAGTTGAAGGCAGACTTTTGAACGAAACGGTTGTGTCCTTTACGCGCTACTTACATAAAATTTTATTAAAAATGATTACCTCACCTATTCGTTAGAATAAAAGAGGCTCAATAATTCATAGCAGGGAAAGAAAAGTAATTTATAATATTTTCAAGTACTTTAAACAGTGTGAATTTGGATGACGTCATGGAACTCGCAGAAGAAAATTATTTTATAATAAATACGAACGAAGATTCTACTGATAATGATTGAAATATATTATTAATTACTTTGTTTTAAGACAATTAAGTTTATATTCATCCATTAAACTTAATGTTTTAAAATATAACTCCACTGTGAATACACCTTTACCCTGCAGTTGCGCTGATGATTCACTGCATTCTTAACGCGAACGTACTATAGTGTTAATGTAACATGTTTCCACAAAAGCATCCACGTTTAACCGCTCTACTCCTGTAACAATTGCAGGCTTGCAGCAGTGTGATTCTGTTAAAACACAGTTCGTCGATGAGATGTCAAACTGGATCGTCCCAGCGATCGCCCCAGAGATCGCCCTTGAAGTGTCATTTTAGTCTATTTGACATTTCACGGTCGATCATTTGACATTTCACGGGCGATCCCAAGGGCGGGCTAAAGCTTGTCGCACATTGCTCTAATTCTGGCTTTATTTTTCTATCTTTCAGGGCTTTATAAAATTCCTTATGCAGCTTTTTACGGCGGTATATGAATAAAATTTACTGAAACACGTCGATTTTACCTTTTACAGTTCTTAATCTCTTCATAATATCCAACTAAATATTGAGAATTTGACAGTAAAATCGACACTAGCGCTCACAGACGATGACGGATTTAGTTGTAACTTCTGTTCGTCTCACCTTTGTATCACGGTATTATGTTACAATAATAATGTCAGACGATCGTCTCACACCTGTCATTATATCACATTTCCAGCTGTCAGCTGAAAAGCTGCCCCATGCCTCGGTGAAGAGCCTTTGGCTGCGTTTTCACTCAAAAGCAGCTCGGACGAACGGCGAAAATAACCTATTAGGTTGTTGCGTGTGTGTGTGCGTCACAATCTGATTGGTTGTTTTCACTCCTACAACTTCTACTTGCTCACTCCATTTAAGTGGAAACGGACCCTAATTTCAGGGACGAATAATGGCCGCCCAAAAATGGCTGTCAAAATGACAATATGTAAACAAACAATAAACTGAATGATTCTAAGAAAATTGAGAAATTTGCAACAGTTTTCGTTATTCCACGTTAAGTTCAGTGCAATGCAGTATCACAGCGATGGCCGTGGCAGAGGATATTATAATATAACGGTTCACTTTAGACGTAATAGGAATATGTGAAAATCACCCTCTTCGGTCTTATGCTACTCGCATCGAGCTGTCCAGCGACTCGAGTGTGCTCCTCGGCCTCGGTCCACCACACCTTCGGCCCACATGATCCAATAGAATTGTTTTTACCAAAGGAAGATATGCAAAACTACGACTCGTAACTGCATGAGGCATGTTCTCAGGTAAATACTTATCCTTACGACATGAAGTTAAGATCCGCACAAGCAGCAATATCCATAGTCGAAAGGTAAAGTCTGCGTGGTAAGTCAAGTGTTTGTTTGTTGGTTCCTTGTTCACGGTCTAGTGCCTCAAGCGATAGATGTGTATTTTGGTAAAGAGATAGTTTATAGCTTGGAGACATAAATAGGGTATTTTTTATCATAGATAATAGGACAGTTCCAGCGATAATAGCGATATACGACTTCTACACGGACGGAGTCACGGGAAAAGCTAGTTGGTTATAAAAAGGTTATTATAAAAGGTTATGATAACATAAGATAAAATATATTTATTCAGTAAGTAGCCCGCACGGGCACTTACACGTCACAATCTACCAGTGCTTCCCAAGAGAAGTCTAAGAAGAAGCGCCGCAAGAAACGCAACTGTCAGTCATTCTTTATAATACAGGGTGACCTCGAATTGGTAATACAAAATACTTGATTATGATTCAGTTAATCACTAATAGTGTATTGCATTAACTCAGTTGTTAAAGTTAGCTTTCCTTAATTATCGTTAATTTTCTAACAAAACAAAATAATAAAAATAATTTAAAATCCCAAGTGTGGTTAACCTACATGACGTCATGCATATCTGTCGTACAGACAAGGAAATTGATTCTCGCACCATTTTGTACTCTGTCACAACAACGACGGAGATAATGACAGTGGACATTCAACGTGACGCACTGCCACCCAAAGCGACAAGGAACAAAATGTGTCTCAATTTCCATTCCTGTATCTATCACTCGATGTTATTAATAAACTAGGTGCTGATATCCATCCAACCCTTTAGTTTTAAGTAGGTACCCTAATAAATTATCTGATAAAGTGAATAACTGAATAATGAGTGAATTATTAAAAATAATTTATTGTTGAATAACGTACAGTACAAAATACAAAATTGTAAAACTTAAACAACTTTTAAAATGTGCTCAAAATGACCCCCGCCTTCTTGGATACATAACTCTGCCCGTCGCTTATGATTGTCTTTCAATCTGTGGAGAACAAATTCATTGGTTTTTACATTATTAAATGCCTCAACTATCTTTTGGCGAAGTTCACCCACAGTATCTGTTTCCCGTGCGTACACTCTCCTTTTTATTTCGCCCCACAAAAAGAAGTCGAGAGGTGTGAGATCAGGGCTTCTAGGAGCCCAAGCGACTGGGCCACAGCGTCCAATCCATCTCCCAGGGAACTCTTGGTCCAAGTAGCTTCGCACACGCAGGGAAAAATGAGCTGGTGCCCCATCCTGCTGGTAATACAGAGCCTCCAAATTTTGCTGCGGCACCTCTCGTAGCAATACCGGTAACACATTTCTCAGGAATTCTTCATATTTCGGTCCATTTAAATTTCCGTCAATGAAATGAGGACCAATCAAACAGTCGTTCAGTATTCCTGCCCAAACATTTACCGAGAAACGTGTCTGGTAGGAGTCCCTGCGAGTTACGTGAGGATTTGCTTCACGATCAGACCACCAGTGTTCATTGTGAACGTTGAACATGCCTACTCTTGTAAATGTTGCCTCGTCGGTCCATAAAATGTTCAAGTGTAGATTTTGCAGCAGCCAACGACAAAATTGCACTCTTCTAGGATAATCGGCTAATATGATATCCTGCACCCTTTGGAATTTAAACGGATACTTTCCTTCAGCATTCAGTAATCGCCAAATAAACCATTGGCTCGTTCCGAATCTTGCGGCAGCGTCCCTTGAGCTCGCCTCTGGGTGGTGGCTAAAATAATCGAGAACTCGTCTCCGAAACGTCTGCGAGTACCGCGGCCGCCGGCCCGGAGCTTGAGCGTGCACTGGGACAGTAAACTGTCCAAAATCTCTTAAGTTTTGGACAATGGAGTTTATTAGAACACGAGTAGGAGTTGGGCAGTCAGGGTGTCGTTCATGAAACAATGCTTGAGTTCGTACGGTACTTCGTGACGTAAAATAAAAAGATAACATATCCATTCGCTGAATATTCGTATAAGGATAAGCTCGGGGCATTTTGTTTAATTACTATCTTAATTAAATACGAAAATTCTTACTTTCTTTGACAAGACAAGTGACAATTTACTAATCAAGATACGCTATTATCATAAATGATGTGTCAGATAACGAACCAAAGAGGAAAGTGTTCATTTGAAATACTTTAAACCTCTTTCATTTTAAAGGTAATGGTAGGGTAACCAATTTAAGCAAAAAAAAATGGGATAATTAGAAAACTTAAAAAAAAGTACTTATGTTTTAAAATTAAGCGTGAGACCTCGTAGAAGCGATTGGTTTAGGGAAGCTCTCTGTAGTACTTTGAATTTGTATTACCAATTCGAGGTCACCCTGTATAACTACTATCTTTCCGCCCGCCAATTCGTTTGCAGAGAATCAGTACTTTCGTAAGTTAAAATATAGCCTACTAGCTTTTGCCCTCGACTCCGTCCGCGTCGAAGTCGTTTATCGCTGCTCCCTCGGGAACTCCTATTTTCCGAAACAAAAAGTATTCTATGTCCTTCCCCGGGACTCAAAGTATCTCCATAATAAATTATATATACCTTACCTAAGAAATAATTGATTCCCCATACAAACTTCCACCCCCCTTTTCACCCCTTTAAAGGATGATTTTCGGGATAAAAATTATCCTATGTCCTTCCCCGGGACTCAAACTATCTCCATACCAAATTTCATCTAAATCGGTTCAGCGGTTTAAGGCATTTAAGCGTGAAAAGGTAGACAGACAGACAGAGTTTACTTTCATATTTATAATATTAGTAGGAATGTCCACCACTACGAGAGGAACTATTTAAGGATTTCCCTATCCATATTGGATTAAAAAAAAGCAATTGAATGCGACAGATGTTATTTTTATTAAACCTATCATTTTTAGAGTTCCGTACTTACCTCAAAAGAAAAAAATCTTGGTGCTTAGAAGTCGAGCCTAGGCGCTAGTTATTTCCGTGAATTCGATAGTTTTTAATTTTGGTTTTGGTTGAACGGGATTTCTTTTACATTTGCTCTTATTATGGTTCCGTACGTCCAAATGGAAATCGGAACCCTTATAGGATCACTTGTGTGTCTGTCTGTCTGTCTGTCTGCCCGTTCGTCTGTGACAGCCAATTTGCTCTGAATATAATGGACCCTTAAAGTTGAAATTTACTGAGCCTAAAATTTTGAATTTATAAATGTTTTTAGGGTTCTATAATTTCTTTTTTTTTGTGATTCTATTATATATATTTTTTTCATTTTAGCTATATTATCCCCAAGAGAAAAGAAATTGGTGAAGAGACTTTCCCCAAGAGAAAATAAATTGTTCTAGGATCATGAAACTCAGAATAAATACTTATTAATGAAAATAAAGAAATACCTGTTTCAGTGTTTATTTTTAATCTCATCCAAAAACGCAAAAAAGAGGGTTTTATGTTTAAAATTACTGGAATTCATACAACTATACAGGTAAGTAAAATAAGTTTTTTTATTAGTACTATTGCGTCGTCCACGGAAAGTTTCGTAAAATAGTGATAGAAGTTTCCTTTTTATTATCATATGTATTTTTTGGTACTTATTTAAGTACCTTAAATTTATCTTTGTCTTGCAGTTTTTTATGCCATCACTTACAAATTAGATCCCTTGTAATTGAGGCTTAGTATGATTTGTTCAAATTTTGTTTTTGCGTTCGAGTCCACTAAAATGTTGACACTTTCTGAAAATTAACTAAGGACCTTTCTAAATTTTTCATGTATTACTAAAACCCACTGTAAAGGGTTAATAATAATAATAATAAAATTCTTTATTTCGGAACAAAGCTCCATACAAATATTAACACTATTAACACTATATACAAATTATTATTAAAATTTAAATAAAAATAAAATAAAATAAAATGTCACAATAAAATCAACTAGCTTAATCAAAATAAAATTAGAATTAAATTAAAACAAAATCAAATTTAAAATAAAATAAAATAAAAGCGAAATTATCATTATACATATTAATATTATAATCAAATTAAAACTAAACTAAGATTACTTTATGGCGCCAATGCCTTTTTTGACCAAGTGCCATGTTAAGGGGCTGTCCATGCGGTTTGCAAGCACTTTCAGGATGGTATTTTGGCTACCGCGCACACGATGGAGAAGAGAGACGCATTTCTTTCGCATTATAGCGTAGAAATCATCCATGCGCGCCGCCGCGAACATTCCCGACGCGCTGCAGTGGCGCGGCAGCCCCAACAACATCCTGAAAGCGTTGTTGTACTGTACACGCAGGGAACTATAGGCTCGTTTCGTGTACTGACACCACAGGCTGCTCGAGTAGAATGACGTGCAGTAAGCTTTGAATAATGTCACTTTCACACTCTCGGAACATCCGGCAAACCTGCGGGTCAGGACATTACTCCTCACCGCCAACGCCCTGCGCTCTCTTTCCACGTCCAAGTCGTCCTTTAAATCCTCCGTGATCATGTGACCCAGGTATTTGATTCTTTCTACCACCTGCAAGGAGGTCCCGGCTAGTATAACAGGGGGTACATTGTAAGGCCTGACTTTGCCAGCTTTGAAAATAAGCACCTGACTCTTGTCCGAGTTGTACTTAAGCCCGTGCTTAGCCGCATACCCTTCACAGACGGCTACAAGCTTCCTGATCGAGCCGATCGAGGGACCCAGCAGCACCATGTCATCTGCATAGCTAATATTGTTGATACAGGTTCCCTCAACGTGGCATCCTACATGTGTGCTGCTAAGTTCCTCGATCAGCTGATTTACATACAGGTTAAAAAGTCCTGGCGATGACAATCCACCCTGCCTGACACCACACTCCAGCCTGTATTCATCTGACAGAGTATCAATCCACCTCACCTGATTCACTTGATTGTGATACCAAAACCTGAGTAACGACACAAGTTCTCTCGGTGCACTAGTGTTTCTCAGTTTTTGCCATAAAATGTCATAGCTGACTAGGTCAAAAGCTTTTGACAAATCGAGAAAACACGCATACACAGGAGTTCTCCTATTTGTGTAGAACTTGACAGCTTGCTTAAGACAAAAAATGGCACTTTCGGTAGATAGCCCAGGACGAAACCCGAACTGTGCGTCATGAATATGCATGTTTTTATTTACTTGGTCATTAAGCAAGCTGTCAAGCACCTTTGCCGATATAGTAGCAAGCGAGATGGGGCGATAATTACATGTATCCGACGCATCTCCAGTCTTGTTTTTCACAATCGGAACAACAATGGTTCTCATTAAAGGCTCTGGTAAGTAAGAGTGGCAAAGGCACAACGTATATAGGATCGCCAGGACCCGCGGCAAATGATACCCAGCAAACCTGAGGTGCTCGACGCTGAGGCCGTCGTGTCCCGGCGATTTGCCGCGCTGCATGCCGCAGATCACTCTCGCGACCTGATCGGCTGAAAAAGCGACTACACATTCTGTTCTTACGCCGACTTCAGCGTCGCACGGCCCATACTCTGACGGTCCTAAAGGAGATTTTACAGCAAAATGCTCTTTAAAAAGATTAGCTATACATTTCCTATCCAATACGCCGCCGACACTCACAGGCATGCTCGGCCTAACATTCATATGTTTGGTGTTTTTCCAAAATTGTTTAAAGTTCTTATTTGCATGATTCGAGGCAAGTTTATCCATTTTGATTTGTTCTTGCCTATTTTGACACCATTTGAGCTTAGCTTTAAACAAGTTTCTGGATTTAACCATATTGTCATGTAACATTCCATATCTCGGCTTTCCTGCATCTACCCATATTAAAAAATGTAGCCTAGCATCTCTGTGAGCGGGTGCAACGTATTTGTTCCACCCAGCAATTAATCCTCCCTTTCTTCGGCACTTTTTCTTATGATAACATTGTATAGCAGCATTTTTTAGCGTACTCATTATATTAGAGTACAATTTATCGATTATTTGTCTATGTTCATGCTTATTACAAGTATTATGTTCACAAGACCTTAGCTCCGCAGGCAAGTCCAATCGCTCAAGCTCCCTATTACATAAGGAATAGTATAACTCAGTCTGTTCGGCTCTTCTTTCTCCCCAGAGGATCCTATTTTGAACAGTCGGCATAGTCATTTCATGCCTAGCAGCAATAGTACCAAGGTCACACTCTATGTACAAAGGGGAGTGGTCCGAGTAGTACACATCGTGCCGAACCCATATATCGCTTATTGTTTGCTTCGCAGATTTAGAAACAATGCAATGGTCGAGCCACCTTCTACACCCGTGTGCTTCACTCACATAGGTGTACGTGTTCGAGTCTAAGCCCAACATGTCCATATCGGCACACTCCCAACTTTGTTCATCGCAGAATTGCAATAATTCCTCACAGAAAAGTTCATAGGGATGAGCATTAAAATCCCCCAGGATGTATACACCCTCGGCATTACCAACCTCTTCAATAATTGACCCTATTGCACCAAGACATTCGGTAAATATCGGCAAGTTTTCACATTTATTCACAGGCATGTACACGCTAAAAACAAGGATCGATCGACCTCTAACTACTAGTTTTACAGCACTAACACGCACATTATCACACTTAATCACAGATACATGTTCAAACGCACTTCTCCTCCACAAAATCGCTACGCCACCGTATGGCCTCCCTACGAGCAGCCCGGCCGAGGTGTCCACCGCTGACGTGCCCGTACTCCCAAAGTCTTCGTCCACAGTATCCAGGATTGACAAGTCGTGCGGCAGGAGCCAGGTTTCCTGAAGCGCCACTATATCTGCATCCTTACACAGGTCTCTAACTCCTTCTATGGATCTCTTTAGAGATTTGCAGTTAAAAGTAACAATATTGCTTAATATAGTTTGTTCATCCATTGTACTATACATAATAATAAAATACTATATAAATAACTAAATCACTTGATTAGGCGTTGGGCCCGATTCACTACCAATCCGTTCCTTTATGTTAACAAAGCGCCGGAACGATATACCAGCGGGCCACAGGTTATCGTCAAGAAAAATATCCATTTTATACTTGGTTACAAAAATCTTATATGCATTATAATCCCTCTGCTGTTTCATTTTGATTTTTATGAGAGATACTTTTTCATTTGTTTTTTCATAGATATAATCAACAATATCTCGTTCTAAAACATCCTTATGCACGTTAGAAACAAATAATGGTGTTTTTGTCTCGGCCGCCTTAAACTTGCTGTTTAAATCCGATACAGCTTTGCCCCTGGATCCTATAAACTTATTTTTCAAGCGCTTACGTTGAACCAAATTCCATATTCGGCATTTTGTGTTGACGGTTTCCCTGCATCATTACCGCTACCTGCAATTTCAGCATATAACAGTTTTTTCGAGTTATTAACTTGATTATCAGGTCTAGTTTGTTTCGGTGTTTTATTTACAGGTAAACAGCTGATATCCCTAACATGTTGCTGCTCGGTTCTATTATTTACAAAGCACGAGTTATCTATCACCCGATTAATTGTCTCACTCGTATTCTGCTTTTGCAAGTGCGACGGTGACAGCTCGCTTTCGCTCAAGGCCTGCCCGGTTGGTTCCTTAGATAGGCATAAGGGAGACGACACTATGTCAGTGTAGTCTGCCTCTTGCATTCGCGCCGGCCACCGCAATGCATAGCTCTTATCAGTTGGTGACTCATTACCCGGCGTTCGTAGTGCCATTGGCCCACTGTCCATAGTGCAAGCTCCTCGTTTCGTATTTACCCGACACTGACTATTTAAAATTGAAGCGTAACGGGCATCATGCCATTTATTTTCGAGGTCTTCAAGTTGCTGTTTCGTCACATAATTTTCCTTAATTTTAACCATCTCGGCTTTAAGTAATGTAATGGTTTTTAGCAGTGCACTAGCATCAACACTATCAAACGTTATCGGCGGGAGCCTGTCTAAGTCTTTAGCAACGAAGATCGGCAATAATTCCGGGTCTGCATTTTTAAACAATGTGATAATATCCTCTAGATCACGAAGAATTTTCCCATCGCTACGCCGTGATATATTTCGCTTACTTGATTTGACACAGTCGAATAATAATTGCTTCGCAGTATCAACTTCCACCACAGTAAACGTCGAGGAACAGATTTGCACTAAACTTTCGTTATCCATAATATCCAGCTTATTGTAGACAAAAGCCAGCAATTCGCTCACTACGATATTACAATTAACGCATTTTAAAGTTTTTGAACACGCCATTATTCGTAACGGAAGGTCACCGACCTCGCGCACGCTCGTTAGAGATAGCGACCGCACACAAGGGCATGCGCGCGCTCACTTAAATAACGATCGGCCTCTTAGGAATTGCCTACTTATTTGGTGCCTACCAAATAGGCAATTCCTAAGAGGCCGGTTATCTTTAGGTAAAGTAATGTACTATTTCGAGTTGAGAGGCGTTTTTTCGGTAAATTTTAGGGTTCCGTACCAAATACTGAAAAACGGAACCCTTATAAGATGACTTTGTTGTCCGTCTGTCCGACGGTCTATAACGGACCGGACCAAGTTCGAGCGTCTGTTACTAGTTCACCAGGAGCGACAGGACCCTTTTCCCTGGAATGGCTGAAGCAGTCAGGCTGACATTTGAAATGAATGTCGTATTCAGTGGTCCACACAAGGCACCATGATTAGAATTTATAAAAAAGTTTTATACTCGCAGTCTAAATGGGGTCTAAAAATGAAAGTAGGTAAAGCCCCCTGGGTTTAATAATAAAAGTAAAGCTATTTTATCAAATGGGGTATCATATGAAAGGGCTTGATTTGTACATTTCAAAACTTCTTTTTTTAAGTTTTAGTCGTTTAATTTCGGATTGGTGACCAAAAATGTACAAAAAATTACCTATCCCCCCTCCTTATCTGAACTTTACATAACGTTGAAAAATCTAAAAAAATTCAGACTTATTATAGACGTAGACGTTTAATCATATTTTATAAAAAACAATAAAATGAAGTTATAAAAATTATCAGTTTTCGAGATATTAACAAAATTCTTTCAAAATGAAAGTTAAAATTTAGGCAACATATTACGGACCTTAACTCATAGTAAATAAAACTTATTTTTAACTGACTTCAAAAAAGGAGGAGGTTCTGTGTTCGGCTGTATATTTTTGTTGATGGGATCCGTGAAGAGTCACGTTTCAGTCACGGGACACTTTTATTTTAAACCTTAAGCGTTAAGTCTTACGTTAGAATACGGAATAGATGTATTCATTTCCCTAGCACCTGTCAAATTTTATCATTTGCGTGCGTATATGCTAGGGGGGCACGTCACGTCTTACATACGCGCTCCGAGTTCACAATACACATATAGGTATTCACGGATTGATTTAAGGCAATGGCACTTGAAATTTCATCGGAAAGGCAGCCGGATGGCAAGTGGTAATCTCGGTCTTGAAGTGATACCGAACCCCCACTCTCCCCCCACACACACCAGCCAAATATACCCCAAATGGACGGGAGCGGATATATTTTTTTCCCGTCCGAAACACGCGGGCCGTTTTCGCACTAGCGAATTTAAAAACAAATTAGAAGGCACCGCTCCAAAATTGGCGAGCTTATTTATTGGTACCACCATATGTTGTAAAAAATGCCATCCACGCTTAGATGAAAACAAAAAGAGGAAGATACGTAACCGCGGGCTTGAGCACCTAAATATAGGCGCTGAGCGCCTATATTGAGTCAGTTGTCCGGCTGTTACCGATCTGTCAGCACGTGCGACGTCGTCGTTATTGTGAGACATATGTCTGTCTAACTTACGCGGACGACGTTAGTCCATAAATTTATATCTATTGCTCCTTAGTGCATGTTCACAGCTGTGTGTGTGGAATTTGCGAATGTAGGTGTCGCGGCACGCATTATGTCAGTGTCTTGTACGGCGATAACGTGTCTTCCCCTTTTGCTTTAGTCTAAGCATCCGCGTCGTTAATCAAATGCGGCGTTCCGTTCTAGGCGCGGGTCCGCTCCACCGCGCCATGTGTGTGCTCGCCGTCGTGCTGCTGCTGTTCCTGGCGCAGCCTGCCGCCAAGCGCAGGAGGAAGGAAACGCTGCCGCCGGGCGCGGTGAGGACGGGCGCGCTGTACGAGGCGGGGCACCCGCGCCCGCACCCCGAGCTGTGCCCGGCGCTGGGCGCGCGCACGCGGCTTGTGATCCTGGTGTCGTCGGCGCCCGCGCACGCCGCCGAGCGCCGCGCCGTGCGGCTCACGTGGGGCCGCGAGGCGCAGCGCAAGGATGTGGTGCTGGGCTTCGTGCTCGGCGCGCCGCCAACCGATCTGCACCGCGCGCTCGATGAGGAGGACGCGTTGTTCAGCGACCTCATCGAGGGCCAATCGGTCGAATCCTACTCGAACCTCACGCTCAAGACGATCTCGATGCTCGAGTGGCTTGTCACATACTGCCCACGCGCGCCGCGCCTGCTTAAGACGGACGACGACATGTTCATCAACGTTCCGCGGCTGCTCGCGTTCGTGGCGGCGAACGCCAACGCCACTCGCACCGTATGGGGCAGGGTGGCGCGCAGCCGTCAGCCAAGGCGCAACCCGCGCTCGAAGTACTACATACCGCGCGAGCAGTTCCCGGGTGCGGTGTTCCCGGACTACACCAAGGGAGCGGCGTACCTGTTGACGGCGGACGCGGCGCGCCTCCTGCTGCGCGCGGCGCCGCGCGAGCGCTACCTGCAAGTCGAGGACGTGTTCGTGACGGGCGTGCTGGCGGCGCGCGCTGACATCCGGCGCGTGCATCACGACGAGTTCTACGACAACGAAGTGACGCCGCACCCGGACGCCGTGCAGTGCGCTCTATCCATTCACTTGGCACGCGACCACGACCACGAGCAGTACGATCTGTGGGACGAGGTGCTGGACGGGAAGACCAAGTGCGCCACCTTAACATAGCCTACATCCGTCTGTAAGATCGGCTGCAACTTCGTTTATTAAAACTATAACAGCTAGTGAAGCTTTCAATTAAGAATAAATATTATAATTGTACAAATTCAAAATATTTATTCAGTAAATTGGCCACATACGGGCTCTTTTACACGTCGGTAATATAGAGTGAATCTACCAGCGCTTCGGACAAGACCATCATTGCGGAGAAGAAGCGCCGCAAGAAACTCCAGCAGAAGGTCATTTTTTCAATCATGAAATACAACAATACTTAAAAGTAAGTTACAGTTACAGTAAAGTAAGTTACATTACAAGGTAACAAACAAATATGAATTATTAGAACTAGCACAAATAAAAACATGACAAATGTATGGTCAAATACATTAAACTAAATATAATGACTAGGAGAAAAACACGACGAGGTCTCTTCGTTAAAAGCCATAACTGTAATAATTAACTGAACAACAAGTCCTTGCAGACGAGAACAGACCGGACCCCACAAACAGCACCCGTTCACGAGTATGACGCGTATCTCAGCCGCGTATTCCTCTAAGTACAGTATTCTAATTAGAGGATTACGCTTTCGAGGACGTACCGCGCTGTCAGGAGAGGCCGTGTAAGTAGAAAATTTAGCTTTGGTGGTGTTCATCCACCTGGATCGGCTATAGGTGAAAGGAGAAGCAACTTTCAGTGGACCCTTGATGCTGGAGCGGCAGACGGACTAAATATCATAACTCAATCTAGTTAGTCTAGCAAACCTAGACTAACAAGATTGAGTTATGATATTTAGAACGATATTCCTTAAATGAAACAACTTAAAATATGAGTCATTTTCAAACAACTTCAAATCTGCCACATAAAGTCCCATCTCCTTGTCTATTTTCAAGTCTATGAAAGGTAAAGGGCTTAATTTATGTGACAGACATGCTTTACCTGACGATTGTGAGACAGGCGGTAAGATTAACAAGCTACTTTTACTCATCATAAAGCATGTGGTGAAGAGGAACTGATGGTGTACCAGGAGACCTCAACAATTAATATCCAACGCCATTTTGTTAACGTTGATGAAGAATTGGCATTAGCCTGTTGTTTCTCAATCAAGTGTTGTACATAAGAAAAATGAAACAATCACTGAAAAGCGAAACAAAAATTACCAAAAAAAAACCGAGCAAGTGCAAGTCGGTTTCGAGCACTGAGGGTTCCGTCCGTGTTCTATAATCATAGCAAATTTGACGCGTGTATGTTTTACCGTTTTAACGATACAACAAAAATAATTTTATTATTTCACTGTAATTCATAATTGTATGTTACGTGTTTCATTTTGTCATGGCTAGTGCTAATATTTTTTTTGTGTTTGTAAGAATGGCGACGGAACCCTACACTGAGCGTGGTCCGACATGCTCTTGCCCGGTGGTTTTCGTAACATGTTTTTTATTGCCCGCAATAAAGCTGACGAAACGGGCGATTTTACCTTTTACCTTCATGGTGCTAGCCATTTTTGGTGGGGGAAAAGGGAGGAAATATAAGACATATCTGCGCTATTTTGGCCGTGTTTAACATGTATATATAAACGAGGATAAAACATCTGTCACTTTCTGACCAGTATATAAGTGCGAGAGAGACACGGAGAAAAAAAAATCTAGTATCAATTAACAGAATATTGTAAATTCTACTTAATTTTATTATATTGTGACAACTATACGTTTTTTACACATTAATAGAAAATTCTACTTCTGTACAACATCATTTCTAGTACCTATTACCATTTACCTAGTATCGTAGGAAACAAATTTTGTGTAGTATACAAAACCTGTTGCAAGCTAAATGCATATTTTACTCTGTAACTATTAGGATGGTAACCACAACGATATCAAAGTTTTTGTGTACTAGAATATTTTAACTATAATATTATATTAACAAAAATATTACTTGTTGTCATAAAAAAAAAAACTGTTAACCATAGCTGAAATCTGTTTTCCTACACCAGAATCATAACAACTACACAATCTGGTAATATTATAAAATATTTTTTCCCCGTGCATAATACGGTTAACGGGAGACATAAAATACACGAGTCGCGGATAAATAGCTTATAGTGATCTAACGTGCTGCGCCGGAGTGACTTTAGCAGCAATTGTGCGCACGAGTGAATTTTTAACTGAGGAGTTACTAGGAGTGTAAGGTACCAGCTGATATTTGAGCTATGAGGCCTATGTAATCTCAAGACTGCCTTTATCGTGGTGACGAACTTGGATAAAGCACCCGTCCCCCTCGCACTTACACACGTCAGTTGGTCAGATAGTGAGGCTGTTTTATCCCCGCTTATCCACATGGATAAACTTGACCATAAATAGGCCCGCTGATGACTAAGATGGAATAAAATATCGGGGATAATCTCACACAAATTGACTAGTCCCAAACTAAGCTCTAGGCTTGTACCTACTATGGGTACTATGGGTATACATACTTATACAGAGAAATACATTCCTACTAATATTATAAATGCGGAAGTAACTCTGTCTATCTATCTGTCTGTTACCTCTTCACGCTTAAACCCTTGAACCGGTTTAGATGAAATTTGGTATGGAGATAGTTTGAGTCCCGGGGACGTAGGACAGTTTTTATCCCAGAAAATGTGATAGTTCCCGTGGACGCCCATAACGGGATTTGAACCCGGGACCGCTAGCTTCGTAGGCAGGGTCACTGCGTCGTCATGGATTAAGCCAAAATTGTAAAATTCGATTAATTTTTATTTCCAAAAAATATAAAATAGTATAGAATATAATAAAATATATTTCTTAACTCAACAAGTACGCTACGAACTTAATGAATAGGTACAATTACTTAAAGAAAACTTAAATTTATGCAATGCTATGATGCTGGGGCCACACTAACGAGAAACGCCGTTAAAAATCAACGTTCATCGCCTTATGCGTAGTAGGTATACATAATAGCGTTAAGTTTTAGTGTGGCCCCAGGGTGACACGACAATTTTAGACGCGATTCGAATGTCAAGGTCAAAGAAAACAGGTTTATTGTAGCGACTCCGGTAATTTGAAATCCGATGGGACATTTAAGAGAGGTGCGTCAAAGTTCACATAATAATTTGTAGTCCTAATGTATCGTTATTCATAATCATCGCAAGTCCTAAAGCATTTTTAACTGAAACCGTTGTTTCATAATTTTTAAAATATCTAATTGGTAAATAAGTTCCGGTTAGGTTAGGTTTGTTTTAAAAATTCCAAGAACAGAACGGTTACAGTAAAATTCACTTGCGATGATTATGAATAACGATACATTCGGACTACTTTTTCAGTGAACCATAGGACCCATTGAGTCTGAAACTCAACTCTCCCAACCCAACCCAACTCTGAAATCCAAATTTGTCGGGGGTTTTTATTAATTTAATATTCATTGTGGTTGTTGTATGATTAGTGGTGGCAGGACAGGACTACCGCCAAGCGGCAGTGTTCGCTTTGTGGTGTTCCGGAGTAAGACAACCGGTGAAATGACCAGAAGATGTAAGTGGATGAAGGGGGTATGTCACTTTGATTCGATTTACATTTTTAAGGCATAAGTGAAGGTGTTAAGTCACAATTTAAATCGCAACGTCTTGAATACATACCCCTTTCATCCAATCACGTCTTCCATGATAGTCCTAAGGCCCATTGTACAATAGAATGTACATAATACGGCCATTGGAATAAAGATCCATTGTAAAGGAGATAGAGTGGAATTTCTTTTGTTTTTATGACTGACAATGAAATGAGAAAATAGACTCTGTTCTATTGAGAATAGGTTCATATTCCATTAACAAACGTTGTATGGTGGGCCTTAGGAGGGGTCTATATTGTCTTCCAAGTTTTAGTTCCGTTTTTAAGATTCCATAACGTTTTTAGTCATAAATATTGTTAGTCATAATATTGATTGTCATAATATTTGAGGGTATAATTTGTATTTCCGATTATTCCTGGTCATATTTGTCGAAAGTCATAAAAACTTTATTCATAACTTTTTAAATCATAATGTATTACGCCTCATAATGTTAAAGGTAATAATATTGCTTGACATAGTGATTATAAGGTCCAAACTTGTTTATCATAAAAGTAAAATACATAAAATGTAAGTTTCGCCTACTATATTAAATAAAAAATATGTTCGGTTCTGGCGCTTCGCCGGCCGCTACCGCGGCACGCTCGCTTCGCTCGCTCGGCTCGCGCGCTGTAGGGTCGCAGTTCTACCTAACACTCCTCCTCGCTTCGCTCGTCGTCGTACCTAACGGAGACCTTCCTTGTATGTCTACATCATATTCATAATATCAATTTGAAATTAAAAAGGAAAGAACATTTGGAGTCATAAAAATTACATAATAATATGTACTGAGACAATGAAACGGTATGAATAATAATAATTAGTAGTTTTAAATATATGTTTTAAAATATTTCTGTTTAATCATCAATATGCCTTTTAATGTTATAGATATAATTTTTATGACTTATGATAATTATAATCCTTAACATTATGGACTATTCACTTTAGCATTATTAAGCGTTATGCTTTACAATTTTTATGACTATCGATAGTTATGAGCATAAATAGTATGACAATCAATTTCTGACTTTCAAAATTCGATACAACAACTTTATGGGTGACAAAGGGATCCCCCTTAGGAGGCTATAGCATCTTACTGCCGCACTCAGAGACGTCAATTAAGGCTTAAGTATCATTAAAGTAGCTGCTGTCACTTTCTTTACTATACCTAGCAATAGAATAAGACGCAGCAACTTTAATGAAACTTAAAACTTAATTGACGTCTCTGAGTGCGGCAGTTAGTCCTTAGGGTTGGCATTTGCAGTCAGGAGGCTCCGCAGGTGGCATATCGTGTGTTTGATTCCTCCATGTCTCAAAAACCCCCGACAAAATCGAGACGCCTAGGTACTTACATTCTGGCCCCCTAGCATGCATGCACGAGATAAAATTTAGCAGGTGCTAGGGAAATGAATACATCTATTCCATATTCTAACGTAAGACTTAACGCTTCAGGTTTAAAATAAAAGTGTCCCGTTTTGATAAAATTCATATAATAATGTGAAAATCGCTATAGTCGTTTAGTAATAAAAGGTAATAAAAGTCAGGACGAGACACTTATATTAAACCTTAAGCGTTAAGTCTTACGTTAGAACATGAAATAGATGTATTCATTTCCCTAGCACCTGTCAAATTTTATCTCGTACTGTTAAGCCCGCAACTCTTAAATGGTCCAACGGATTTTGACCAAACATAGCTAAGAACAATCTCGATCAAGTCACCTTTCAAACAAAAAAAAAAACAATCAAAATCGATTCATCAGTTTAGGAGTTACGATGCCACAGACAGATACACAGATATAGACGTTAAACTCTGTTTGCCCTCACCCCTTTGGATTGAAGGTTAATAAAACCTAAACTTTCCATCCAGCTATGTTATTCTGTTAACGCATCGTCGTTTAGTTCTACTCAGTCGATGAATAGCCGGCGAATTTACGTCGTCCGTCAAGGTGGGTAAATGACATTCAACTGCCTGCACATTCATTTAGTCGCTGGTTTCACAGACGACCAGATCGTCCCTCAGATCGCCCGTGAAACTCACGGTACAGCTAACGCAGATTTATGATGGTAACGTTAGGGTTTATATATAAGAATATTACATGCAACTACGTCTGTAAAAGTGTTATTTAATCATCTGTGAAACATTACATCCAACCATCAACAGCCTGTAAAACGTAATGACACAGGTATGTAAACTCTTTATGGCGTATTAAAAATAAATGCTTACAATTCTTACTCATGGTTATGAGGGTTCCGTACTAAATAAAGTACATCTGTCGTATTTTTGAAGTACCAACAAACTTAGACCCCTATGTTTGTAGAAATTGCTATGCATTCAGAGGTCAAAAATTAAATTCTGTTGTTGTGATTGTTGTCCTCATATTCTTGTTCTTCCATTTCAGACCATAATTATCTGACTTGCTTGTACCTGCTCTAGAATTTTTACCATTTATCTCATTATAATAAATCATGTCTAACGTTACTTTAAATGTTACTAGAGGTCAAATTATGCTGGTGAATATATTTTAATTTCAGTTGTTAGTATAACTGTAACGTTCGTGCTGAACAATTATTTTTCGAAATAATTGGTAAATGCTTTAAAATGTTAAACTTAGCGATGAATATTTATAGGACGGGAACACATTATTACGATTTTTGGACCTCTGTATTATATCGCCATAATATCCTGTCCAGTAAAGTCTAATTAAAACATAATAATATTTTAAAGGACCTACCTAACGATATTCCACTTCCACTAATTGCAAAAAAAATATGTATTTACAAAATACACTTTAATATCTGTAAAATTTACCCAGTATATATCAGTAAATGTGACATGTCATTATATCCTGATAGTCAGCCGATAGACAGATAAAAGGGACGTAAATGGCAAATTATTAGGATGCCGTTTATACCTTGTTACGGAACCCTGAAAAAGCACCGTGTCTTGGAAAAAAAAACAAAATTAAGTTACGCGAGCCTTAATGCTAACAGTGTGTGTATACATAACTAAATAAAAAAAACGTAAAATCGCTCATTGTTCGGTCACTTAGTTCGACAAATACAGCATTTATGTAATTTCTTATGTAATCTCTTACAGGATTAAAGCGAGCGCAAATTTGCAAAATTTTGCTGCCGCGCGCGGAATTTGATAAGTACTTTAAGTGGACGTGAATTAGGTCCACAAACAGGAATATTTTAGAACTATTTAGAAGTACGCTAAGTGGTGGTAAAACGCGTTTCCTGTCCTTATTTATACTTATAATGTGGCTAGACAGCGTCAGAATGAACATTGTAACAGTTTCTGCAATGTTTCAAGTCCCATTGCGAGTGGCGCTAGTGTCTTTGGTTTGTGTATAGAGATCAATGTGTTTCGTTAGTTCCGGATTTGTCCGCTGTCGGGGCTATGTTGGATGGTGCATTTGGCATAGGCGCAAGAGTGCTTGCGGATGGCAGTGTGCGCACGCGCTCGCTACTGCCGCCATCTGGCGAGGAAATTATGACGTTTTGGTTTTTAAAGTGAATAGTGCTGTTCGTATATTGAATTAACTTTGGTGGAAAATGTTAATTAAGTGGCCGAAATTAAAATATTAGGTAAGTAATTTTAGTGACTTAGTGACAACGATACTTGGCAAAAATTATATGTTTAAAAATTATAGAGATATTTAAAATTCGGTAATCGGTAATTTTAAAGAGATAATTAAAATTCGGTTATCTGCTTGTGGCAAATCTAGGGGGAGGCCTATGTCCAGTGCTGGACGTCTTTCGGCTGAAATTATGATGACGATGAAACTGCTTTGAATTAATCGCTTACGATTCAACACTAAGTTTATTTCTATTCAAATTTTAGATATTTATCAATCACAAAGTAAAAAATAGTGTCACGGATTCATAAGTATTAGATTAATTTATATCATAGATCTAACTAAATGAAAATAGTAAACCCTGAGTTTTTTTTAACCAAATGCAGCTCGATACATATTACAATATTGCTTTAACTCTTAAGTTTTATAGATAATTAAAAACGATAGTATTTTATTCTAATGAACACCTAGTGCATTATTATATAGGTATATTGTTACATTGTCATATATGACCATGTTACAAAGTGTTAGTTAATTTACTTATACTTATAACATTTTAAACAAATCCGTTATTTCCGTAACAGAATTTTATAAAACCTCCTTAGAAAAGTGTTTATTGCAATTGTATAGTATTATTAATCTGCAAATATTATGTTTGGCAGTAAACGCGAACGTAACTCATAAAGGCTAGTGATAAGAAAACATTACGAAAACGCCACCGGACGAACGGTCTTTTGTACCACATCAAACAGGCCCCCTAGCATGCAAGCACGAGATATTTGACAGGTGCTAGGGATATGAATACATTTATCCCATATTCTAACGTATTTAATGCTTAAGGTTTGAAATAAAAGGGTCCATTTGATAAAATCGCTATAAAAATGTGAAAATCGCAAAGTCGCTTAGTATTAATAGGTAATAAAAGTCAGGACGAGACACTTATTCTAAACCTTAAGCGAGTATCAGGGGGACAAATAAAATAAATATCAGGGGACAATCTCACACAAATTGACCTAGTCCCAAACTAAGCTCTAGGCTTGTACTATGGGTACTAGACAACGATAAACATACTTATATAGAGAAATACATACTTAAATACATGGAAAACATCCATGACTCAGGAACAAATATTCGCGCTCATCACACTAATATTTGTCCATACCGGGATTCGAACCCGGGACCGCTAGCTTCATAGGCAGGTTCACTACCAACTAGGCTAACCGCGTCGTCAAATGGAATATATGTATTCATTTACCTAACACCTGTCAAATTTTATCTCGTGTATTCATGTTTAGCCCGCTGATCGATAGATAATAGTCAAAGTTAAGATAAGGTAGATCGATAAAGTTTACATGTTAATTTTGATCGATTTGACATAATTGTTGATGAATTTGATGGTAGATCATGTATTTTGATGATCGATTTGGTTACTTAATGAGACGGATGTGGGCTGTGGGAAAAAAAACCTAAGCTACTGTTGCTACGGGGTTCGACTAAATGATCTCACACTAGGATAAGAAATAGATTATTTGGGTTACAAGGTTTTTTGGCATGGCGTGATAAGAAAATTTGAGATTTCAAGAAAAACTGCTGTGACGTACAGACAGACAGACAACGAAGTCTCGCCATAAGGGGTTCCTTTTTTACCATTCTGGTACGGAACCCTAAAAACGATGAAAATTATATCCCCACAATATTGTTTAAAATATATTCAGGAAAAGTAAGAAAAAAATATACATTTAATACTAAATATAAAAAAATAAGACAACGTTATAATAACAATTATTTTGGTGTAAGTTAAGTAGGAATTTTGCTGAAAACTTTGCACAAACAGGTTGAGACGAGCGGTTCAAACAGGCGTTATTTTTCCTCCAATTTTTTTTTAAAATCATAAATGGATTTGCGTTTGACCTCAGTCTCACCTCAGTCTCACCAGATGTTAAGTGACGACGAGGTCGAAGATGGTACTCGCTTACCCAGAAAATGCCTATTCACTCTTGCCTTGAAAACACCAAGGTTATAGGATTCCAGGAATATAGACGCAGGGAGAGCATTCCACTCTTTGGCAGTGCGAATAAGAAATGACGCAGCAAACCGCTTATTGTAACAATGTCTTCGTAACTACTCTTCTCCTGTGATCAGTAACGTTTTGAATTAATCCTTATTCCAGCAGGCCACGCGGGCGGCGCGCAGCCGAGTCCCCTAATATGGCATGCCCTTTTGAATTTTGACACATAGTAACGATTAGAATTAACAGCCAATTAAGCGGGATAATAATTGTGGTACGCCAACCGCCCACGACAAACATCAAAAATCAGGTATGGCTTGCTGCACTTGATTTTCTGTGGGCGGCCGCCAGACCACGTGGCTACGAATAAAGCCACATTCACATTTATCTGATGTGTTGTGTCGTGATGCTCTCTAACGTGACGGCGACCGTGCACACTTTTGTGTCGTGTTGTCGATATTCTGAAACAACATCGTCAGAAATCCCGTGCACTCTTGTCTGATCCGTTGTGTTGTGACGCGGCCGCTGCGCCACCCCCCATACTTCACCGGGATCGCTTGTGATGCGTCACAGCACAAGCCATCACAACACACTGCGTCAGACAAATGTGAATGCGGCTAATCTCCACTAAATGCACAAGGCCAATTATCGAGTATAGAAAGACATTTTATACTTACATACTAATAGGCAACTATATTCTGTTAGTAAGTTGAACCTTCCAAGATTTAGGCCCAATTTTTCTTAAACCCAGGTCCCCTAGCATGCGAGCACGAGATAAAATTGGCAGGTGCTAGGGAAATGAATACATCTATTCCATATTCTAACGTAAGACTTAACGTTTAAGGTTAAAAATAAATGTGTTCCGTCTTGATAAAATCGCTATAGTCGCTAAGTAATAAAAGGTATTAAAAGTCAGGGCGAGACACTTTTATTTAAACCGTAAGCGTTAAGTCTTACGTTAGAATATGGAATGTATTCATTTTCCTAGCACCTGTCAAATTTTATCTCATATAAGCATATTTAGCCCGCTGATAATTTTGTTGTGTGTACATTGCCTATAACCTATAAAGTCTAAGACACACTAATTGCTCTGCTTGTTTTGTTTATATTGAATAAAGGGTAAACAAACAGAGTATCGTAGACTATATTGCACGCGCAGTCGCGCGTATTTGCTCAGATTAGCTATCAGCTGACCCTTGATGGCCCGCGGGTGTACGCGTGACACATTGTCTATCTTCACTAGTATTATAGTCGGCTCATATACCATTACGACTCTATTTCTTGGACATTAAGAGCCAAAAGTAGTAAAGGAGTTTCTTCGTCGACTATAAAATCGGAGATATTATTCTGATGTGTTTAACGCAAAACTGAGGGTATCTGTGTAACTGTGTATCTGTCTGCCAGTTCATAGCTCCCAAACCGAAAAAAACAAAGGTCAATTGTGATTAAAATTCGAATAATGATTAAACGTTCTTGAATGAAGACAGGCTTTGACTAATATTGAGAATATATAATATATTTAGAATAATATTGTACCGAATATAAATTAAATATGAACTAGTGCGCATGTCACGGACGCGTCAGGTCATTACCACTCGACCATCACATGATAATGACCAGCAGCAACCGCCAACCGTTTCTCGGCCGTTCGCCAATTATTGAATGTGTTCATGCACGCTTGACAACGCGGTTAGCGTAGTTGGTAGTGCACTTATGAAGGTACCAGTCAGGGCAAATATTTGTGTGATTAGCGCGAGTATTTGTTTCTGTGTCTTGGATGTTTCTATGGATAGTTCGGCGACGCCGTTAGTCTAGTTGGTAGTGACCCTGCCTACAAAGCTAGCGGTCCCGGGTTCGAATCCCGGTGTGGGCAAATATTTGTGTGATGAGCGAGTATTTGTGACTCAGGAGAGTCATGTATGTTTTCTATGTATTTAAGTATAAAATTCTCTATACAGGGTGTCCCAATATCAGTAACCCACATTGACACCGGAGGTAGACCAGCCTAAGACGGACCGAACCAGCCTAACATGACCTCGGTAAAAGTCGCATGGTTTTCGAAATATGCCAGTTTAAAGTTTGTACTGGAAAATAACTTTAAACTGGCAAATCTTGAAAACATCATGATCATGTTAGGCTGGTTCGGTGTGGGGACAATGCGTAACGCATGTCCACTCCGTTAAAAAAAAAATCAAAAGTAAAAAAAAAAAAGAAAAAAATAGTGTCTGGTTCGGTCCGTCTTAGGCTGGTCTACCTCCGGTGTCAATGTGGGTTACTGATATTGGGACACCCTGTATAAGTAGGTTTATCGTTGTCTAGTACAAGCCTAGAGCTTAGTTTGGGACTAGGTCAATTTATGTGAGATTTTCCTGTCATATTTGTCTAAGTATTCACAACTTGACCCGTCGTCGAGGGTGTTATTCTTTTTTCAGGAGTAAAGAAAAGAGATGGGAAATGTTCTTATTTTCTTTATACCTGGAGAAAGAGATGCAAAATATCCGTAATTCAAGGTAACTTTTATAGCTTCAATTGATTGTTAGCTGTACTACAATCTCTGTCTATCAATACATACTTAGTACCTGTTTCCTGCTAAAAACGTGGTGACAGTTCATCATATTATATCGTGAGCAGCAGCGACAGTAGTTTCATCGTAATTTTTGGTGATATCAGTATGCTCTCTACTTTACGTGAATTCATCATAATTTTAACTGAATTCACCTAAATTATTGATGAACAGTTTTCTCAGTGTAGTTAATTTATTACGACAAAGCATCGCCTTACTTTCTCAACTTCGTATCTACAATTTTTCTTGCAGTTGGTAATTTCATTTCATTAATTATAATTTATGATGTAATCAGTTTACCAACCGCTAGAAAAAAATGCAGATACGAGGTTGAGAAAGTAAGGCGACGAAAGGCAACTGCACTTTTTTCGTGTACAATGTTATCGGCACAAAGACAACTACACTGCCCTCCTAAGAAAAAAAGGCACATCTGCGAATTATTCACAGAAGCACGTTAAACCCTGTGTAGGTTAATAGAGGTCACATGTGCAATACCAATTCGTTTGCACATGTGCCTTTTCTTCTTATGAGGGCAGTACACAGTGTCGCGTAAAGCGGCCCCGTCGTCACGGCGCGACGGACGGTTTGTAAACAGCCGCTCGTGCTTCCGGTCCCACACAATACCGGACTAAGAGCCACCACACACATGCCGGCTTGGGCCGGTTATGGAAATCATCATGAAACGTTTTGACTTACTTTTAGGGTTATTTTTTTATTTTTGTATCTTGTTTTTTTAATTATGATTTATACCACACATTAATTTTACAAACGTTTATACCGGATGTCTCATTTTTGAATTAATACTTTTTTTTAATTTTTTGTTGTTTTTTTTGTTATAATAGGGTGTCCCATAAGTCGCACATCACACTAATACCGGAGGTAGACCAATCTAAGACGAACCGAACCAGCCTAACATGACCTCAGTAAAAGTCGCATGGTTTACATGATATGCCAGTTTAAAGTCTGTACTGGCAAAGAACTTTTAACTGGCAAATCTTGAAAATCGTGCGATTTTGAAAGGTAATGTTAGGCTGGTTTGGCTTGGGGATGATGTACCTACTCATCATCCCCACGCGCGTTACTACGCATATCCACTATAAAAAAGGCTTTTTCGGTCCGTCTTAGGCTAGTTCACCTCTGGTGTCACGTGACGTGCGACTTATGGGGCATCCTGTAGATAACAAAAAAAAAACAACAAATATTTTTAAAAAATCTACAAAATTAACTAAAGTTCAGAATTTGTATGTATGTATGTAAACTCCTTAGTAACCGATATTTTACACTGACTCTTTACAAAATACCTTCATAAATATAATTTAAAATGACATGTATGTGCCCATCCTAATGAGCTGCTTCAGGAATTATCTCTGTGAAGCGGTGAACAATGATCAATAGTGGGTAGGCTTATTCTAAAGGTTTTGTATGTGTTCAAACAAACCCTGAGTAGATGTTAATATGAATTTGAAACTTCCGCGATGTCAACCTTATTTTATTACGTTTCTGGAAAAATACCTTGTTACCAAATCAGGAAATGTTTATTAAAAATAGGGCAAGTGCGAGCCGGTGACGCTTGTATGGTTTACCGTTTTTACGATACAACAAAAATAAAATACTTGAAAAAAATAATTAATTTTTTATTTATTTTATTTGTTACGCACTCACAATGAGAGGGTTCGGGCTATAGTTCCCACGCGGGCCCAGTGCGGATTGGGAACTTCGCACACACCGTCAAAATTGCTTTGCAGGTGCGTGCAGGTTTCCTCACGATGTTTTCCTTCACCGAAAAGCTCATGGTAAATTTACAAATTATATTTCGCACATAAATTCCGAAAAACTTAGAGGTGCGAGCCCGGGTTCAAACCCACGACCCTCTGGGTTCGAACCCGGGCTTTTCTTATTTATTATAAATTGTATTAATAGTTAATATTATTAAGCGAATATTTACTCAACAACAAATACATTATTTTTATTACCGTGATAAATGCAAAGTGGGTGAGTTTAAATAGTTTGATTAACTACAATGGCTCATTAGTGTTTTAAAAATATAAACATATGTATAATAACGCAATCATATTTGAATTTGAAATCACCCATAACAATTAAATAATTGTTGCAAACTGTGAGTCAAGCATCCAGTTATCACTAAACCTAATTGATGAATTTGTTTATTTGCTGTATCTTGTCTAGGGGACATGGTGTATATATATTTTTTTATTTTTTTTTGGAGACATGGGGGGCTGGCTGGCTGGCGGCTGCGGCTAGATGTGTCAGGAATCTTCAGGATATGGCCAGTTATCTTGGTCTCTAGTTGAGTGAGGGTCGAAGCAAAGAGAACACAAAATAGACGTAGGTAGGTTTATTACCTTGACTCGATACATTTGATCTTCACTGACTTTGATTAACAGTAACACGTCAAGTATAACGTGAAAACAGTGTAGCCCTACCAGTCCCACCACCAATCCATGGTTCTTCCTGCTTCGCGGCATAACAGACCGAATCTCGGGAGATGCGCGCAATACTTGCTTGGGCTCTTTCTCACGCGCACTTTCTTCACTCCCTACAAACGTAACTTGAAATAGAACAGCTCCATCCCAACGTGTTTATTGGACGGTTTCTCAAGTAGAAGTGTTTCCTGGGCGGTTTCTCAAGCAGAAGTGTTTATTGGATGGTTCTAAAGTAGAGGTCCCATGAAGCGAGTTGCGTTGCGGGCGCGCGGCTGCGTCTCCACTCTCCAGCCGCGTTCCCATCGTATGTAAGTATATGAGTAATAAACATGACGTTGATCCAAACGAATATTTTTGAAAAAATATATGTAATAGAATATAAAATTATATATAATATATCAAAATATGGTAGGTGTCGCTAACTCGCAAGTAGTAAAAAAATAATTTAAATAGCAAAATTTGTCTAGTTAAAAAAACCTTACGAATCTAATTTTTTTTTATTAAATGTATTTTAAATATATTTATAAAATATTCAAATAACAAGTGAATCGGTTTAGTACTTTATGTAAAAAAAAAAAACTGAGTTTTTATTTTTATTATTTTTTCGCAAACCGCAAGCTGTTGGTTAATATTCGGTAAAATTATATCTTATAATAAGACAAATAAACGTGCATAAGAATATTTCATATTCAGCCAGGGGCGATTTTACTATGATGGCATTCCGGCCAGACCCTTTCATGATTTAATTTTAGATTAAGAGATAAGTATTTAGCAAACCGGTCAAGTGCGAGTCGGACTCGCGCACCAAGTTCCGTATTTAATATGGTTTGCATCAAAACTATTTCCCCTTTACACAAATATTTTCCCTTAGCGGGCAACGAACCCGGGACCCGCTAGCTTCGTAGGCGGGTCAATACTAACTAGGCTAACCGCATCGTCTAAATTACTATTGTTTGATCCATATATCACTATGAAAAATATTGTGTTTATCTTGAGACATATCCTGCGCATACGACGGCCATCATTACGAAAATGATTGGTCATCTGAACAATATACACAGTACCTACTGACTACATAAGTATGACTTGTAAATTATATTCCTAGTTAGATGACTGTTAAGAAGTATTAGAACCCCGTATTATGGTCTTTATGGCTGCCGCCGTCAGAATAGACTGACGGTTAGAACGTTAGCCTACTACGCAAAGACTGTGGGTCGGAACCGCAGCTATGGATTGTTTTTTTTTTGTTTTTGTATAGAAAATCGATAATTCGGTTTCGACCAGAGCGACGACGCACTCTATATAAATCGACTATACTGCAGCAAGCCAAAGAGTAGTGTCGCATCGCATTCCAATTCGAGTTTATTTTTATTACCAAACGTAATAAACTGAACATAATCACATTGTAAATTATGCACGTGCTGCCGTATTAGTGGCATAATGGCATAAAGAATCAATTATCAAAGTTATTCGAAAGGAAATTTTATTTTATTTAAATAAATTGGGAATTATAACATACCTGCCAAATTATTTAATGATGTACTTCACTACATAGTATGTACAAAGTCGCTTCCCGCCGTCTGTCCCTCTGTATGTACGCTTAGATCTTTCAAACTACGCAACGGATTTTAATGCGGTTATCACCATCGGTTAGATAATTTTATACGAAAAGTTTATGTATATAATAGTACCCGGAGCGAAGCGAGGGAGGGTCGCTAGTACAAAATAAAAATCAATTGCCGAATGTATGTACGCGCATAACTTGAGATTTTGTGTTTAATTTGTAACTGTCACGACAAAGTTTGTATCTAAGTTCTTTTTTAAATTGCACCCAGGCAAAGCTAGGGCGGGCTGGCTAGTAGAAAATAAAAATCTCATATAAAATATCGCCTTTACGCCTTTTTTTTCGAATCTACTCTATTTTTCCCAAACACGTAAGGGGACGTTGTTAACACAGGATCCGATTCCCAATAGTTTTAACAGTAAGGATCAATTTTAGGATCCTAATTAACATTCTAAAATATGATATAACCCCGAGTCTATAAGGTTTGCTGCATTAGAACAGATTAGGTCCTCGACAATCTCGCGCAGTTTTGGCAAAAGGAGTAGTACGGTCTTACAATGGGTATTTACGTTCTGACCGCGATACCGCGCGTGCGTCGGATCGCGTGCGCCTGCGATCATTTTCCGGAGCGCGTACAGTAAAATAGTTGGACCCCTTCACACGTATTAAACGCACGATGTTATGTGTCTCTGAAACTGGTTTGTCAGTTGTGTTATACGGGATGATATCAATATGAATAATGTTGACTAGATTGTGGATTCGGGAATTGGTTAACGTATGTTTCTGTGCGATATTTCTGTGTATTTTGTAAAATTGTATTTGTTGTGTTTCTGAATGTGCATCTAGTTTGATTCCTGAGCCCAAAGGGAACAATATCAAAATGACATAATGCGTGTTACAAAAAATCAGAAGGCAGAGCTCGGAATTGAATATGTACTATTTTGTAAGTTTACAGGAATTCGAAATTTGAATATTCATTTCCATTTTCCTTGTATGAAATAATAATGCGCCGGGCTATAAACCTGACCAGTAATATTTCTGTAAAAACGTTATTAAACATTATGTTTAATGATTGGTTGCAATATGTACGACAGCAACTGAAATCGACAATTGCAGTTGCTGAAATAGTGTTTTAACTAGAATTCTAATTTGTACAGTATATTATACTGCTATTGGAATTAACTGTTGCGGTTGTTTTCATCAAAAGTTAATCATGTTTGGGTTTTAATTATTTTTCATTATCATAACAACACGCGCATTCACGTTTTCCATGACTGTTCTGTTTTTTTATTTTCACCGTCTAAATAAAGGACATAATTAGTGACTTATTTGGTCTTTGTGGACACGTTTCGTGAGTCACACTACGCCACCGCTCTCGGTAAATCCTGCATTTGACGTACCAACATAAATACGGACGTTCCTGTAGAAAACGTCCGATGCGCAAGACATTGACGTTGTCGAAGACAATGACCCGACCTATATACAGTATATTCCTTTGTTTCGTCAAATAAAATGACACTAAAATGAGGTCTTAAAAGCGCGTGCGCATTTTTTAAATTTTGTCACATCTTGTTATCAAACGAAAAATATTACCTACTCTTCTCTATATCTATAAAAAAAAATGAAAATTTATGCTTAAAAATATTGGTTAACAAAAGTTTCCAACACAAGGCGAGGCCTGTCCTGTGGAATCTAGGGCACATGTTGACAGATCACAATATTATTTAATAATATAATAAATAAAAATAAATATCAGGGACAATCTCACACAAATTGACCTAGTCCCAAACTAAGCTCTAGGCTTGTACTATGGGTACCAGGCAACGATATACATACTTATATAGAGAAATACATACTTAAATACATAGAAACATCCATGACTCAGGAACAAATACTCGCGCTCATCACACAAATATTTGGCCATACCGGGATTCGAACCCGGGACCGCTAGCTTCGTAGGCAGGGTCACTACCAACTAGGCTAATCGCGTATTCTATTATATGTATAGCTAACAAACATATGATAAAAGATTAACAACCGGCATATGATTTCAATGATGAAAATTAGACTAAATATACCTAATTACTAAACCTATAAATTACTGATATAAATTCTTCAAATAAGAGACACAATGTCATAATATCTTTTTATTTATTTATTTATTAGAAAGATACACTTCTAACTACAATAACATATAGTATTTACGCAATTAAGAAATTAAATAGTAGATACACAGCTATGCTTAATAATATAAGTACAAAGTGCTAAGCAGTTTGGCAAAGTTTTTATATTGTTAAAAGTGTATTTTCTTTTATAAATAAATAAATAATAAACAATTCGTAGGTATAATGTTATAAGTCCGCGTGTAATACCGCACCGGAGCAAGTGTATACAGCGGGATCCCTTTGTTACCCATAAAGTTGTTGTATCGAATTTTGAAAGTCAGAAATTGATTGTCATACTATTTATGCTCATAACTATCGTTAGTCATAAAAATTATATCTATAACATTCAAAGGCATATTGATGATTAAACAGAAATATTTTAAAGCATATATTTTAAACTACTAATTATTATTATTCATACTGTTTCATTGTCTTAGTACATAATTGTAATTTTTATGACTCCAAATGTTCTTTCTTTTTTAATTTCAAATTGATATTATGAATATGATGTAGATATATAAGGAAGGTCTCCATTAGGTACGACGACGAGCGAAGCGAGGAGGAGTGTTAGGTAGAACTGCGAACCTACAGCGCGCGAGCCGAGCGAGCGAAGCGAGCGTGCCCCGGCAGCGGCCATCGAAGCGCCAGAACCGAACATATTTTTTAACTAATACTTACATATAGTAGGCAAAACTTACATTTTGTGTATTTTACTTTTATGATAAACAAGTTTGGACCTTATAATCACTATGTCAAGCAATATTATTACCTTTAACATTATGAGGTGTAATACATTATGATGTAAAAAGTTATGAATAATTTTTTTATGACTTTCGACAATTATGACCAGGAAAAATCGGAAATACAAATTATACCCTCAAATATTATGACAATCAATATTATGACTAACAATATTTATGACTAAAAACGTTATGGAATCTTAAAAACGGAACTAAAACTTTATGGAAGACAATATAGACCCGTATACAGCACTCTTAAGATTTCTTTACTGACGTTTGTACAGTCAAGGTTATAAATATAGATACGTTCAGAGCGTCAAAAATATGTACCACGACCTTATCACGGCGACATAAGATCGTGGCTACATATTTTTGAGGCTTTGGACGTATCTATGTTTATAACCTTGACTGAACAAATAAACGTTAAACATTAAGATTGGTAACAAATGATTAAAAAGCTATTCGATTGCTCTCAACTTGTTCCAAAAGACATACAACGAGTTATGTTGATATCATTTGCACTTTCTTCTTATGCGGGCTTAACATGCATGCACGAAATAAAATTTGACAGGTGCTAGGGAAATGAACACACGCTTCAGGTTTAAAATAAAAGTGTCTCGTCTTGACTTTTATTACCTTTTATTACTAAGCGACTATTGCGATTTTCACATTTTTATAGCGATTTTATAAAGACGAGACACTTTTATTTTAAACCTTAAGCGTTAAGTCTTACGTTAGACGTAATAAAATAAAAAACATAATCACTAAATTTCAAGTTCATAGGTCAATGAGAAGTTGAAAAATTCTTCGGAACAAAATTTTGTAAAAAAAATTACTTTGGTGTCTTCTCATTCCTTTGTTTTCCAATATTTTTTAAAACAAATAATACAGTATTTATCTACTCAACAAGTTATAAACGACAATATCCCACTCGATGGGGTAGGTAAAAAGTTTACGTATAGCCCCCTTAAAAATATTTAAAAATATTTTTTGACAAACTGTGTGGATTTAGGTCAACATGATGCTTATTGCGAAAATTTGAACACTGTAGCTCCAACTGTTTGGCTGTAAAACCTGTGTGACAGACATACAGACGGACACGTGAGAGTGACAGCAATAGGGTTCCAATTAGGGTAATGTTACTGCATAATTTGTTAGGAAATAATACTTGGACCCCTCGGGTACGGAACCCTAAAAATTTACCGAGAAAGCAAGATAAACACGTTAAGAAGACATCTCTAAGATGTGTGTTAGGGTGTTTCATTTTCCGAACTTTGTATTTTTTAATGATTTGGACGAAACCTTGGTCCTACTTATCTAAAAGACCATTGTTCAAAATTTCAATCAAATAGGTTAGTACTTAGTACAGAGAGAGCAAATTTTGACAACTTTTTAAATCCTTTTTATATTTAGGTCATTTTCAAATTTTGCGCAGAACGCTCTGTTACTATTTGTATTCCATTACCACTCCGTTACCACTCTGTTACCATGCATTATTACAAATATTACATAAATACTAAGCATATATTTTTTCGATTGCGATAATCAATAGTTATCTGTGGTATATAGCTGACTGGAAATCATTGATCATTTCACTCAAATAACCGCAGAAAATGGATAATGTAAACGGAAACAACGTTTTTTAGGTTGGGACAAGTTTACCTGCACAAAATTTGAAAATGACCCATTTATGCAATTTACCGAAGCCTTAACATACCGAAAAACCGGTGATGATGGTCGAAAGGATATTTAACGTAGGTCGACAGAAAAATTAGTTATTGTTTGATGTTAAAAAAAACCATCATTGAAAATTTGCTATCGGTAAAGTGCTCAATTTGTGCAACCTCTGAATTTTGTCCCATTAAATTTGACATTTAATTTTTTTACATTGCATAGACTCGGGGCGTAAGCAGTCTGCAAAAAATATGACACTTATTTTTTCCCATACAAATATGAAACACCCTAAATGTGTGTGTGTGTGCCAATTTTGACTGATTCAATCTTGCGATGACACTACACGAACATCCGTCAACTGATTTCCCTGTGCCTGGTTTATCCGACTGTACCTATGTAATAGGGTAGACTCAGGGTTCAGATTATACTGTGATGACACTGGGGACATATGGATCGCATAAATTTACATCTTAGAAAAGTAAACAGTATACTGGAAGATTTCCATTAGAATTTCAGTATAACATAAACCAGCGACCCACCCTCGCTTCGCTCCGGGTACTATTATGTACATAAATCTTCCGTGAAAAATTATCTAACTAATGGTGAAAATCACATTAAAATACGTTCGGTAGCTTGAAAGATCTAAGCGTACATACATACAAAGGGACAGATGGCGGGAAGCCATTTTTTATACTATGTAGTTTTTAGACTGGCGACTCGCCCCGCCTTCGCTATCGGATGAACGGTATGGCAACGCATAAAAAATGAACAAACAAATAAACATTGATTTTTATATTTATAATAAGTAGTGTCTTGCTATAATAAATAAGGTGCATGGTGCTAATAATCGTTAGTGCACCACCTATCCTCCTAAGGACCGCCATACAACTAAATTTTGGAGTGGAGTGAAGTGGAGTGGAGTGGAGTGGAGTGGAACATATTCCAAATAGAATAGAGACTATTTTCAAAATCAATAGTAAGTCATAAAAACAAAAGAAATTCCACTCTATCTCTTTTGCAATGGATATTTATTCCAATGGCCGTATTATGTACATTCTATTGTACAAGGGGCCTCAGGAGGCTGTAGGACAGTAAATGCAGAAAACAGCCAACTGACGTGAAGTCGAAAAGCAGATGGCTGTTTTCTGCATAACGCTATCCGTTTCCCCTGATGACGTTATTTTAAAATTCCCCAATTAGTATGAATGATATAGTAACACGCGTAGTAACATTAATAAATAAGGTAAAATTACGTGATATAATTAATAACTAATAAAATTGGTTGCGGTGGACTGAATCACTTTTGTTCAATGATTCATGCGCTTAGGCATATGCGCCGGAGCATAAAAATTACATGAAATTTTTTGGTAAAAAACAACGTACACAAAAAACTCGATTTGTTTCTTGAAGAAGAAACATAAATTAATAGTGATTTAGTCGTACGTGTTTTGTTTACAATTGTTTTTAGAATTACATAAATCAAGATAATAAAGCGATTTTTAAGAGTTTTATTGCGTGTAATATGTTTTTGATAATGTTCCGACCAATTGACCCCTTTTTAGATCTCAATATAGTGATAAGACCTGAAAAAGTAACGGGAGTATGTATAAAAAGATGTGTTTTAATAATAATTACGCTAACAAACGTATAGAACAGAATAATTAACTAAATTTTATATATACCGATAGCATTAAAACTCTCGTATATTCTTTATTTTCCTTAGGATCTATAGAACTTGTGATTACTCTGCATTACTATTATAATTATTAATGCAAAAAAGTCACGTACAATACAATACAATTTAAACAGGTATCACAAACGATTGTATGGTATCAAGCGATAGGTATGGCGAATTGACCTCTAATCACGGTACCAAAATCGGAAACAAAAGAATAACAATATATTCAATAAATAAATGCAATCGTTTCTTATGCTACGCTGGAATTTACTACACCGACTCGTTATCTCAGAAACCTGGCAATAGAAAAAACAAGTGTCACAGTCATTCAACCTTACTGATAACGATGATAAGTACGTGATCTCAACTCCGCATTTGCTTGAGCGGCTGATCGTTCCCTAGGCACGTACCTATGAGGATCATTGAAGACCCAATAGTTAGGCTAAGGCCTCACTAGAGATGGCATGCTCATTTAATGGCTGGCACTAGAGATGGGCGATGGGATGAGACGTGGCGCGGGCGATGGGCGTCATAAGAAAGCTCATGTTCACTCAAAGGCCAACAATGGAGAGTGCTATGCTCGGAATATCTCTGCGTGATCCAATCAGAAATAGCCCTAAGAATTACTAGACTTAGTGGCAGTGGGCGGGGCACATCGCTCGCAGAACAGATGGCCGTTGGGGCCGAAGAGTTCTCGAGTGCCGTCCGCGTACCGGAAGACGCAGCGTGGGCAGACCTCCAACAAGGTAGACCGACGACGTGGTTAGTATGGAAGGAAACCGATGGATGCAAGCGGCGCAGGACCGGTACTTGTGGCAAACCTTGGGGGAGGCCTATGTACAGCAGAGGACATTTTGCAGCTGAAATGATGATGATGATGACTAGTGACGGACAAATACTCGAATGAGTAATCATAAAAACTGTTAACCTTGTAATTATCCGGTAGATTTGGTATATACGAGGTACATTTATCTGCAAATAAGGTATTTTACCCATCGCTATCCTTCCTCACATACTGGGCACTTTTATAGACTTGCTTCATATCCTGAACATTTCAATTACCTTATTCTCATCCCTTTCTCTTGAGTTACATACACTTAATGATAAGTGAGACAGAGCACCCTGAAGTTTTGTATTTAATTTTCCAGAGTAATAATATGCTACATGTTGCGATACAAGTTAAAAAACCACAGGCACTAGGTATATTGCAATAATTACGCCAGTCGCGACCCTTGATTATTCATTTAATATTGACATGGTAACTATAGAGCGGCCTGAAGCTTTTGTGCACAGAAGTGTTCTTTTCTTAAACAAATAGTTCATTTCCAAAAAAAGACATACCAATTAACAGTTTGAACTGTAAACAGTTGTTTAACTGTAATCCGTTTAAACAGTTGTAAAAACACTATTTGTTCGAAAAAACAATGTGCCGATAAGTTCCGAAATTGTCGGAAGAGACAAGTTGTGAAGCAGAGACAAAGAAGAGACAAGTGTAGCTATGACGCGACTCTTATTGTTGTTGGCAACACGGAGGGCACGCGGGCACGAGATCACCAACAGGGACTGACCAGATTAGAGATTCAACGTCTCAAAAGTTTTAGAGCGCAATGGACCAGAATCGATGGCGGAAGATTACCCCCATGTCAACTACCACCAACCACGATCATCAGATTCATCAGACCTGATGGATCGAATAAAGAAAAGGATGACGCGACTGTAGAAGCCACAAATGTACCTCAAAGCATGTTGCACCTTCAGAATGAAAGTGACCTAATCTAAAATGTTTAGATTTTGAATTAGGTCTCTATAACAATAATTTTATGACTCGAAGTAGAAAACTTAACATATTGTATTAGGTCACTTTCATTCTGAAGGTGAAGGTGAACAGTGTAGCCAATCTAAACTATCGGTGGTCTCTTGATTAGCATTTGTAATCGAATCAGCTAAAGAAAGAAAGAAGTAAAGGGCTTAGCGCTGAGATGCCAGTGTGTTTTCAGCCTAATAAATGCCTTTTGCTTCTATAGCATCGTAATCTACCGCTGCAGCTGTTAGTTGATGACATCTGCCTTAGTGCTTGCATCAGTTAACATTCTTCCATCTTCTAAACTCCAGGTTAGATTCTTTTGGTGGCAATTAGGTTAGTTAGAGTGCTTGCTCTGCCTACGAAGCTTCCTGTTCTTTGATACAAATAAATAAAACCAAGCATTCAGCTTCATTTTTTATATGCAATCAATGAAGCGAGAACGAATTCACATAGTTTTACTACCCGCAAGAAACTAGTATAAGTGCGTATGAAAACCTACTGTAATCTGGGTAAGTAATAATACATTTCGATGCTAGTGCGGAAAGTATGTCATTACTTCACGAGTACCGAGATATCTTGCCACGAGCCACAGGCGAGTGGCAAAACTCGGGACGAGTGAAGAATGACATTTCCGCACGTCTATCGAACGACGTTTTTTAACACAGTTGCGAAAAAACAAATCAATTTCAAACTCTGAGTCACTCATTTTATAAGCAACTTTTTGAAAACTTAAGATTGGTAAACAAATTCGTTGTAAGTTCGATCTCTCGCAGTGAACATTTTTGAAATTATGAAGAGGTGTTTTTTTTAGCTTTTATTCGACTAGAATAGATTTTGTTATTACTATTGAACCCACTTTAATGAAAGTTTTTTTTTCAAATGCATGTTCTATAAAACATGAACAATTGTAAATATAAAACATTGTACTACGAGTATTATTACCTAAGTATTGTTATTTACGATTATTTGTGTATCGTATATTTATAAAAACAATATCGAATGTTGCCTTTGGAAACTTAAAAAATGCTTGCAGTAAGAAAAAACGCATGGCTTAAAGGACATAGCATCCAGGCCATAATCATTAAAAAAAAAGAAAAAACGCCTCTTCATAATGTCAAAAATTTTGACAGGCGTTTCGGCAGCTATTCCATTCCATTCAGAAAACTTATTAAGAACGGTTTTTCAATATTCAATATTAAAAAATAAACGCGTTATAATGATGAAGAGGTAAGTAATAAAATATTAAATATATAAAACCAACTTTCCGCACGATATACAGCTGCGAAAAGTACCACTTTTTGAGCAAGTGTGTTAAAAAATAAGTTTATTTAAGTTATCTGTGTATAGTCAAACTGAAAAATAGTGAGGCCCGTTAAATAACAGTTGAAGGTGGATTTAATGTTACTTATGCATAATTTGTTAGTAAATGATGTTGATCTATTTTATTTTGTATTTGATCCAGTGGTTTTATTTTAATAAAATGCATTGGTAATTGTTTACCATGAATGACCTAACTATGACCTCAGACGTAGAAAGGTGGAAACCTAACTTTTACCTCACCAGCTCGAAAAAGCCTTCTTTGGCGCACAAAATCTGCGTGCAAAAGTCCACTAGCGTGTAACCTCTAGCGTGGAAAGGAATGGTGGTGCTGTGCGCGGAGGGGGCGCTGCGCGAGGGCGGCCACAACTTATGTGGCGCTCGTGTAATTGTTTTTCCAACACCAAGTGTTTTCCTCGCCACAGCGAGGAGAAACATTGTGTGTTTCGTACGACAGCAAAGTTATTTGGGTCACGAGGCCTTCAATCCGTCGTTGCGCTCGTGGTTCAAAATTACGCTCAGGTTCTATTTTTGAACCACGAGCGCAGCGTCAATTTTAGAATCCCTCGTTGTCTCGGGAATCAATACTGGCTCTCGCCAAATAATAACTTTGCAGCCTTGCATAACAAGTTACTATTTCATAGCGCAAATACATTTATAACGATATTAAAACCATTTATAAATTATCCAAAAATGTAATTAATTCAAATACAAATAATTTATTTAGTAAATTAGCCACATCTCGACTCTTACACGTCGGCAACATACAGAATCTACTAGAGCTTCGAAAACTATTATTTCTAAGTTTTTATATTTGGGTAGCACCGATTTTTGTCTAAAAACTCGGTAACGGGAATTCCAAATCTCTACACAATATCATTCCTAGTTCTCTCTCGGTATTTCTTCCCGTTTCTTGGCAAAAAAGTAGGGACAAAGCAACAATATAAAAGTACTTCCAGCGGGCTTAGCATGCATACACGAGAAAAATTTGACAGGTGCTAGGGAAATACATCTATTCCATATTCTAAAGTAAAACTTTACGCTTAATGTTTAAAATAGTCGCCTTGTAATAAAAGTCAGGACGAGACACTTTTATTTTATACCTTGCGTTAAGTCTTACGTTAGAATATGGAATAGATTAATTCATTTTCCTAGCACCTGTCAAATTTTATCTCGTCCATGTTAAGCCCGCAGAAACAATGAAGACATGTTGCTCATTGTAGTCATAGGGACTTTCAGAGTAGAAACAGACAGTGACGTCCGGATGATGAATGCTGAACTTATGTAAAGCGGTTACGTTTAGGTACTTATTAATAAATAATGTAGCTAACTTGTATAAAAACCAATACATGCTGCAGCGAACCTCAGTCTGCTTTCCTCACCGACTAAAGTGTACGTACAAGATAGTATTTAGGAATATAATTATATTTAAAAGAATAATCAACCGTCTTCAAAACAGGTGGTCTTCAATTCAACTGTATTTGTTTGTGAGTATGTTACGGAATATCTTCCCCAATTATAGACCAATTTTACTTAATTATTATGATAACGCGATTAGAGAATTTGTTCCTGATTCTTAGATGATTTGTATATAATGTAGAACTCATATCACCTAAATATTAGTTTAAGGCTAGATCAGTATGTGTCAAAATATTTTATTTATTTATTTATTTAGGAGAACCAACAGCTGTAACAGTTTAGATAGTAACTTAAATAAAGGTACAGAGCCAATTACAGGAACTCACAAATATATATAGTATAAGAAATATAAACTTTAGTGACGCGCACAACAGCGCCACAAACAACACAAAAACGCACACACATCAAAAACCCAAAAGAAATTAAAATAACCTTGCACATTCGTAACATAACATGCGCGACCCACCGGCTCGCTTAATTAGCTCGCAATCTGGAAATAGCTCATTCAAAACATATCTCAGTTAATTTACGCCTCACAGAAGGTAAATGACAGTTAAATATTTTATTCATACTTAATGACAACATTGTTTATTTTTTGATCAAATCCAATTCCATTAGATCTTATGATCATTATGAACAATAGCGGTTGATTTTACGTTATTCTATTGACTAAAAAGCGATATATTGTGTTTTAAGTTACTTTTAGCGTATCTGTATGAGTTTTCACGCACTTTATAGATAATCCTAGGTTGATCCATTGACAGTATTTCTATATTTCTCTAACTAGTCCACAGCGAATGAGACGCATTGAGAGGTTAAACTTAATATAGGCGCTTTTTTTGTTCCAGAAATGCAGAAGTTTAAGGATATAAAGAATTCGTGTTGCATAGAACATTAGACAGCATGACTGCCACGGAACATAAAGAAAAGGTCAGTAAAACGCACGCGCAGTATGTACCACTGGCAAATAGAAACCAGAGCCAGCATAGAACCCCAGTATAAATAAAGTTAAAGCAGTAAAGAAACTACGAACAAACGCTCGAAACGTCGCACTCACACAGACGCACGTCTCAACCATTCTTCTCGACGCGACACCCGCCACTGACGGCACTATCATGCATGCGTGGGCAACACGGTTTAAAACAGGTGATTTTAAACCAAATGTCGCTTGACCTTAAACTCCCATGGCAGATATCAAAAAATGGGCTTGTTTGAAACCGTGTAGCTCGCTTCAACCAAGGTCACTTGGTTTAAAACCATGTTTTCAAACCGTGTAGCACACGCATTAGGGGTCTCATTGAGACGTGCGTGAGTGCGATGTTTCGAACAATTGTTCGTAGTTTCTTTACTGCTTTAGCTATATTTATACTGTGATAGAACTATCACACTACATATTAAATTCCCCCGCTGCGCTGAGTTTGTGCTTGTTCGGGCTTATCTCAGAAGCTACTGTACGGGTTTTGATAAAATAATTTCGAATTGGTAATAAGGTTGCAATTGCTACAGTAGTGTTGTGTAAAATACTGCATTTTACCTTAGCAGGGCAGATTTCGCAACAAGAAATATAATAACCTAACCTTACCTCGAAAACTAAAACTCGACTGACGACTAGTATGACGCACCCTTACAATGTTTATATAGCTAATGACACTCGCACGGTTTTCACGAATCATATGTCACCCCGTTTATTAAAATCGGTCCAGTAGTTTAGGTGCTAGAGTGGAACATCCGATTTTCGGTCTCATACATACATACATACATTTTCATTTACGATAAGTATCCAGTCGCAGCAATTCACAATTTATTGTAGTCTAATCTAATTTAACCAACGTCATAAACTTTTGTATGTTGGCATTCTGGAACACAACTCAAAAACCAGATAAAGCTAACAATTAAACCTGACTACGAAAAATAAAAACTGTATTTCTGTGTTTTTTTTTTCGCTATTCATTTTATGCATAGCAAACGTCATGATAAATTTAATATGACGTCACATAGCGACACGTTCCGCGTGTCGCTATGTGACGTCATATTAAATTTATTTTTTGATTAACGAAGCCACGGACACATCATTTGTCGAAATGTATTAGATAGTCTAGGAGCTACAAGGGAACAGATAAACATATTAACAAACTAAGACTGTTAAAATCATAACCCTTCTTTTTTCACCATGCATGCCGCCGTTTAAAAAAACCTGACATAAATAAAATGATATAAGGGCTATAATATAAATCAAAAGTAGGTATAATCATATATACGACTACGTAACCACGTAGCTGCTTTTATTGATTATCTATTGTTATGTTTCAGATCATAACATCAAATAACCGATTCAATTAGATTCACTTTATTTGTAAACACCAGGTCATTGTGCCTGACACGAGCTGTAGAAACAATTAAGATTACTTTATTACTCAACCCTAGCTAGGAATCGTAGACAGACGTTACACGGTCAGTATTTCATCAAAACAGTCCGTCAATCTGGCTAAAATGACCGGAGATTGATCGTCTAACGGCCGCACTCAGAGACGTCAATTAGTTTCAAGTTTCATTAAAGTAGCTGCTGTCACTTTCTTTGCTATAGCAATAGAATAAAACGCAGCAACTTTAATGAAACTTAAAAATTAATTGACGTTTCTGAGTGCGGCAGTATCCCACGGACTGACAGACTGATGGTGCGGATTGATGGAAATCAAATATTTTAAATAGTTCCCTTCAATCCAGTGAATGATGAAAATACTGATCGGAAACTGATCGTGTAACCCACTCGTATCATTCTCGCGTCAGTCACCTAAACGGCGAACGCCACGTTTTATCAGTCTGATGTCAGTCTTGGATTGATCGTGTAACCGTTCAAATCATCCATCATTCTGTCGTCAGTCAAAGCTTGACCAGACTGACGGATTGATTTGATGAAATACTGAGCGTGTCACCTCTGTCATACAGTTAAACTCTTTCAATAAAAACTACTGCATTATAAAATGGTCCGCTTGTTGTCGAGGGGCAGAAAGAGAGTAAATAATTACGGCGTTTTTTTTAAACCCCCGATACAAAACGTTATGCTTAACGTGTGTGTCTGTGTATTTATGTGTCAATTATCTGTCGCATTGTAGCTCCAAAACGTGTGAACTGATATAGTTTTTTTATTTTATTTGAAAGGCTTAATAGAGTGTTCTTAGCTGTTTGGTGAAAATCCGTTGGACCAAGAGTCACGATCTTTGAAAGTGGAAGTCCCAGATTTATCGGTGTTTTTTTTATATTTAACTATCCCGTGTGTTGACGCTGTCCTTAGGATATGACAGAGGAGGAGGAGGTACGTTCCAAGTTTTAATAATAAGTTATGACTTTGTTTGTAAGTATTATTATTGTCCAGCAGTGGGACACTAAAGGCTCTATTATTATTATTAGCCTGGAATGTCCCACTGCTTCCACGTATCTTGATTGTGGGCAATTTCCCGCCAATCTTGTCGAAAGGTGTCAAGCTCGTCTCGCCATCTGCGGCGTAGTCTGCCGCGTCGACGTGTCCGGTCTTTTGGGACCCAATTCGAAATTATTTTTGCCCAAAGGTCATTAGGCATACGGCAGACGTGTCCAGCCCAGTTCCACTTGAGGATCGCAGCTGTTAAGGCTACGTCAGCTATTTGAGTTTTAGAGCGTATTACAGTATTAAGGCTCTAAGTGTTAAGAAAGATTAATTATCACTTTGTTAATTAACACGTATTAACAACACTTGTTTAATATACTACTTGTCTAATATAATCGTGTATTTCCCACGAAGTTACAAAAGATTGACACAAGACAGAGAAACAAACGAAAGATACACATTAAATATTAATTACAAATTTCTTATTTACTAGCTTTTGCCCGCGACTTCGTCCACGTAGTAGTTTATCGCGTTTCCTGCGGGAAATATCACAATTTCCGGGATTAAAAGTAGGTAGCCTATGTGTTAATCCGAGGTATAAAAAGCTTAATTACACCTTCCTAAATTTAGTCACTACAACGAGAGGGACGCCGCAATACATTGAATGAGATGGATATAATTCTCCATACGTATCTAACGTATCTCGTTAGTGACTAAATTTAGGAAGGTGAAATTAAGCCTTTTAGCCAACTCCATTCCAAATTTCATCCAAATCTGTCCAGCCGTTGCGGCGTGAAGGAGTAACAAACTAACACACGCAAACTTTTACATTTTATAATATTAGTGGGATTATGATTTGAAAAAATTGCAGAAGCTGCTAAAGATTTTTTGGTTCGATAATATTATATAAAAAAAAAAATTATATTATAAAAAAGCCGTGGTAGCCTAATGGTTTGACCTGCCAACTCTTAAGCAGAGGGTCGTGGGTTCGAACCCGGGCTCGCACTTCTAAGTTTTTCGGAATTTATGTGCGAAATATAATTTTTAAATTTACCATGAGCTTTTCGGTGAAGGAAACCATCGTGAGGAAACCTGCACACTCCTGCAAAACAATTTGACGGTGTGTGCGAAGTTCCCAATCCGCATTGGGCCCGCGTGGGAACTATAGCCCAAACCCTCTCATTGTGAGTGGAGGCCTGTGCCCAGCAGTGGGACGTATATAGGCTGGATTATTATTATTAATATTATATTACCAATGTGTGGTCCTCAATCTGGCCAATTCATCGATAAATTGAATTTAACTTAAAACTTCAATTTGATAATGAACTTGAAATTGACCTTAAATTTGAAATTGAATTTTTGCAGGCTGAGGACAGCTCGTCAGGCGAGGGGTTCAACCTGGAAGGCATCCTGTGCGAGTTAGGCAGCTTCGGCAAGTACCAGCTGCTGCTGCTGTTCCTCCTCGCCTTCCGGGACTCGTTCCTCGCCATGTGCAACTTCAACTACGTCTTCACCGCTGCGGAGGTGCCTTTCAGGTGGGTCGATGTTTAAAAGAAAGAAAAAATACACTCGACGTCAAAAAAATCATCATCATCAGCATCATCATTCATCAACATCATCATTTTAGCCGGAAGACGTCCACTGCTGGACATAGGCCTCCCCCAAGGTTTGCCACAAGGACCGGTCCTGCGCCGCTTGCATCCATCGGTTTCCCGCAATATTAACCACGTCGTCGGTCCACTTTTGTGGAGGTCTGCCCACGCTGCGTCTTCCAGTATGCGGACGCCACTTGAGAACTCTTCGGCCCCAACGGCCATCTGTTCTGCGAGAGTTAAATTATTTATTGTACTGAATATTAGTATCATTTGAAAGCACAATTAATGATAATGGCCCTTAAAAACACGAATCGTTCGATTCCTTTTAAATATGATCGCTAAATAAGTTAGGATTTATAACCTGCTTGAAGTCAACATTTCAAAAGGTACGATTTTTGACACCGAGTGTATGTACGTTTTCAAAACAATTCACGTATAATACAATAAGAAAATATTAAGACATAATCGTGTGGCCTCAAAAATATGTATAATGTAAAAAGTTTCATGTAGCTATCCAGAAGTACCCTGAACAAGGGATTTGTTCCTGGCTTGCCATCTTTCTAAATGGTCATATTCCATAGTCATCTTTTCTACCAAATGATGAGGTATGATGATGACGTACTTGGATGACCAATTAGGAAGATGATGAGTCAGAGAGGTCCTGCCACCCCTAAGTTCATCACCACCGTCTCGTTAAACGTGTTGTTGGCTTATTTAAACGTTTTACCTCAGTACCTACGCTCCGTGTTTTTATAAAACAATCCACGATTAACGTAAATACTTTTGTAAACTGAAACGTGACCAACTCAACAAAAAATATTTTCAAAGTAAATTGATTATTCCAGGAAACAGAGCACTACGCGAAACTTCGTCACGCGCTTCATACTATTCTATTCTTTAATTTTTAAGAAAAATATCAAGTCTTCGAAATATATTTTACCTGACGACGGACAGTATACTAATAATGTTCCTACTTTATACTGTCATGGCAAAAAACGTGACCAAATAGCAAGCCTACACATATTATATACCTAGGTATGACGGACAAACCTCTTTGTCTTTTCGTGTTGTCTATTTTACGCATGAACACGTGGAATACGAGTAAAACAAAAAATTTGAAACGGTCGTTCCAAATACAAAATGTGAGAATAAAAAAAAAATTACCTGATTTGAATTTGAATTTTATTACGATCGTGTGATGATTTTCATTTTTCATCTGCTAAACCTACCTACATTTTCACTGGAGGGACTTCGTTACTAGAAGAATTCCAGTATTAAAAAAAACTCCCGACAAAATCGGGATCAGAGCTCATAACTTTTAAACAGCTTAACGGATTATCATCAAACCAAGATAAGAACATTCTGGATTAAGTCCCATTTTTAATTTAAAAAAATCATAATCGGTCCATCTATTTAGGAGCTACGATGCCACACAAATACACTCGTCAAACTTATAACACCCCTCTTTTTTGCGTCGGGGGTTAAAAATAATCATCAATGAACGTGAACACACGTACAGGTTAAACAAAATGTTGTTGATAAATTCAATTGGACATTGACGCGGAAATAAACGAATATTGAACACGTCAATATTGACTATCCGTTTCCTATCCACCAGAGTACGTACGGTATCACCAACACCACACTTATGTTACAAGTTACAAATTGCAACTTCTAAACACACTGTCAATTTACAAACTAACATACATTTTCAGAATAAATATAAAACACTAGCGACCCGCCCTCGCTTCGCTCCATGTACCATATACATAAACCTTCCGTGAAAAATTAACTAACTGATGGTGAAAACCGCATTAAAATCTGTTGCATAGTTTGAAAGATCTAAGCGTACATACAGAGGGACAGATGACGGCAGGAAGCGACTTTGTTTTATATACCGTAGTGATGTTTTCGTCGGTCGCTTTATGTAGAAAGATTGTGTGAGATTGTGCCCTGAGATTAATTTAATACTTTATTTTATGCCAAACAGAAGGTATTTCAAAAACTACGTAAAACTACGTGCCGTGGCCATGACCTAAATGACCTTGTTAACCCCCGACGCAAAAAGAGGGGTGTTATAAGTCTGACGTGTGTATCTGTGTATCTGTGTATGTCTGTGGCATCGTAGCTCCTAAACGGATGGACCGATTTTGATTTAATTTTGTTTGTTAGCTAGGTGACTTAATCGAGAGTGTTCTTAGCTTGGTTTGATGAAAATCTGTTAAGAGTCATGAGTTCTGGAATTAGAAATACCAATTTTGTGGGGATTTTTAACTCGGTTAGATTAGTTTTCTTCTCCAAAATGCTTATTTTTAGAAGATCTCATATGTTTTACACATTTCATGAGCACAATTAATAAACACGTGTTTAATCTACACGTGTTAGCCCACACAAACGGTACTTGGCGGTGATATAATGAACAATTAATTATTAATTGTGGCCTGCGCGAGCTGTAAATTTCATACTGTACAACTATGAGTTATTACGTGTTTTATTTCGATGATATACTTAATGTTCAATGTTTACAATTGTTACACCATTGAATAGAAAACTTGGAATTTCTTAAAGATTTCATCCGTCCATCGATTACGTTTCAATTCTATTCAAATCCATACAAACATTGTTATAAAGGGCGTTATACAACGGTTATCCTTATTCTTGCGACCATCCTTATTGTTCTGCATAAAGGACATCTTCCCAAACACTGGTTAGAATCTGGGAAGCCGACGGATGCGAGTACTTGGGGAGTGTCTATCTCCATAAGGGCCTGAGCAAACCGGCGGAGCGCAGAGCAGATCACTTTAAATTTATCAATGTTTATTCTTCCCTATTTTAATTACAATAAGGTATAAATTTAGAGCCGCAGCCGCAGAGTAGAAATCACCCGTGATGCTCCGAGGTCGGTCTCAGAGTATTCAAATTTATACCTTAATGTAATTAAAATAGAAAAGAATATACATTGATAAATTTAAAATGATCTGCGCTGCGCTCCACCGGTTTGCGCAGGCCCTTATCCTACGGCCACGCTTCGGGGATTCGGGCGAAGGTTCGTGTCTCTTTCTTTCTCTGCGATAATGAAAAAGAGGCTAACGCGAACTTTTGCCGAATCTTCGAAGTGTGGCCATAGGGTAAGTAGATTTTTAGGCTGATTCACTGTAACTTGCATGCGTTAATTTAGTTCTGGATCAATGACTCGACAGTTTTACCACTACATTTAAAAACCACAACCTTCAATTGAATTAATATTTGCGTTTATTTACGTATTTCACCAGCCTGTTGCTTTTTGTTATTTTGTTTTATTTTCCTTTTTTTCACTATTGCTGTTTCGCGTTTTGTCTGTCACTTTAAATATATTTTTGTGTCACCTTTCGTGTTCTCACCGAGCAGTCTCAACGGAAGACCAGCGTTGGCTTTACAGCCAGCACAAGTAGAGTTGGGACCGTTTCACGCCAACTGTGCTGTGTAAATTAATGTAATTTTAATTTCTTACTGTGTTCGTTGTTGTGAATAAATGTTTTCTTCTTCTTCTTATTTTCACCGTATATTTTCAGATGTGTAGTGCCCGAGTGCGACGCTTTGGACTCAAATTTCAACGCGTCCTGGGCGCACTTCGCGTTACCGAACAATTCAAACACATGCTATAGAATGGCGCCTTACACGGGCCCACATTACAACACGTCGCTGCACAGCACGCCATGGAACGCGTCCAACGAGTGCATTCCGGAGCGATTCGAGATCGACAAGGCGGTCGGCTGCGATCACGTTATCTATGAAAATTATAATACTGTAGCAGCTGAGGTAAGTTGATACAAGTATATTATTACCAGGGCTTCTATTGCCTTTTGTCTTTAAGTACTTAAAAGCCGCGTTACAAATAAACAAACCTCATAAATATACAAAGAACAGAGAAAGGAATGGAGTTAACGTAACTGGGCGTTTTCCAAAAAAAGGTACGCATTTAACGTCACGAAAATTAACAAACAAAACAAGACAAATGGTGATATCTTAGACAAAACTTATGTAGCAAGTGCAACTATATTACTAACAGGCGAGGATTTAATCTGCTTCGGTTATTGAATTTGAGATACCGCCTATTGGCGTGTGAGGGCGGTAAATAAATTTATGACTAATATTCGTGACGTAATGGAAACGATTACCGTTGTTAATTATAGACCTTAACTATGCGTACTTTTTTTGGAAAACGCCCAACTACGAACTTCTATTTTCAAAGTAGGGCTCCTGTGCGTATAAGATGAGGTTTAGTCAAAACAAACTCATTATACCTATGATAAACTGTCAGATACCGCTCGGTCGCACGCACGTGCGCCCGCGCAGGCTCCATGACTTGCAAGCACATCATTACAGCATGTTTACTGTAGTTAGTTTACCAGTATTGTCGTTTATATGTTTGTTTACCTACTACGATCAGTAACATACGCAATTTAGTGTCACTTCTCTAATACCGAGAAAAGAGTTTTTTGGGGTTCCGTACCAAAATGGTAAAAAGGAACCCTTATGGTGAGACTTCCTTATCTGTCTGTATGTCACAGCAGTTTTTCTCAGCAACTACACAAGCTATCAACTTGAAATTTGGCATAGTTGTATAACTTGTTTGCCCGCATCTGTTTTTAGAAGAAAAAAAAATGAAATTAATTTTATAAATAACTGAAAAGGGGTCTTTCCCCCCCCCCCCTTATCTCCGAAGTAATTACTTAATTTTACGGGAAAAATACAACATAAAACGAAGTATTCAAAATGTATAGTTTTCGAGAAATTAACAAAAAACTTTTTAAGATCTGTACTAAAATTTAGGCAAGTCAATGAATTTGCATACAATTAAAGTACATAAAAAGATATATTTTTGAAGTACGGATTTAAATACGGAACCCTCGGTGCGCGAGCCTGCCTCGCACTTGACCGGTTATTTTTATTTGAAGTTGCGCTTAAAACCCAACTGCCGATCAGTATGACGCACCCTTATAATTTTTATTCTAGCCTATCACACTCGCACGTTTTTGACGGATCTAATGACGCCCCATTTATTAAAATCGGTCCAATAGTTTAGTAGCTAGAGTGGAACATCTGATTTTAGGTCACATACATACATACATACATACATACATACATAGACTGTTAAAATCATTGGCCTTTTTTTGGCTTTGCTCAGTTGGTCAAAAACAGTTAGAAATAGCGTCCACAAGAGAATTGAAGTACAATAACACACACAACTACCCAATACAGAGACACTAATGGTTGAAATCGGTCAGTACATCATCGTCATCATGAATTGTATGTTATTTAAAATTGACTCGAAGGATTGTTGACACACAGCAGTGCACGTGCCGAAACGGTCACTGCCAGGGCCGGCCAAGTTCGAGGCTCGACTTTGTCAGCTAATTCCCACGATACAATGGTTCGCCAGGCCATGACGTCAGGGTTTATTGTAGAATAACGAACAGAGCGTATTAAATAAAAGAGATAACTTTACTAGATCTACACCATTTCGTGACTACATTCTTTCTGTGTGTATTTTTCTGTCCTTTGCTGCTATGTTATTCTGTTAACACATCGTCGTTCAGTTCTACTCAGTCGATGAATAGCCGGCGAATTCACGTCGTCCGTTAAGGTGGGTAAATGACATTCAACTGCCTGCACATTCATTTAGTCGCTGGTTTCACAGACGACCAGCTGTGAAATGTCGTAAGAGAGATACATAAAACCCAACAAAACCTCACCGTATCGTGAAAAAGATATCGTGAGAACTAACTTGTCCATTGCAAACCTAAGATGGTATACAGTTCTTTTTTAACATGATGTTTTGTTTCAGTTCGACCTTGGCTGCGAGTCGTGGAAGCGGACCATGATTGGCACCGTCCACAACATTGGGCTCATCATCTCCTTCGTTCTCTCTGGCTTCATCTCCGACAGGTAGGTACCCAGCTAAAACCTTTCAGTCTAGCATTTGTAGACTCACATGACAATCCGTGGTGATGATTATCTTTAATACCTTACTGACATAGCATGTGAATTATTCTCCTACCGGCTTTGACTGAGCTGTTTCAACGACAAACCGTATAACTAAAGTCAGTTATCTACCTCTTCCTGATGCTTAATATTTTCACTAGAGCACGAGCGACTTATTTAAGTGAATTAACAGCCAGGTTACAATAGTCACAAAGAGCAAAATGGTGACACGCGTCCGCAAATACCTTCCCAACTGCACGTACGAGATAATAATTATGTAGAGTAGAACTTGACAGATTCGTAATTTTTCTCTTTTCTAGTAGATATTTAAAAGTCCTATCCACGGTCCTATCGTCTGAATACCTTTTGTACAAAAAAAACCTAATTGTCAAGTTAATGTTGTAAACGAAAATACTAAAGAAACAAAAACAATATTTTAAAGAATAGCATTGTTGAATGTGGCTCAGTTATCGTACAGTCAGCTACAAATAGATAGGAGCAGCGAAAGTGGTCAAATATATCGCATCTTTATTGCTTTAGGAATAAGGATGTGTTGCGATATATTTGACCATTGTGACTGCTCCTATCTATTTGATGCTGACTGTACAGTACAGTAGTATTTTACATTCACGACCTCTCGCTCGCTACTCAAATTGACGCTATGGTTGCGTCAATATTTGTAAAATTATGCAATGACTTTTAAAGACCTTGTAAAAATATGGTAAAGGCATAACAATTCTACTTTACCAAAATTTGCCTGAATAAGACATTAATGCTTTAGATCTATGGTAACGTTTGTCGCTTTGGTTTCAGATACGGGCGCAAGGTAATAATCGTGGCCACTCCACTGCTGGTCAGTGTTGTGGGCATCATCAAGTCCTTCTCGGTGAACTACTGGATGCTGCTGGCTCTGGAGTTCATTGAGGCTGCCTTTGGCTATGGCAACGCTTCCATGGTGCTATGTAAGTAACCGTTTGACTATTAAGGAGCGACCACACCGCTACTCAAAATACCGTCACCGTATTTTGAGCAGCGGTGTGGTTGCTCCTTTATTTCTTACTGAAAGACACACTTGATGATAAATATAAATTAATTGCAAGGGATTTGACGTGAATTTTGTACTTTTTACACGCTTCTATTAAACTTCGCAATGTTTTTGTTTGTTGCTAATTGGTATGCTTAGTGAACTTTAAGCCAGTTTTCAATATTTGAATGGACTGAAATTTCATATGTCTATATCACCCAATGCTATAAGTAAGTCTGAGAGCTAATTGGTAATCTGAAGATGGAGTAGGAAAGTGGCAACAGGATCCCTGCTATACTTGACTAGACGTAGATCCACCGAATCTGAACTGGGCACTTAGCCAAGATGCCCAACGCTAACTAGCGTTTCTATTCGTTTAGTTTTTAAACCAATCGAGTCATTGGTAGATCACGTGATACGAAGAGTCACGTGATCTACCAGTGACGCGATTGGTTTAAAAACGAAACGAATAGAAACGCTAGTTAGCGATGGGCATTTTGGCTAAGGGCTCTGGTTAGTTTGGTCTCGATAAGCTGCTGATCACCCTGAAAAACTTTGTCACAAAAATGTTTTTGACACAAACTTTTACCTTCAAATATAGAATTACAATTTTAGACAACAATCAAAATAAAATAACTACTGAAATAATTCTAATCTACCATCAACTCTCGTTTCCAGCGTTAGAAACCGTCAGTCAGAACGGGCGCGTAGTCTACTCCTGTACGTGGGACATCCTCTCCAGTCTTGGCAGCGCCTGCTTCGGTCTTATAGCCTACAAGGTGCCATATTGGCGTAACCTACTTCGCGCCATCTACGCTCCACTTCTGATCGTCGTCTTCTATATATTCCTGGTGGATGAAGGTGTTCGCTGGTTATTAGCTCACAACAAGAAAGACGAAGCCATCAGGGTCCTCAACAAAGTAGCAAAGATCAACAACGTTACACTATCCAATAAATCTAAAGCAATGATGACTGCTATTACGGTGGACAATAGTACAAAAGATGAGGTAAGATGTTTCAGCACTATTTCATGAAGTGGTTTTGCTAGAATGGCTAGATATTTTTTAGCCAAATAAACTACTTATATCTATATCCAACTTGTACCTCTTTCTCGTGTTCTTGTTCTCTTTCGTGTTGTATTTCTTGTCCTTGCTGTATGTGGTGTTCAATAAATGTAAGTTATAAGTTACCTGATTAAACCAAAACATACGAGTGTACGAGTACTACATTTTACAATGCCTACCAATCATCATCATCATTATCATTATCAGCCGCAATATAAGCCTACCAATATCTACAATAAAATATTTTTACTTACGTAGGTAATTTGCATTATATATACGCCAATACTCTATTTTACGTTAAGTTTATTTCATGGCAATATCAACCTAGTAAGTCAAGAATATTTCGCGCCCACCTGAACCCTATCGCATTGAAATACATTGTCAAACCACACCACTTGAATTTTAATGTTGCGGCATTTAAAACATCACCCTTATTGCGACCACATTCTACGATGTACGCACGTGTATTTCCTCGACTATCGTGGACTATTGACGTAATTTCTTCTCGCGACTTGGTTATATATGTCATGGTTATATCCTCCTGAGGCCTTAAGTCCTACATAAAGGACAATTGTCAAAATGACTTTTAATTTTTGTTGACTGACATAAGATTCTGTTTCGAACTAGCGAAAATTTGACATAGGCCTCAGGAGGATATATTGGCTGAACACGGTCAGCACCATTCCATATATTTTTTATTCAATTTCAGGATGACAGCACCCCTCGTCTGAACACAAAACACTTAATGCTCGCGTTGCGCTCTCGCACCATGATATTAAGAGTGGTGCTAATGGCCGCGTGCTATGCTAGCGTCACATTTGTCTACACTAGCGCCATTATCTACTCCACGGAGCTGATCGGCAACAAGTACCTCAATTATGCAGCCATGCAGCTGGTGGCTGTGCCCACGCGCATCATCACTGCCTTGACGCTTAACCGCTTCGGCCGAAAGGCGCCCATCTGTTTCGCATACACGTTGTGCGGGATCTTTTTCATCGCTTCTGCGTTAGTCGCTAAATGTAAGTTTCTTTGTTTTACTTGTACCTGCAATTTTGGCCGCGTTGTTTGTTGCTATTCCCTTGAGAACTGTTCGATTTTTTGATACATAAAATATCCTATATCTGTCTCTGGGTATCTTGGTAACAAATTTCACATAAATCAGTTAATGCATCAAACTGTGAAGGCGGAATGAAAAAAACAAATAATCTCAGTTAATTAAACATTTATATAGGTTTCTGGTCTCAAATAGCTCCAATATTAAACCCCTTTTAAATTTACTATATTGACGTCGTTCTTGATAGAGAATGGTGCTATTATTTATTTAATATAATTATCGTATCTTATAACTGTCGTAATGATTTACTTTTTATTTAGATTTACTTATAAAAATCGTGGTTATAAAAAAATATATGAAAAGCAAGTCAAAATTAGAATCGCATTATCATCGATCTCACAATTAAAAAAAAATCTTTTCGTAACTTTAAATCTTAATTGTTCTATTTTCAGCGCTCTGGTGGGTGTCCATCGTGCTGTATCTCCTGGGCAAGATGTGCAACAGCTACGGCATGTTCTCCATCCACGTGGTGGGGCTGGAGGTGTTCCCCACCACCACCCGCAACTGCCTCTCCAACGTCGCAATGACTATCGGCCGCATCGGCACTGTACTGGCCCCCCAAGTACCCTTGCTGGTAAGTAACGCTTCCCTTTCCCTATCCCTTTCCAACTAGTTTGTATTGATAGAGATGCACTGTGCCAGTAAATACAAGATGGATTAGCCATTCTGATTGAGTACCAGCAGAACACAGTGTATTTGGGGAAAATTACAAAAATCTAAGTCAAGATCTCGCCGGGTCTCTTTGATATGACTAATTTTTCTCAGGCGTTAGATATTTATTTGAACGATAGACTTCTCGGCTAACTCCCAGCATGCGGAAGTCCCACTGGTCTGTGTTCATGGACTTTTTGTGGCGTTAATAAATTTGTGTTGGCAGTCAGTTTTGCCGGACTTAATACTTATTAATGCTTAATACTTACGGCCGCACTCAGAGACGTCAATTAAGTTTTAAGTTTCATTAAAGTAGCTGCTGTCACTTTCTTTGCTATAGCGATAGAATAAGATGCAGCAACTTTAATGAAACTTAAAAATTAATTGTCGTCTCTGAGTGCGGCAATTAGTAACTTATATGCTATGCAACTGACTTGTAAATTTTATTTTCCAGCAAAAGTACATGACTGGTCTGCCCATCATCGTATTTGGGTTGGTGGCGTTTGTGCCAGCTAGCTTGGCGTTGCTGCTGCCTGACACCAGCCGTGCTGCTCTGCCAGACGACGTGAAGCAGGCAGAGAAGCTTGACCAGGCAGCCGAGACCGCTAAAGTGTGAGGGAGAGGGACTTTCTGTGGTGCTGTTGCGCTAAGGCTTAAGCTTAAGGTTGGAAGCTATGAAGTGACGACAAAACATGATGTACAATACCGTAACGTGACTGATGCATGTTGAAGTTAGCTCTCAGTGCATCCCTTTCTTTTAATACTTTAGACAGAACCTCGCTTAGGGGTAAGTTATTCTTGTATCAGTCATGTTAGGGCCTCTTATATATTACGCAAAAAACCCTGAAGTGGTCAATTCAGTTCAAGATTTCAGTTCAGGCCGTTATGTCTTACTGTCATAGAAATAGTAGGGGAGCCCACAATGCTAAATATGGATTTATTGGAGCGTCGTGGGGACATAAGTATTGGATTTTGAAGATTAGATGGTATAAATAAAAAAGGTTATATACCTATATAGTACTTCGGCTTGTGGATATCTTCCCCGTTATCCTTGAATTATTAGAGGTGACTTTTGTTTTTGCAAGTGGATGACCCTCACACTCCCGTCACGCTCAATTCGTCAGATTATTAAAATGCAAACCTTTCAGCATTAAGTACCCACCATGCCTTAATCTGACGCGCACGAGTACTTAAAAAAAGAAAATAAAATGGCACGCGGCTTTATACGTGGCTTAGGTATGGTGGAGGTGCCAAACAGAGTGCAGGTATCCCTCCATATTATATTAATCTGCTGCGCGTTAATACCCAAAATCCTCTTGGGCTCCCCTACTAAAAGAAAAATCTTGTAAACAAAGCTAAAATTACTAATATTTCCACTGACATGCGTTTGGGTAGAGTTATTTGTAGTTAGTTTGTCATTTAATTGGGGTTGTTGAAACCTCGTTAAGTATTTTCACTAAGACGCGGTCCACCACTTAATTTTGTGATGTAGCATTGCAAAAATGTACATCAAATTATAAAGTAAGACGGGTCTTTGTATTGAAAACTCTATTAAAGAGACCGTGTTATAAACTGTCAAAATCTGTCAGACAATAAATGGGACAAATGTATTATGTCCCCTGTACATTCGATTCCTTGGCAGGTTTTACCAGTTTCGGCTTCAGTATCCCAACTGGTTCGGGTAAAACTAAGCCCATATAGGCTCAAACGAAGACTTTACAAATCTGTGCTGTGGATAAATTATTCTGTGATCGTGGACATAAATCGATAAACTATTCGAAGTTATCGGAAGTGACAACTTGATTATCTGAATTCAGTACAAATCATCAGTGTGTTAGATTATATAAGTGGAGTTATTAACCGAATAAGGTTGTCATTGTTAATAATATTATTGTTATGGCATTTATATAACCATTGTTTGTGTGATTTTAATACTATCCAAGACTCTATCTCACTTTATTTTAAGCCTTATTACGTCCATATTATTGAAAAGCAGATATAATCGTTTCACAAGAGCTGGCACGAAAGGAACGAACGAAACAGATGTCATCTATAATTGTGTGAGTGCCGTCCCCTCAAAACGGTATTCGAATTTCAAACTGAAAACCTGTATTTATTTTAACCATGTTAACTTTCATTCTCTTGTTTGATCCATTCGTGTCAACTTTTGTGAAACCTACTAAAACAAAGTGGAATAGAGGCCTGCCGTTGATATTGAATACAATCGTATTCCGTGAAAGAGAGCGAAGAAAAAATGTAATAGCAATTAGGTGTGCGTATCGAAGCGTGGCTAAAGGCTGCTCAGTCACAAAAGATGATTGTGTTTTTGCCCTTCAGCGGAAACTGCGTAAGCAGATTACTTACACATTTTCAACAGAAGCAGCAAAAACCGTACCTATCTGCTGAAGACATGGTGGCATAATTTAGATGGTTAGGCACTTCAAGTACTTTAAAGTCATAAAAATACTATATACCAATGATAATGATTCTGGAATCTTGAGTGGCTGAGCGTTGTGATGATTTCGCTACCGCGCAGCATCATTTAGAAAAAAAGTTCCTGAACAAAAATGTGCCTTATGAAAAAAAACAATATGTATCTTAGTAAGCTACTTTACAGTTTACTCTTGAATCACCGACACTCATTTCATAGAACGTTTTACTTCGCCGAATTTTCATTTCATCGACAGGTACCTATTTAATTTTTTTATGGTCACAGGTCTAACGTTATGTAACCTACGTAACCCACGCTTCAGATAACCTGAAAACTAAAGTTTTAGCAGAAATTAGCTTTCGATGAAATGAATTTCAGTGATACGACACATTCGATGAAATGAGTTAAAAATTAAATTAAAACAAAATTATAATTTCACGTGATTGTGTGTGTGTAACAATTTCTTAACTTATTAATAATTACGAGGTCTTTTTAATTAATATTGATTAAAAGTATTAGGATTTAAAACTTATGGCCAGTGCGGCTTAAATGTGTCTAAAGTTACTTTTACAAAAAAGTCGTGTCAACTTTCAAAGTAAATGTTTGTTGATAAATTTTTAAGTAAGATTTTGGCAATTTATTTTATAGGAGTACTAATTTCGTTAGACACTACTTAAGCTTTTTTTAGAAATATACTTGGCATTTTGCGCTGCGCAGTAGCAAAATAACCGCAAACACTTTTAGATTCACTACTATTTATATAGTACTTTTTGCTATATTTTTGTACTTTTGACCTGTTTGTAACGGTTGATTTTTGGTATGAATACCGAGATGGCCATAAATGTATTCATACTAAATCATGTTTAATGTAAGTTTTGTATTATGAAATTGTTTATTTTTGCTATGTTATATTTGCTCACCAAATGCTCACGTATTTATATATACTCCAATATACCTACAGTATAATTTGATTCAACGGTTTGTGTGATTAGTGCGTTTTGTGATTGTTTAATGTTAATATTTAAAGATGAATCTCGTCATCACTAGTTTAAGGAAATAATTTGTGAGAGAATATGTAATTATTTGAACTCGATTTGTTTAAAATTAAGGACAGGTTTGAAATAACGTATCTCTAAGTGTCTAAACACATCAATGCATTAAAAACAGGATTATATCGAGGATTGTAAAGCTGTTAATGTGTATATGAAATGCAGTAATTATCCTCCCTATTAAATCTAGTCCGACTTTTACAATTTTCGCAATTTTCTTAGGATTTTCATGAAAAATATTATACGACTATTTAGAAAAAAATAAAAAAGGGAATACGTATAAACCTAGTTCAAGGTGTATTAAAACGAATGAGACTATACTTGTCTTATTTCTTAAAGGCCCGAAACAATAATTCTACTTGAAATGTAGGCAAATACCAGGACACTTGACAATTCGCTTAATTGTACTACTTAATTACTTTTTAAACGCCAATGACAATCGATAAGCGGCACGAATCCAAGATGCATTACGCTAACTGGCGTTTCTATTCGTTTCGTTTTTAAACCAATCGCGTCACTGGTAGATCACATCATACGAAGAGTCACATGATCTACCAGTGACGCGATTGGTTTAAAAACGAAGCGAATAGAAACGCTAGTTAGCGTAATGCATCTTGGCTGGGCTCCAACAAGCGGCGAGCGGCAATAAACAAATGTATAGAGTTGTATGAAGCATGCCACGAGTCGCTCCCGCATCGTCCATGAGCGTTAGACGACAAAATTATTGAGGGCGAGAAACGAATGCTCGTTAACGAACCAAACATTTTTTTCGAACAATGCTTGCGTTACAACGGCCTTACTGACCAAAGCACGTGCTCGCGTGCTAACCTAGTTTAGTTAGCGTCCTAACTACCAAAAAATTCGATGATTCTTTACGGATACATACTGTCAACCATAACGGATATATGATCCGTCATTGGCGTTTAAAAATAAAAAAGTTTTCTTAAGTAAAAGTAGCTCGCAAATTATATGACAGATTGAGAACCTTCTCATTAACCAACGCTATGCTAAAAGTATTGTTAAGTGTACATATTTTTGCCATCATAATGTTATTTATTAGAAATATTTAATACACCAATTGTGAAGACTATGTCTTTGTTTTATTGTTTTCGATAAAAAGGTAAGTCGATAGATATAGGCAATTTCCTAGTTATCTAAAGAATTATGATAAGGTGGTTTTATTTTTTATTAAATTACATTTTATTGCATCTGTCTGCGCGTTCAGATATGCTATCGGCATATATTTAGTAGAGAATCTTTTTTGCCAGCTTATTATTTCTCACTATTTCCTACCTACTTAGGTAAGTAGTATAGGGGTCATTCCACGAGCGTTTCAACCGCCGTCAGTCCCTTGATCGCAATAAAGTCGTTTATGTAGCTATGGATGCCATTTTCGTTTATTTTATAGAGTACACTGACTTCCACAAAATAACCAAAAACGGCATCCAAAGCTACAGAAATTTCGACTTTAATGCGATCAAGGGACTGACGGCGGTTGAAACGCTCGTGGATCACAAATAATTATTTGTGTGTCTTTCTATTTGACGAAATAGTATAAATGATTAATCTTAATTTTCTGGAAATTGCCCAAGAAGTAGTTTTTAACGAAATCTATGCAAATGGCTTAACCGCTGAACCGGATTTGATGTTGCGTTGGTATGAAGATAGCTTAAAGCCGGGAAAAAACACACTATTAGGTACTATAAAATAAAATATTATTGTCAAAAAATATTTTACTATTTTACATAAAGGCAACAATTAGATCTAGTGAGAGCGGTAGGATGTTAGCCAGCGGCCTTGGCCTTGGGTTTCCGGCCGATGGCTTCTGCCTCGGCCAGGGTGTCAGGCATCCTCGTCCCCAGAGTCTCCGGCTGCGTGAGCACCAGGAGACCAGCCAGCACGCCCATGGAGCCAAACATGGCTGAGGGCAGGCCTACCCAGAAGTCCATCTGGAACAATTACCCAAAAGTTTATAAATAGAAAAGCGGTAAAAAAAGGCAGTGCCAACTTTTAGCGGTTAGATAGAAATCTCACTTTACATTAATATTTTATTATACTACACTTCCTGGGCCTGACCTCGACTTTGCGCGACTGGCTAAGCGGCGAATTTTCTAATACATTGCGTGTAACGTTAATTAACCGCTGCGCGTGGAGCATCTCCGCTATGCAATGAAGAGAGAATTTGCTCGCGATACCGCTGCTCAAAGTAGTGTGGCCATATTTGTCACGAATCTTACCAGAGGTGGAGTGAGCGGCGCAGTGATTGATCCGATGCGTCCAATCATAGATGAGAAGGCCAGCAGCGTGTGCCGGAACTGCGTCGGGTACAGCTCCGACGTGAACAGGTACAGCGACGTGAACACCACCGAGATGCCGAACTTGCCCACCAGGAACAGCACGAGCCCAAGGGTTTCTAATTCTGAAAGTAGTGAATTATGAAGGATTTTACTTCTCATTTTCGCTTTATAATATAATCCACCGCTTCCTAGATTCCTCGGGACATAATAATAATACGCAAATATTGTAACTTATAAAAGTTTTCAGATTATGTATCAATAACTGCTTGTGGTCAGGTAAACCTCATGACCTTTTTTTCCTATACATATAACGAGTACATATAGCTGCTTGACCAATTCTCAACAGGAAAGATTCGTAACTGGACAGATCTTAAAATTTCCGCTCGGACATTGTTTTCTTTTTTATAAATAAATAAATATCAGGGGACAATCTCACACAAATTGACCTAGTCCCAAACTAAGCTCTAGGCTTGTATTATGGGTTATCAGGCAACGATATACATATTTATATAGAGAAATACATACATAAATATATATAAAACATGCATGACTTAGGAACAAATAATTGCGCTCATCACACAACTATTTGCCCATACCGGGATTCGAACTCGGGACCGCTAGCTTCGTAGGCATGGTCACTACCAACTAGGCTAACCGCGTCGTCAAATTAATTTACGCGCGTGTTTTGTTTCTAATGATCACTAAAAAGTCACAGTACACTTACCATCAGTGTCGATAAAAGCAAAAATGAGGTTGCAAGCAGCACTGAGGAAGAATCCGATAGCAAGAGTGGCTTTGCGGCCGATTCGGTTCAGAATCAGGACAGCCGTGAAGAAGCCAGGGACCTCGATGGCGCAGACGGCCATGTAGTTGGCGTACATGTTGCCGGAGAGCCCGGTGGAGTTGATGGACAGCCCGTAGTACACGAACGTGGTGGTGATCCACCAGATGGGCGTCGTACACACACGTCGCAGCAGCACGGGGGACTTCCAGATTGTTCGTAGCAGACCGTCTGAACTGCTGCTAGTCTGCAAATTAAAATACACTTTGTACTTAATCATTTGAGGGTGAATTTCAGGGCGTTTTAACCGCCGTCATTAGTGTCACCAAATATATTGACGAAATCAATGACACTAATGACGAATGAGCAACTTCTGATGCTGATAGAAACTACATCCCCGGTTCTGCTTTTATTTACATCAAGAGTTGCTGGTAAGTGTCATTGATTTCGTCAATATATTAGGTGACACTAATGACGGCGGTTGAAACGCCCTGAAATTCACCCTTGAATGTCTTTGACGTTTAATGCTACAAAATTATTTATACTTTACATGCAAAGGAAGAAAACTATAGTTAGGTTAAGTTCGAAGTTTACAATGCCTTTGTGATAATTTTATTTTAAAACACTAATACTATTTTGTTTTGACAAGGCAAGCGCCAATATAAAAAAATACTTAATCAGAGGTACTTAGATAACATTAAAAAATAAATAATTTTTTTTAAAGCTACAAGTATACATACTAATCAAATAAACGGTGTTCCTTCTTTTCCCATAATGTCGTTTGTCCTAAAATCATTTGCCGAACAAATTCTAGTCATAACTTCGGTAGTCATCATTTTTGAAATCCTAAAAGTTTGACGACGACGTGTGCAGGGAGGAGGAGTGTTAGGTTTATCTGCGACAATTTAGGACAGATCTGCTGGCATTGTAATAGGATTCTGGCAGAAACTCGACTTAATGGAACTGCGAGCATTATAGAAAGTTATCATTAGGATAAATGATCATTAGGAACAAAAACATTATGTCAAGAGAAAATAGGTCGATAAACATTATATCAAGTAATCATTAGGACAAACGATCATTATTACCATGAACGTTATGGCAAGTGAAATTAGGATTTCAAACGTTATGGGAAAACATAGGGAGCCCAAATAAACTGCTTCTTCTTAGCGTTTAGATGGCAAGCCAGATAAAGTTGACTAATATTCAGCCACTACAACCATTTATTACTTTCATTATAAGAGTTGCAAGACCCTTAAGGCCACCTGATGGTAAATCCGTCAGTTGGCCTGTGTGTACATTGGCCTTGTTCATGTCATAAAGAAAAAACTTTTTAATAAATGAATTATTACATTTAACATTCTCTTAACTTACATTGTTGCCTCTAAATGATCATCAATCATCATAAGTACGTATTTATATTTTTCACCGTAAAGAAATCAAAAGTGTTCATTCAGATACAGTACCTCATTCTCTGGAGGCGGAGGAGGCGTCATCAAAGCCTGCATGGCCTTTTCACTTATTTCCTTTTTATTGACTTTCGCCACCTTCTCCAACACAACCCTCGCCTCCGTGAACATCTCCTTGGATAGCAGCCAGCGCACGCTCTCAGAGAGGATCCAGTAGTAAAGGACGATGAGAAAGCAGGGGATGTGAAGAGTCATGATGAGGTAGCGCCAGGGTTGCACTAGCCAGGCCAGACCACCCAGTATAACTTGACCCACAGCAAACATGGACGAGCAAGTGGCGCTCGTCACCACTCTGTATTTTGGACCGACCAGCTCAGCCGCTGAAAATTTACCAATATTTCAATGACGGCTATCGCGCATCACTTTTTTCACTAGATGGCGCCTCCGAACCGTGAAGTCTTTTTGACAGTTGATATAAAAATCATAAACTTGAATATATTAAAATAATCAATGTGTATATGTCAAGTAAAGAAAGTAAATTTTTACCCGACTACGGCGAAATAAAGGAAGGGTAATTTACGTCATAAATATTCTAAAATTTTGCTAATGGGAATACATTCCACCCTACTCATTAGTCAACGTTTTAAATAGGTAATCACTTGTGTACCCTTTTCGGCTTACACACTTAGGGCCGTATTAATAAACTCATCTCAACTCTGATCCCCGTCACAAGATGCGTCAAAAATGACAGTTTTCTATGGTTTGACGTTTACTTTGACGTATCTCGAGACGAGGATCAGAGTTGAGATGAGTTTATTAATACGGCCCTTAGTATGGCATTATTGGCAGTTCAAACCCGACTATTAAGCGATTAAGTGCAAAAGTCATCACTTATTTAAGACGTTGATACAATGGGTGCTTTGCGAAATAATTGTATAAATTTACCAAAAATATAAGCTGAACTGAAGGTGCCGGCTCCCAAGGTGGTCTGCAGCAGCTGGAAGGCGAGGTACATGGGGTAGTTGACGGAGAAGGCGCGGATGAGGCCGAAGAGCGCCAGATTGAACACGCTGATGATCAGCGCCACTCTGCGCCCGTACTTGTCCGAGACGTAGCCTGTGATTGGGAGAACGAGCAGGGTTCCCACACTGGACAAAGTACCGGCTAGAGCACGCATCCATTCCTGGCATCCCAGATCGAACTGAAAATAATACAGGTTAAATCAGTGTGGAATACAGTGAATTATGCTTTGAAAGAACTTGAGAAGAAAATTGGACTAGGGCAATAAATCCTTGTGAAACTTACATCATAGACGACGGAATTGGTCCTGTCATAGACGTATCCCTCGCACTCTTGCGTCACACCCTGGTTAAAGATATTGGCAGGGCAGTAATCTAGGGAGCCCGTTCCCCCAGCAGGGGAATACCGCTCGCAACTGGCGGGGCCAGATCCAGCAGACGCTGGAGGAACTGCGTTGAGAATCCATTCCGGGTCGTACGTGTGTAGCCCAGTTGTGGATTCACCGCACTCAGGAATCACACATCTGGAAAAAAAAGTGTAAAGAAACTATGATTTTGGTTTCTTTTTAGGCAAAATACATACATCAGCGCTAAATTTACACATCTTTGATGTAAATCTTTTAATCTAATGCCACAGCGTGCCTAACATGCAACACAATAAAGTGACAGCACGAATAAAAAGTTGCTAGAGTAATTAAACATCATGCTTAACTTAGGGCCTGTGTATACACTAGCATTTCTAGCCCTTAGACCCCCGGTCAAAAACGCTAGGTGTGCACAGGCTCTTAATAGATTTGAACGATTTATTTCATTACTCTAGCAATACCGGATAAAATCGCTTAGTAATAAAGGTAATAAAAGTGATGACGAAACACTTTTATTTTAAACCTCAAGCTTTCAGTCTTATACCCGTAAGTCCCGTAACAGACGCTGGAACTTGGTCCGGGCCGGATAACGGATTTGGTTCGCTCAGAACCAGATCTGCCCGTAGAGTAGAGATCTGAACCTGTCTGTAGAGTAGTATTCGGACCAAATCGGCCTATATAGTCCACAGACTGCTGTACACACGGCCGGATCTGGTTCGAAGCGAACCAAATCCGTCGTCCGGCCCGGACCAAGTTCGAGCGTCTGTTGCGGGTATTACGGCAGAATACGGAATAGTGTGTACAGGCTCTAAGCGCATTATATTTAATTACTCTAGCAACTTTTTATTCGTGCTGTTACTTTATTCTTGTGATGCATATTAGGCTCGCAGGAGGTAGGTAGTACACATTGTCACCAACAATTTCGCCTTACATGTCAGTAAAAAACAAGATTGCAGAACTTTTTATTTAGTTGCAAGCAAATTTTTTTTTTGTTTATTTCTTCATATCGCGCGTGCTAAATACGATAATAATATAATCAACCTTGTCCATAATCTATTCAGATAGATAATTCGTTTCGACTGTAGCTGGCTTGGAACCAATTTAAATATTATTATTATAAAATTAATCTCTTAATCGGTATTGATAATTTAGATTACTGGTTACAAATTGTATGTTGCATCTGTATAACCATAAAATGCTTGTGATATAATCGTCAACGCTAGCAGAAATCAAAATGATTGAAACGTTTATAAAACTTACTACGCTAATTCCTTTGCAACCTGTGTCAAGTTAAAAATGTCGCGTTACGGAATATCACTTAAAAGGCTCCTTAGCCCTAGTCACCAAAAGCGAGTAATAATACTTGACAAAAAGAGATACGTAAAGAAAAGTAGATATAAATATATTGAGTCTAAAGTTATAATATTAGCGAAAGAGGTATGTTTGGACCGGTGCACCTGGCGTTCTATAGTCTGTTCCATTAGGAGACAGGTGTGAAAGTATGTATGTATTTATGTCTAAAGTTATAATCTGACAGGGTGTTTTCGGTTTTTTCATAGCATGGAGAAGGCCACCTAATGATCTTTGAGGCCCATGGACATTTGTAATGTCAAGATCAGAAACGCGTACTAATGTCGGATTTCACCAAACACTTAACAGACGATTAGAGTGTTGTCAAAATGTAAGAACTAACAGTCGATTAACAATTAACATCGTTTGATGAAATTGGTACTAAGTACAACACTCTAACCGTCTGTTAAGGGGTTGGTGAAATCCGACATTTTTTATTTAACATTGTTTGGTGAAAATGGTACTTATGTCGAATTTTACCTACAACTTAATAGACGATTAGAGTGTTAACAGCTGCCAAAATGTATTAATTAACAGCCGATTAACATTTGACATTACTTAGCCTTTTAAATAAGTATCAAAGTTATGGCAGCAGGTTGCATAAATATAAAATAGAAGTAACTTATACTTATCGCATCCTTGCTAACTACATACATAATTATATTCAGAAGCATACACAAAAGATGGAATGGAAGAAGATGGTAGAAGAAACCTACCTGTGTGGTATAGCGGCAGCGGAGAAGATATACTCGCTCATAAACGCAGACATGATGATGGGGATGGAAACCAGGAGGAGATTGGTCAGCTGGAAGCGGCCGAACTGTCCCAACTCGTTTATCAACACCCAGTCCAGGTTTATTTCGGGGCGTGCTTCTGGTGTGTCGGGTCTACCAGGCCTAGGGCCAGGCCCGCTAAATCTGGGACCTGGGTCTAGAGGACCAGGCTTTTCCATCCTATTTTGTGGCTCGACGACCGGGCTGTCTCCCGCTGCTCTTTCTTCATCCATGACTTTTGTAGCAGCAGCGTCGTCGGCCGCGGCCTCTGTTGGAATGGCGTTCTGGTCGCCTGATAAAGCGGATATTGTATAATAGTCAATTGTTTATCGTGTCGAATTCTGATGCGGTGAAGATTGGCTGAAGGAATTACATACTAGCTACTTAGAGTGGGTTTCCTAATTATTGCGAGATATAACAAGAAATGAGGTCCGCTGAAGAATCAAAGATATTGGCATAAATCAGCAATTTGCAGATCCCAAGTGCAGTGGGCGAGGCACAATGGTCGTAGGACTGATGGTCGTTGGGGCGAATTTGACAGGTGCTAGGGAAATGAATACATCCATTAAGACTTCACGCTTAGTATTTATAAAATAAAAGTGTCTCGTCCTTTATTACGTTTTATTACTAAGCGACTACCTATTGCGATTTTCACATTTTTATAGCGAGTTTATCAAGACGGGACACTTTTTATTTTATACCTTAAGCGTTAAATCTTACGTTATAATATGTAATAGATGTATTTATTTCCCTAGCACCTGTCAAATTTTATCTCGTGCTTGCATGCTAGGTGTAGAAAAAAGAGTGCATAGAATTCTGAAAGATCTGCTGCGGTGGCGAATGGAAAGACAGTTGCTGGCACTGAAAAGAAACTTGGTCATATTTTCGTCGTTCAAAAATAAACAGTACATGCCGTTATTAATTAGACGCTCTAGCCTATTAAGGTTAATCTTTAACGGTAGTTTTGGTAACGTTAGTATAAGTACAGTCAACATTAAATAGATAGTAGCAGCCAAAATGGCCAAATATATCGCAACACATCCTTATTCCTATAGTAATAAAGGTGTGTTCCGATATATTTGGCCACTTTCGCTGTTCCTATCTATTTGATGCTGACTGTACGACACCCTCGGTGTCCGAATCTAACTCCCACTTAACTGGTTTTATTTTAATTATAAACGAACGTAAACAGAAACTTTTCTTTATTATTTTAATCAGCACGTGCGTATTTCCTTAATTATGTTGTTAGCTAGCATACTACTCCTTATCTCTTATCGCGTTCCTTTAAGAGCTAATTTCCCAAAACCCAGATTATGACAATTCGGTTATCAATGTAAGTTTCGATATAAATCGATAATAGTAAACATTATTTTAATGATAATGATGAATATTACTGAAACTTATGTTAAACAGCTGTATTTGATGTATACTTGACCTGAATTCCGCTCTCAACAAAATTATTTATACAGTTAATTCATTCGCAATAATTAAGAAGTCACAACTCTTTGCTGCGATAAAAAAAACGTAAACGTAATGTAAAGTAAAAAGCACGCGTGTTTAATATGCTACATTATGACTGTAAAGACGCTGCAATAAGGGCCACTTTACGAGAAACAGTGTTGAAAACACATTTATTTTGAATTTAAAAAGATTCCCTTAAAACATTAAAAGTAATAACTGCAGTGTAAATGAGCGCTGATGCTAATGCTAGAGTTTTCATGTTGGTATGTGTAGATGTTTTATTTATTCCACACTAGAACCTGTTCGCCCCAACGGCCATCAGTTCTACCCGCTGAGTTATTTAGCAGAAAACCGACTGTCGTTTGCTTTTTTCTTACTGTCGTGTTTTATATGTCGCAGAGTTTTGTGATTCGGTTAAAAGATAGGGGGATGGAGGGACGCTGAGTTTGTCTTCTAAATACCGTTCGTGTGGGTTGTGGGATACGCTGCCCTGCTAAGGTAAAAGGCAGTTTTTTACACAAAACTACTGTTACAATTGCAACCTCATAACTGGGTAATAAGGTTGTAATTGCTACAGTAGTTTCGTATAAAAAACTGCCTTTTACCTTAGCAGGGCAGTACGGAAGATCCTCTTTTGTTGCAGGGCAGAGTAATTTTAGGAATGTATAATTTTGCGATTACCAACATTACGCGGTGTATGTTGTGTGACCGTTAGAACGTGTAGGCACCTCTGCATACAGGATGTTACAAAAATACCCGTAAAGCAGAAAGGGGGTGAAATAGTACCTTGTAAAGAGTCCGTTGACAATGTATGTATGTAACCTTAGCATGACTTTATGAGATGACAGCTTACTAGGGTTGCATTATTTTTGGCTTTGATTTTTAACGGGTTATTTTGTAACACGTTGTATAATAGATGAGTTGGATATCGACGGGGTTTCATACATATTGCCTTTAGAACTGCTCTTTAATTGTGCTCTTTCTATCCTCAGCATAGCCGTCACACCAGCCAGCCCCACATATATAGCCCTACTTTTGGACTAAGAATTATTATTTTTAGGCTCCTCGATAAGTTTGCGCTTGACACCATGCGGCCATGTAAGTATAAGTATAATAATATATCCTGATATCTGACGCTAGTATACATTCTAGTGGCTCTTGAATTGCATACACCTAGAGATTTTAACTTCTAAAAAAAGGATGTTATTAATTGATAACACCACCAATTATTATTGAAGTATGTTAAAAAAACATAATACAAACAAATATAAGAAGTGAAGCTGATTTCTGTACATTTATGAAATAAAATATTAAATAAATAAAAGATTTTATTAATAAAAAATCAAACCGTTTATTTACTGGTTATTCTTAAAATAATGATGAAGTGAAAAGGCTAATTATTAATACTAAAAATAGAGTACAAAAAGGCTAAATGGATGTGAATATTATTATATATATTTATTTAAAGCGTCTACAGAATTTAAATGTTAAGAAGATAATCTATATAAAATATTTGATATGTATTGTGATTTTGATACCTAAGAAGTAGCCAATTTATTTTGTTCAAAGAGAAAATTGATATTTTTTATAAGTAAAACAGTTGTATTTTACTTTTATTAAGTTTGTTATGTGAAGTGTCATGAAGATATTATACTGTTAATACTGTTAAGAAAAGGCATACAGAGAATATATTTTTTAAGCATGTTGATTTTTTATAAAACATTTATAAACATAACTTTTTAGGGATTTTGGAAAAAGTAATGCTATAATTAATTATCTAAACACTTGATTATATTTTTGTTACAGTGTTCCCCATGGCTGTTACTATTAGCACCAAACATGGGGCAAGTTGTAACAGCGGAGTTTGAAAATAAAAATGCTCATAATTAAAAAAAAATTACAACTAGCACCCCGCTCCCCTACTGTTATGATGTACAATCACCACACGGGATTGTTGAGCCACCATAATACCCTGTCATAATGACAACGTCAAGTCACTCAAAAGAAATTACGTCAAAATTTTCTGTAGACTTTCTGTGAGAGGGTTCTATAGTGGCTCAACAATCCCGTGTGGTGACTGTACGATATGACACCCTTACCCTTACTTCGCACGCACATTAACCGCCACTATGGACTTAATTATGGCCTTAAAAAAAGGGTTTATTTAATTGTTAAACATGCAATAAAAATAATCTAAAGGTTATTTTACGATTATACGATATTTCATACTTTGCGGAGTAGTGTATCTGTTACGAAGTAAGGTAATCTGTGACTAAGCGACTATTATCGATTTTCACATTTTTATAGCGATTCTATCAAAACGAGACACTTTTATTTTAAGCCTTAAGCGTTAAGTCTTACGTTAGAATTTGGAATAGATTAGATAGTATTAATTTACCTAGCCCTGTAAAATTTTATCTCCTGCATGCATGCTAGGGGGCCAGCGCGCTGGTGCCACTTCGTCGCGCCATTACGCTATAAGTCAATGGTTCCTTACCTCCTTAAAATTATTGATTTAACACCAAATGAAATTTTGTTTCCAAAAAAAATGCTCACTAAATCTTTAATTATTTCTTATAAGTACCTAGGCTTCCTCCCAGAACTCTCACTTCGGCTATGAAAGAAATGAAATGAAATGGAGTTATTTATTTGCAATAACATACACAGGTGTTGTAAATATATATATATATATGTATGTACATATAGATAGTTATATATTATGCAAGTACATTGACATATAAATATTTCATTGAAATTAGTATGTGTATGTATGTATGAGAAGGTACGTCATTATTGCTACTTATGGTTGTAATACAATAACAAGTTTAACATTAGAAAAACTAAATGAATAATTTCGTAAATCGATTGCTTAGAAACCTTGATACGAGTAGTTTTTAAGTTTATTAATATTTCGAAAAACGCGGAAAAAATCTACTATAAATCTGACATTTCGTGGATACCTCGTTATACCAAGGCCACCATAATGAATACGAAATTGGTTATGGTCGTAAGTTCTATAATAGTGTGTGACAGAGCCTTCAGTCTCTTCACTCGCCTGCACAAGGCACCGTGTTAGTTTTAATATTATCAGTGATACGATAGTAATATTCTGAGTTATTTATTTAAAGTAAAGAACCTCAGTGTAAAAAATTGACAAACTCTCGGATTGGGACAGACAGACAGGTGCTTGAAACACAACACCCCTCCTTTCTGACAAAGGGATTAAAAAGCTGTGGTAGACTAGTGGTTTTAGCACGCGCTTTTCTAGCCGAGAGTCGTTGGTTCAAGTTTCTGAGCCGAGTTTCTGAGTTGAGTGAGTTTAGTATTACCTCGCTTACTTCTACTAATGGTGCTTCTCCTATTAGCGAAGGTTGGCAATCGTCATTTAATTTATAACACACTAAAACCACATTTTTGTTAAGTTCAAATTCTACTTTAACCATTTTATCTCTATACAAATTTTTATTTTTTAAACCATTTCTGACCCTGTCCCAAGTAGTCACCTGTTTACCATCAGGCGGGCCGTACCATTGTTTGCCACCATCGGGGTTTGAAATAAAAGAGTGCATTCTTCCAAAGCGTTATCGCGTTATTTGCGTAAACATGACTCCTTACCCATGTTTAGAAGCATCTGTGTAAATATGTAAAGTAGTTTCTCAAGACAGTTGAAACGGTTGAAACATCAAGGTTTTACCACAACATCAGTGGTGATACAATATCTACATCTTGAGCGATGTCTCAACCATCTGTGCAATTGGCGTCGATGGTGATTATGGAGCCTCGGTCGCCGGTCTCTTTGGGTGCCATGGCAACCTTCGGCCGGTTCCAATGCTGGCAGTATGCCCTGGCAATGCTGCCAGTACTGTTCACTTCTATGAGCAACATTAACTACGTGTTCGCTGCTGCTGCAGTAGATGCTAGGTGAGTGTTATAAGATGGGACTGTTACACTAAAACCTTACAAAAAACCCGCTATGCGAAGCGAAGCGCAGCATTAGCTGAATACGCTCTTTTTACCACATGTCATGTCGTTTTTTGTTTGAAAAAGTGGTAATAATTCTTTCTTTCTTTCTTTCTTTCTATTCTCCGGTTTTATAAAAATCGCTAGAGCTATTACTTTTTCAAGTGAAGACTAGAAATGCCAAGCGCGAGTGTGAAGTAGGGTCACTTGGGCCGGCTCGTGTGGGGTCCCTTTCTCATCGGTACACTCAAGGATTGCCTTGTATTCACTCAGCAGTGGGTGATTATGGGTTGATTGAAGAAAAAGAAAGGATAACATGGACCACCATGTTATCCTTTCTTCGGATCCGTCCGGATCACTGGTAGTGATCCGGACGGACTTTGCACATGGTCCTACCGCTTAGCCAGCATTAATAAAACACTACTTATATTGCCTGCTTTAGGTGCCTAGTGCCCCAATGCGAGATCTCAAGCCCATCTCCAACTCCTCCTCCCTGGTGGCCTTCAGGGGTCGACCAGCGCTGCATCCAGCCGGTCCTCGCTACCAGCACTGGAGCCAGCAGCATCAACTGCACCGGGCACTTCGCCAACCAGAGCAAGGAGTGCCATGAGTGGGTTTATGGCTCAGACAACTCTATAGTGGCTGAAGTATGTTACATTATATGTAACTGTGTGCTATAAAGCTACCACCGCTGAGTCGATCCCCTTACATGAACTCATCTCCGTTTATCGGGGTAATGACAATGTAGAATAAGGACTCAACTGGCTCGATTATGGGCCTCCCTCATCCAACCGCTCTCAGCAAACCTCCTCACTCGTCCTCAGTAACAAACATTCAGCATCAAAGGCAGACAAAGGCTATAATGGTCTACTAGTATTTTTAATTTCAAGTCATTCAATAATGGAATATAGTTGACTTTTAAGCTTTGGACTAAATATCTTTTCCTACCCTTGTGCATTTACTTATTTGTATGAAATCAATGTATAAACTTAATTGTTCCAGTTCAACTTGGCATGTCAGGAATGGAAGAGGACGTTGGTGGGGACCATCCACAACGTCGGAGTCATGATCTCCATGCCCTTGATGGGGTTTGTTTCTGACAGGTAACAAGTTCCTCACAATCTACATATTGTTACCATGCCAAATAAATAAATAAATAAATAAAAAACTTTAATAAAAACTTTAAATATGATAAAGCGATGTCAATGTAATATTGTTGGGTAAATATGAGATAATTTGATGATGGAACTGGAAGATGAAAACAGGATGTCTCCTGTACTTATAAATATTATAGCTGATGACTGCGCAAAAAAAAGCACAGCATAAAAGCTTGTGAATTGAAATAAAAGCTACTAACACACATACATATAAATTTATTTTTAGAGTTTGTTTCAAATATTTGTTTTAAGGTGGGGTCGTCGCAAATCCATCATAGCCAGCTGCCTGGGGCTCTCGATCGGGGCGTTCAAGACCCTCACCGCTGGCCCTGGGTGGACTGGATATCCTCTATACTTGTTCTTGGAGATGCTGGAGGCTGCTCTAGTTACTGGGATCTATACCACGAGTTTCGTGCTGAGTAAGAATATTAGCTCATGAAACTTGCCAAATTTCAGTCAGAGAAGGGTATAGAGCTATGAGGGTCATATATGTAATATCTGTCCTTTTCATTACACAGTTTTTGACAGCGCATAAATCTACGACCTCTGCTATATGTAAAGAAGAAAAAGAACTAAAAGAAAATAAAAGTATACATAACACAACTAAAAAAAAAAAACTGTAGAACATTCTTGAACTTACGAGTATGACTAAAACATGGCCACTTAGCTTTATGTCAGGTTTTCAGGGCGTAAAGCGTCGGTAAGTAACTAGTTTCAAAAATGACCACTTATTTAAGATGTTGACTGTACTTACTTAGTACCTATAAACTTGATCATCAAATTTTTTGTTGCAGTGCTGGAGCTAGTAGGTAAGGATAAGCGCATCATTAGCTCCATGGCGCTGGGTATCATGATTTCTTTAGGAGAACTGCTTCTGACTCTGATCGTATGGCTGGTACCTTACTGGCGCCACTTCCAGCTCTTCCTGTACTGCCCTGCCGTCATCTTCCTAACCTACATCTTCCTATTAGAAGAGAGCCTTCGCTGGCTGGTTGTCAATGAAAAGAATGAAAAAGCACTGATGCTGGTAGAAAAGATAGCCAAGTGGAACGGTTTAGCATTGTCCAAGAAGATGATTGACGCTATTAAGAGTTCTAGGGTTGCGTTTGATGCTGATGTCGAAGTGGAAAAGGAAAAGTTTCGTCCAAAATTATTGTTTTCTTCTGGAATGTTGTTGAAAAGGTATATCTTCTTTCTGAGATCGCATTTTTTTTTGTTTATTAGCAATGTTAAAATTTAAATAGTAAGCAATATAATATAATATTAAAATATGTGTGAATATCGCAAAAGTTTAAAATAATCTTAAATAGTAAGGTCATCCATACAATGGATGAAAAACAAATAATAATTCGAAAGTTATAAACCTCGACTCGCGATTAGTATGTCTTAATTACCTTTATATTTTTATAGCTGAAATGACACTAGTAATTTTTCCCGAATCATATGAAACCCCATTTATTAAAATCAGTCTAGCTAGTAGTTTAGGCACTAGAGTCATCCAATGTTTGATAACATATGTACATACATAGACTGTTCAAATTATTACCCTTATTTTGCATTCCAGCAGTCGAGTAAACATATGAAACTGCTGGATCAAATACAAACTATTTACAAATTAATAAACTTCTTTGAATACAGTATGGTCCATCTCAGGGGTCGGCAAACCGCGGCTCGCGAGCCGCATGCGGCTCTGGTCAGTTGCGGCTCTTCAAGATCCCCTCAAAAAAAAATTATACAGTGAAAAACCTGAAACAAAAAGCTACGACTCTTTGAGCTTCCGAAAAGTCGATATTTTTCCGCTCTGGCTCTGTCTAAAAAGTTTGGCGATCCCTGGTCTATCCCAAGTAGGCGGTGTTGTGTGTCAATTTAATGAAACTTTGTTGTTTATAAAAATTCTTCTTTCTTTCCAGATTACTGGTCTGTTCATGGTGGTGGTTCACCGCTGCCTTCGTCTACTACGGGCTGCTGATCAACTCTGTGAGCCTCCCCGGCAACAAAATTGTCAACTTCGCGCTCTCGACTCTCGCCACTCTCGTCGGAGAGTTCGTCGCCGCCTTCCTATTGAACAAGTTGGGCAGAAAATACACCTTGTTGGGAGGATTCCTGTTTTGTGGAACCTCCTGTGTGGCTGAGGCTTTTGTTCCTACAGGTCAATTGAAATGATTCATATTGAAATTGTGATTTTTATTACTCCTAATGCATCGTTAGCCCGAAATATCGTTTATCTTAAACTAATTTATCATGTAAATAGTAGGGTTTCGGTAATACTAAAGTAAAAGGTACGCAGGTTGTAAAGTACCTGTTTAAATAAATAAATACACACAACCACCTAAGAGATATTGTTTTAGTACGTACGTTTTTATCAAGAGTGAATCAAACCGTTTGCTTTAGCTAACGCTACAGTTTATGTTGATATAATCTGTTTCAGGAGCCAAAACGGAGCTCATAGTGATCTTCCTGATGGGAAAGATGTGCATATCGGTGTGCTTCAACGCAATATACGTGTACACGTCAGAGCTGGTCCCGACGAGTGCTCGAGGGTGCCTAGTGGGCGCCTGTTCAATGGTCGCTCGAGTCGGTTCAGTGCTCGCGCCACTGACTCCACTTCTGGTAAGTCCTGAATAACTGCCGAAGGAAAGTTTAACTATTATTTTAAGCGGCCATTAAACGGTAAAGTTCAGACTATATTCCAAGTGGCAGATAGTAGGACTTCCGCTATCTACTAATACTATGAAATGGAACATCACGTAATTCATCATCATCATTATCAGCCGCAAGACGTCCACTGCTGGACAAAGGCCTAATAATAAGACGTAATTAATTGTGAGTTAATAAAAAGCTTGTAAAACGACGTCTACTGCCGCCACTGCCGTACATTCCTATAATCTTCACCAGGTCATCAGTCGACCTCGTAGGGATCTACCCAATCTACATAATCCAGGCAACTTAATAAATGTCGTATTACAGGGTCAGTGGTGGGCCCAACTGCCAACTCTGCTCTTCGGCAGCGCTGCGCTGGCGGCGGCGTGCCTGACGCTCACCACGCCGGAGACCTTGCGACGAGACCTGCCTGATACCATCGCGCAGGCAAACACCATGCACCGCAAGAAACACTTCGGCACGTAAACAAGTTTACTCTAAATTTGAACCTATTTCTACTAATTAATATGATTCAAATTGCATTACAGCGACGCGGCGCCATGCTGCTATAGTGCGGTTTCGTCTTAACCCCGTAGATCGACGAATCGCTGCGACGACGTTTGAGGCAATTTCTAAGCTTTCTCCCTCGCTCACTACTAACCACCATCGCAGCTGCCATCTCTTTTAAAATCATGACCAATCCGTTAAAAATGCTGTATCATTACTTAGGTTTGAGTGATGAGTCCAGGCCCCCTAGCATGCAAGCACGAGATAAAATTTGACAGGTGCTAGGGAAATGAATACATGTATTCCATATTCTAACGTAAGACTTAACGCTTAATGTTTAAAATAAGTCCCGTCTTGATAAAACCGCTATGAAAAAGTGAAAATCGCAATAGTCGCTAAGTACCTAATAAAAGGTAATAAAAGTCAGGACGAGACCCTTTTATTTTAAACCTTAAGCGTTAAGTCTTACGTTAGAATATGGATATTATATTATATTCATTTCCCTAGCACCTGTCAAATTTTATCTCGTCCACGCATTTTAAGCCCGCAGAAGGTCCTAGCCAAGATGCAAAATGTATGAAATTGACATAAGCGGCTGACGCGACTGATCGTTAGCTAACAATCCTACACATTTTGACAGTTTTCGAAAAGCGCTAAAGTTAGCGTTTATGCATGTCGGCGAGGTCACCTGTCATTACGACAGAGTTCTACGCCGGTGCTCGATTGCATTTCCTTGACAGTACTTGTCAACAAAACTTAGTCGTTAGGTTGTGAACTATGCAATTATGAAAATTGACTAGAATCATTATTGTATTGTCATCAGCGAACAATAAAATTGTGTCTCGTTATGTACACGCTACGATTTAAGTTTAATTCGTGATACAATTGCGGTGCGAGTTATTTCGCGTATAAATCACATTATACATTATTTTATTTTGCTTAGACAATTTTATACCAGCGGACCTTACCCGACGTTCCCGTATGCACGTTGTTGCACGTTTATAAAAACTACCCATTTAGTAGATTATTTCGCATTATCAAAATCGTCTTCGGAGAGTAAGAAGCTCCAAGAAAATACCTTGCTGTGCTATGTTAGCGCGCAGAAAAAATCATACATTTTATTATTTTTCACCATGAGTTTTGATCAATTTCAAGCGTTTGTGTGATATTTCTTTCACACCAATATATCGATTCCCTAATCAATTTATAAACGACATGAAATCGCTCGGTAACTCGTATATAATCTGTGAACGAAGCCCTTCAAAAAAAGGAAAGGAACCTTTGTGCACGTCTTTTTTTAACACATTATTAAAGCCATAAATAAGAAAAGGTCAAACATGTCTTCGGTTGCTATTTTTTTCATGTGCAATTGTAATTCGTGTACGCACGTTTTGATTACATATTTTGTTTATTTACGTGCTCGGAAAGTCGGAAATGGCAGCCATATCCTATTTCATTATATCAATTAAATTTTATTTAAATCTAATTCGATTCAGGGTGTTGGTAATTGTACAGAAAATACATTATTTATTTTAAATACGTATTTTATTTATTAAACTAAATCTCCTAAACATTAAAATATTAACATTACAATCACAATTTACGTTTCTTGATAAAATCGATTTTAAATACAACAGTATCTGTTCATGTGCGACTAAAATTACAGTATAAATTATTTTAACGACTACGTATGTACACAAAAATATGAAATACTACTATGTTTATATACAAATAATAATATAAGTTATTACACAGAATGGAGACGATAGAATAGAGCAGGAAAATAACTTCGATGGTAAAAATATATTTACTTAGTAATTAATTAGACGCCGTTAATTTAAAACTCTAGCTGCGGTCTTAACATACAAGCACGAGATAAAATTTTAAAGGTGCTAGGGAAATTAATACATCTATTCCATATTCTAACGTAAGCCTTAAAATAAGTGTCTCGTTCTGGCTTTTATTACCTTTTATTACGAAGCAATTTTATCAAGACGTGACACTTTTATTTTAAAACTAAGTCTTACGTTAGAATATGGAACAGATGTATTCAATTCCCTAACTGTAAAATTGTATCTCGCGCATGCATGCTAAGCTCGCTGTTGGTTACCTCCACTATATCTAAGCCCTCTATATGTATAAAGCCGCGCGCGTTTTTTTTAAGTACTCGTGCGCGTCCGAATAAGGTATGGTGGGTTAATTATAAGCTGAAAAGTGTGCATTTAAAAGAATCTGACGATTTGAGCGTGACGTAAGGGAGTGGGGAGGGTCAATTTTTTTTTTTTCATTTTTGAAAGCCTGTAGATGCTCAACCAGTGAAGCATATAATATATTATTATATTATAACCTTTTTTTCTTTATACCATTTAATCTTCAAAATCCAATAGATCCCCACGACACTCGAGTAAATCCATATTTAACATCGTAGGGTCCCCTGCTTTAAAAAGGCCGGTTACGTATTAAATGTTTCATATTCAACGGTATGGAGGTTGTATTATTGTTACAATGCTGCCGTCCTAAGCTAAAAGGCGATATCTCAAATTCAATAGCCAAAGCAGATTCAGTCCTCTCCCGTTAGTAATGAGGTAGCAATTGCTACAGCAGTTTTGTCTGACATATCGAAGTTTAGCTTAGCAGAGCAGAATGGTAGTAGGTAACCACCAATTAACTGTACAAGGGACTAACAAGAGTGAAGTTACATTTACACATAGTATAACTAACATGCAATATGTACTTAGTCGTAAATCAAATATATTGGAGCTATAACTATCTGACCGCGCTGTTAACACCATTAACAACCCAAGCAGCACACAAGCTGTATAAGAGCTTATACAGCCCTTAAAATGCTGAAACTAGAGTTATAATGGCTGTATAAGCTCTTATACAGCTTTTGTACTACTTGGGAATAGTCGAGTTCAGACATTTTTGATGATCTGATAATATTCGATGATGACTGTACCTTGATTGTGCGTAGAAGCGGCCAGCGCATTCTCAAAAGAATAAAACTTAACATTATGCTTAATCAACTGGTGAAACACAACCTTATTGACGTATGTCGAAAAAATAAAACTTACACGATATACTTAAAATTAATGGACTTTTACATAGATTTAATAAATTAATTATAATTAGTTATGATAAAAAAAAATATACAAAATACACAATATTTTGAGCGGCTGAAATTTTATGTAAACATTGACTTTTTGTTCTCAGATTCTATAATAACATCAAACAATCTCACGTTTTCACACGCCCAAAACGTAATGCTTAGTAATAAATACAGTAACCACACAGTAACATTTAAGACGGAATATCTACAACTACAAAATAATCAAGATACTAGCACAAAATTCAAAACACAACTCCAAGATTTACATCACAGAATTTTAACTGGGTCGGTTGCGCTTTCGCCTTTAGACTATTCGTACTTTTGGACAAAATCGTCGAAAAATAGATACAGTTGCTTAAAATACGAGGTGAAGAATTCAAGAAACAAATACTCTAAAGGGATTCTGATTAGCTGGCCATCGTCACTGGTCACTTTTCATTGGGCCTTACTCTGTACAGTCACAAACGTTAATTTGGGACCTTAAATGAAAACAAAAAGAGGAAGATACGTGACCAGCGCGCTGGCTTGAGCACCTAAATATAGGCGCTGAGCGCCTATATTTAGCAACTGACTCACAGTTGTCCGGCCGTCACTGATCTGTCAACACGTGCGACGTCGTGCGATCGAAAGGGAAAAGCATGCCGCATTGTGCGTTTGTTTTTAAGGTGCTTTAACAGCTCAAAACACAAAAATAAATTACACGGGATCACATTTTCATTCGTGAGTACAAATAAACATAAAGAAAACATTTTTTTGGCAATATAAGTACGTAATTAGTTCAATTTTTGGCCTACATGTTTGAGCGAGCGAGATAGCGTAATATGAAACTTCGTGACGTACGCCATCTTTGCGTCATTATTGTGAGACATATGGCTGTCTCACTTACACGCACGACGTTAGTCCATCAATTATTATATATTGTCAGTGTCTTGTACGGCGATAACGTGTCTTCCCCTTTTGCTTTAGTCTAAGTTTGGCACCCATTTCGAAAAAAATATTGCTTGAAGTTGTCAATGTCATTAGAGATGCCAAGTCATTTGTAACTTACAGGAAACTCCACCTTATTGCTGTAGAATGTCAGGTTGACTTTGGACCTAAAGTGGGTACTAAATTAACGTTCGTAACTGAACGCGCAACTGGATAACGAATACAAACATATTATAGAGTAATAGCGAGACATTTGACACTAGTTTCACTTTCTGCCACTCACACTAGCTGCTTAATTCTGGTTCAGTTCGTCGGCATCCGGTTGCGGGGAACCGCCATTGCTTCCGCCTGAAATAAAATTAATTAGATTCTATCCCAAGAACGGCTTATTAAGTTTGTCTACCTTTGACCACAAAGCCACATCTCAAAGAAGGTGGAAATATTGCTGCAAGCTACTCTGTACCACCAACCAGCGTTATCTAAGTCGACTAAATGCTCGTTCCTATATTCAAACCGCGGAACCGGGCATAATTGAACATTGGGAATGCCTAATATTCAAACGACAGATAGATTAGGTTACTCAAAGTTAAAATTGGTCTTTTCCCATCTTCATCAAATAACCAATAGGCCAGCAAAGACATAGGATTTGACATATAACCATCCTTGTATAACAACGGGTCGAAATATTTCCTTAATAATTTGGAAAATGTATAGATTCATCGATAGTCGTAATCTAAATTAGCGTAAGGAACTTTTGCTTTTGCTATTCTGATTAAAAATAAAATATATATCCTTACGACAATTCAGATCACAGCTATCGTCTTTTGAATTGGTTACCTGTTCAATGGTGTCTGGTAGACGCAACCGCAGCGTCTCCGGCGTGAGCATCATGAGCGAACCGGCACAGCCTGCCATGGCACCGAACAGCAGGTACGGCAGCGACGGCATAATAGACATCTGGACAGAAGACATGAGTCATGACCGAAGAGAAAGTGTGGTAAGAACTGAGAGGACTTAAGGTCATTATCATCATCATCATATCAGCCGAAAGACATCCACTGCTGTATATAGGAAGAAAAGTAAGTCAAACATTAATATTATATATTTTATAAGGCAGTTTGGCAAAGTGACAGGTGGAACTACATCATTCTCAAGTAACAAGCAGTAGTATTTGGGTAAACTTCGCATCATGCTGCCAATTTAATTGCAAATAGCGTAAGTTTTCTTAAACTCTATTGCCAACCTAAAATAAATATATAAACACTGTAGTTAAATGTGGAGACTTATACTGACCAACAATGGCGTCATAGGCGCGAGGATGGAGCCTATCCTGCCAATCATAGAGCAGAATCCAAGCAGGCTGTGCCGCGCCTTGGTGGGGAACAGCTCCGACGTATAGATGTAGATGGAACTGAAGGTCATGCTGATGCACAGCTTCCCGAGCATCGTCAGACACGTCTGTATCCACGCTAGATCTGCAATAGTTATTTTATGGCATTAAGGAGGTAAACGAGTGCACAAATCTCTTGGTGATAAGTGGGCTTTGTAGTGAGAATATCAAATAAATGACCGTAGTTTTGTAGAAAACCACCAAAGCCAATTTGTTTTATGATAGATTAGATACTCTATGAAGTTCACAATATAATATAAAAATGATTGTAGAGGAACATTGCCTCTGGTCGTTTTCCGCATAACTACGGTCAAATCATCCCTGAGAGCGTTTGCGCACTGTGTCCCATCCGGATTCGAACCCGAATCCGAGAAAAGTTCCACCTCGGACCGAATTTCATGGAATAGGGTTCGGAAGCAGTGCACAAACGCTCTGAGATCTAAGATCACGTCAAGATGAAATACATAATATTAAACCTTAATCCAATATATATATATTACTCAATACATTTTGACGACTGTAGACTTTTGACTGTCAGACTTTCCCTCCAGTGTTCCCTCTACAAACTTTATAAAAATTGATAAGGCCACACAATGGCCACGCAGTTATCCAATAAAAAGTTTGCAACATTCTGGGACTTAATCGTTTTGTAGGTTGTTGCTAAATTCAACATTGAAATTACAAATTACAAAAAAAACTGGATTACATTTACACTTACTATTAGGAACAAACGGTAAAGCAATGAGCGCCATTCCGCAAATGAAGAAGGAAGTCATGATGGCACTCTTGCGTCCAAATCTGTCAAGCGTGAGCACGCTGAGCGCATACCCTGGAATCTCCACCAAAGACGTTAAAATGTAGTTGACGTATCTGTTCCCATCCAGCGACACCGAGTTGATCGACAACCCGTAATAGATGAACGTCACTGTAATCCACCAGAACGAGCAGATCGCCAGTCGCGACAGGATAATCCGAGACTTCAGCACTTGGATAAACAAAGAGCTCTCCTTCGCCTCCTTTTCACTAGAGACTGACGTATGAATCTTGACTGGGTCTTCATTCAACTGTTTTATTGACTCAGGAGACAGTTCTTTTTTGTTGATCGCTGCCGCTTTGTGAATGATTCTGGCTGCTTCTTTTTTGTTGCCCTTGCTAAGCAGCCACCGGACGCTCTCCTCGATGATGAAGTAGTAGAAGAAGAAGAGGAGAGAGGGCGCGTAGAGCAGGCGAGTGAGGGTGCGCCAGTAGGGCACAGCCCAGGCGACCAGAGCGAGGATCACCTGACCAATAGCAAATGCGCTTGAGATCATGTTGCCGCCAAGGACGCGCCTGTTCAGACCCACCATCTCCAGAGCTGGAATTAGTTTACATTAAAATGTATAAGCGTATAATAAAATATTAATATCTAAATAATATTCGGCGATTTATTAATAGACAGATCATTAACCGCCTATTTCACAATCGTCAAGTAAAAAGCGAAAAAATTTCAAATAAATTTAGCCCTTTCCCCTTTCTTACACTTGAAAATAGACAAGGAGATGGCTAACTTTAAGTGGCAGATAAATTATTATTATTATTTATAAGGTGAGTGTAACGAACTAACATAATAATGGACATTGTCTGAATTAAATATTTTTGAATTTGAATTTGAAATTTACTTTTTGGTTGTGAAACTGGAAATAAATGAGCGGGAATAATGTCCGAGATTAGGCGACATATTAATTTACAATACCGGAAACATACTGTAAATATTAGCTAGGTAGCACGTACATGTGTCTGTAATTATGTACCACTAACTTTCCGCCGGCAACTTCGTCTGCGGAAACTCAGTACTTTCGTAAGTTCAAATATAGCCTATTTATGTCTACCCTGAAGTACCATTCTAAATATTGGTGAAATAATTTTTGAAATCGGATGTGTAATTCCGGAGATTACCCCTTAATACAAACAAAAAAAAATTCAAACTTTATCTCATCATAATATTAGTATAGATGTAGGTGCTTATAAATAAATGAGATGCTCACTTACACTACACACATACCATCAAACGCCCCTTCTCAAAGTAAACATCATCCTGACTGCTCACACAATACTCACCTCTCCCTTCCTCCTCCGCGCGGACTACCTACTGGTCCGCTCCCGCACTATTTCCACCCCCATTCAATTCTTTATAACCCGGCCTTCCGCCATAAAAAAACTGTCTTACCACCAAACGTCCCACGCTCCACCCGCCTCAAGCATTATTCACCGCATCAAGTTCAAGTTTCTTTATTTGTTTCTATTCCTCCGGACCTCCAGCAGATAATACAGTCCACTTGGACCCACATACCGATTTAAATAGTAACATAGACCTAATGTTTTAGTTACATAAGCCACGATCAAGTTATAGGTTACAGCTAAAGATTTAACGGAACAGCGTTAATCCTAAAGTAAAGTATTGTCAAACGACTCAAGGGTTGGGGGTTTCCTTAGGGAGCTTATTCAATCAAGAGAACCGACCAAGGATGAAGCCAGTGCTGTAGACCCCGGAGCCCAGGGTAGCGTCGAGGAACTCGAAGGCGAGGTACATGCCGTAGCTGGTGGAGAAGGAGCGGATCAGTCCCATCACCGCCGCTGATACCGACGTGAGCACGAATGCCGTACGCCGCCCGAACCTGCAACATATACAAACTAGTAAATTACTTCGACAATCAGAGTCCCCCAAAAATAAGGAAGTAGCCAACCCTAATGACAATTTAACTAGAAGACCATCATCTTTAGGCAACATCATCAAGCTTTATCATTACAAGAAAAACTGCTTAAATCAAATCTGCCCTGCTAAGCTAAAATGCGATATCTCAGACAAAACTGCTGTAGCAATTGCTGCCTCATTACTAACAGGAGAGGACTGAATCTGCTTTGGCTATTGAATTTGAGATATCGCCTTTTAGCTTAGGACGGCAGAAATGTCCAACCAATAAACGATCTCCCTAGATTGCTCTATGTAACGTAGTCAAATTATTAAAATTGCTTTATTACCTAACTACAACGTGCAAATAAAACTGAAAGGCTTACAAAATAAACATGACATGAAAAACATCAATTTTGAGTTGTTCAAATTTCACATAGACTTTTTTGTCATAGACCAATTTAGATAGCGGGTCGCTTCAATGTCGAACGCTTGAAATTTTATTAAGACCCCATATCTAAACAGCATCAAAACCGTTTGTATAAATTTTTTTGCAAAGCAAAACTAGACTGATATTCTGCCACGTTCCAATAAGGAAAAATATTCTTTGTAAATACAATGGGTACCTGTGACAGTTCAATGAGCAACAAATTGTCTATTAGTTTAACTTATTAGGATTTTTATGGTCTATTGTGTACCATAAAGTTCTGTGGTCAACTACTGCGTCAAAACACATCATAATTCATGACGATCGTCGCCACAAACAAATTGTTTTAACCAGCAAACTGAAGCTTATCTAGCATACCTGCAGATTTCCAGGTAGACAAAGGTACAGAGTTCAATCATATAGCTCTGTCTCTTTCGAGATTGAAAAGAAAAGTGAGTTGAGTGTACTAAAGTCTCGGAGGTGTTACAAACCTGCCAAATGCCAGGTAGAGAAAGAAACAGAGTTTCTGACTTCTTCTGACTCTTCATATCACGTGATCTACCAGTGATGCGATTGGTTTAAAAACGAAACGAATAGAAACGCTAGTTAGCGTAGTCCATCTTGGCTAAGAGCTTTGATCCCTTTCAAGATATCTGCCTAGTCGTCGGACACTTATTTCTCCGTTGGTAGAGGATACTAACGTGTCGGAGACGTATCCAGTGAGCGGCAGTGCAGCGAACAGACCGGCGCTGTGGATGGTCCCCACCAGCGCGCGTTTCCACTCCTGGCAGGCCAGGTCGAACTGGAACAGAAAGAATATCACCGCTATAAAGTTTTCAAACCACGAACCATCATCATCGTCATAACCATAACAGCCGAAAAACGTCCAATATTTCTATTTTAGGGTTCCGTAGCCAAAATGGCAAAAACGGAATCCTTATAGTTTCGTCGTGTCCGTCCGTCCATCCGTGTGCCACAGGCATATTTTTACTCAAAAACTACAAGATGTATATTAATGAAATTTTGAGCATAGGTAGTTAAATAACAAAAATAAATATTTCTACGGGTGCACTCCATATACGTAACAGAAGCTGAATTTTGAAAGGGAAACCAAAACGCTTCGACTAAGCGCTAACCCAATCACAATAGTACCCTATCATCAATTACCCTTTTTAAACTTAACGTAAGATTAAGTTATGCGCAAGTGTTTCGACTTATAATGCACTACCTAGCAATTGAATGGGTAGCGGCTAGACAGAGATCGCCCGAATGCGCAAAAAAGAGAGAGGCGATCAATAGGTTAATACCCAGCTAATGCTAAGTTTTCATTCATGTACAAACATTTGACCTCAATCTCGCCTCATGGAAGGTGATGATGAAGCAATGCTAAGTGCTTAGATAAATATTAAACTACTGAAACCCTAATGAACTTGGTAAGGGGTTCTCCTAACATTAAGGTAACACAATCATAGGGTAACCACATCGATTAGATAACCAAATGATAAGGATAGGGTTAATCAAATAAAGGGGTATTCCGGTCCCTGGTTTGTATTGACCTATTTATTTGCTAAAACTTGGAAATTTTCCCAGGACTTATCTAATCAAAAAAAAGTTCTAATACATATACTAATACATAAGTTATCTGCAATTTATTAGAATGATAATTATGATTAGATCACTAATTAAATCAACCTACATTGATAAAATTACGCAGAAAATCAAATTGTTAACACAAATCCAAATAGATGTTGAAATGCTTGAAATCGGAGATCTATAAAGAAAGGAAGAAATAAATGTTTATTGTAGCGGATACATAGAATAAGCAAATTGGGTTTTTTAATATTTATTTATTACCATAGTACAACTTGGTTGTTAGCGGTATTTAATTTATGAGTATCTTTGGGACACGCGACGTGTTGTCAGGTCGGTGGTTAGATGGAGAAGACGCGGCTGGTGGCGGCGTCCCGCAGCTCCTGGCGATACCAAGGCTTCACGTGATTGGTTAATCCAGCGTCGACAAAAGGTCGGTTTTCATGATAGAATAACGTATGATTTACTAGGTTTTAAAATAATGGTATCATAAGTAGTAATCGTCAACAGCGATTTTATGAGTGCGATCGAGTTAATCGGTCATCGATCGTAGTTAATCAATCATCAGGGCAGTCATGGCCTCTACTCCACTTTGTTTGAAACCATATCGTTATCGTATCATCATGGAAGCTCTTATTCACTTGTAACCACGTTAACAAGTCTTGCTAAAAGCAGACTTTGCAAACCCGACTACCCCTGCAGCATCAAGACTACGGAAGCTGACATAGATGACACTCCTTCGGTGAATAACCTTCGATACCCCGCACTTTACAATCCGTTGAGCTTACAGTGCCCTTAGCCAAGTTTCCTTACGCTAACTAGCGTTTCTATTCGTTACGTTTTTAAACCAATCGCGTCACTGGTAGATTACGTGACTCTTCGTATCACGTGATCTACCAGTGACGCGATTGGTTTAAAAACGAAACGAATAGAAACGCTAGTTAGCGTAATGCATCTTTGCTAAGGGCCCAGGTCACAAATAAATATGGATACATACAAACATACATGGGTAATTCTCGTTTCAAAAATGAAAGGTCACTTCCACGGATGATATTATACCTATAATTACGAGTATATCCCTTCCTCAAGAGTTACAAGCTCGGTGACTATTTAAACGTTTATCCCTGGTACTGAATATCCCTGGCCCCGTAGCATGCATGCAAGAGATAATGACAGGTACTAGGGAAATTAATCTACTCCATATTCTAACGTAAGACTTAACACTTAAGGTTTAAAATAAAAATGTCCTGTCTTGATAAAAGTTAATAAAAGTCAGACCAAACCAAACCTTAAGCGTTAAGTCTTACGTTAGAATATGGAATATATGTATTCATTTCCGTAGCACCTGTCAAATAATGTCGTGCTTGCATGTTAAGCCCGCAGGTAGGTAATATCTAATAGGATTTTGAAAGAAGTCATCCATGGAAATGACTTCGTTTATTCGAAATAACAATAACCCTCTCACGCCTGAAAAACTTTACCCTCCTTTTTGGGAAACCTTGTTATAAAAAGGCCCAGGGCCCTTAGCCAAGATGCATTACGCTAACTAGCGTTTCTATTCGTTTCGTTTTTAAACCATTCGCGTCACTGGTAGATCACGTGACTCTTCGTATGACGTGATCTACCAGTGACGCTATTGGTTTAAAAACGAAACGAATAGAAACGCTGGTTAGCGTAATGCATCTTGGCTAAGGGTCCTGATCACGGCTCACCTCAGCGACAATAGTATCCGTGTTGCCATAGACCCACTCCTGGCAGGCGACGGTCACGTTGGTATCGAAGTACTCCGGCGCGCAGCTCCTGGCTCCAGCCTGCAGGGGGTTCCATCGCTCGCAGCGTCCATCCCCGGGTAGGGTCCACGTGCCCCACTCCCCCGTGTCCCACTCTGGGGGGGACCCTTCGCACTCGGGTACACTGCATCTATAAATACATCGGTACGTTTTATAAATAAATATCACGGGACAATCTGACACCAATTGGACTTGTCTTAAACGAAGCTCTAGGCTTGTACTATATGACTATATGGGTCAACGATAAACATACTTATGTAGAGAAATACATACTTGAAAATACATAAAAAACATCCATAACTCAGGAACACACAAATATTTGACCTTACCGGGATTTGATCCCGGGACTCCTAGCTTCGTAGGCAGGGTCACTAGGTACCAACTAAACGCATCGTCAACGCCATCGTTGTTACATCTTCATCAATCCAATATCCTATTATTTTTTTAGGGTTCCGTACCAAATACTGAAAAACGGAACCCTTATAAGATGACTTTGTTGTCCGTCAGTCCGTCAGTCCGTCTGTCCGTCTGTCCGTCTGTCCGTCTGTCCGTCTGTCCGTCTGTCCGTCTGTCCGTCGGTCTGTCAAGACCCTTTTTCTCGGGAATGGCTAAAGCAATCAGTCGCAGCGGACAACTCGGGCAGCGCGGCGCGTAGCATGCGCGAAGCTGGCGCGTCGAGTGCGCTGGCACGCGAAGTTGTATTAAATACGGCGGCCATGTTTAGCGGCACACCAGGGCGGGGCGAACGCGTCGCTTTCTCGACGCGTCTGCGGCGTCGACGCGTGAACTAGTAGGTAGTTGTATTTTTTTACAAATGCGTAATGGATGTACGCGCTCGCCGCGCAACATGTCACACTGAACGCGGCCGCGAGGCGTGAGCAACGCGGGCACCCGTTAGAAACGCGTTGAAGCTGCCGCCTGCCTGCGGTGTGCTGGGAGCCGCGTCCATTACGCCACGCCACGCGTTTGTTGTGCCGAAGCCTTAACAGCATAAATTGGCTATGTTAGCTAAGCTGGAGGGCTCACCATAGGCTGCACAAATTACTGCAGTTTTTGGCGTTCATGAAACGTCGCTGCTGCAGGAAACGGCAAGATGGCATCACCTTTATCATCACGGTATAATAGAATACAATATGTTGAAATAATTGGACTGTTATTTGGGCAAATGAGCAAATGATTAAGTGTCGTGTCTAGTTTGAATGTCAGTTTACTAATACTGCATGATTGATCGATATGACACGCAATATTTATGGCCTTGATAAATGATAACATATTGCCCGATACATAGAAATCATTATGAGTTCATCGGGAAATCCATCCATCCGGGTTAGTATAGTACGGCATTAAGAAAGCAAATAGCACTCGGTGGTAAGTAAATAGGTTTCAAAATCCATGGAAGTTTGCAATCTTAAACACCTAACAATTTGTTAATTACGAGTAGGTATATGTCGGATTTCACCAAACACTTAACAGACGATTAGAGTGTTAACAGCTGTCAAAATGTATGAACTAACAGTCGATTAAAACTTAACATCTTATGGTGAAAATGGTACATAGTAACATAGTCCGTAAATCCATAATTATATTGTAATTTTTTTTGTCGAATTGAATTTTTTTATACGTTTATTTATTAGGTTATTATTACCATTCATTTTATTATGTGGGAACTTACTTATCAACATTCGTCATGCGATTAATTGCTAGCAGCGGGCTTAACATGCATTCACGAGATAAAATGTGACAGGTGCTAGGGAAATGAATACATCTATTCCATAAACATGAGATAAAATTTGACAGGTAGGTACTAGGAAAATTACATCTATTCCATTCTAACATAAGACTTAACGCATAAGGTTTAAAATAAAAGTGTCTCGCCCTGACTGTTATTACCTTTTATTACTAAGCGACTATTGCGATTTTCACATTTTTATAGCAACACTTTTATTTTAAACCTTAAGCGTTAAATCTTATGTTAGAATGGAATAGATGTAATTTCCCTAGTACCTGTCAAATTTTATCTCATGTTTGCTAGGGAACCTGCTAATTATAGAAAACATTGCCCTCGTTCTTCTACAGTCGGTAAAAATACACAGTGAAATAAGACAAAGGCAATTTTACAATATTTCCATTACGCTTAATTACCTTTAACTCGTTATCGAAGAAAATTGATCAGTCTCGAACGGTAACGATAAAAAAACCTCTTCGTAAAATATATACTACTAGCTCCTGCCCCCATTCCGTCCGCGTAGAATTCGTTTACTATTCCCTCGGGAACTGTCCAATTCTACGAGATAAAAAGAACCTTATATCCTCTGCGAGCCTAACATGCATCATAATGATAAAGTGACAGGACGAATAAAAAGTTGGCAAATAAATATCATGCTTAGCTTAGATCCTGTTTACACTAGCGTTTTTAGCCCTCAGACCCTCGGTCAAAGACGCTAGTGTGCAAAGGCTCTTAGATTTTAATTATTTATTTCATTAATCTATCAATACCGGATAAAATCGCTTAATAATAAAAGTAAATAAAAGACACTTTTATTTTAAACCTTAAACGTTAAGTCTTATGTTAGAATATGGAATGTATTTATTTCCCTGGAACCTGTCAAATTTTATCTCGTGCATGCATGAAGCCCGCAGGGCTATAAACAGTCGCGTTATAAAATTTAACGTCAAAACAAAGACACGTTTGCATTTATAATATTATTAGTGTTGGTAAACTGGTTCGCATTGGCATTGCCCTTTCGAAATGTCCTGATAAGGATATTTACATGGAGGCAATGTGCTGGTTAACGGCACAAAGCGGCAATGTAGGTCTGGGTCGCCTGCTTTCGTAAGAAGGATCACAGTAACAATAATATCCACAGACCTTTTGAAAAGGACGCTCCGTTATTTTGGCATATTGACAATTTTTTTTCGCGATTTGATCTTTATTGATTTAAAGGATCGGTGACAACGTCGCGTGTTTTACGTTTTCTTATTTTATGGATGTGAAATGAAGGAAAAAAATATTTATTAACCCTGTACATTTGGTGTATTTAAATATGCATAATATTTTTTTTTTTTTTTTTTTTTTTTTTTTATTGATAATGGGTTTGCTCTTGACCAACTCCCGCCCTTGGAGGACGAAGATTCAGTCTACGATGTAGCGAGCTCACCCAGAAGATGCCTATTCACCCTAGCTTTAAATAGGTTCAGATTGTATGCACTCGGAAATACAGACGCCGGAAGCGCATTCCACTCCTTTGCAGTACGCATTATGAAAGATGATGCAAAGCGCTTCGTTCGAAAAGGCGGAATTTGAACCAAGTACGGATGGCATCCCGCGGTGCGCCTAGAAGTCCGATGGTAGAAAGGAGACGGCGGTATTAGCTCGTGGAGCTCCTGTGCACACTCCCCGAAGTACAGTCTGTAGAACACCGACAAGCAGGCAACTTTCCGTCGGTGAGCTAGGCTGTGAAGCTTAGCTTTTTCGAGAAAGTCGTGGCCGATGAGTCTCTTAGCTCTGCGTTCCACCGAGTCAAGTATGGCTAGTTGGTATTTAGCTGAACCATCCCAAAGGTGACTGCAGTACTCCATGCCTGATCGGACCTGAGCTTTGTAGAGAGATAAAAGCTGTCCAGGCGTGAAGAACCGCTTTACCCTATTATATTATTTTGTCGGGATTATTTTTAAACAATTTAAAACGTTTACACCACGCCCCCTTAGCATGCAAGCGTGAGATAAAATTTGACAGGTGCTAGAGAAATTAATACAATTTTATTGTAAATTTTTTTTTTTCGCATTTTATTGGAGCACCTTATATTATTATGTGATAAAAACACATAAACATCACATTAAGAAACAATAGCCTTATACCAATTTCTCATCACCTTTAACAAAATATCGCTGTCCAACATGCTGGGCCGTTAATCATTGAGGAGTTCTGCCGGTACTTCACCATCAGTTGCACTTCACCACATGCATTATAATGAATATAAAAGTAGGTTCATGTTCATAATAAAGAAATGTCATTGCTGGCGTCAATCACTTACGACTAAGGAGTTCCGGTGGTCATCTCTGGTCTTCATCATCAGTTCCTCTTCACCAAGAGGTGCTTTTGTAATGCAGGTAAAAGGCATGTAGGCAGGTAAGGTCTTGCAGGTAATACCAAAATCGCTGTATGTATGCCTTTAACTTTTGAGGAGTTCCCTCGATTCCTCATGGATCCCATTATCAGATTCTGATTTCGTGACAATGGGACTACACGGGAAGTATACCCTTTCAAACAAAAAAAGAATTTCCAAAATCGGTCCACAATTGACGGAGTAATCGAGTAACAAACAAAAACATGAAAAAAAAAACATAGACAAATTGAGAACCTCCTCCTTTTTTTGAAGTCGTTAAAAATCGAATCTACCCTTAGTTTCTATGGATGTACAGTTCGCCATCAAATATATCTGTACATATCAGAGTGGTCAAAAATATCTGAACATGCACTCTAACGCCTTGACAATAGAGTCGTGTTCAGATATTTGTGAGCACCTTGTTTGCTGCGATATATATGATGGCGACTGTACATAGTAATATGCTGAAATTATCGTAAATAAAAAAACACGGTGTATAAGTCAGGTGCGTCTTTGTGCAGCCAAAACGCTATAACAAGGAAAAAATTAAAAAAAAAAAACCACGAGTTTTATTAAGTACGTCTTTCATTCAAACATCTGTTCCTCACCTCCACATACAGTCACCACACGGGATTGTTGAGTCACCATAGAACCCTGTCATAATGACAACGTCAAGTCACTCAAAAGAAATTACGTCAAAATTTTCCGTCGACTTTCTGTGAGAGGGTTCTATAGTGGCTCAACAATCCCGTGTGGTGACTGTACATACAATCACTTCGGCTCGCCGTAGTCGAGTAAGGCAGGAAGGAAGAAGGTAAACGTGCAATCAACAATAAATTGATTCGCAAACATTTAATTGTAACTAGTCATAGGAAAACATACCAGTTTTCCTTTGAATCAACCACGGTAAGGTTTTCGCTAAGGTAACGGCGGCCATGGGCAACAGTCACTGACCTTCTGCGGGGCATGCAAGCACGAGATAAAATTTGAAAGGTCACTAGGGAAATGAATACATCTATTCCATATTCTAACGTAAGATTTAACGTTTAAGGTTTGAAATAAAAGTGTCTCGTCCTGAATATTATTACCTTTTATTACTAAGCGATTTCGATTTTCACTTTTTATAGCGATCTTATCAAGACGGGACACTTTTATCTTTAAACTTTTAGCGTTAAGTCTTACGTTAGAATTATGGAATAGATGTATTAATTTCCCTAGCACCTGTCAAATTGTATCTCATGCATGCATGTTTGAGGGCCTGGGTGGAAATCAGGTGGTATTTATCACTGCTATTAAACACTGAGTTGCATAAACTAACAACCTATAACCTTTGCTTAGCAATTATTTGTATATTGCCTAGTCTAGCGGACACAGTTTATGTAGGAAAACATTATCGTAACTGTTTTACGTGGTTATCTTACATACAATATTTGTAGATATAATTATTAATGATCGGCCACCGGTAGCATTTTATGTCATTTTTATGACGAAAGTATTACATGGATATGACTATTTAATTTCGTGCATAATTTATATACCTATGTATGATTTTTTTATCGAGTCTTATTATTAATGGTCGGCGACAGGTAGCAACTTTCCGACTAAAAAATATTATAAATATGATTCTAATCAAATTTTAAGTACGATTTTTTAATTATAAATGTACGCATTTTTAACTTTTAAGGCAAAATGTAAAACATTTACCTCGTTTCTTATCAAATGTGAGGTTTTAATGCATAAATCTCGAAAAGAAATGTTGTTCTATAAGAAATGTAATTTGTGATACAAGTAATAAAAATAGCATAAGAGGCACCGTGATGTCGTTGGTTGTTTTCGTAGTCGAGTTTTAGATTTAATTTTATCTTGTTTACTTATACTTTAATTTATACCATACCTAACATATCCATACTAGTCATTACGTTTGACGTGAAAGTGACATAAATTGCTCCCGTCAGCCGATCTTTAATAATTATACAGGGTTGTATAAAAAAAAAAAAAATGTATGAAATGTACAGTTTAATGTAATGAAATAAACTATTTTGAATTTGAATTTGAAATTAAATACAGTAACACAATTTTGGGGGTTAAATCAGTAAGTCATACTGACCGACATTGCCAACTAGCTCCTGCCCGCGACTCCGTCCGCGTAGAAGTCGTTTATCGCTGCTCCCTCGGGAACTTATAAATTTTCCGGGATGAAAAGTAGCCTATGCGTTAATCTAGTGTATAATCTATCTCCATTCCAAATTTCATCCAAATCCGTCCACACACAAACTTTCGCATTTATAATTGTAGTAAGTAGAAGGATAATAATATTATAATGATTTACAATGCCGACCGGACACAGTGGTCAAAACAAAAGAGGTAAAGCAGTTGAACTTTTATCGTAAAGGTGCAATTACACGAGCAACTTTTCTAGGCAATTTTTAGCCGGAAATATATGGGCGTCTCGTTCTATCTCACGAAATTGGAGTAAGACAGCTTTATTGCCGGCATTGATTGCCATAAAAAATTGCCCGTGTAACCTGTACCTTAATGAATGAATAACACGTGAGTCAATTGATTTATTGAATGTGTTATTGTGCGTAAGTTTGCACAAATGTTGTTATTGTTAACACACCTTCCTAAGAGACAACAATGCGCCAACAATTTGCATTAATTCTTAAGCTATAGTGTACAGTCGAGGACAGAAAGATGTTTTCACTTTTTCACCTTATTCCATTGTAACAAGGTCCAAAAATGTAAACATCTTTCTGTCCTCGACTGTACCTGGGAGGCCGAGCGTCGTCGCTCGGGCCGAAACCGAATTTTCATCGATTTTCTATTCTAAAACAAACCGGTCGATAGCTGGGGCTCGAACCCGCAATCTTGGCTAAGTAGGCCAACGCTCTAACCAGTCTATTCAGACGGCGGCAGTCGCCCCCAAATTAAGAACCATATTGCGCGGGAAATCTTATAATTATTTAAATAAACATTATTATCGATAAACAAAGAAACACACCTTTGCATTTACCTGTAATATACTAGCGACCTGCCCCGTATCGCTCCGGGTATTATTATATACACAATCCTTCCGTGAAAAAATATCTAACTGATGGTGAAAACCGCAAAATCCGTGATTGTAAAATCCGTTGCGTAGTTTGAAAGATCTAAGCGTAGGTACATACCTACAGAGGGACAGACGACGGGAAGCTACTTGTTATATACTAAGTAAGGACTAGAATAAGAATACGTGGGCATTTTAAAAACAGTCAAATCGTTGTAACTAAAAATAACCATCCACAGACATTGTAAAATCACCACTATTATCTAAAGTAGCTAAATATTTTATGATCCATGAAATTATTGGTGTTCATGTCTGAAGCACGTTTTGTTTCTAGCTAGTATTGTGCTACTCTTAAACTACCTGTACAAGTGTATGCCATCACGTCCAAATAAAGTAAAAAAAAGTACTGTAAACACATTATTGTCTTCAATGCAGCCTAGGATAATCTTAACAATGTATAAATACACGTATCTACTGCTTTTGTGATAGGTCATACACATATAATTTCAGAAAAAGAGGTGATTAATCGTTTCAATCGGCTTAGCATGCATGCACGAGATGAAATTTGACAGGTGTTAGGGAAATGAATACATCTATTCCTTATTTCAACGTAAGACTTAACACTTAAGGTTTAAAATAAAAGTGTCCCGTCATGATAAAATCGCTATAAAAATTAGAAAATCGCTATAGTCGCTTAGTACTAAGAAAAAAAATTTAACAAAAAAATAAACCGTCTTCAAAAACCGACTAAAAATGGTTAAATAAAGATCGGCCTTCTAAGAGTCCTAGGAATTGCCTATTTAGTGCCTAATAGGTACATGAAATATATCCAAGCCGGTGTCGAGTAGATACACAATAGCAATGACACCATGATTCTTGCCACCGACTTCGATATATTTCATGTACCTATTAGGCACTAAATAGGCAATTCCTAGGACTCTTAGGAGGCCGATCTTTATTTAACCATTTTTAGTCGGTTTTTGAAGACGGTTTATTTTTTTGTTAAAAAATTTTTTTTTTTCGCTTTGTAGTGATGCACCTAATATTATTAAGTACCTATGTGATAAAGCACGTAAACATCACATTAAGAAACAATAGCCTAATACCAATTTCTCATCACCCTTATCAAAATTTCGCTGTCCAAGATGCAGGGCCGTTAATCATTGAGGAGTTCTCCCGGTACTTCACCATCAGTTGCACTTCACCACATGCATTATAATCAGTGTAAGAGTAGCTTCATGTTCTAATAAAGAAATCTCATTGCTGGCGTCAATTACTTACGACTAAGAAGTTCCGGTGGTCATCTCTGGTCTTTATCATCAGTTCCTCTTCACCAAGAGGTGCTTTTGTAATGCAATTTCTTAAGGTCTTGCAGGTAATACCAAAATCGCTGTATGTGTGCCTATAACTTTTGAGGAGTTCCCTCGATTCCTCATGGATCCCATCATCAGATTCTGATTTCGTGACAATGGAACCACCTCGGAAGTATACCCTTTCAAAGAAAAAATCGGTTTACAATTGACGGAGTAATCGCGTAACAAACATACAAAAAAAAAACAACATACAGTCGAATTGAGAACCTCCTCCTTTTTTGAAGTCGGTTAAAAAGTAATAAAAGTCAGGACGAGACGCTTTTATTTTAAACTGTAAGCGTTAAGTGTTAAGTAAGTATACGGAATAGATGTATTCATTTCCCTAGCACCTGTCAAATTTTATCTCGTGCGTGCATGTTAAGCCCGCTGCGAGCCTAATAAGCATGACAAGAATAAAGTAACAGCATGAATAAAAAGTTGCTAGAGTAATTAAATATCATGCTTAGCTTTAAGCCTGTGCACACTAACGTTTTTAGCCCTTAGACCCACGGTTAAAAATGCTAGTGTGCACAGGCTCTTAATAGATTTGAACGATTTATTTAATTACTTTAGCAATACCTGTAAAATCGCTTTTATTGTAAACCTTAAGCGTTAAGACTTACGTTATAATATGTGTATTAATTTCCCTATTACCTGACAAATTTTATCTCGTGCATGCATAGCTGCGTGCGTGTTTAGCTGGGGGACGATTTTTGAATTTCATTCTGATTTTCATAATGATTTTTAATAATTTCTAGAAGTTTGAACACAAACAAAACATAAACCAAATCAAAAAAGAAAAAATAAATATTAACTTAAACGATAATGTAATGATATGATAACGATTCGGTAACTAGCTAACATAACTAGTCCTAATGTCAACATTTTCCGTTAGCAGATAAAGTGAATTAAGGAGTCTGGGCCGGAAGACAAGCAAGGCCGAATCGCGGCGAGGAGACAGGAAAATGAGCTCGAAATAGAATACATACTCCTTAACTGACACTTCCTGGACCTTTAACGAGCCAGGAAAATCCAAGAGACGAATTAAACTAATCGGTTAACACCAACACGCCGACGACGCGAAGCGGTGGGTATAGTCGACGACGCGGTTAGCCTAGTTGGTAGTAACCATGCCTACACGGAGAAAAAAATCTAGTTTCCTGTAACATAATATTGTAAATTCTACTTGATTTTATTGTATTACATGTGACAACTATACGTTTTTTACACATTAATAGAAAATTCTACTTCAGTACAACGTAATTTCTAATACCATTTACCTAGTATCGTAGGCAACAAATTTTGTGTAGTATACAAAACCTGTTGTATGCTAAATGCATATTTTACTCTGTAACTATTAGATAGTAACCACAACGATATCAAAATTTTCTAGTATTAACAAAAATATGACTAATTGTTGTCATAAAAAAAAAATGTTAACAATTATAGCTGAAATCTGTTTCCCTGCACCAGAATCATAACTACAATACAATCTGGTAATATTGTAAAATATTTTTTTCTCCGTGTAAGAAGCTAAGTAGCTGCCTCGGGTTCGTGGCCCGTTTGGGCAAATACTGGACCAGCGTGGCGGGGTAATGGTCCACGCCAATAATGCATCGCCAAATAAATCATCGTTAGAACACAGGCTATCACAGAATAACCGGAGAATAATTTTCTACCCACGGAATGATGGACTGATATTAAACACGGAATATTAAACATTTGAAATAATTCCCTTAAGTTGACGGTGGACAGGATTTGATCGCTGTTTATTCCATACGTGGGAATTCTCTTGACAAGTGTCAACGTTTCGATATCGATAAACACTTGTATTATGTGTATACGAACAAAACAAATTGTTTCTATCGACATAATATTCATCACTATCTATTTATTTGAGATGACATTATAGTAATATCAATATGACATCAATGTCATCATATATATTGTCTTTGTTATTTTTTGCTTTGTATGTAATTCACAGTGCTGTAGTGTTATGCTGTTATGCTGTGTGATTATTTTAAATAAATAAATAAATAAAATGTCATCTAAAATGAATAAAGTGTAATTCTTCGAGCGTTTCAACCGCCCTCATTCCCGTGGCCGCATTAACGTCGAAATTCCTGTAGCTTTTGATACTATTTTAGGTTATCTTGTAGAGTGCTGAAAATGCTGCCCACGCTACAGTAATGTCGGCATTAATGCGGCAACGAGAATGAGGGCGGTTGAAACGCTCAAAGAATTATATTGTAAATCATTTATTAAGTAAGTACTTTATTAAATCCTTTTGATTGCTTGGATCTGATATCAAGCCTGTTTAGATAACAAAGCTGAAGCTAAGGATCTCATAATTTCATATTATAATTAAATGTCAGTAATATTTAACGATTTTATGAACAAACTAGGTGTAATGAAAAAAATTAGGTGAATTTCGAACAAGATAAGGTTATAAAACTAAAACCCGACTACCTCCAAAAAAAAATTGCTTTCCCATATCACGTCGCCTCTCATGCTGTTTTCATCTGTCACAAGGTAATGCTACATTTCAAATTTTTTGTTAACCATACATTTTCGAAACAACGTTAACAGCGTTCATTTGACACCAAACACGATAATAATAAAGACGTTATTTAAAAATATATATTTTGACTGTTAATTTTTAAGCCCCCGTCGCAAAAAGAGGCGTGTTATAAGTTTGACGTGTATATTGTTGTATCTGTGTATCTATCTGTGGCCGTAGCTCGTAAACGGGGGACCGATTTTGATTTAAGGTGCAATTTAATTTCTAACCGCAATGCAGCTTGCGGTCGCGGCCAACCGCAGGCGACACTACTGACTTGTATGGTTTTCTATGAAATACGTTCCGATTGCCTGCGGCGACAGTGTTGCTGCCGTCGCGCGTACACCACAGTGTCGCTGCGGTCGCGGCCAACCGCAGCGACACGGCTGGATTGTATGGTTTTCTATGAAATACGTTCCGATTGCGGCGACAGTGTCGCTGCCGCCGCGCGTACACCAGAGTGTCGCTGCGGTCGCAGCCAACCGCAGCGACACGACTGGATTGTACAGTTTTCTACGAAATACGTTCCGATTGCGGCGACAGTGTCTTAGATTACAGGGCTTGTATTCTTTAGATTACAGGGCTTATTATTAGCTTTTCAGTTGATATTTTAAAGCAGTCGGGATTTTTGTTTTTTTTTTTTAAATTATTTACGTAGTTTCGTTCGTCCAATTGCTAATTGATAAAAAACTGGTAAATGAATCAACGCTTGGATGCGCCAGTCAATTACACTCAAATTACGCAGTCACGCGTTAACGGTTTCGTGAATAAGAATACTGGACTTGCGAACTTCATCCTTGACCTCAACGTCTTAGCACCAGGCCCCCTAGCATGCATGCACGAGATAAAATTTGACAGGTGCTAGGGAAATGAATACATCTATTCCATATTCTAACGTGAGACTTAACGCTTAAGGTTAAAGTAAAAATGTCCCGTCTTGATACAATCGCTATAAAAATGTCAAAATCGCTATAGCCGCTTAGTAATAGAAGGTCATAAAAATCAGGACTGAAGCGCTAAGTCTTACGTTAGAATATGGAATAGATGTATTCATTTCCCTAGCACCTGTAAAATGTTATCTCGTTCATGCATGTTAAGCCCGCAGTATGGGTTTGGACAAGTTGCAATTTGCAAAATAGGTGCATAATTGGGTTATACACAGATTTAGGTTCAATATTGTCCCCTCTGTTCCTAAACTTTGGAGTTTGGGAGTTTGGGCAATGTGGAAGTTTTTAACGACTTGGGAGTTTTTAACTCATGAATATAATATCGACACAGGCCAAAACTACACCGGGCTCCAATTACGCGCCTATATCTTAAACCAAAAAAAATGGTTTCAAAGTCCTTAAATTTCTGGAACAGGGGAGACAACTTTTGTTTCTGCGGTTGTGTATAACCCAATTAGGCGCGAATGGTGCATATTATTATAGCAGCAAGTCCTGTGACTGACAACGTCACCCGTTCTCAATAAATTAGTACTGTTTGACGTATAACCTCACAATTTCATCAAGCGTGTTTTTATTAAATAAAACGTATAATAAATAGTGTAATAGAGGTGTTGATGTAGGGGTGGTGTTACGCAGAAACAATGCAGACAACTTGTAGGAAAGGTAAAACCGTATAATCTTCGTAGATCTCGAATGCACAAAAAGCAATAATACAGCAAATATAATAAAGGCACGAGGAGAAACGCGTGGCGCGTGCGGCGCGCTCGGTGGTCCGGGAAAAGAGAGCGACTCCGATAGCACGCGGAGGAGCGAGAGAGACGATTACGCCGTTTGGATGCGTTCCGTTTAAAGACGCGCGTTACAATAGTTATCTAAATATGTATTTATTTATTTATTTTCATCAATAAAATAAATAAATAAAAAATAAATAAATCAGGTACAATCTCACACAAATTAACCTAGTCCCAAACTAAGCTCTAGGCTTGTACTATGGGTACCAGGCAACGATATACTTACTTATATAGAGAAATACATACTTAAATATATAGAAAACATCCAAGACTCAGGAACAAATACTCGCGCTCATCACACAAATATTTGCCCATACCGGGATTTGAACCCGGGACCGCTAGCTTCGTAGGCAGGGTCACTACCAACTAGGCTAACCGCGTCGTCAGTAAATAATATATAAAACAAAGTCGGGTTAGTTACGTTACACCATTTGTAAAGTCGAGGACAGAAAGATACAATACTTTTGGACCTTATTACAATGGAATAAGGTGAAAAAGTGTAAACATCTTTCTGTCCTCGATTGTTACTCAAGAACGGCTCAACCGATTTTTATGAAATTTGGCACACAGATAGTTTATTACCTAGGGGGCGGGTAAACATTTTTTGCCATCCGAAAAACGCGGGCCGTTTACACACCAGCAAAATTTGATAAAAAAAAATGTAACATTATTTATAGGGTATAAACTTCAAAGCAACTGCGTTCCCATCCGGTTGCCTCGTCAATTGTATGTTTTACTCAAACAATTTACTTATAGCGCTTGCTTAATTTGATTAGTACCTAAATCGATCAAAAAACATTCCAAACAGTTTTTGTAATTAATGTATACGAATGCGCCATATACATTATTCACAAGGTGCTATAATTTCACTGATAAGTAAATTACTTTTAAGGCATTAAATAAAAACTGATAAAATAGTAATATAACTTTTTATCAATTCTCAATAGTATTAGATAAAGTATTACGGAACGATATTTCGATAGTCAAACTAGTTTTTTTTTAAACAATCAGATACCTCTTTACAGGATAAATTCAAGAAGTCTGGTCTTCAGGAGAAAAATATTATTAGGATAAATAGTACCTAATTAAGTAAAGAAAAGTACAAGCTTGTGATAGAACCAGACGCACGTAGGTTGACAACAAAAAAAACCGGTCAAGTGCGAGTCAGACTCGCGCACCGAGGGTTCCGTATTCAAGATAATATGGTGGGTAAATATAGATTTGCGTTTTATTAATTCGTATACAATAAGGTCTATTTTGAGTTGCCTATATTGAACACAAATTTTCAAAGTTTTTTAGTTATTTTTCAAAAACTGTAAATTTTGAAATTTTATTTTTACCGTAAAATATAAATAATTAACTATACGTCAGGAAATTTTCAGATTTCTTGGTTCATAAACTTCAGAGATAAATGGGGAAAGGTCAGATTTTGTACATTTTTGGCTATAAATCAAATAGTAAGTCACGGAAAATTATAAAAAAAAATGTTTTGAAATGTGCAGATTAAGCCCTTTTATACGATGATGCTATAATCAAATCACTTTCATTTTCCAACCCCTTTTCAATTATTTATAAAATTAATTTCACCATTCTTTTTTACCATTTTAGTATGGAGCCCTAAAACAGAGGAAAGTTACTCATTTAACCCCACCTTCATAGTCACCCACCATTATTAGGTACCTACCATTATCAAACCATAGGTACCATTCATTCCTTGTTTTTTTATTAAGTACGTCCAGACATGCAAAGATAATGCATATCGGCGAAGTAAAGAGGTATTTACGACAAGAGTAACTATGGCCGTGTCAACAAAAAAAATTGTCACTTATCATCCAAACAGAAAATTAGTCACTATTATTTATACTAATTTCTATCTACAGACAGAGATCCAGTACACTTGATTTCCCGTCTGATTACAAACGATCTTGATGGTAAACTTAGAGATCGCCTTAATTGTCATCTAATTTAGATACGCTGCTTAAATATAAAAAACGTCACAAATCAAAATGTATTTGTTGCATTTAAATTCGTAACGCTATTTACTTTCAATTTAAAATCAAACTATGTATGTTTTTGAATTGTGACGGTTTTGTGTTTAAGCAGCGATTAACTGTAGCCTTTGTGGGTAGAAGTTTCTTATTGTAAATGTATTATTATTTAGAGCTTATTCCTTACAAAAAAAATGTAAACACACCTGTAATCGACCGCCCCAGCGTTGAAAACATACTGAGCGTTGTAAACCGCACTACCCATGATCGGCAGTAGAATGAGGCAGTAATTCATGATCTGGTACCGCCCGAACTGGCCCAGTTCAGCCAAGATATCATCAAAGTTAGGCTCCTTGTTCATCATTGTTCACTTAAAAAAAAACAACCGTAGGCAACCGTTTTATAAAAATTGACGTGTTTAATAATTGTCTTAATTTCTCATTGATAACGCGTCGCGTCTGCCCCGGGCCGCGGACGATGCTCGTCTGATAGCAGCGGCGGAAACCAAGTGACACTGCGTCTGCGCATCTAGACCGAATGTCTGGTGAACAACGTAGTAAATGTAGTGAGTGGTTGCGGAAGCTAATGCGGTCCCGGGTTCGATCCCCGTAAAGGCAAATATTTGTTTCTAAATGTTTGATATTAGGTATATTGTAAGTATGTTTATCGTTGTCTAGTACCCATAGTACAAGCCTATTAGAGCTTAGTTTGGGACTAGGTCAATTTGTGTGAGATTGTCCCCTGATATATATATTTATTTGTTTATATTGTTTTATCTATTTATTTATCTAATTAAGTATGTATATCGTTGTCTAGTACCAATAGTACCTCTAGTTCCAGTAGTTCGGCGCCGAACTACTGCCACACTTTTCTTCCCATTAGTTCGGTTATGACGTCAACCCGAACTAATGGGAAGTGGTGTGTAGTTCGGTTAATGATGTGCAAACAACTTTTAATAACCGGCCAAGTGCGAATCGGATAAATACTAAATACTCCGCAACATGCATATTATATGGAATTCTGGCAAAAAATTATGACTGCAGTAAATAAATAAGTTTGCCTAGCTATATAAGAGAAGAATTTGAATATTTATAAGACGAAGAAGTTAAACATAATATATTTAAACGGTTCACTCGCGTTTTAAAAGTCGATAGCTTCACATGGTTCATTCATGGTTCATGAATGAGTCATGTTTCAACTTTTAAAGCGTTAGTGACCCGTTTATAATATATCTAACACGAAGAAGTTACTTTAACCTTTTGTTTATTTTTATAAAAAAAAATGTAATGAAAAATACCTCTTTGATTTTTTATTTAGCTGCATCCTTAACCGTACTTTTGAGTCGTTTTAATTCTCAGTAGTTCGGTTTGACGTCATAACCGAACGAACTATTGGGAACAAAAGTGTGGCAGTAGTTCGGACCCGAGGGCTTATTGCCTAACGCACTCGCGATCGCGATCGATTTGAAAGTAGAGCAATTGTTTTCATTTTGTAGGCAGACTTGCCTTCAACTGTCAAAAATGAAAGCGATCGCGATCGCGAGTGCGTTAGGCAATAAGCCCTCAGGACTAATCAACCGAACGTCTACTGGGGCTAGAGGCAATAGTACAAGTTTATAGCTTAGTTTGGTAACTACTCAGTGTGTGTGAGTTTATTCCTAACAACATTTGTTTTGTGATTCGTGTGTATTCAGGTGTAACCGATTTTGATTATTGTTACAAAATAAAGCGGAAAACGAGTTTTTATTATTAATAAACGTCACAATTTTTTTTACATCTGAAACTATGTGCACATGCCTATTTGTTTGTAAAACTATTATAACGTAACGTATAATGAATGATAGTAAATTCCTTCCTTTATAAAGTGTAAAGGTAAATTACTTTAGTACAAAAATTAAGGCTTAACACGCGTAAATAAATAACAAAAATAATTACTTTTTGTATTATTTTCTTAAAAGAAAATATGATTTTTGTTATATAAAATAGTTCATGAAAAAATGATATGTTCTGATCAAAAGGCTTACAATTAAAAATACTTTAAATAACAATACAAAATATAACAACAGTGAAATAAGACGGCAGTAGATGTAAATTACAAATTAAGTATAATTGTATAAACGTTAGTCTCAACGCGGTATTTCATCACTTTATCGAAACACCTTTCATCGAACGTATCATTTCATCGAATTTCATTTCATCGAACGTATCATTTCATCGAATGCTAATTTCTGCTGAAACCTTATTATTTTCAGGTTATCTTAAAAGCATAGGTTACGTAGGTTAGGTTAGGTTAGACCTGACACCACCAAAAAAGTATAACTCCTGCACGTGGAAATTAGCTTCCGATGAAATGATAGGTTCGATGAAAGGAGTTTCGATAAAGTGATAGCTACCCGTATCAACGCTGCACGCTGCTCTGTACACAGACACACAAAAAAACTTAGCTCAAAATACAATACGTCTACATTTTTCAAAATAATTATCAGAATTCACCCAACTGATAGTCACAGCGGGATCATATTTATTTATTATGAAATTGATGCATAAATCTAAATTCCAACAGTCATATTAATAAAGTTTATTAAATTAAAAGTCTGTTACAAGGGTCTAATAATAAACCAGTCTCATTATATTTAAAACACAAAAAAATATGTCCTATATTTTGCTAATAATGGATCGCTGCACTGTATTTTATTGGACACCTTCAATGACAATATTCTGCCCATTATCGTAATTTTTATTATGAACAGTATACGATACATCGGCGTCATAAACGGTAAATGTTTTTCAGAAAAAACATGGCCGATCTTGGTGAAACAGCTGTTTCCATGTCTATAAGAGTTGTCAAGGTTTGGAAATTGGTACATTTCGCAAAATACGAGAGGCACGCTCACGCAAAAAGGCAAGAAATATTTGCTATTTTTATTTTGCTAATACCAGCCGTTTTTACGATTAGCTCTCCCAATAATTTAAGCTTAGAGGACTTCTACTTAGCAAAGATTCCAAATACAGCGACCATCAAAATGCGTTTTTGTAAAATATTTTTCGAGACTTATTAATTATTTTACCCAACAATCCTTAAAGCCACTTTTATGTTTATTAATAAAACCATTAAAAATTCCGTTTAACCGGGAAGAGCATCTTTCATAGTTGCTTTTACAATCCCATAATGACCTTTAAAATTAATTCAGATATCACTCTTATAATACGAGGAGGTTGCTCATATATGTTAAAAACTTTACACTTAATATACACGACTCGCTCTGACACTCAACTGTTTGACAAAGACACACTGAGCGATAAACAACAAAATAAATCTACTCGGCGGTTTTCGATTAAGCAGAAAACCAAAATATGTAGCCGAACGAGTAAAATAAATCCATTTAAAATTTTGCAAGACACTTTATGACGATCGCGTGAGGGTATTGTTTTGTCTCGCTCGTTTGATGAGTTTGCAGTCGAAAAAGATGGCACTAGGTGGTTCGCGACTAATAACAGCGCAACAGTACACGAGAAATTCTGTTTTCCGATTGGTTGGATGTTTCCCGCGCTTCTAAAGTTGGTTGTTCTACTGCGCAGAATCGAGGAGAATTTTCATATATGTAGAATGTATGTGGTGCGATTCTTCTAGCCTCAAGTAACGAGGTTGTCTGTTCGTTTGTGTGAACGTGGCGCGGTTGCTATTGCTTCTGCCTGAAACAAAACCAATAATACCATTAGCAGCCTCACTCAGACTCGAACTTCTCTACTAGCAATGATGGGTTGCACCAATATCTCTAGTCCAATGTGCTTAGCCAATCCTACTTTTAAATAATATTATCGTTATCATAGTAAGGTATACGCAGCTATCGTTGATAGCTGCGAAATGAGATCTACCAGAATGTCAACAATTTTGCGACGCGGTTATCCTAAAATCATGTACGGTTGAAAATTCTGGAAATGTTCTAATGTTCTAATGTTATTTTCATGAAAATTTTAAATATGCGTTTTTTTAGGTATTTTTCCGGTTTTTTTAGAAAAATTATAAAATAATATTATAATGAACAACAATTGTTTATATTAATCACTTTCACTGTCATTGTCATATGTCTATCATATTTACGTTGCTGGGGAATTTAAAAAAAATAGCACGCCTTTCACTTTTTCTTCAGATTTAGGAAAACAATTGCATGTTAGTTGGGACCAACCATTCTGAACAAGAAAAATAGAAATTCCTGATACTTATGTCCCCAAAAAGATGTATGGAATTGTCCGTTTTGTTACCAAGAAATGTATTGGATTTTGGTAACAAAACGTCATTTCTTATTCGCACCGCCCAGGAGTGGAAATAGTGGAATGCTCTCCCTGCGTCTGTATTCCCGGAATCCTATAACCTTGGTGTTTTCAAGGCAAGAGTGAATAGGCATTTTCTGGGTAAGCGTGTACCATCCTCGACCTCGTCTTCACTTAACATCTGGTGAGACTGAGGTCAAACGCAAACTCATTTCTGATAAAAAAATGTATTTATTTATAAATACGTATGTTTATCCATAGTCAAGCCTTGAGCTTAGTTTGGGACTAGGTCAATTTGTGTGAGATCTATTATCCACTGACATTTGTCTTGTGTTTGGGTTCGATATTGAATCGATGGGAAATGATAAAGATGAACTGATATGAATGAAAATTTTATTAATTAAAACTTGATTATGAGATAATTATAATAAAAATGAGTGCACGCATCTTTCATGATAGCCGATCGCGAACGAACTAATGAAGTGCAAATTAATGAAGCGATGTAAGGAGTTTGATGAGTTAGCTATAATCATGAACATGCGTAGCTCGTACATATTGCATGGTTTATGTTACAGCTGTTGTTATTATTTATAAATGTGTATGTCAAATAAATAAATAAAAAAATATATATATATATTTACTAGTTTTCCCCCGCGACTCCGTCCGCGTAGTGATTTTTCACATAACCCTCGAGAACCATCAAATTTTTCGGGATAAAAAGTATATTTTATGTTAATCCACGTAATAAACTATTTGTGTGCCAAATTTTATAAAAATCGGCCAAGCCGTTCTTGAGTTATAAAAGCTGTAACTAACCCGACTCTGTTTTATATATTTACATTTATTATAATATTGGTTAAAAGAATGTGGAATAGGGTCCAGTTTTTATTTCACATGTAATCACATGTAGTTTGACCCTTATTCCTTTGTGCACTTTATCGCGGGACACCCTGTATATGTTCTAATATAGTATCAAAGATTACTAATACTGAATAGTGTAAAATAAGTATGCTTCGGCTTCGACATTTAATATGGAATAAGTTGTTCGTAAACCTCTTCGATGGTGTCAGGTAGACGCAAATGCAGGGTCTCAGGAGTCAGGATCATCAGGGTACCGGCGCACCCCGCCATCGCACCGAACAGCAAATAAGGCAGTGACGGCGTGATCTGCTTCTGTACATCGAAATTAGTTCTGTTATATAAAGTAGTGGGTGGCAGGCCTTTCGGCGTGGGAAGTAGTTTTCTGATTTAGTCGGTTTCGCGGTAGATGACGTGGAGCAAGGTTTACCAGGAGTTTACCATCATATCCGCTAACTATTGGTAGTTAGCGGATGCGATAGCGAAGACAATATAGACTTCTTTTCTAAAAACCCACCAACAAGGGCGTCTGCGGAGCGCTCATGGAGCCGATGCGCCCTATGGTGGAACAGACGGACATGAGGGAGGCGCGGCCCTCGGTGGGGAACAGCTCGATCGTGTAGATGTAGATAGACACGAACACCATGCTGATGCACACCTTGCCCACCAGCGTCAGCACCAACATTATTGTGCCTGCAGGCAAAAAGTATATAGTTTTTTGCTGGATACGTTTACCTGTTATAAGATTTTTTTTCAAACATTCTACGTTCTAACCTAAAATAACCCTGTATAATATATAAAGCATCATAAGTAGATGTTTGTGGTAGTAGGTTTGTGGTACATGCCGTATCCGGCCGGATTTCTTAAACGTTTTGCGTCACAAATTACCGTGTCCTACGAGTTCTGACTTGTTTATCAGCCAGGCTTTGCTTCAAAACAGTGTTTTTTACATATTATAATGATAAAGAAACGAATAAACTGGTGACCAGACCAGCATTTACATTAAAATAACTATTAATCTAAACTGGATAAAAAAATTGCCAAAAAAGAAATTAAAACACTAAAATTTCGAGTGTCCACCCCAAACACGCATACTTTAAAGTGAAAATTTTAGTTGTTATCTCTCTCTTTGACTCAGATCCGATTTTTTTTTTTGAATGTCATATGTTCCAAATACGAAATTCAACCAAGTGACAGGGTTGTTATAGTTAAAAATAATATATAACACTAGTTTTGCAGTCTCAAAATGTGATAGTGCGGAAGTTCCGCAATACGTCGCTGCGTTTTTTGTCAAGTTCAAATGAAAAAAACTACCATAATCTTTTTTTTTTTATAAATGGCAACATTCTTACTCCAAAGAATCCGGTAAATTTTAATTTTTGACATCAGTCTTACCAGATAGGTAAATAGTTCGAAGTGGTGGTCCCTCATACGCGTCGTAAATAATCGTTCCACTGCGGACGTGCGTTTTTCAAGGTAATATTACTTTTTCGTATCAAATTTTTACTATGTAATAATTTCCATTGAAATCAAATGAGTGTAAATTTAATTTGAATTATGACTGTCACACATATGTACATATGTACGTGTAAGTTACGTGTTGAATAAGGGATCGCAAAATAGTATTACGTAATGGAATTCTTAGGTAGTGTATACATTGTTACTATTTCAGTACGGTAGTATCCAGTCATTTAAATTAAGTTTCACAAATTGATTAATTTTACAAACAAATCATTTGGCAAACCGCTTTTTTTTCCGAAACTATAAATATTTCTGTAATATTAAATTTAATATTGTAATGTTTATTTTAATTTTGCTCTATTTTTCGATATAGTGGAGATTATGCCTTATAATTCATTTTTCCTATGCTCTTATGATTAATAAGCCAATTAAAACACACTCTTAGTTATAAATAACATTATTGAAATTGCGGAATTCCATTACGTAACGAACAACGTTAAAGAAATCCGCCCATCCAGCACAATATGTCGGACTTGTCATTGGCCATCGGAGCGAAAGCAAACCAAAAAGCAGACGGGACGACTTTCACTTGTTTCAAAAGTTTGACAGGAGCGGCCAAAAGTAAACTCAAGTGAAAAAATAAATACTTACTATTATGTACAATCGGCATTAGAAGGAGCGCTATTCCACACGTATAAAATGCAACCATAATAGAGCCCTTGCGGCCGAAGCGGTCAAGTGTGAGCGTACTCAGGATGTAGCCCGGGATCTCTGCCACCGCGGTCAGGATATAATTGAGGTAGCCATTCCCGGACATTGACACCGAGTTGATCGAGAGCCCGTAGTAGATAAATGTCACTGTTACCCACCAGAACGAGCAGATAGCCAGCCGGCTTAAGATCACCCGGGAATGCAGAACTTTTTTTAAAAACGTATTTTTATGCTCCGTATCATTCATTATCGTCGCCTTGTCGGGTAGATTTGTATCCTTGGTTTCAGTCTCATCAGTTAGCCAAGCTACTAGCGCAGGAGACAGTATCTTCTTGTTCATCCTGGCCATTTTAAATATTAATTTAGCGGCTTCTTTCTTCTTACCCTTGCTGAGTAGCCACCGTACGCTCTCATTGAGAATGAAGTAGTAAACGAAGAATAAGAGCGCGGGCGAGTAGATGGTGCGCGTCAAGGTGCGCCACTCGGGCACGGCCCAGGCTATCAGCCCCAAGATTACCTGCCCCACAGCGAATGTGCTCGATAACATGTTCCCAAAGAACACGCGATACTTCAAATCCGACATTTCTACAGCTGAAATGAAATTTAATCTGGCTTATGTCCGGTTCCTATAATTCAAACCGCCGATAGATAAGGTTGCTCCAAAAAATTTGACACATGTATGTGGCAAATGTCAAAATTTAACTCGAGGTATCCTTATCTATCCGCGGTTTGAATATAGAAACCGGGCATTAGTCACTCTGATCCGACCGAACGCTTAACATCTTACCACCAAGCAACAGATCCCCGTTTTGTTTTTTAAGTGAAGAGTAAGATACAGCTGGTGAAATTACTGATATAATATCACATTCTATCTCAGTTCTTAGGGTCAGGGTTATTTGATTTATGCCTCCTCTTTGGGAAATAGCAGTATGAAGGCAGCTGCTTGGTCGATAAGCGTGTGAAATGGTGGTAGTGTTTATTGTACAGGCTGCTACCACCCGGCAAGTGTATCACCGGGCCCCGGAGCCCACATACCACAAAATGTGTTGTGTTAACTTTAAAAGAATCTCACTAAGAGCGTTTGCGCACTGCGTCCGAATCCGAGAAATGATAGCGGTGGTACTGTTCGTATAGAGGTTGCCCACTTGATCCTCATTCCGTCATCCAATTCCTCATACAAATGGTACTACTCAAACATTTCTTGGATTCGGATCGGACGCAGTGCGCAAACGTTCTAATAGTAAAATAGACAACCTACCTACCTCTAATGGTATAGTTAAGGTAGAGCTAGCACTGACCGAGAACGAAGCCGGTTTGGTAGGAGCCGGAGCCAAGGAAGGCGTCGAGGAACTCGAAAGTGAGGTACATTTTGTAGCTGCTGGAGAGAGAGCGGATCATGCCCATCACTCCCGAGGACGTGGCGGTGACCGCAAGTGTGGTGCGCCGCCCGATCCTGCGACACATGCCGCCAGACATCAGAGGGCTTATTGCCTAACGCACTCGCGATCGCGATCGACTTGAAAGTGACACAATTGCTTTCATTTTGTAGGCAGATTTGACTTCAACTGTCAAATATGAAAGCGATCGCGATCGCGAGTGCGTTAGGCAATAAGCCCTCAAGTTTGATAGTGATGTGTACCGGAACCTTAATCTTAACCTCTTCACCGCCACACTTATCCAGTCGTGACAGGCAATGACAAGGCTCACACGCCAATGTCATCTATACGTGACCAACATTCAACTCGAAATTAATCCTTCTACGATGGAATTAAAGTCCCATTTATCTACTAGACGGTTTGTTCCGTGGCGTACAGAGCACGACACTTGATTCGTAGTGTGGCGGTAAAGAGGTTAATAATCAAAAAGTTAACCGGCTCTCACAGTGCAAGGTTCTGAAGGCTTTTAGAAGTGATCCTGCGCTTTTGTTAAGTTTTAAAAAGCTTGTATTTTGGTTGTTAGCCAAGTTTTATGAAAATTGAAGATCAACTCTGATACGAGCTCTCTTGTTGGAGCTTCGCTACACTAAAAGAAGGCAATCCTGACACCTGTAGTTTTAGTGCAAATTATAACCACAATCGCAAGACTAGATTGATGAACAATAATATCTGATATTAATATTAATTAGTTCATCATAATCATGTCAAGTGTAAGTCTACGAACGTGTCGGAGACGACCCCCGTGACCGGCAGTGCGAAGAAAACCCCGGCGCTGTGCAGGGTCCCGACCATTGTACGTTTCCACTCTTGACAGGCCAAGTTGAACTGGAACAAGACGCGTTGTCAACACCAGCAGCTTATCTTACATTATTATCTTATTGAGTAGTTTCGGTGGTCATTTGTGGTTTTCGACATCAATTCAGCATCATGAAACACAATTTCCCTAAAAGTGCACATTCTCAAAAAGCTCACTTTCCCAAAAAGTTACACCCAAAACCCCAATTTCCCCAAGTAACTTTCCCATAATGTATACATTCCTCATTAAAGACACTTTGTCACAACATACAGTTTTCCAATGTGAGCACTTTTCCAAAACGCACACTCTCGGAATATACACTTTCGCAAAATGGACACTTTTCCAAAACGACCCTTGACATATTTACATAGAAACCAAATTGCGAAATTGTCTACTTCTCGCCGTTATTTGTCAATCGTCACTTAATATTTGTGGAATTGTCACTTAATATTTGTGGAATTATCAGCAGACATACGTCACTAACAGAGTCATTTCTAGGGGCCAGAACATAAGCTTTGGACATTTCAACTCTGATCCATATTTTTACTTGTACTTACATGATCTGCCATATCTGAAAAAAATGCTTCTTTTGGTAGTTCGACGATGGTTTTTAATTTTCATTGAACTTTGTCTTTTGTGTTGCAGTATGTTTGTCAAATAAATGTTTTGAGTTTGAGTTTGAGTTTAATGTTCATTTTCTGAGAAAATGCACCTTCTGAGAAAATATATCTTCTGAAAAAGTGCTCCTTTTGGGAAAGTTTATTTTCTGAGAAAGTGTACATATTGAGAGGTGTACATTCTGAGAAAGTGCTCCTTTTGAAGAAGTGCTCCTTTTGAGAACGTGCACTTTTAGGGAAAGTGTGTTTTGTGGTCCTGAGCCAGTTCAACTATAAAAGAACGTAAATTATGCTTGAATTATTGAAGAAAATATCACCCGTAAACTCTTGAATGCACAAATCAAAATGTAGTTGGCTTTTAAAAATAAACGTTTTGCTTTTGCAATACGGGCTAGTGCCAAACGTCTTGAAAACCCGGTTCTAGTCTATACAATAAGTCTCTTTTGCAAAATGTCCCTTCTACATTTTGTAAAAGGGACTTATTGTAAAGGCCAGAACTGGGATTTTCGAGACTTTTGGGACTAGCCCGTATTGCAAAAGGTGGCTCATAAAAAATGTACCATAACGCACTGGAAAGTGTACCACACAATTTTGTTCGCAACACACTGGAAATTCTGTAACACGCTGGAACTCCATAAAGCCGAGATTACGAGCAAGATTTGTACGAAAATTTAAAAAATAACCTTATCATAATAAAGAATCATCATAATCGGTTTAAGATTGGTCGAGATTTGCGCAATCAAATTTCATTCGCTATTTTTCCTTCTTGGGGGGCAGTTATAAAAAAAATTTAACCAACCTCAATCGATCAATAAATTTAGCAATCAAAAATATCGAAATAACATGCATACTAGTTTCGTTTTCTTTATACAGCGAAAACATAACACCCCCTTTGAGTTCAAAAAAAAAATTCAAAAATTATTTATTTTTAAACAAAGTTTTATGCAAGCGGTGTCGAATCCTCCTTTGTTTTACCATAGTCGGGTAAAAGCATTATATGAACCAACCTTTCATATACCTACTATCCAGCGTGTTACGTAACACGCAATGTTACACACCATAACACGCTGAAGCAAATTCAAAGTTATATGAGTACTTATTTATTTATTATCAGAAGTGTAAATAGTGAAAAATTAACGCCTCCCTTGGCTATTTGTTGTTGAAAAACCAGTAATATTTTGTTCCACTTAGTTGCGAATCCAATATGGCTGACATTTAGTTGATACTCCCCAGCTATAGTCAAATGGTGTGGCCACTACAAAAAACAGTCTCAGTGTGGCTACCACTATAATACAAAAAGTTATCATAACACGCAACCAAGTTGAAGATTTTGGAAGACATTTTTTTAAATGATGAATTTATTTTGAAAATAAAATAGTTTTCTGAGATTTTCAACCAAAATACTTTGAATTGACTACCATTCTAACAACGAAGACAAAAACTTACTTGAAAAAAGGCGTATTTTTTTAATTAGATACATTTAAAAAATGTCCTGGCGACATTTCAATGTTGTATGGAGCAAAAAACTTAACACATCTTTAAAATTATATGTAAAAAAATATTAACTAGTTTAATTCGCAGCCATATTGTATTTAAGTGGTTTGTTTGTTGCTGTTGTTGTTTGTAGTTGTAGTGGTTGTTTATACTTCAATTTAATGTGGATTAAAAAAATAAAAGAAAGAAACTTTTTTTGCGGTAATCAAAAGTCTGCGTTGTTTTTTTTTAAACGGATTTGAGCTGCACCTATGTAAATTTAATCTCGCAAATCCCGCAACTGGGCGTCCTAACCTAATTCATGAAGCCGAAAATGATTGACTCGATCACCTCGGACACGATGGTGTGGTTGCTCTCGTAGACCCAGTCGTGGCACCGGACGGGGCGGCTCTTGTCGAAGGAGCTAGGCAGGCAGGGCCCCGCGGGTTCCCGCGGCGCATAGCGCTCGCAGCCCCATTTTTCTTCATCTGGGAGCGCCCAGGTGGCCCACTCCCCTGGACTCCACTCTGGTGGAATCTCCTCGCACTCCGGGACACTGCATCTGAACATTTCGTTACAGTGCAATGTCTTTTAAAATATCATTCGGGCTCGGGTTAAATCGGTCAGACTAGCAAAGGCAAATAAGAGAGAGTGAAGGGGAAATATAGTAAGTGATTTTATTTTTGGTTAGTTGTCTACCCCATTGTTCTCCTTAAAAAGATGCGAAAGGCCGAAAACAGAAATACCAAACCCAAAGGTTGTTTTGGCCATCACGCTGTAAATGCATTTAGGTAAGATATCACACGTTAGCAGATTAAGTGCCGCCTACTCCCATCTGTCGGTAGGTAGTTCCACGGTTTATTTGTTTCGCTTCAAGGTATGACTGCGGGCGGTCAAATTATTTAAGATCCCGATGTAGCCTTACTTCCATATTACTTATCGATTAATGAATCAGTTATCGATATAGTTGCTAACTATCAAAGATAATCTGTGCCTCTATAGTCATCTTCCAAATTACTCGGGTATCTGAAATAAATTATGCCATATCTGCCCTGCTTTTTGTATCTTTTATCTATTAAAATTTTTCAAAAATCCCTTCAATAGTTGCTTTACAGGAGAAAAACCAACCTGTATTGCACAGCACCGGCGTTGAACACATAATTCGCGTTGAAAATAGCATTAAATATAATAGGAATTAGAATCAGGCCGTAGTTCAGGATCTGGTAGCGACCGAACACGCCCAGCTCTACCAAGATGTCATCGAAGTGGAAGCCTTCCTTGACCATATTTTTTATTTTACTTCACACACAAAGCTGATACTGTCCCAGCACTCACGCTTATCAGTCTTAATACGGTTCAATGCCGCAGGGGCAAGTGTCTTCTGTCTCCTCCTTTGCATCAAAAGACAAGTTAACAAGCTTAAGAAAGCGGTTGGAACCCAGCCCCAATATCTGATAGGCAGTTTAAAGACCATGTCTAAAGCTTACGCGTACATTGAATTTTGACTGGTGGCGATATCAAACGGGGTTGATTAAATAATATATAACAAATAATGTTTTGAAGATACACTTTTGTAATTTTGAGGTGACAATGTCAGTTTTGAGTGTTGTTTGAGTGTACGCAGACAGTTTTGTTTATTGTTGTTGTTCTAAGGCCCCCTTCTCACTAGTTACCAGCTCTGTTAGTAACTTTTAGATCTTGGTATCATTCTTCTCTATTTTTTGAGTACACATTCATGGGCTGTCTAATAGCATACAAAATGAACTTTTCGCTTAAGTACACTTCTCGAAACTTTCTCATAACCTTACATTTCATGACTGTCACCTGTAAATCAATGCATGTCAATGACAGTGTCAGTTGCCATTCCATCATTATATTCTCTTTGCTTCCATCCAGCGAAATGTATTTCACTTGCACGAGTCAAAATTTTAAGTAGATTTTTTCATCACCAAGCGTCATGATCTTTAAATTGCCTACCAGATATTCGGGGCAGACCACCACCCGTCTTCAAAAGCGTGTCACAAATCCAAGACAAGTTATAAAATAGTTGTAGTTTTGTGTGTAAGATGGAGGACAAAGATAAAGAGCTGAACTTCGACGATATCTTAGACGAGGTGGGCCAGTTTGGGTGGTATCAGATCCTAACCTTCATACTGGTTACATTTCCTGTAATTTTCAAAGCTATGTACAATGCTCAGTACGTGTTTGCCGCTGGTAATGTGTCGTTCAGGTTTGTGTTAGTTTCTGTTTTAATAATGAAGGTTTTATGGGACCTTATTTACTAATCTTCGGTTGGTCAAGTCTCAAGGAACTTTCTGTGATTAAGGTCTCGTTAGAGTTTACGCCGCCGCACTAACTAAAAGATTTCGGAAAAAGTATCGGTAAAACTAAAGGATTTCGTCAATAGCAAATGAAAATACCTACTAACTATACGAGTAAAATATAATATTTTATCCCGAATGCCCAAGGAGGCCGGTAATGTTGTATGTGTATATATTTTATATCCATGTGTTTCTTTAGGGTACAGTCAAGGTTATACATATAGATACGTTCAGAGTGTCAGAAAGATCGTGGTTACATATTTTTGAGGCTTTGGACTTGACTGTACACTACATAACTCCTAATTTCTAAATCCCGAATATTTTTATAATTCCGATCGCAATTGTTCGATGGCAGACTTAATTTTTTTATATTGCTGATAGTTTTGAGATAATTTTACCTACTTACATAGTAAAAAAAAAAAATGGGTAAAGTAATAGTCGGAAAAAACCCAATTTTGAGGACTTCCCGTTTTTGTGATATCCTGCAAACTACCTACAAGGCTTGACGGATTTTGCGTGCTATGTACCAACGTTGGATTGGTCTTTATCCGAGAAGATTAATGAGAGTTGGAGCTTCCTGATTTAACTGTGGGGTTTAAGGATTTGTTAACATTAATTCAATGTTAAATAATATATATCAAACAAAAATAATCATAAATAAAATTTAAAAACTAACATTACAATTCAGATGCAGCGTCCCAGAGTGCGATTTCTCTCCGCCAGAGTGGGATACAGGCGAGTGGGGGGATTGGGCGCTGCCGGAGGGCCATCGCCGCCGCTGCGAGCGCTGGGCTCCCTCGGAGGCTAGAGGGCCCTGCACGCGTGATAACTTCGACAGTGGGATCGCCATCCCGTGCACCGAGTGGGTCTTCCAAAACAATAACTCTATCGTCGCCGAAGTGAGTAAGAGGGTGAATTTCAGGGCGTTTCAACCGCCATCATTAGTGTCACCAAATATATTGACGAAATCAATGACACCTACCAGCAACTCCTGATGTAAACAGAAGCAGAACCTGGGATGTAGTTTCTATCAGCATCAGAAGTTGCTGTAGTGTCACTGACTTCGTCAATATATTTGGTGACACTAATGACGGCGGTTGAAACGCCCTGAAATTCACCCAAGACATTTTCTCAGGAATCCCAAGACTTCGAATGCGTTGCCAACCCTGCATCTATGCTAGTCATTTTAACTTTGTTGTTTAACCCTACTATTAACTTGTACGTATAGCACAAGTGGTATTTCTTGCTTGTCGCTTAGTGCGTCTCTATTGTAACATACTCGTTAAAGAGGGATATCCGAGTGTCAAAGAAGAGGTGTTCGACATGTGCTAGTAAGCCTGGAGTTGATTCTTAAATCCCAACATCAACAGTAACTTAAGCAGTGAACAGCAAATAGGGTTTCTTCGTTAGCAGCCAATAGCTATTAAATTGGTGATACCGCCTCATTTGTTTTAGTATGACAGATTGAAACTTTACTCAATGAATGCTTCATTCACCAATCCAATAGCTAAAATAGATCAAATCCTCTCTGTAATGATGTCGATAAAGGATAACTTATGATTTTTGGGTCGATCAACTTTTTGTTGTTGTTATTCTGTCCCGTAAGCTAGGTGACAACAGTGATAGAGTGTTCCTTAGAAAGATGTTTATAATACAAGTTGTTACAAAAATACCCGTAAAGCAGAAAGGGGGTTAAATGGTCCCCTGTAAAAAGTCCGTTGACATTGTATGAAAACCTTAGCATGACTTTATGAGATGACAGCCGTACTACAAACATGCTTAGAAGAAAGCGCACATAAGAATGGTCTTGTAAGTAAGTGCCACAAAAATATGTTAGGTAGATCTATATCCTTTAAAATCATAGTTTTAATGAGTGACCCAAGAGACGTAACCATGGCAACGAGGTACAGCAAAAAAATTATTGACCCTTTTACTCCCGATACTGGCGTTTCGCTCACAAATGTAATCGCGTCCTATGTTGCAGTTCGGGCTGGGTTGCCCTGACTGGCAGTGGACGCTCGTTGGCTCTGTCCACAATTTAGGAGTCTTTTTTGCGCTGCCTCTCACTGGCTACGTCTGCGACAGGTCAGTGAACACACCAAATTTAAAAAATCATATTTGTTTTATTCAAATTCCAGCTGTTAAGGTTAATTGAATACGAGCTGCTATTCATTCAATAATAACATTAAAATAAAGACTGTATCGTTAAGTATAAATACAAGTAAAATAACGCATTAAACACAGTTTTTATATATTTTTTATTAAAAAAAAAAAATCTACTACCTTTGTACCCTTTGTACTTTGAATAACACGTAAAAAAATCAAACACTCTTTTAGCCATTTTTCTGATTTTCTTTCTGAACGTCGACATCAAAGATCGGACAGCGTCTTGGTCGAACGTTTTTGCGGCCCAGGCCCCTTAGCCAAGATACATTACGCTAACTAGCGTTTCTATTCGTTTCGTTTTTAAACCAATCGTGTCACTGGTAGATCACGTGACTCTTCGTATCACGTGATCTACCAGTGACGCGATTGTTTTAAAAACGAAACGAATAGAAACGCTAGTTAGCGTAATGTATCTTGGCTAAGGGCCCAGTTCCAGTCTCGACGAAATTGCCCTTCAGAATCGGCAGAACGGCCACTTTTCCGAAGTTTTGCTTTCAGTATAGCCCAAAAACGTTCGGTTGGCCGAAGATTTGGGCAATTGGTGGATTCATTGTTTTTGGTACAAAGTGAACTTTTTTCTGCTTATACCACTGCAACGCCTTGGACCCATAGTGGCAAGATGCCAAATCAGGCCAAAATACAGTCGGGACACTGTGTTTTCTCATCATGGGCAAAATTCGTTTGTTGAGGCATTCCACTCCACTACTCTTTGTGTCGTCGCCGTCATTGAAGAGATAGTATAAAAATGGACTCGATTTTAGGCCACATTCACAGATCGCCTGCCATACCGTGATTTTCTTGACAATTTTTTTAGTGAAGATAGGTACACTTTTGAGATTCACTAAGGTCTGACCCTTTGTTAACTGTATAATACTGAGGTCCTGGCAGCGATTTATAATCTAACTTCACGTTCGTTTCGTCGTCCATTATTACCAGTGATCGGAATAGGTAGAGTATATTTACCTAAACTTGACGCTTGTTCATTCATGCGTGAGTGACATGGGAACACATTATTGAATGAACATGCATCAAGTTTAGGTAAATATACTCTACCTATTCCGATCACTGATTATTACACAAAGATTTTTCTTTGAAAAAATATTGTCATATGCCTTTCGTACTCTTGTCTTGACCGAAATTTGCTGTTTATCGCTTCTTTTCCACTGCCTTTGCCTTTTATATGTCTTCCAAGTTATTTCTTAGCTTATAGCACGTTGAACCATTCCGGCAGATGTACCCAATTCTTTGGCATCCCGGACAGACGTCTCTATATTTTTCTTATAAGCCTTTACTGTTTTCGTTTCCAAATTGGGGTTTGAAGAATCTGGTTTTCGACCTGATTTCTGCTTGTCGTTGAAAGTAAACTCTTGGCCATACTTTTTAATAGCAGTTTGGACCGCACCAACACTCACATTTTCTTAGTAGAACGAGAACTAGGGTGTGTGCTAGGGCTAATAAAAGCTCGTTCAATCACACCTTTATTATCTCACGTACCGGATCGTATTTCGCACTTAATCAAGCGCTCTGATTGACAGATTCGGGCGACGCGTAGCGCTGGTGTTGACGTCGGTGTCTTCAGGGGTTATGGGGCTGGTCCGTTCCTTTTCCTACAGCTACGGAATGTACCTCACCTTTGAGTTCCTCGACGCCATCTTTGGCGCTGGTTCCTACCATACCGGTTTTATTCTCGGTCAGTACTAAGTTTATTTTAGTACTAAGTTTATTTTAGTGCCTCGTTATTGGAAATGGTAAGAATAATTAGGTATCTTGTAGAAATTGAAGCTATTTAAATATTAAGCTCACCCATCCATCCAATCAGCCGTATCCAGCCACTGTTGGGACAGTGACATCCACCCATGAGCGGGCTTAGCATGCATGCATGAGTTAAAAATTGACAGGTGCTAGGGAAATAGTTTACCCGTCAAAATTTGCCGATATAAATTACAAATTTATAACAACAATTAATTGAAAAACGAGAAAAATATTAATAAAAAAAAAAATGTATGTCAGGGGGCAAGCGCACCAAACTATGCAATTTGCGGAGAAATTGGATGGTTTGGCGCACTTGCCCTATAGGGGCACTTACCCCGCTGACCAGATTTCAGTTTTATATACGGTAAATACTATTTGTATAGTAACTTTTAATAATATTCATTTATAATTTTTAGCTAAAAATAGCAAATTTACAGAAAACAAATTTAGTAATAAGAGGGTTGCTCAAAATCGTATACTACCTACATATCCAAGAAACTTTTCTTATACCAAGAAACTTTTCTGGTTTAAAATTACATATCAGGCAATGTTTTGACATCCCTTTTCGATACAAAGCGGTATTAGACACTTACCTCAACATTTTTTTAATTCCTAAAAAAGTTAAGAACTTAGGAATCACCCACATGTTTAAATTTAGGTTTAATTAGCTTTGCTTTTAATCTCTCAATTTATTTTAATTTCAGTGATGGAAATGGTGGGTCCAGATAAACGTGTCCTTTGTGGCAATCTGTTATGGAGCATATTCGCGACGGGACAGTCGCTCGTGGCCGCCATAGCTTGGGCCGTGCCCTACTGGCGTACTTTCACTCGCGTCATTTACACCCCCTCAATATTCTTCATCACCTATCACTTCCTCCTCGACGAGAGCGTCCGGTGGCTAATCTACATGAGAAGAAAGGATGAAGCTGTAAAAAACATCTATAAAATAGCCAGTATCAATAAAAAGAATCTATCTCCTGAAACCACAAAAATGTTGGAAGAGTTTAATTCTAAACTTGAGGATATTCCGATTTCAATCAAAAGGGTTACAAATGAAAGCGATACCCAGTCTCTGGTGTTACGAGTGCTGAAGTCCCGGGTTATTGTTACCCGGCTGCTTATTTGCTCTTTCTGGTGGATTTGTGTGACCTTTATCTATTACGGACTGTCTATCAACTCGGTGTCGTTGATCGGACACAGCTACATTATCTACATGTTGACGACCCTGATGGAAATCCCTGGCAACGTTATCAGTGTGCTCACACTCGACCGTTTCGGACGCAAAAGCACTATCATGGTGGGGCTATTTGTGTGTGGAGTTTCGCTCTTAATTTCGGCGTTTGTACGTGATGGTTAGTACACATATCATATTTTTGTCTAAAACCTGCTGCTTAATGAAGTGGCTGCCACATATAGATAGAATCTGATGAAAATTTCGAAGTAATCCTCCGAAATAATAGTAGTAGTCCTTCGTATATTATTGTTTTATCATAGCTCCAATCCTTCGCAGATAGTGCGTTGGTTGCCCTAACAATGCTGGGTATGCTGTGCACCGGCATGGTGTTCTCGTCAATCTACATCTATACCACGGAGCTGTTCCCCACAGAGGGCCGCTCCTTGCTGGTGGCGCTGTGCTCCATGGTGGGCCGCTTGGGCTCCGTCACCGCACCGCAGACGCCTTTGTTGGTTGGTCATCCAGGTCTCGAGTTCATCAGCATCACCTGCCTGTTGCTAGACCCCAATAAGCGCCAGTTCGCTCTGTTCAAAGTGCGCTCCATTCAAACTCCCTGCGAGTTACATAGCACAGTTACTAGATTAAAGACTTGATTTTTTTTAGCTTTCAGTAGACTCTTTGGACGGGAGCACCCATATACTCCGAAATATTTTATTCCAAATTTGATAATTTCGATTTTCAAAACTCCGAATTTCGTAATTCCTAAGACTTAATTTTGATTACTAAAAAACACGAAGTTCGAATTTCAAAATTTTGATATTTTTTTTAACCGATTTTTATAAGTCCGAAGAACGAAGTGACATTGGCCAGAAAATTAGTTTTCCAAAATTTCATCGCTAATTCGGAAATTTGATATTTGTTCAAAGTAGTTTCAGAGAGACTGGTCGGAGTAGGTACGACGACGAGCGAAGCGAGGAGGAGTGTTAGGAAGAACCGCGACCCTACAGCGCCAGAACCGAACACTTTTTCGGAATTTTTAAAGTCTGTATTTTAGTAATCAGAATTCGTATTTTTGATATTTCGGACTATTATTCAGTCGGACTTCTTATTTTTCGGTGTATCTAAATTTGGAATTTTGATCATCATTATTATATGTAACCGTTAGACATTTTTAAATTTCGGATTCATAAAAATTAGAATAGTTATATTAGGAGTTTTAAAACATTCGGAATTATAAAAATCGGTATTTTGAAATTTATATAGTGTACCCTCTTTGGAAACTCATCTTTTTGGATTATCATATAACTTTATAGTAAACTAGCTTTGCACGTGACTCCGTCTACATAGTAGTTGTTTATCATTTTCCCTCAGGTATTGTTTTCCGGGATACGAATTACCTTTTGTTCTTTTCGGGCTATAAACTATTATCTATATTAAATGTACAATGATAGGTTAAGCTGGTTAAGGCGTTGAATCGTGAAGACGAAAGAAATAAACAACAACAAGATTTTCGCATTTTCTAGCCGCATACGACTTTTTTGGTCATCCAAGTATCTCTCTTATCAACATAGCATCCGTCTAATTTACATCACTTAGACAGGCCTTTCCTGATGAGTATTACGCTACATGGACCAAAACCGAAATATAGTCCAGCCGGAGATGATTATAGGCTTTTGGTTAGATGCCTTTGTTGGTCAGTGATTCCAGGTCTCTCAAGCAGTAGACAGGTTTTTTTTATGAGTTCCTATTAGCTTTGTTTATCAGACGTGCGCTTCACCCAAACTTTTGTGCAGCCTTTTTCAAGCCTTTTTTGCACACTCTTTCGTCACACCCCAAGGGCACATCTCAAGGTATTTTAGACTTGAGAGTGCAAATATCTATCTATCTAGGGGGTACGTGTGCCTGCAAAAAATATACAAGGGTTAATAGTCAAAGAATTCCTTATTACACTACTGCTGTTGCGAGCTGGTCTGACAAGTTAAGTAGGTAATCTGTGGTGTTGGTGTTCAGATGGCCATGGTCCCGGGGCTGCCGTACGTGTTGTTTGGGGGCCTGTCCATACTCGCTGGCGCGCTCATGATTCTCACCCCCGAGACGCTGCACATACGGCTTCCAGACACCATCCAACAGGTACCAATAATGCCACACTGAAGTCACCAATTGTGAACCTGATATTGACAGTATTATCACGATAAAGCGTTAAGTCCAGTTAATAGTGACCCTTAAATGCCGACGCTAACGGTCCTGGGTTCGATTTCCGTCGAGGCAAAAGATGAGCACGAACTTTTATTTCCGAGTCTTCGAGTTCAATAAAAAAAACCGTTTACCGTACCGTAGGGTTACTGACTCTTCGCACGATGCAAGAGGAAGAACATCTATTTGAGGTTGTCCCCTGATATTTTAATTAATTTTATTTACTAGTGGTATTTGACTAACACTGGTAAGTACGTATACCACTGGAACTAGTCCCGTTGCTGCTTGCTGGTACGAAGAATCCTTGGCCACTATTCTACATGGTATTATTACGCCGGCTTGCTTGCCATACGAATACGACGTAGGAGCAAGATGGGATAAAGCGAATCGCGCTAAAGTCATTGCCAAGTTTTAAGTGAAAATGATAACGCCATGATAATAGTTCATATTTAATTTAACATACTCGCTGCTGTTGCGGCTGCCGAAGCACTGTAGTGCGTCAGGTATGTTCGCGAAGGCACACGCTGATGACTTTTTTGCCATCAGGCGAAAAAGGATAGCGTCACTGATGAGCCGGGTGCGTGGCAGCAGCAACAGCCTTCCGAGGGTCTGGGCCGAGCGACTGGACTGCCCACTTACACATTACTGGGTCCAAGTTGCCATCGGGAGGAGCAGTTAAACACCATCTGTTTTGGTTGCTCCTGCGATGTCAACTCTTACTTTTTTTTTTTTTTTTTGTTACCTTTGTCGTGTGTTACTAACATACATAGGATGAAGCTTTATTGTACTAACACTCTATGGATCATACCTGGTCTGAAATAAAAAGTTTTTATTTTATTTATTTATTTTTAATGATATATATTGCTTTCAGGCGGAAGAAATGGCAGTTGCGCCGCGAACAAGTAGTCACATTGACTTGAATATCAACTGGAAGCCTCCTAACAGTCTCACATCACACTTAAGCCAAGAAATCTGATATTTCCATTATCCACAGCAAATCGAGTATTTTGAGTTCAGATAGAGTAGGTATTATTTTTTCACACGTTTATGCATGTTATTGAGAAATATTTCACAGTTTTTTGGAGGACAAAACGTGGAGAATTTTCTCTTGAGATTGACAACTGGTTGAAGATCACAGCTTTTTAGCGATAATGATGACAACTGTCTCATCCAAGTGTCAGCTTGACAAGGCAATTGTAAAAGTACAAGAGATTATTATGTTACGTTGAGTTACTTGACTCCCAGCCACGTATGGGATTGGAATTGTTTGTAGAATAGTGATTACTTAAATTCTGTCAACGCAAAGCAACCTTCTTCTTATCGGTTTTAATATAATTAAAATGAGTTGCTGGTTTAAGAAGCTATAGATTAAAGTGACGAGAACGGCAATTTAAAACTACAGGCAAATGATAAAGGAATTAATTGCTCTTCTGCTTTAGTACCAATTTCATCATACGATGTTAAATGTTAATCGACTGTTAGCTCATACATTTTGACAGCTGTTGACACTTTAATCGTCTGTTAAGTGTGAAAAGCTATATAAGAGCCTTTACAGCCATTATAACTCTAGTTTCAGCATTTTAAGGGCTGTATAAGCTCTTATACAGCTTGTATGCTACTTGGGAGGTTTGTATAGGGACGTTGAAATTTGAATTGTGCTTACCTCCTGTTTTACAATCGTCAAGTAAATCATATCTGTCAAATAAAGTTAGCCCTTTTCCTTTCTTACACTTGAAAATTGACAAGAAGAGGGCTATCTTTAACCGACAAATCAATTTACTTATCGATTGTGAAATAGGCCCTTGTGTAGTTGCTCTCGTGAATTTTATTAATCAGGTTTATCAGAATTAAGGTTGTCTTGCATACAGAGCACAATGGTATTTAATTAAAACAGTCCTAATGTGGCTCCGGGTATTTAAACATTTTGTTTTTAATATTGCTGTATTTTTTGTACATAAAGTGATGTTTATTATCATTGTATTGTATTTTTGTATTTTAACCTCGCGTAACCTCTGGCAACATATGTATTTACCATATTTTTCAAGTAAATATAAATTAAAAAACCGGTCAAGCGCGAGTCTGACTCGCGTACCGAGAGTTCGGATCAAAACTATTTTCCAACTTTGAGTGTTTATATTAGTATGATAGTGAGTGGATTCCTACGCAACGAGTCGGGGCCATTAATAGTTTAAATAGTGAAAATAAGTTTTATTTAGGTACTGTGTGTTAAGGTCCGTTTAGGTTGCCTAAATTTTAAAAAATTATAAAAAAGTAGTTTTGAAAAATACAAAGCAAGCCTTTTCATATGATATCCCATTTGCTATAATAGCTTTACTTATATTTGCTAACCCCCTTTCAGACCCCATTTCCAAGTACTATAAAACTTTTTTATACATTCTAATAATGAGGCCTTGTGCGGACCACTATATACTAAATATGTTCTAAATGTCAGCCAGGTTGCTTCAGCCATTCCTTAGGAAAAGGGTCGTGACAGACCGACGGACTGATGGACAGTCATCTTATAAGGGTTCCGTTTTTCAGTTTCAGTACGGAACCCTAAAAACTACCTATTTAACAGAATAAAGTATTGCGTAGGTATCTAATTATTTCGATATTTATTTATTTCATAATAGGTTAATTTATTTATTCGTATGGCATTGGTATCAGTCGTTCATTATAAATTACAGTGCTATATTTAAGTTCTTCATAGGTTAATGATAATTACTTCATACAATTTAGTTGCGTGGGCAGACCTCCAACAAGGTGGACCGACGACGTGGTTAAGATTGCGGGGAACCGATGGATGCAAGCGGCGCAGGACCGGTCCTTGTGGCAAACCTGGGGGAGGCCTATGTCCAGCAGTGGACGTCTTTCGGCTGAGATTATGATGATGATAAACAATTAGTTATAATATTGTATTTTGTCGGAAAGGCTCTTATCTTATTCTCGCAGTTAGTTTTAGTAAACGATGTCTAATTTCACCACAATCATTAGATGGCGCGGTCACACGGACCGGGCAGATTGCGTGACAATGAAGAGCTTTTACCCTGCAGTGGGTAGGTGCGGGCATGGTGCGGGCTGATAATTATAATGATATCAAACAAATAAACTCGCATTTATTTGACAAACCACTGCAACGCATAGTTCAACTTTTTAACAGAAACCCTTTTAAACTAAAAAAGACAACACAGTATAAGATAAACAAGGCACAAAATTTAGTAACGTTCCGCTGTAGTGTGAGGTCAAATAGGACTTAGCACAGCATGTGCTGCAGCCAGAACAACAACCCTAATGTAATGAAGGCTAATGGAAGGAAGAGTATGAGATGGAAAGAGAAGCACAATCTCGAAGGTCCGTCTAGGAGCTATTGCGCTGTAGGTACCTGTTTTAGGAAAAACAAATTGTGTTCAACAAACATTTATTTTAGCATTCCGGTGCTTCAGTGGCATTGTCCGGAACCGGCGACGGCGCTTGCTTGACCGTATGCACATAGCTGGAGGTTTCATTATCCTTCTCCTTCGTCTTCGTCTTATCCTTTTCTTTCATCCTGTGCGTGTCAGATATTACGTTACCGTTCTTATCTGTCACTATCCTCTCTGTGTCTGTTTTCTTATGGACATTAACTTCTTTGAGCTCGTGTTGTTTGTCTTGGGTTAGACTGCAGCTGTCTTCAATACCTCCTTCAGTGAGGGTGTGGTTGTCTTGCTTAAAGTTGTCCGACATCTCGTCTTTAATGGTCTTGGTCTTACTCATGTCTTTGATGGTTTCGATCCTGTTGCCGTGTCTATCGTATCTCACTTTAACCTTTACTTGGTCTTTTGTCTTAGTTTTAACTGTGGATAAGAAAAATTACAATTGAATAGAAATAGGTCTGTAATTAATAATTGCAATTTATAACAAGAATAATAGAAATCCTATGTTTATTAGTTCTAAAAATATATCTTTTAATGCATCGTGGGGTCTGAATTTTAGTTTAGGTACTTGCAAGTAGTACAGTCAAGCTAGTTATGGAGGAGTATGGAAATAATTCATGTAGTTGTGGTTTTTTTGGAATATAGAGCACCACTAGATGGTTTCCCCCGACTTGCACCGTTTCTATTATCATATTATGTACAGAAGGCCTTTAAATGTTATAAACTTTAAAGTGGTGTAATTTTGGAGTAGTTAAAAGCTTTTTGGTGCAAGTTTACCCACATGAAGAGACCATTCAGTCGGTTGGTGGAATTTCACTAAAGTCAGAATAATTCTAAAAACTAACAAAAACTTTTCTGATTGTTTTGTATGAGTTAAGCTCGATGTGGTGTGTGAAGTGCCCAACCCGTCGTGGACCCGCGTGAGGGCTAACCCCATAACTACATACTCTCTCATTATAAGAAGGGCTTGTGGCCAACAGTGGGGCTGATGTAATTTGGTTATAACATTATGTATATCTGGCTAGTATGGCTACTCTACTCACTGTTTTCGGCTGTAGAATTTTTCGATACTGAAAAGAAACAAATAATTAATTTGCTACGCCCCTTATGTTACTGTCTCTTATAATTTGGCCTCCCCCCATTTTTACTCGACTGCTAATGAAGAAGAGCAATGTCCAATTTCTGCTCAATATGGCAGCAAGTAACACAATATAAAAAAATAACCAGCGGGAGCAATTAAAATTAAACAAAATTAAAGCTAGTGAAATGAGATGGCTGCATGAACATTCTTGCTCCACCAATTTCACATTGCAGTAGGTACAGAGCAAACAGATACTATGAATGAGAAACTTACTTTCATCTAGAGTCTCCTTTCTTTCTGAAAATAAAGAAGAATTAGTAAGATGGAGAACACATTCACAGTCAATATGCTTTGGACATCTCAGCGTTTATATATTGGGAATCTGGCATATTGGGAATCTATCGTTTTGAAAATCTTTCGTCTTAAACATCTGATTTCTTGGGAATATGTCGTTTTGGAAGAATCTGAACTTTTGGCATCGTACCTGTGGGTGGTGGTTGTGGTTTAGGGTCAGCCTCTGCCGCAGTATCCACTGCTTCTGGGGCAGCCTGTACCTAAAACAACAGAATCCGCATACTTATTGACAATCACGATGGACCTCGTCACAAATTCATCATTCAAAATGATAAGCTGGCTGCGGCTGATTAAAGCCAGAAATGACAGGAGTGGCGGAAAAGTACCCTAAATAGAGAACAAGCAAGGGGGTTACAATAGGTACAGTCGAGGACAGAAAGATGTTTACACTTCTTCACCTTATTCCATTGCAATAAGGTCCAAAATTGTATACATCTTTCTGTCATCGACTGTACATAGGACAAGAAAGTTATTAATTATTGACTAAACACCGATGTTAGGTCACGGAATAGTTTTAGATTTAGGAGGTACTTATTTAAAAGAAATTTGATGCTTAAGATAAAAAAAAAGATAAAAGATATTTATTCAGCAATACACCACGTAGGATGTCGCATCGTAGTTATAATGTTAACTTACCGATTCACAGTCGTCGGATAGAGCGGCGCGCGCGCCGATAACCTAGAACAGACGCATCCAGAACACCTTAGAATAATAGCACATAGAATGATAGTTCCCAAAAGTCAACCCGTCAAAGGTGAAGCACAAAATGGATTCATGTAGGCGTAATCAACACACAAGTAAAAAAATAATGTTGCTAGCGGGTTGCATTTCCCCAAATTTGATCGCAGGATTCTGAAAGTGGCAAATTTCACTCAGAACAGCGCTACATTTTTGCTTTGCCATAATTTGGTTGACTTGTTTCGAGGGGAACCTCAAGAATCCTCAGCAGGCATTGTAGAAACTCCTGCTCAATGAAGATTATCTGCTAGTAACGAGGTAGTTCTCATCGTGAGAATTTTCACATGAAATTAAGGGAAATACTTACCGAAATCAGCAGCACAGACCCAAGAAACAAAAAGAGCTTCATGATGCCGACGGTCTGGTCTGCACCGGACTGACCTTCCACCCTCCTACACGCTCTTTATAGCCGTCTAATATATGCAAGATAAATATTATTGCGCACATCAATACAAAAGCCGTCCTTTTTAGGGTTCCGTACCAAAATGGTAAAAAGGAACCCTTATGGTGAGACTTCGTTGTCTGTCTGTCTTTATGTCACAGCAGTTTTTCTCAGCAACTACACACTCACTCACAACTCAAAATAGATATAAAATAGATATATAGATTAAAAATTTAAAAAACTCCCGGCACAAAAATAAAAGTCTAAAAAGTAAATAAATAATATGGCCCTTAAAGCTTAATGTCAGTGCCTAGTAATATTTTGATTCAAGCGTCGCCACGTCCGACAAAGACATCAACGGGCTCCGAGCACGTATGTACAGTCACCACACGGGATTGTTGAGCCACTATAGAACCCTCTCACAAAAAGTCGACGGAACATTTTGACGTAATTTCTTTTGAGTGACTTGACGTTGTCATTATGACAGGGTTCTATGGTGGCTCAACAATCCCGTGTGGTGACTGTACCTATGTCACAGGACGAATTTCGTCACTACAAGATTTCAAGTATTAAAAACTCCCGACAAAATCGCTCTCAAAGCTAATAACTTTTAAACGGTTTATCAGATTTTCATCTAAGCTGAGAACACTCGATTAAGTCACCTTTCGAACAAAAAAAAAACCAAATCAAAATCGGTCCATCCACATGCCACAGATAGATATCCAGATACACAATTACACATGTCAAATTTATAACACCCCTCTTTTTGCGCCGGGGGTTAGTTATTTTGGAAGTAAGAACTTAAATACGGAACCCTCGGTGCGCGAGTCCGACTCGCACTTGACCGGTTTTTTATTATTGGTTTTACTTTTTTCAAGCAGTTGAACAAACATGATGTGGAACTTGACAGATGAATTGTTAATTAGTCATTCAGGATGACGCATTGTAATAATTATGCAGTTTTATAGGGTTCCGTACCTCAAAAGGAAAAAAAGAACCCTAATAGGATCACTTTGTTGTCCGTCTGTCTGTCTGTCTGTGTGTCTGTCAAGACCCTTTTTCTCAGGAACTCAGGTATCAAGTTTAAATTGATATAAAATATTTCAGTCTGCAATCCCTTGGATCAATGATATAATCAAACATCTAAGCTAAAACAATGAAAAGACGGCCGTTTATGCCGGATATATTCAAGGGAATCTCAAGGGAATCAAAACCTACATATAGAGTACTTCCCGTTGACTTAGAATCATGAAATTTAGCAAGAAGCAATGTCTCAGAGCACAAGTAAAGGAAAATATACGAAAACCGTTAATTTGTAGTTACATCCATCACATAAAAAAAGGTCCAGTATAAACTGACAAGCACTAAGTATGCACACTCATACTTAGTGAGCGTCAGCTTATACTGAGCATAATTTTTTATGTGATGTCACTATAAATGTATGCATGTATGTACCTGTCATACATGCATACAATTATAGTGACATCATGTTGTATCACTTGCATGCATTTTAGGAGACCAGAGCAGAGCCCGAGAAGGCCTTTGCCTTCCCATTGCTATGAAATCGGGCCTATATTACGATTGGTTTCTACATTGCTATAATTCGTCTTTTGTTCTTCTGTATCTTCACGGCGCAAGAGGGGTAAAACATATCAATATAGAAACTGATCGAAAATAATCTTGTTTGGTAATAAATAAAGCCATGGAAGATCAACATGTTATCGTTCTTCGAATCAGAAATATTACAGACGCGTCTCGATATTTCCATTGAAGTCAGAATCAGTTTTATCAAGGCCTTTTTCAGAAACAGTAGAGGTTAAATTGGACTAGTGTATAACCAAAACTTTGATTCACACCAGACCATCTGAAGAACTGTTTTCAATTCTCATTTACAATACAATACCATCTCAAATTGATTCTTGTTAGCAAAACGACTGTATTTGCCCGATTAACGAGTCTATTGTACAGCTATTTGCTCTTAAGTAGCTTCTAAGTGGGACTACTATTCAGAAGTCATTGGGTAAGCGGAAAATCCTATCTGAACTCAATAACAAATAAATAAGCAGTAAAAGTTTAGGCCGCGTTCACACCAAACGTATAGACACTCGGCTACTGTAACCCTAGTGTGCACGTTATAGATCCACATCGTAATGAACATAAATAAATTCGGTGTCAAAAGAAAAGGCCAACGATTTAAACGAAACGAAACTAACCAATTTACCATTATTATTTATTTATTTCCCACACTTACAACTATATTTACAGGGCTGAGCCTAAGACACTTTGTATCTACTTTTTTGGTAGGTCTACCATACCAACTAAATATATATATGTATGTATGTATGTAAACTCTTTATTGCACAAAAAGTATAAGTAAATAATACATTGACATCGTAAATAATTACACCTACAACATAATATAAACAATGCAGCCTTTGTGAATGCATTCAGAGAACATGAAAACAAATCAATGCTTCCCGCAATCAGGTTGAGGGTTCGCACAGCTCGCGTCAGCGGAGACATACATTCAGTCAACAAAGTATCGGGAATGGATGATTTGTTTATGGTTCCAAATTCAAATTTTTGTTTTTTTTGTTGTTGTTAGATTGGCACAACTGTTTTCTATTTTGGCGCGGAGTTTGAGTTGCATCTGTTATTTATATTAAATACAGTGCTGTTTTTAGTTATATCATATCTAGTGTGTATTGCGAATTTCATAATGGACAAAAACATTGAACAAAGAGTTTGTCTTAAATTTTGCATCGCCAATGGAATTTCGTGTTCGGAGTCACTGAAAATGTTACAGAAGGCTTACGGTGATTCGACTTTATCAAAAACACGTGTTTATGAGTGGTACAAAGCGTTCAAAAGCGGTCGAGATGTGATGGAAGATTTGCCTCGCTCTGGTAGGCCATCAACGTCTGCAACTGAAGTTAACATCGCAAAAGTGAAGGAAATAGTGACTGAAAATCCTCATTCAACTTTGAGAGAGATAGCCGCCGAACTTTCTGTATCTCACGAGTCGATCCGTACTATTTTAACTAATCATTTGGGTATGAAACATGTTACCGCTCGGCTAGTCCCAAAAGACCTGAATTTTCTCCAAAAACTCAATCGCATGAGAGTCGCTGAGGACATGCTAGAACGAGTCAATTCCGACCCAACATTCATGAAACGCATTGTTACTGGTGACGAGACGTGGGTTTACGAGTTTGACATGCAAACTAGTCAACAAGCTTCGGAGTGGCGCCTTCCAACTGAAACGAAACCGAAGAAACCACGCCAAAGTCGATCAAAAGTCAAAGTCATGTTGACTGTTTTCTTTGACTATCGCGGTGTTGTGCACTCGGAATTCTTGCCGGAAGGTCAAACGGTAAATAAAGAATATTATTTGAGCGTTATGCGGCATTTAAGAGAGCAAATTCGACGAAAAAAGCCAGATTTGTGGAATGAAAATTCTTGGATTTTGCACCACGATAATGCGCCTTCGCACAAGGCCATCATTGTGAAAGAATTTTTGACCAAACACTCAACAAATACCATCGAGCAACCACCATATTCACCAGATATGGCTCCTGCCGACTTCTTTCTTTTTCCTAAACTCAAATTACCACTTCGTGGCACCCGTTTTCAATCGGTAGAAGACATAAAGGAGAATTCGCGCCGAGAACTGAATTCAATTCCGGAAACAGCGTTTAAAAAATGTTTTGATGATTGGATTATTCGTTGGCGTAAGTGTATCGTTTCTGAAGGAGCATACTTTGAAGGTGATAAAATAAATTTGGATGATTAACAAACAGTTTGTGTATTATTGATCTTTTCCCGGTACTTTCTTGACAGAGTAGTACAGAGCAGGTTGGTTCGCCCGCGCAGCTCGACCAGCAGTCGTGGGACCCTCAAGTAACTCAACACCTGATTGTTGTATATTTTACCCGCAATTACTTTAAAAATATGTCTCTAGGCACAGCTCTCTGCGCACGCGTAGCTCGTTGTACCCAACCATACGCAGCACAAATTAATTTGGATACATTAGAGGGTAGAAAGGATACACTTCATATTTCTTCAAATACAGGAACGTAATGAACTTGTTCTGGATATGCTTCACCATTAAATGTTATTTGGTGCCACGCGGAGCCTAAACCACTGCATTGCATTCGAGGCTACCGCGGACGAGCGCATTGTATGGGGCTACAATCGCGCCAATATTTTGTAAAACTATGAGAACGACAAAGTACAAACCCGAGAATACTATAGGCCTTCTGTACAAAATATTCTTCTTCTATATGATCCCGTCCCACCTGATGTTAAGTGACTACGTCGAAGATGGTACACGCTTACCCAGAAAATGCCTATTCACTCTTGAAAACACCAAGGTTATAGGATTCCAGGAATACAGATGCAGGGAGAGCATTCCACTCCTTCCTTCCTTCCTTAGCAGTGCGAATAAGTAATGACGCAGCCAACCGCTGCGTCTGAACTGTTGAAAATTCGACTACATGTGGATGGAAGGCCGATGGGGGAAAGTGGAGGGTGGGATGAGGTCATGTAGTTCCTGGGCACACTCTCCATAAAACACCTTGTAAAAAACCGAAAGACAAGCTACTTTACACCGATGTGCTTCAATGAAAAAAAAAGAATAGAAAAGAAAGAAAAACATTTATTCGTGACAGATAAAAAAAGAGACAGAGCAATACACACAAAACGATTAGAGGTCACGAAATGGTACCAACTCAGTGTAATGCTGGCTAATGTCAGCGCTGGTCTTCCGTTGGTACAGTCGCCATCATATATATTGCAGCAAACAAGGTGCTCACAAATATCTGAACACGACTCTATTGTCAAGGCGTTAGAGTGCGTGTTCAGATATTTTTGACCACTCTGATATGTACAGATATATTTGATGGCGAACTGTACCATCAGGTGGAACCACGGATGGTTACACACAAAAACTTTGCAACACAAGCAAAAACAAGACATAAATTACAAAACGAGAAAAAGAAAAAACAGAAATAAAAATTCGCATGCAGCCTTTCATACCCTGCCTTGTTTGGCCGTATGGGCAACGGCCCCTTAGCCTTACCTAGACACGCAAAAAAAACACCTACAGACATAACCTATCTATCTATTTTATTTATTAAAAGGACAGAGTATGACAATTTCGGAACGGCGGCGCGTGCAGCGGGGCGTTGTTGTTGCGTGCACACTGGTCGCCGCTGACCTACAGGAAGTAAGAAGTCTTTTTTTTTAGAAATGATTATATTTGTTAATAATATTACATATAAAAAAGATACAAATACATCACAAATTCAGCGTGGCAAGGCCGCACCATCATCGAAGCCACATAATTTGGCTTTATTGGTCAGTCAGCATCAAATAGATAGCAGTGAAAGTGGCCAAATATATCGCAACACAACTTTATTGCTATTGGAATAAGGACGTGTTGCGATATAGCTGATGCTGCTGCTGCTCTGCTGCCGATGCTGACTGTACCACGAATGCGCATGCTGGTGGCACGGATTATTGATTTGCAGCCTAAAAAGTAGATACCTATAACCGGTCGCCGAATGCCAGCGACTAGGCATTATCATAGCGGTAATAACACGTTCAGTGAGACGTCAAGCTTAGTAAACTCTGCGTATCTACGTTTAGTGTGAACGCAGCCTCAGGCCTAGAATATTGTCCTTGACCCAGTACACAGCGGATGGTTGAAGTGCTCTCGAGGCATTCCTGTCCACTCCGCAGCGATAACCTGGTTCGCCAGAAGCAGGCCATTGGAAATCTTATCCGATTATAGTAGATAAACAAATATATAATAGGAAAAACATTAATGTTTACACAATATTGGGACTGCTTTTTACAGGCTTTTGTTTATCTTCACATGTTCATGTGGGCTGAAGTTTGGAATACAATATGTAACCCCGATGATATGTAATATTGTGGTGTGTAACGGCCGCACTCAGAGACGTCAATTAACTTTTTCAATTAAGTTTGATTAAAGTTGCTGCTGTCACTTTCTTTGATATAGCAATAGAAGAAGACGCTGAGTAAGGCCCGTATTAATAAACTCATCTCGACTGTGATACTCGTCTCAAGACACACGTCAAAGTAAATCCACACTCGTAGAGAACTGTCATTTTTGACGCATCTTATGACGGGCACCTCGGCCAAGATCACTTTATTAATGCGACCCTAATGCCGGTAGCACACCTCCGCCGCGAAACCGCGAAACTGTGGCGGAATCGTGATATTTAATACGAAATTGAACTTTATTTCGTTGCCAGAGTTTCGCTACTAGTTTCGCGGCGGAGATGTGCTACCGGCGTAAGAGTTGATTTAATAATGCGTCAGAAGATAGGAACTGCATCTTCGCCCTACTTAACGTAGACCAGTTCAGATTGACCTGGTTAATGTGGTCTTGATTAGCAAAAAAAAATAGCTTATAGCTCCGTATCTGAGCACTCTGTACCTACTGAGAATCTGTCGCTGACACTCTTTCATATGATTTTAAAGTATTTCACCTGTTAAGTTCTAATTTTTGTTTGCAAAGGTGGTGTTTAGCCTTTTCAACACCATGTCAAGTACAAAAGACGTTCCTCACACACTCAATAGACACTCAGGTCTATTTTGCGCTGTCAACATGACGGATATATCCGTCGTTGGCGTTGAACCAGTGGTGCGGATATATCCGTCAATGGCGTTGAACCAGTGGTGCGGATATATCCGTCAATGGCGTTGAACTAGTGGTGCGGATATATCCGTCAATGGCGTTGAACCAGTGGTGCGGATATATCCGTCAATAGCGTTGAACCAGTGGTGCGGATATATCCGTCAATTGCGTTGAAAAGATAAAGATAAAAAAATATAAAAATTATTTATTCAGTAAGTAGGCTGCAATATAATAATAATATGTCAAATCTGTTTTAAAGCTTAGTTTAGACTACGACTACGACACTATACACCGTATATTAAGTGTACACATCCAGTGTCTATATGAACCCGGCTGTCTGTAGTGTAGGTATAAGTAGGTACACTGAATGTCTTAAAGTGCACATAAGAGACACTCGTGTATGTCGTAATCCAAGCTTACGGACGTTACAGAGCTGTACAGCCGAGTCCAGAAGTAAAAAGCAGTAAGAGAATATGAAGTTCTATGCGGATACTGCCATTAGTGTATAAAGGGTAAGTGAAGTGACACTTCAAACTTCACCCCATTAGTTCCCCTCCGCCCCAGTACTGTCGCCTTTATCGCGTGGAGTCACTCCCGCACTTATACATTGGTCAGAAAGTTCCAGGTGTTTTATTCACGTTTCCTTTTCCGCCATCTTTTTGGTTTAGCCTATTAACACAGTACAATGGTTTTTCTAGCTAGGCCTAACTAGGGTATCCAGTGCCGCAATTTTAGCTTCGATAAACTTAAACTTAAAGTACTTTAAAGTACAGTAAGAATTAAAAATAAAAACACAGTTTATGTAACAATGAATATTTTTAATATCCTTAACGTCTTATGTACATTAACATCAAATGCGAGAACAACATCTACATACTTCGTACAGTTATATATTATATTTTATGTATAGCAGTACACAACAGGTACATAAATTTCTGTCCAGTACAAATAGCTATAGGTACGTTACACGAAAGTAGGTTACAAAACACCTGTATCGAAATTACTTGGACATATTTAGTTAATTTTACAATAAGAAATTATTAAATATTAACTAAGTATTATGAATAAATATACGCTTGCACTTTAAACATAAATTTTAAACCCACAATTTAAAGAACTTTAAATTACTTTGACAAAAAAGAGTTTTGAAAAATAAGGGCACTACTGTTCGGAGTGCAATTGGCAACATGATTCAATTTTTGCTGTGATCTATGGTTACTAAATTTAATATCAATCTTTAGTTCTTATTTATTTTTGGGGGAGTTAAGGGGACTTATATGCATGGTGGCCACTATTACTGAATGAAAATACCCACAAAAAGATCCTGTTTGTACTGTAACATTTGACGATAGTGCAAAATACAGTCGACATTAAAGTATCAAAACTGATCATAATTAATAAATGTTATTCAATCATAATAATCGTGTGAGAATAGTGTTCGATGCAGGCGCAAAAACATTTTATTATTAAAATTAACTAAACCAGTCCATTTAGCACAGATTTTACTAGTGAAACTATTCTACATAGTGTTCTCGACTACAACGGTGATTCTGTGACACATTACATTTTATTACACTAGCTTTACCCGCGACTCCGTCCGCGAAGAAGTCACATCTATCGGGAACTAAAAAAAAAATTTTTTTTTTCAGTCCATCCAGGACTATCTGTGTGCCGAATTTCATGCAAATCCGTTCAGCCGTTTAGGCTAGATTGAAATACAAACATCCACACAATCTTTCACATTTATAACATTAGTGGGATTACAAAGAAACAATGAAGAAGTACCAATTCGAAAGAACAATGTAGGAAATATTCGAAATGGAGTAAACGCCGCCGTCTTTCACTTCTTCTAGTTAACACCTACACTGCTTGCTTGTTGTGTTTGAAATTTGAACACGCTGGGCGTGTCGCGCAATTAACGTGTTAAGCAATGTTGGTCATCAACCATTTTCTTGACAAAGATATTTAAAAACCTGCAATCCTAGTTTCATCCGATTTATTATTCGACAAATAAATAAAAAATGATACCTTAAGAAATAAATCTTTAAAAAATTTGACAAGAAAATGGTTACATAAAAGTTTTATTTATTGAATGACTAGAAGCAGTGAAACGGGTCGTATAATTTTATGAATATAAAATTTAAATGGAAGATAAACATTTACGCAAATTGTTATTTATAGTAACAATGCTCGATCACTATTATTATATTATATTATTATATTGGATTGATACACATATTTTTTCAAAATAATACCGAATGAAAAAATCCGATATTAATGTAATTTTATTTTTAAACGTGAGGCAAGACTGTTTAATTTATATCTTATTATATGATATATTATATCACTCCAATATAATACAAGACATACAAACATATATATTATACAATTGAAATATACACCATGATATCGAATGAAATAGTAATATTTATACAAATCGATGGAATTGGTCGACAGTATCCAAGAATGGCTACACAAACAACGATAAGTATAGATATAGCACGGTGCGCCAAAGTTCACATAATAATTTGTAGTCCAAATGTACCGTTATTCATAATCATCGCAAGTCGTAAAGTATTTTTAACTTAAACCGTTATTATTTCAGGATTTTTAAAATAAGGTTCGGTTCGATTATGTTTGATTTAAAAATTCCTAAAATCAAAACGGTTTCAGTGAATTCACTTTAGGACTTGCGATGATTATGAATAACGATACATTCCGACTAAGTACAAATTTTTCGGTGAACTAATATGGACCCTATATAGCATTATAATAACGTATTATTATTATTATAATCATTTGTATTTTCATTATATTACACGGTAACTAGTGAACACTAAGAACTCTCTATACATTTATAGGCATTTAGGTATTTAATTTATTATAAATATTAAAAACATTATATGTTACAAGAAAATAGATCGACGGCGTGAATAATACTTTGTTTACAATTGACAGGTTTCATTAGTATCATTGGATTAGACTAAATAAATAAAAAACTCTATTTTTTTTAAACAAAAAAAAAATAACAAGTTTTACAAATGAACGCTCGCAAAGTATTACCAACCCATCTCTCTAGTAACAGACAATATATTATTATCTTCAGCAATTGGAATAGACAGAACTAATTTACGTTAATTTCACTGGTAATACCACACACGACTAAAAGAAATAGAAATATATGATCCTTGCTGTCGCTGTTCAAATTACAACCTTGTTCACAACAAACTAAGATCCACATTAAAATCAACGACTCGCAGTGTCACCAGCATTTTTACCAACACCAATTATTGCATTCTTTATTTGAAATTTTAAAATGCTAACAACACCTTACATAGAGATATAAATAATCATGATTTTCAAGATACATTCATTAATAACGAGTGAAACAGTTTATTTACATGATAATATAATATATGATATAATAAACGATTCTTACGAACAAGTCGTTGAACAGTACTCGTGCGTTATAATTATACCTATACACGCACACAAGGTTAGATTACCAATAGTCACGACCACATAATTCTATATTTTTATAAAGATGTCTCCAAACGTCCCACATTTCTGCTATCCCCGGCACTAAATTGGCATCTTGTTCTAGCATGCGTACGTATAGTTAGAGCAAGACAGATATTGTTGCTGGCTATGGTAGGGATATGCGACCCGTTTTAGAAGCACCTAAGGGTTATGTGATATCTATGAGGTCTTTAAGATATCTAAACTTTTTCTTCTTCTTCAAACTCAAAACCAACAAATTTTGCCATCGCATCTTTTTCATTACAAATATGACTAACCAAGAAGAAAAACAATGGCAAAGTTAGTGACCGATGTCGATAAGGGTCACACTGACCACTAGTGCGAAAAAATGTCGTTTCCATGCGTGCTTGATCCATGTAACAGTACATGTTTACACGAGCCCCGAGGACTCGAGACGAGTGACAATGACAGTTCCGTGCGTTATTCAAACGACTTTTTTTTAATACATTTGCGAAATATCAATGAAACATAGGTACAACAGAATAGTAATTAGAAAAGACAATTTTAATTAATACTTTGTCTGATAAAATTCAGAATGCAATTTTAAAGTGGTTGAACATACAAACTCTTTGGTTATGTTGTTATGGCTTGAAACAACAGTAAATTGAAAAAAATATCGAAAAGTACAAAGCACTAGTGCGAAAAATCCAACTTTCCGCACGATATATAGGTACAGCTACAAAAAGAACCACTTTTTGAGCAACTGTATTAAAAAATAGTATTTTACGTGCAATTGTATGTTTCATGCGAGATAAGTATCTAGTTTGAAACAAACGCTAAGAAAAAGTTACTTGTATGAGTTTTTAAACTTGTACTTAATAAATAAGCTGTTAAAATATTTAAGCTGTACCGAAGTTAGTCAAGTTTTTACGGCGTTTTTCATTGATTTAAATTTGTTAACGTTTCCACGGGCAAAAGACGAGCGGGCCAAAATTTGATTGGCCTTGAGTGTATGTACGAGTATTCATCTTCCTCGCACATATTCCCCCTTATTCATAAACGCACAACAAACCTATTTTAGTAAAAGTATGCTTTGTCACTTTCTGTCAGATTCAAATGTCACAATGAAAGATAAAGACAAACCAAGACAAGCATTGTTATTGTGCAATTATGAATAAGAGAGTTTGTCTCCAACAATTAACATTTGATCCAAAACCATAACGAAGTTTTAATACTAAACTTAATGTTAATCAAAAAAATGTTGACTACAGATATACTAAAATAAAATATCCGCCCAACAAAACGGCGATTTCTGCATAAGATGATGTTTCTTGAAAAAAAATTATTTTATTCTAGTAATGTAACAATTTCTTTTTAGTGGTAAGAAAATTATTTTCTTCGCCGAGATCAATATATTCAAAGTTCTTCAAACAAAAATGTACCGTTTAAATGTTGTACACTCATTTAAAACAGATTGGAATTTAAATGGCGACACCTTTTTCTCTCAATATTCTTCTATAGGGAATACGCATTTTTTTTTTGCTTTAATAAAAGTCATACACACATGTATGAGAAACGATAGAAAAACATTTTTTTTTTAAATATTTGTTTCTATCTCTTTCTAGCAAAACAGAATTTTACATGGCGTTTATATGGCCGTAGTGCACGCTGACGTCACAGTTCACGTCGGATCTCTCTAATTAGTAGTTTTTAAGTGCTTTTATTATCCGTATTTTTGGGCCGATTTTAATTTCACTTTTTACCATCTCTTTTACAGAATTTTTATATATTGTTAAGAAATGCTATAAAAAAATTGATGCATATTCCCTATTTATATAAAAATGTAGTAATACCTAAATGTAACCTGGTATAACTTGATATAATATTTATCTTGATGTGAAATAATCAAGATATACATATGACATTGATCGCAGACAGGTAATTACAACAGTAAAAATTTTGAGTTTTATAAGTACATGATTTTGTAATATCAATTTATACATTATAAAATTTGAATATATTTTATTTTATTGTTCATATTTTGCTTACTAATATAATAATGATATCGTCACTACTTGAAAAAGAACATGTAACAGAACAGAAAAATTGACGCAAAATCAATGATTTTCTGTTCTGCGTGCAATGATACGTTATTGTCAAAATTGAAAAGTCAAAGTGGAATTATCAGAAGTCTGGAAGGCCATTTTTTTGCCTGTAAGCATAGTATAAATATAGCTAAAGCAGTAAAGAAACTACGAACAAACGTTCGAAACATCGCACTCACACAAGACGCACGTCTCAACGAGACCCCTAAGCGGACATGGCAGTGCTGTCAGTGGCACATGTCGCGTCGAGACGAATGGTTGAGACGTGCCTCTGTGTGAGTGCGACGTTTCGAACCTTCGGTCGTAGTTTCTTTACTGCTTTAGCTATATTTATACTGTGCTGTAAGTGTGATAAAATGATACCTACCGCCAACGCACAATAAATTATTTCTATATTTTAAATTATAAGCCTACCACCCGATTTAATCATAAATGTGGCCCAAAATACTTTTTTTCAACTACTATCCGTAAAAAATTTACAAAGAAAATTACTGAAAAGGTAAACCAACCACCAGGCAGATGTAGTTGTTATTACAGAAGCCGTAAACATATCTTTAAAATACGTAGTTCTACGTAAAAATTCGCGGTCAATATCACACTTACTTTGTATGATAATCAGTCAGAATTTCGATGATAAAATTAGTGTTCAAATAGACTTTTAGAAATAATACAGATACTTTTTTAATAAGTGAAGGATAATTTTAGGACGGCCGGAATCTCACTTCTCTGTGAGAATACGTTAATAAATCTCTATATCGCTTGTCCTTATGTTTTTTTTTATTGCCTTAGACAGACAAACAGGCAGCCGGCCCACCTGATGGGAAGTGGTCACCGCCGCCTATGAACATTCGCAACACCAGAGGCGTCACTAATGCGTTGCCGGTCTCGAAGAAATTTAATGACACCCTTTTTGAAAAGCCCCATATTGTAAGCGCATTGGGAAAATCTCAGCGGATTGATGTATTTTCTTTTGGATAATCATTACTTTGTCACTTTCTGTCAAATTCAAATGTCACTAGGATAGATAAAGTCAAAGTATATCTTAAGAACACTTCAGTTATTGTGATTTCACCATTTTACCAATCCAAGTTATCATATGTAACTAACTGCCGCACTCAGAGACATCAATTAACTTTTAAGTTTGATTAAAGTTGCTGCGTCTTATTCTATTACTATAGCAAAGAAAGTGACAGCAGCAAATTTAATCAAACTTAAAGGTTAATGGGTGTCTCTGTGCGGCAGTTAGTTACATATGATAACTTGGATTGGTACTTGAAATCTAATTTATTTATTAATCTCATTGTTCTGTAAGTATTTTGATTGGATGTGTGCAGATATCGGAATTTTTGGGGCAAAATCAAATGATAGATTGAGAGTTCGTTCATCGATATCTATATCGTTCTCGATATTGGGCCTAAACTAGTGATCGCGCCCAGTTTTGTTTGTAAAAATTTATTTTTATTGTAAGTTTGTATTATTTTGGTAATGATGATATAAAGGAGGTAAATGTAACTGCAATCCGAAATATAGTGAAGAATAACACTATGAGAAATGAAGTTAAAAAAATCCTTTTAAAACAAAGAATCGGAATATAAAGTTAATCAAAAAGTTTTTTTTTTTTTCATTTTCATACTCGCAATAAAATTACATTTTTACAAACGAAACTGGGAGCGATCACTAGTATAGAGGACAAAATGTCGATATATGGTTCATCGATATACTAACTCTCTATTAGTAATTTGATTTTGCCCTAAAAATTCCGATGTCTGGATATGTCCTTCAAGGCCAAATCCTGTCCTGGATTTAAACTTTTTTTTTCTTTCATTAAACAAATTGGCTAGTTATAAATGTGTTACTGTAACTGCTAGTTATCGCTGGAATGTATCAACTTCAAGTGAGCTAACAAATACATTTGATCCGCAAATTACACCAGTAAATTGCTAATCAAACAGTAAATAAACTATCATTTTGTAAGTTTTAACCTGAGGTAATCTAAATATATCTGTATTTGTTGTCATATATAGTAAACAGGATAAATATTTGGAATTTCAGTGATAAAACATAATAAAAAAAAACAATTGCAAATACAAAAAACATTGAGGTTTTTGTTTTATCATAAGCTGTGCTAATGTTAATTAAAACAGTTAAATACTTGAGTTTTCAGTTACCCATTTTGTTTACCACATAATAATATAAATTTATCAGGATGAATTAACATTACGTTACCAACCGCCATATTACTTTGTAAAATTTCAATGAAATTTCGATTTAACTATTTTAAGCACATGAATATCCAATACTGAATTATCTTGGTACAAAGGTGAATTACATTACAATTCATGCAATGATATTCCGCCATGTCCATCGAGATCACCTGACCTGTCCCCGAGTATTAATTTAATTATTTTTTGTACCTAGGTGATCTTATTAGGTGAGCTTAGCGAACATCGCGTGAAATTCAGCGAATGATAGTTAAATCTTATCGTATCGAGTGTGAAATAAATAAGGTTTCAACTGCAACAAGTCACTCTTGAAATAACTATGTATTTTCTTACTTCGGTTGGTTCTCGGCGCAAGTGACAACCCTCAGTCCGGCGTCGCCTGACGCCTCGCGAGTAGGTATATTTCACGCCTTAGTTGCGTAGTGGCACAGGGGTGGTTACCTAAATGATAAATAAAAATAAAGATAAAGTTTTACGCAAATTGAGTTTTGACGAAACACGTATGAAGTCAGAATGAATAAATTATGTTATAGTGGTTTTTTTACTGGGATAGTATAAGGAAATTGGAATAAGTAATTATACAAGATAAAATTATATCCAAGTACGGGGCAAAATCCTAATAAGGACAATTATTATAATAACTTAAAGCTTCAATTGACTGATGATTATTTTTATTTCTCACTAAATATGTTTTAGTAAAATCAATTTTTGACATTGTAATATTTTTATTCAAGCGTGAGTTGACCATAACAATGAATAAAATTGTCATTCTTTAAGTACTCACCTTCTTTGAAGGATTATTTAATAGCATTTAAAGAAAACTCTGTATAATACAATTTAATAAAATATTATATACACAAAATACCTAATGGTTTTTAAGGCAGTTCGTTTGTGTCTCTTACTGCAGATTCGGATTTCCTCATTTTGTCGTAGTTGAAAAAAAAAATTATGGTGCTATCCATATTAATATTATAAATCCGAAAGTAACTTTGTCTGGCTGTTTGTCATCAGACAAACATACCTTTTATCAAAATCGGTTCAGAGACAACTCTCGAGGAAGGAAATAGGATAATTTCCATCTCAGAAATTTCAATAATTCCCGAGGTAATAACAATAGTGGAAATTGCGGGCAAAAGCTAGTAGCCTACCTGTACCTACCATACCTGCCTAGAGCGGCAGGTGCGTGGCGGGCAGCAGCGCCAGCGCGGCGGCGGCCGTGTCGGCGGCGGCGGCCGGCTCGCCCAGCGCCGCCAGCACCAGCGCCAGGCGCCGCCACGTGTCGGCGCGCATCGGCTCCATGGCGGCCGCCTCGCGGAGCGTCTTCTCGGCCAGGCGCAGCCAGCCGAGATTGTAGTACGCCGCGCCTTAGAGGTAACACGTTTACGGTTAAGCCTTCGACGCCATGACCATTTCAAAATCAAAACCACAGATATACAGATATACAGCATAGATATAAGATAATTAACACAGCACTGCACTGACCTAGGTGCACGCCGCTACCTACAGCACTGTACTGACCTAAGTGCACGCCGCTACCTACAGCACTGTACTGACCTAGGTGCACGCCGCTACCTATAGCACTGTACTGACCTAGGTGCACGCCGCTACCTACAGCACTGTACTGACCTAGGTGCACGTCGCTACCTACAGCACTGTACTGACCTAAGTGCACGCCGCTACCTACAGCACTGTACTGACCTAGGTGCACGCCGCTACCTACAGCACTGTACTGACCTAGGTGCACGCCGCTACCTACAGCACTGTACTGACCTAGGTGCACGTCGCTACCTACAGCACTGTACTGACCTAAGTGCACGCCGCTACCTACAGCACTGTACTGACCTAGGTGCACGCCGCTACCTACAGCACTGTACTGACCTAGGTGCACGCCGCTACCTACAGCACTGTACTGACCTAGGTGCACGCCGCTACCTACAGCACTGTACTGACCTAGGTGCACGCCGCTACCTACAGCACTGTACTGACCTAGGTGCACGCCGCTACCTACAGCACTGTACTGACCTAGGTGCACGCCGCTACCTACAGCACTGTACTGACCTAGGTGCACGCCGCTACCTACAGCACTGTACTGACCTAGGTGCACGCCGCTACCTACAGCACTGTACTGACCTAGGTGCACGACGCTGTCGAGATGCGTGGGCTCTAGTGCCAGCGCGTCCTGGAAGCACTGCCGCGCCTCGTCCCACTCGCCGCTCGCCTCGTGCACCAAGCCGCGCTGGAATTAAAACGTTAAGGGTATATGATCGATTACTGAAAATAAATAGATTCTAGGGTAGATCGAAGAAGAGAAAAGAAAATATGTATTTCCGGTGAGGGTGGTATATTATATCCTTTCAAGTGGCAGTCGCCATATAAGTTCGAGCGGCACTGCGTAGTGTGTTCTGCAGCTGAACGGACGTTTCATACACGCTCCCAAAGCTAGGGAACCACCAGATAGTGCTCCTTCCTCCTCCTGCAACTCCCGCGCGCAGCTCCTGTACATCTTCCGACTGTTCCGCGCTGCGTTTACCCACGCGCAGCAGGACAGGAACCCCGGCCTTTGTGCGGTGCGCAGCGTTGGAAGGTTTCCTTCAGTGGCTTCTAGCGGTGCGTTTACCCACGCGCTCGTTGGGAGACGGTCCTGCTGACCTGACGCGTTTACCCGCGCGCAGCACTGGGCAGTGTCCCACAGCCTTAACCACTTAGGAACATCTTAACCGTCAATTCAATTAACCCTTAGTATCAACCGTAGTTATTAGACTCCCGTTATAAAAGTCACCGTTACTGTAAATTCATCCGTCCGTTGACAAACATCGTAGCACACAGATTCAACTATTACCTAGTATTAGGTTAAATATTACAAATAAACAGGCATAAAGCATCATATTTTATATTATATCACGTTCTTATTTCAACCCTGAAACCCCTGATATACCTCCAGTCTCAGTAAACTTACAAGGGCGAGGTCAATGTTAACGAGGAGCCAAAAGTGCCCCGTTACAACTATTGTCAGATACTTTAGTTTATATAATAGCTCAGCAAACTAATAGATATTACTAATTACATAAGCGTAAGGGGACATGTTTTTGTTAAAGACGGATAACCCTACAGTGAAGCCAAAGTATTGTATTAACCTTTTTAACGCCTTACGTTAAATGTGTCACTCACGCGCCAAACATGTTTCAAAAGCTGTGCTACGCTATGGGCTGAATTCAAATTAATCCATACGAACGAAAGTCTATTGTAAATTGTACCTATAAGGCAACTATAAGCGTGGCATGGTAGACACGACAGCACACACCTTTAGGTGATATCGGCGTTCAAAGGGTTAACAGTACTCGGCTGTCCATTGCTGTCACACTATCTGGCACAACAAATATAGCGATGTATAGCAGTGTGTCGGCGATATACAGCCGAGTAGTATGAGTGCATTAGCGGAGCGGCGTGTTAGTGTGTGTGCGTGTTACCGTGTGCAGCACGAGCGGCGCGCGCGGCGCCAGCGCCGCCGCCTCGGCCGCGCAGCCCGCCGCCGCCGACACGCGGCCCAGCCTGCGACAGCGCGACACCGACATCAATTACTATCACAAGCCAAACGATCAGCAAACTGAAGTGGCCGTGGGCTACTTTTATTGCTCGTTGAATAAGAAATTATTGCGTAATAGATATAGGGATCTATATTGGAATCCATAATATCCTTTTTCCTATTTGTGAATTCCATAATAACTGTGGTCATAATGATCTTTTGCCATAATAACGTTTATCCTAATGTAAATGCCATAATATTGATTATCCTAATATTGAATATCCTAATGCTTATTTGCACTATTTTCTTAAGTATTAATGATCAAGTGCCCTAACAGTTACATATCCTAATACTGGTTGCCATAACCATCATATTATGTCTTAATAGTTACCCTTTAACATATACAACATGTCATCCAGCCTGCATTATTTTAATGCTGTATAGTTTTATACGCCCAGCTTTACTCAATACACATTACTCAATATAGGCCTCCGCGGCTCGCTCGCTACGCTCTCTCGTTAGGGTCGCAGTTTTACCTAACACTCCTCCTCGCATCGGTCGTCGTCGTACCTAACCTTACCCAAGTCTGACCTGCCTTAAGGTAGAATAGGTAATGATTCTTACTGTACACTAATAAATTTAACGCCTAATGTAAATACAGCCTTCGACTTTAGTACAAAACATATTAGGTATTTAGAGCATTAGGTAATGTAATATTATGGTTTATGATCATTAGGATGTAAGATCATTATAGCAAATAATCATTATGACAAATGATTGATATGTCAAAAGTGTTTAGAGTGAAAGTGGTATGGCATTTGACTTTAGGACATACGATATTATGGATTGCGAAGGAGACCCTAGATATAGTGCAGGAGCGGCAATGAAGCACGGTACCGGAGACACAGGTCGGCGAGCAGCAGCCAGGCCTGCGCGCGCGGCGCGGCGGGCGGCGGGCGCGCCGACTGCGCCGACGCCACCGACGACGGCGCGCGCGCGCCCGACTCCGCGCGGACCGACGCTGCCAACAGAACATCTACTCAAACCAAAGGGAACATATATAATCACCACCAAAAAAACCGGTCAAGTGCGAGTCTGACTCGCTCGCCGAGGGTTCCGTTTTATTACACAAAGTAACTATATTTTATGTTCTTTAATTGTATTCAATAAAGTCAATTTTGAATTGCCTTCATTTTATTTGTTTATTTATTTAATATTTATTGCACAAATATACAAATTTGAGTACAAAAGGTGAACTTAATGCCTAATGGCATTCTCTACCAGTTGAACTTTAATTGAATTTTGGTACAGATCTTTAAAGTTTTTTTGTCAATTTCTCGAAAACCATATAAATTGTGAACACTTCGTTTTATTTTTCCCGTAAAATCCCCTAAAGCCGACCGGTCGAAAAGGTTGGAATTTGCACTTTTCTAGAACGATCAGTTTATAACCTCGATCTAAGTATTTAAGTAAGAGTAAGGAGTCTTACTAGTTTAGTTTTTTTTTTTGTACATTTCTAGAGGTGTATTTTATTGTTCATGAAAATGGTGTTGTGGAGGTTGGGCCGATAAAGGCGTTTGTGTAAGAAGGAGACTCACGCGCATGCGCGACGGACAGCGCGTCGGCGTGCGCGTCGGACGCGTCGTCGCACGCCGGCTCCGCGCCCAGCTGCGCCAACAGCTGCTTGCCCGTGGCCAGCGCCGCCTACGCAACCATCACACTATCACGCCTGCCCCGCACTACGCTAAAGGCTCCTACTATCACAACGATAAGCCTACTTACACTAAACTACTATTCGTACTCAGGGTATGAATAGTACAATGCCCGGCGGTAAATATTGCACATCGGCAATCATGGCATTTCCGAATACAAACGAATGCTAATTTCCATGTCCATAAATTATTAGATTTATCGTTTATCAGAATTTGAATTCAGAACTAAGTACTTTATTGTTGTTTTGTTTTGATTCCCGCGTGAACTATATAGAGCTGTAAAACTACTTCTTTTTTAAATGGGTGAATCAACTTTTTCTTGTTGTTATTCTGTCCCCTTGTCTCCTGGACAACTGTGATAGAGTTTCTTAGAAAAATTGTATTAATATACACTTCTAATATGCTTAAATGAAAACCTATAAAATAACGGGCTTGTAATGCCCACAGAAACTGATGTTTGGTGAATTTATATATTTAAAAATCATAGTTTTAAACAGTTGTCTAAGAGACGTCACCATGGCAACGAGGGATAAAAAATAGTTGATTGACCCAAATATCATTTACTCCTTTTCAACGTGTATAGTATACCAACGAAATTAATACAAATATTAAACAAAATAAAATACTTTTTCAACCGACTTCCAAAAAAGAGGAGGTTTTTATGTTTGACAATTAGGTATACAACTAAAATCAATATTCTTTCGACTACTGACGAAACACGAAGTTTGCCGATAGACATTAAGAAAATGGAGGCATTGTAATATAATTTCTAAATAAAATTATTTCTGTTTTTAGGTTGGTGAATAATAAAATATGCAAAAAGAATAAAAAATATGTTTAAGTTATGTTTTAATCACAAAAAATCTCAATTCCTTACATTTCACTATCTGTGCTCTCATTGAGGTCAATATCACTGTCACTATCAACCGTATTTATTACTAGTAAATAATTAAAATAATTACTTACATTATCATGCTCATTTTTTTTTACCTGTAGGCTTCGGTAACAAAACATTTATAAACATTGTAGATAATGTCGCGTGACTGGCCTTGTAAAGCTTTCCCTTTTTTCCTATAGATGCCATCGTACAATTTCAAGTAATATAAAGTTTGGGGTTTTCACAACTCTATATATAATTTTTGGACTGGACGCGATCGCACTCAATCGCATCTGAACCACGACTAGCAAACGTTATAATAGTGTGCGAAAGAGATAACGCTCTACGAAGTTAGCCGATTGTCTCTTTCCAAAGGTCGGTGTGCAATATTTACCGCCGGGCACTGTACTCGGCTGTCTATCGCCGTTATACAGTATATTTTGTTATGCCAGAGTGTAACAGCGACAGACAACTGAGTACTATTAATACCTTGATTTTACTGTATTTTTTTTTCGTAATCATTCTGAAATGTTTTCCCGCAAAACTACGCATATATTTTATATTATTTTTACAGTTTTATATAATGCTAGAATAAGTAGTATCATTGTCATAAGTAAATTCTATTAAAAAAATTACTAATTGTTGAGTTTCTTGCGGCGCTTCTTCTCAGCAGTGGTCTCCTCTTGGGAAGCGCTGGTAGATTTTGACGTGTAAAAGTGTCCGTGCGGCCTACTTACTGAATAAATATCTAATATCTTTTATCTTTATTTTTAATTTATTTATTAGAAACAAAGAGTGTATCATAAGACATCGGGTACGGTACCTCCCCGCTCTCCCACTTGAGCTGCAGCGCGCAGAGCGCGGCGAGCGGCCAGAGCGCGGCGGGGTAGCGCGCGCGCGCCAGGCGGGCCGCGGCCAGCGCGCGCCGGCCCCGCGCGCCCGCCGCCGCCGCCGACCACAGCGCCGCGGCCAGCCGCAGCCCGCCCGCGCTCTCCGCCTGCGCCGCCAGGCACGCGCGCGTCGCGTCCTGCCCGCGCGAGGTTAGGCCGGGGCACCACGCGCCGCCGGCATGTGTGCAGGCCTGCATGACCTGTACACATGTCGGCGGCGGCGACCGGGTGGCGCGACCGTGGTGTCCCGGTGAAATAGGGCCCTTAAGGGGACGATTATAACCTTACCGACATTATTCATAGGGTAAATGCTCAATTAACTGACCACTTTAAATGATATTCAGTTACTGGTAACTTTTAACGAAAACTGATTAATAACAAAATACCGCCTGTTTCACAATCGTCAAGTAAAACATATCTGTCAAATAAGTTAAGCTCTTTCCATTTCTTACACTTGAAAATAGACAAGGAGAGGGCTCTTTATTTGACAGATGAATTTACTTGTCGAATATTAAACATGCCCTTAAAGTGATAATTTGTATTCTTTCGTACAAAGCAAAATAATAAACCACGTGATTTAAATTTATACAATGACAACACTGTGAAAAATTCTAGTTTACAGTTAATGTGTTGTCAGTCTTCTAGTGTAAGCTCTTTTTATACAATAAACAAACACACATTGTACACGTCGGTAAATTAATGAATAAATGGAAATATTAATTTCGGACTTGAATCCATATCGTGTTAGTATACAGGGCCCTTATCGACTATGTTAGTTAGTATAAAAATAAAATAAAAACGTCATTAATTATAATAATATTTTCTGGGTGAAGTAGCAGGATGAAGTATGCAGCTTCACGCAAAATGCGAATATAGGATTGTCCCATCTATCCCCTATTACTTTCAGGAGACTGCCTGCCTAGGAGAATACCTAGACTCCAAGACCTTAAACAATTATATTGTACTGGCTAACTAAGGACTAAATTCTTGAATGCCGGTCCGTCATGGACCGGTCGCGCTAGCCGCTCTGGCACAATCAAAGGGTGCGTTGACAGCTGTCAGTTGCCTTACCATCGCGTCGTTGAGTCGTCCTAGCTGCATGTACGCGAGAGCGAGATGGTAGAACGCGAGGTGGTCGTTGTCGTCCAGGGTCACCGATCGCAGCAGCAGCTTGAGACACTTGTCGCTGGCCGCGTCCTTGTCTATGCGGGAGTTCGTTTTCTGGAATATTTATTGATCGATTATGTGTTTGTTTGTTGTAAAAAAAATCCGTGGTAGCCTAATGGATTGACCTGCCGACTCTTAAGCGGAGGGTCGTGGGTTTGAACCCGGGCTCGCACCTCTAAGATATTCGGAATTTATGTACGAAATATAATTTCGGTGAAGGAAAACATCGTGAGGAAACCTGCACACACCCGCAAAGCAATTTGACGGTGTGTGCGAAGTTCCCAATCCGCACTGGGCCCGCGTAGGAACTATAGCCCAAACCCCCTCCTTGTGAGTGGAGACCTGTGCCCAGCAGTGGGACGTATATAGGCTGGATTATTATACTATGTTTGTTTGATGGTGAATCTCCAGATGAGGCCTTAGACACTATAATGGGCCATCGGTTCTACATTACGGAACTTCTTTCACATATTTAAAATGGGAACTGGTTCTATAGTTCTGATAGCTTCTACCATGATGTGGAAGCTGCAAGATTCCCAATAAAATATAAATAAACTTGTGAAGTATTTTTTTTTAATTTCGGATCTATGTTATTTTAGGTACTTATGCAAAAAACATCACAGCAATTAGAATCAGTAAAACAAGAGTGCACATTACCTGTGCTAACCTTTGATAGCCAATGCCAGCGAAGAGGCAGCAGCGCGCCAGCAGGGGCCCGTTCCGCTCGTCTTCTATCGCTAAGGCCGCGTTTGCCAACTCTATGCCTTCTTCTACCTGCGGAAAAAAGGCATGAAGGAGGCAACGACACTTAGAACGGAGACAAGAAAAGTTACCCGTTAGGTTTCCTGTGCATGTAAAGTTATGTATGCAACACATAATTCTCTTGTGATACTCGAGCTTGTTATAACGACATATGTCTATATGTCTTGGGTCTTTCAATTCAATTTTATTTTTAAATGGCACCTGTCTATATATTATCACGTTAGGGACAGCGGGAACGGTAAGGGAAAAGGGGAGACTCCAGGGCAGGATATTTTTATTAAGATTTCTTCAAAGGTACAATAGTATAAAAATAAGGCACCTGCGAACAATTCAGATAAAAAAATATAGAAAATATCTAATTTGGATTATGAATCTGAATGGAGTAAAAAGATCTAAGATTAAATATTAAAAACTTACAATTAGTGCCTTAAACGGTAAGAATAATGAATTATTTGTTAATAAACTCCAAACTAACACTTTTACACATTTAACGAGACTTAAGGTTTTACAGGCATACTTAGTCACGAACGAATTGAAAGCTGGACATCAACTGGCCGTCGTGCGCAGCCGATCGTAAAGTTTTGAATGAGCTTAAATTTAGAATTTAGAATAATAGTAATAAAATGATTTTATTCAACGAGGTGTAATACATACGTACACCTCGTTACAATATGCGGACAATTTTGCCAATGTCAGTTTTTCAGATGCAGTGTTGGTTCTTGTAATATTGTTCGGTTCTTATCCTGATAAATGGGAGGTCTATGGCGAGAGTGTCAATCGCCACACGCTCCGACCGCTCCGCCGCGCTCCACTCCCAAGATGGCGTACAGCTCAGCAAAAACAATCGACACGTGCAGCAACCAACACTTCCGCCACAGAACTCGTCTCGGGTCTTAAGTTCGTCACTCGAATCACATTGAACTTTATTATGTGACAGTTGCATCAATAAATATAGCGAAACGGTTACCTTTAAGAGTAAAACACACAGAGCGCGAGCGCGGGTCGGGAGCGAGCGTTTTGAAGTTACATTGTGCGCTCTGTGAGAAGGTCAATCGGAGAATGCATGCATTACGACCAATGTAACAGCAAAACGCTTTCTCCTGACCCGCGCTCGCTCTGTGTGTTTTACGCATTACTATCAAATTAATAAGAGCTAAAGTGCCGTTAGTAATACAATAACAATATGGTTTAGTTAGAACATAGTGGTTAAGAACCCGGGCGTTTACAAAACGGCTATCTTAGAGGCCACATAGTCGGAAGTGTTTAGCGATATGGATCTTAATAACCATAACGGCTATAGGTACGTTCTTTGGATATATTAAACTTGATTATTTTTCCTTGAAACTGTTTAACGTGAAAACACGATTAGTTACAAAATCTAAAAAAAAAATAGTTAAAATTTATGCGAAATAAATATTTTCTATTTCTATTTCTAAAACCTTGGTACATTTACTTTTCAAACACGACCATGGCACTTTTCGCATATTTTTGGTTGAATCTTCGAAACCCTACGATCTAAAACGATAATTTTTGAATTAAAAGTTGAGTAGGTACTAATAAATTCTCAAATCTGGTGAACCATTTTTAAAAGTGTTGTGTCTAAACAGACACAACACTTTTAAACAGAAAACAAGCAATTATTGGAATTTGGCCCTAACGACGCGGTAATCGAGGCACATTATCTTCATCCCACGTTCTTTGCATGAAAGCACATAAAGCCATCCGTTTTAGTTTTTGTGTGGGCTAGGCACCCGCCCGTAATAAAAGTTACAATTTACAATTTATAAATTACAATTTACATTTTACATTTATATAATTTCTGTTCAATAAAAATTACAAATTACAAAATTGTTATTGTAAAAAAATATACAGAATTGTAGAATTGTATCTACAATTTTACGTAATTCTGTTCAATAAAGGTTTTTATTTGACAGGGCCCTATCTAATAAAAGTTACAATTTATAATTACAAATTACATTTTACATATCTAAATATTTCTGTTCAAAAAAATTACAAATTACATATTGTTATTGTAAGAAAAATACATAGTAGCTACAATTTTACATAATCCTGTTAAATATAGGTTGTCTCGACAGGCATTAATTTACAAATTTGTCAGAAAAGTTGATTTATTAAACGCAGAAATGTAGTTACAAGTTTACAATATTGTAGAATTGTAATACAATTCATGACGAAAATAACGAGGACTATCAACAATTTCCGATGTAAAAAGAATATAAACTTGTTAGTTTTATTTGAAATAATATGCGAAGACGACATTGACGGCGGTTAAAACGCCGAAGAATCGGCCAGTTACAAGTTTACAATATTGTAGATCAAATATTTGAGATTACACAATATGTAAATGACGTAAACAACAGTAAGTAGTAGATAGAAGATCGAGGGTAGAAAGTTCGCGATATTTAGACGAGTCATAGAGGGCCAAAACGTGGTTGTGGCCCTCTAGCGTACGAGTCCAAAAATTGCAATTTCTGCCTTGGGGTGAATTTCAGGGCGTTTCAACCGCCGTCATTCGTGTCACCAAATATATTGACGAAATCAATGACACCTACCAGCAACTCCTGATGTAAACAGAAGCAGAACCGGGGATGTAGTTTCTATCAGCATCAGAAGTTGCTGTAGTGTCATTGTTTTCGTCAATATATTTGGTGACACTAATGACGGCGGTTGAAACGCCCTAAAATTCACCCCTTGGCAGACAAAGTGCTCCTGTAAATTACTGAGAGGAAATAAAACAAAAAAACTTGTCATATTCAAAAGTAAAATTTAATCATAATATTGTGTACCATATTATTATATTACTTTATTATATTTTTCCTACATAGGAAAAGGCACAGGCAGCCAAATACCATATTAATTGATTGCCATAGATGATTTGTTTTTTTTTAATATCTGGTCCCCTATTATCGTGGCAATTGAGATGAAAAAACTTACATTCGAGATGAAAATGTCAACTGCATATAAAATTGTATTTATTTCGTCGTATCTCCCATTTAATATCATTTTGAGTGATTCGAGAGTAGGACCCAAGTGTGAATGACATATAAAAAATAGTCACTTAAATTTTAGTCTGTGTATCTTTTAGCAAAAATACACTTAATATTTTACGATACAAAACGGTGTGTTATGATTGGTAGATTTCATTATTTTATATAAGGTTATTTTTTAATCAGTGTACGTACCCAGCCGCTCCGGTAGCAGGTGTCGGCGCCCAGCAGGCGGAGCGCGGCGTCGTGCGGCGCGAGCGGCGCGGCGCGGCGCAGCACGGCGTGCGCGCGCACGCTCGCCGTCCACGCAGCGCTGCCTGCGCATACATCAGTCAGTACACTTGCTGCCTGCTGATAACTGTGCCAGTTAGCGAGCGGACCAGTTACCGGGCAGCGCGGGCGGCGGGTCGCGCGCCAGGCCGGCGGGCGGCGCGGGCGCGGCGGCGGCGGCGGCCAGCGCGCGCTGGCGCCACACGTGCGCGCACCCGAACGAGAACTTCATCGCGCGCTCCAACGACTGCCACACAACAAACAAATTACATTATTCAACTGAGGTTTACTTAATCCCATTAAGTTTGAACTTATTAGTTTAGTCTCGATGAGGAGTTGATGACGAAACTCGTTTCGAAATAGTAGATTGTACAACAAATGTATAAAACGCACCATTTTACGCGAGACGTTTATCCATCGCCTACGTACGACATAAAGACGAACTTTTAGAGGATGAGAAGTGAAAAAAATTTTTTTGACAAATTAGCAATTAGCAGCCAATTAGTAACTAGATATAGTGGATAGCACAAAATACGGCATCGCGCTTTGTGGGATAGGTTTGTATTCGTCTTGCTTTCTCAATTTGCGATGCGATAAGTAGGGAATTACACCATACTAACATAACAATATATAACACTTATAAATTAGTTTGTGTAACGTTCAGTTTTGTGATCCAATAAAAAAAGAATAGTAGCTGAAAGAGAAAGCGAGATGATTCCTAGGTTTTCCGACCGAATGCGATGTCGTACGACTACGCACTAGGTGACGCACCTCGAGCACGAGGCACAGCTGGCCCCAGCGCACGACGCAGACGGCGAGCAGGTCGCAGACGGCGACGGCGTTGGCGAGCGCGTGCGCGCGCGCCGCCTCGAACTCCGCGCTCTGCGAGAGCACGGCGTCGCGCACGGCCATGGCCTCGCCCACCAGCAGCAACAGGATGATCTCCTCCTGCGGCTTGCACGGCACGAACTGGGGCGGACAAATTGCTAATATTAGAGGACGATCTCCTACAAACTTACCTATATTCCAGTCGTATATGTACTTAACTACTTATAAACAAGCGAAACCAACGGAACACTGATTATGTAAAGCAAAAGAAAGGAAGTTGGAGTTATTCTCAATAGACTACCAGATCTAAGCAGGTTATCTTCCAAGAAAAAGAAGTTCCTTTAAAAAAAAAACAGTCAAGTGCGAGTCGGACTCGTGCACCGAGGGTCCCGTATTTAAGTCTGTATTTCAAAAATATACCTTTTAATGTACTTTAATCGTATGCAATAAAGTCCATTTTAACTTGCCTACATTTTACTAGGTACAAATCTTTGAACGTTTTTTGTCAATTTCTCGAACACTGTAAATTTTGAACACTTCGTTTTCTTGGCATGGGATTTGCAGGAATTTGTTACAAATGATTCATTAAAAACAGTCGTTTCACCCGAAGTCGGCGTTACATCCGAAGTCGCTATAGCCACATGAATTTTGTACTTAAGTATGCTTTAAATTCAAGGGACTTACATTTGACGTCGCTATAGCCAAATGGTCGCTACAACCAAGGTCGTAATAAATGAAATCTACTGTACTATAAAAACAGTTTTTAATACAGTTGCTCATTTAGTGGCACTTTTGCTAGCTGTAGGTATATTCGTACGGAAAGTTATCTATCTAATTTTATTGTAAATAAACTGTTTTATTCCAAGCCACACATACGCCAAAGAGTTTTTATGTTCAACCACTGTAAAATCGCACTCTGAACAAACAAAGAAATAAATAAAATTGTCTCTTTTAATTACTGTTTTATTATTATTAAATTTTTAATTTTTTCGCAACGTCGTTTGATACACGCGCGGAACTGTCATTTTCCCTCGTCCCGGGACACCTATCGGGACTCGAGTAAAATGACATACTTTCTGCACTTGCATCAAAAGATACTATTTGATATAATAATATAAATGCAGCAATAAATGCACATGTAATAGGTATATGTATGTAGGTGTGTAGGTGGTAGTATGTATTTCTCTATATAAGTATGTTTATCGTTGTCTAGTACCCATAGTACAAGCCTAGAGCTTAGTTTGGGACTAGGTCAATTTGTGTAAGATTGTCCCCTGATATTTATTTATTTATTTATTTATATAGTATCCGCAAAACTAAGTGGCGAGTCGGGTCATAAATCATCAGGATCATGCTATCTCTTTCACACCTGCACGGCCTTATGGAGCGGGCCGTGGAACAATAGTGCAGGTAGCGTTAGGCATAATAAGGAATGACGATAAAGTAATGAAACAAAGAAAATAAATAGCGTGGTATTTTTTTATTCCAGTATTGTATAATTACTATCAAAAAAAATAAAGTAGGATATTTAATTATTTACATAAAATACCTATTAAATCATCACTTTTTAACTTAGTCAAATTGGTTTTGCCAAAATCTTCCATTATAACGTAGGTTCACAGACAGAGTTCGTATAACTAATGAGTTATGCATTTTGATATTAAAACTTTTATATTATATTATATTTTGTTATCAATAATGCCTAATAACCTACATAGTACTATAAATTATAAGTACTATAATTATTTAATGCACTTCTCATTATCTAATTACGTATTTAGCTAAGTATTTAAGAAATATCTTATATTTATTTATTTTATTTTAGTCATTAAATAACTATGCACCTAAAAACAAATTAAATAATGATATAAGATTTCATTTCAAAATATAATCATTATATCGACGTTTACATCATAACTAGTGATCGTTATCAACGTGGTGTATTGGTAGCAAAGTATGGTTGACAAAAAAAACAAATACACAAGCGTTTGAAACATTATATATTTCACAAATTATGAAATTTATATACATATTTATAATCACTTATCCAAATTATACTGAATAAAGAGGGATGAAATGTCGAATCACACAATTTACATTACAACTTACTGTCTTTGACTTCAAAATCAGGGTTGTCATTTAAGCTTTGTTGTAGCTTAGAATGCGAGTATGAATCGCTTATTTTATTTAGATGAGATTTTGACTTTAGGTGCTTATTTATATTATGTTTTTTCCTTTTAATATTGACATTGCAAATAGTACATCGCGTGCCTTCGTCCGTCATTATAAAATTGTGTTAAATTCATACTGTGAATGTAAATAATGCGATTGTACGTGCACTTTATTAGGACTCCACTTGAAATACTTGAATATCAACTCTAGATACGATGTGCATTAGATAATTTAGATTAAAATAAACACTTCGCGTAATGTAATTTGGTTTTCATTTAAAGTTGTATTTTTATGACATAAATTAATGTCATTTGACGTATATTGTTTTAAAAATATATTAGGGCGGAAAATGTTGTAGGGCTCTGAAGGTTGAAATGATACCAGCGTCGTAGTCTAATGTTTTCTAATCTATTTATTTACAAAACCCTACTTATATACAATTTCAACAAATTAAATACGATATTTGACGGGTGGATCGAATTATTGAAGCTAACATCTACCCGCAGCCTTTCGGAGCAGTGGTGTGACAGAGACGACGTGAATCCCCCGTCTCGTTCTCTCACTGACATAAATATGCCTGCGCGTCGGTAGCGTGGCTCAGTAGACTCCGGCGGCCGACAAGTGCGCATGTCCCATATCACTCCCCCTCAAGCGAAGCGCATCCTCCTCGTAACTCTGCCGGATCTCGTAGTGTAGGTTTCTTCTATAGGTGTCGTGTCGTCATTGCTGGTTTCATTGTAGATGTATGCCGGCTTTAGACGTTCGATGGTGATGACAGCTGTTGAACGTGGTAATTGTATCTTGAAGCATTTTTCGTAGCGTTTAAGTATCTCGAACGGGCCGTCGTATGGAGGTGTTAACGGCGGCCGCACCGTGTCGTTTCGCACAAATACGTGTGTGCAAGTGGACAAATCCTTATGAATGAAAGGACGTGTCCGTGTTGCGTGCGGTATTGTTGCAGGCACCAGTGAAGCCATAGTTTCAGTTAGACGGCGAACAAACTCTGCATCTTCGATTTTCGACTGTGTAGGTACGAAGAAATCTGATGGGACGCGTAGCGTTGATCCATAAGTCATTAATGCCGGGCTCAAATTATTATCTTTGCGTAACGCTGTGCGGAGGCCAAGTAGCACAGTAGGTAATTCTTCGGACCATTTTGAAGTTTCTCCTCTAGCCATGATTGCGGCTTTTAAAGTGCGGTGTAGCCTTTCGACTTGGCCGTTCGCTTGTGGGTGGTACGCAGTGGTGCGTATTCGTGTGACTCCGAACTTCTTAAGCAGTGAGTTGAACATGGTGGACTCAAACTGTTTCCCCTGGTCCGTGGTGATGCGAAGTGGACATCCGAATCTAGTAAACCAGTGCTCGTACAATGCTTTGGCGACGACTTCAGCTGTGATGTCTCTTACAGGCACAGCTTCAGGCCATTTAGTACAGCGATCTATGATCGTTACGCAGTATCTATACTCGTTGGATAGTCTTAATGGGCCAGTTATGTCGATATGTATGTGTTCGAAGCGCTGTGACGGCGGGAACTCGCCGATGGTTGGTGTTGCATGTCGGTGTACCTTGGCGCGTTGACAACCAATGCACGCTCGTGTCCAGATTCCAACATCTTTGTTTATGGCAGGCCAGAAGTATTTTGAAGTCATTTGTTTTCGGGTTGCACGAATACCTGAATGGCAGAGATCGTGTTGCGCCCTAAAAACGGCGTAGCGATATGCAGTCGGTAAGTATGGTCGTAGTGTCCCTGTGGAGTGCTCGCACGTGATTGGTCGGCGTGTTCCGGGCAGCGTGACTTCGGTGAACTTTAAGTTGGGTTGCGATTTTATGATTTTTAGGTCTTCATCGTTGCTTTGATCGGCAGCGAGCTTGTCGTAGTCGATAATGGAAGGACATTGTATTTCTTCAATGCGAGATAGTGCATCGGCAACTGTGTTCTCTTTTCCTTCGATGTACTGAATGCTCGAACAAAATTGACTTATGAAGTGTAGTTGTCGTTCTCGCCGTGGAGTGTCGCTACTGCTCGCTGTTCGTGTTAAAGCATGAGTGAGCGGCTTGTGATCTGTAAAAATCGTGACGTCATTGCCTTCGATGAGCCGCCGGAAGTGTTTAACAGATGCGTACATGGCTAAAAGCTCGCGATCGTACACACTGTATCGGCGTTGTGTCCCACTCATTGATTTTGAGAAAAATGCAAGTGGCTTCCATTTTCCGTCGACTTTCTGTTCCAAGACGGCGCCAATGCTGTGGTCCGAAACATCGCTCATGATACGTAATGGTGCACTGTTTACAGGATGCGACAAAGTGGTAGCTTCTAATATGCTTTGGCGGCATTTATTAAAAGCCAATTCTGCTGCGGTCGTCCATACGATAGCCGATTTGTCATTCATCTTAGTGTTGTGTAAGAATTTATTTAACTCTGCTTGGTGCTCCGCTTGATGTGGTAGGCAGTCTTGGTAGAAGTTTAGCATCCCCAGAAATCTACGCAGATCGCAGATGGTCTTTGGTTTCGGGTAGTTGGATATTGCTTTGATACGTTCTTCAGGAGGGTTGACGCCTTGTGGTGAAACTTCGTATCCCAGAAAGTTAATTGTTGACTGCCCGAATTCGCACTTGTCGACGTTGAGAGTTACGCCGTATTTATTAAGGCGCTCAAGGACTTGGTGTAGTAGGCTCTTGTGTTCTTCTTCGTTGGTAGAAAATAGCAGTACGTCATCGACGAAACAGAAGACGTCATTGATGCCTCGTAGGACTTCGTGCATAAAGCGTTGGAAGGTTTGGCTGGCATTGCGTAGACCAAATGTCATGCAGTTGAACTCGAACAGCCCGAATGGGGTAGTTATGGCTGTTTTCTGTGCATCTTGTTTACTCATGGGTATCCAGAAGTAAGCCATTTTCAAATCTAGCTTGGAAAATATATTTTTGTTATGTAACTGGTAGGTGAAATCTTGCATGCGAGGCAGCGGGTAACGGTCGGGTTGAGTGACAGCATTCAGGCGTCTATAATCGCCACATACCCGCAGTGAACCGTCTTTTTTCTTAACGACGTGAAGCGGACTTGCCCAGGGACTTCTTGACGGCTGACATATACCCATTTCCATCATTCGCTCAAATTCGTCTTTGGCCGCCTTAAATTTGTCGGGCGGCAGCGGTCGTGGCCTGGCGTGGAGTGGAGGACCGGTTGTTTCAATGTAGTGCTGCACGTCATGTCTTGCCGGAGCCTTGAGAGACATGGGCCGTAGTACGTCTGGGTATTGTTTCAGGATGTCATAGTACACTTGATCTCTGCTTATCATGTGAACCGTTTCTTCGAGTGTGGTCACTTCTAAGGCATCGATGTGTGATTCGGTAGTTTTGTCTAGCAGTTTCTTCTTATGTAGGTCGACGAGTAGTCTATAATGGCGTAGAAAGTCAGCGCCGAGTATAGAGGTTTTAATTTCTGCTACGATGAACGTCCAACGTAACTCCCGGTGAAGTCCCAAGTTGAGTTTAATTGTTTTTTCGCCGTAGGTATCGATCGGCGTATTATTTGCGGCGTACAGCTTGTAGGTGGTTGATGATGTTTGCTTCTTGTGATGCGATGATAACACCGATATATCTGCGCCCGTGTCGACGAGGAAACGTTCTCTAGTGTCGCGATCGTAAACACACAGGCGGTTACTTGCTGTTGGGACACCGACGCCCGCCAGAGTCGGTGTCTTCGCTAGTTTTCCGACGGCTTGTTTCTTCTTTTGCATGGCGATTCACAGCGTCTTGCTTTGTCACCGAAGCGGAAATGGTATCGGCACTCCCAGTCAGCGTCTCCAGGCCTGCACGAGTTGCGCGAGGTTCTGTAAGCAGGCTTGTATGTTGAACGTGAGCGGTAGCGTTGCGTCTCGCTTGAACGGAGTGCTGCAATTTCGAGTGTTAACTTCTCCATTTGTTTCGTAAATAAATCGAGATGAGGATTCTCGATGTTTTGTGAGCAGCTTGATGTAGCTATGGATGCGACGGTAGCGGGTTCTGTATTTTCCAACATCTTGTCAGCCATTTCTGCTAAAGTGTCCAGGGAAGTTTCTGTGCTCAAAGAGAGAACGGTACGCACGTGTGATGGCAGCTGGTTCATCCACATAATTTTGAGGCCGTCGTCGAGTACCATGTTACCCCCCAGATCTCGCATTCTTCGTAGCAACTGTGTGGGTTTCTGTTCGCCAAGTTCTAGGCCGCTAATTAGCTTCCGGAATTGCTTCGATGCGGATTCTTCGTAAACGGAAAGCAGTCGTTTTTTTAGCGTGTCGTATTTACCGCTCGCTGGAGGGTGCAGTACTATGTCGCTGACTTGCTGAACATCAGTGGCTTGGAGAACGCCCAAAACGTATCGAAATTTCTGATCGTCACCAGTTTTCAATGGTTCAATTATCGCTTCAAACTGTGCGAACCACAGACGAGGTTGTTCACGCCAAAATGGTAAAATGCGAGACTGCACCGAGATACCAGCGAGGTCGTACGAAATTGTCGGTGCGGATGGTCCAGGTGGGTTCTCTTCTTTTGGTCCAGTCATTCTTTACAGTTAGGATCACGTCGGGGTCACCAATTGTAGGGCTCTGAAGGTTGAAATGATACCAGCGTCGTAGTCTAATGTTTTCTAATCTATTTATTTACAAAACCCTACTTATATACAATTTCAACAAATTAAATACGATATTTGACGGGTGGATCGAATTATTGAAGCTAACATCTACCCGCAGCCTTTCGGAGCAGTGGTGTGACAGAGACGACGTGAATCCCCCGTCTCGTTCTCTCACTGACATAAATATGCCTGCGCGTCGGTAGCGTGGCTCAGTAGACTCCGGCGGCCGACAAGTGCGCATGTCCCATAATGTTTTGTACCGTAAAAAGGTTATACATATCTAGAGGTGTAATCCTAAGAAGGTAGTATTTATAATGAATATCCAAATGTATTTGTTTTTTCTGCCAACCATACCCTTTGCTACGAAAAGTCACGTTGATAACGATCACTAATCATAAGTTATCGACATGTTACCACCCCTACGGTAACTGACTTTGATTGCCCGACTCGCCACTTAATGGATACTAAGGGTATGAAGATGACGTCACCTGGTTGATGGCGGCGTACCGCTTGGGCTTCCAGGGTCCGTCGCTGGCGTGGTCGTCGCGGCGGCGCGCGCCCGGCGCCGGCTCCTCGGGCGGCCGGTACTCCTGCACACGACCACTACTCAACCAGCTGACTGGACATCTGGTGCGGTTCCTCGCACTATATCTTTCTTCCATATGCACGGTGACCAGGGATAAAGTGCACAAACGAATAAGGATGAATCTACGAGTGATTTTATAACGGAAAAAAAATTGCATAGGGTTTACAATAATTTTACAATTTTAGATTTACCGTCTGTCACTTTCTCACTACAAACTAACCCAGGGAGTTCTATAATTGGCTTTCATTCCACAATAATATGAAATATTGTAATCACTCTGTATCTATGCTGTTGAACTTCTCAATAAATAAATAAATAAATTAGAAAAAAAAAGAAACGCAAAAAATACAAGAAGTTTTTTTTTTCTGTGCTAAAATCACATATACGTAGTTTCACTCTTATTAGTTTGTGCACTTTATCCCTGAACACCCTGTATACAAGACATCGTCAGCTGACTAGCCAAAATGTATGGGTGGTAAATTTTTTTTTCGCGATTTCGGGGTTGGTCCCGTAGTGAAAGTTGATCAGTATGACTTACTGATTTAACCCTCAAAATTTTGTAGACGAATAAAAAAACACCCAGTATAAAAAGAGAAAGCCAGACGGAAAGATGAGTTTTTGCACAGAGGTTCCCTTTATGATTTAGAAACCGCGGGCGATAGCTAGTGATTGAAATAATTAAAAAAATACCCAGAATTTTCAAAAATAGAAATCATTTTAGTGTTAGCGTGTGCGTGTGTGTTAGCGTGTGCGTGTGCGCGTGTGTTACCTCGCCGCTGAGCGCGCGCATGAGCAGCTCGGCCAGTTGGCGCGCGAGCGCGAGCCGGAACGCGTGCGTCGACGGCGCCTCCACCGCGCACAGCATGGCGCGGTACCTACACAGATAGATGTAGTACACGATTTTCCATTTCACACAAACGACAGTAAATCAGAAAAAGGAATATCAGCGGTTCTTTATTCAAAAAATGTTCAGAATTATACAATTAGCAATTAAATAAAATTATAAAACTTGTTTAAAATTTTCTTTCAGAATTTTTTGAACGGGAACGGTCGTTTTTTCAATATTTTTGGTTATAAATCACAAAGTCACAGAAAATTATAGAACAACAGTTTTGAAATGTGCAGATTGAGCCTTTTTATATGACACCCCACTTGCCACTTAATCAAATCACTTTCATTTTTCAACCCCCCATTCTACTCTTTTTTAATTAGTATTTTTAAAATCAATTTCATATTTTTTACTAAAAACAGATGCGGACAAGCGAGTTATACAACTATGCCAAATTTCAAGTTGATAGCTTGTGTAGTTGCTGAGAAAAACTACTGTGACATACAGACAGACAGACAGACAACGAAGTCTCATTGGGTTCCTTTTTTACCATTTTGGTAAGGAACTAAAAACGTTAGACGTAATTTTTTTTTTATGGGAGCCGTGATTGCGTGATAAGTTTATAATAGTAGCGTGCGCGGGCACCTGTGCACGGCGCTGTGCAGGCGGCGCGCGCGCACGTGCAGCAGCGGCGCGCGCTGCAGCGCCAGCTCCAGCGCCGGGCCCGCGCGCGCGCCGCCCCCGCCCGCCCCGCCCGCCCCGCCCGCCCCGCGCTGCAGGTACAGCAGCGCCAGCTCCGACGCCAGCTCGAAGCTGCCCACCTACACCACAACCACGTCACTTACATCATCATCATCATTATCAGCCGCAAGACGTCCACTGCTGGACAAAGGCCTTCCCCAAGGTTTTCCACAACGATCGGTCCTCTGCTGCTGTCATCCAGCGGTTTCCCGCGATCTTTATCAGATCGTCGGTCCACCTTGTGGAAGGCCTGCCGACACTTCGTCTCCCGGTTCGCGGTCGCCACTCTAGAACCTTTCCGCTCCAACGGCCATCGGTTCTACGAGCAATGTGCCCCGCCCACTGCCACTTAAGGTTTGCTATTCGGTGAGCTATATCAGTTACTTTAGTTCTCCTGCGGATCACTTACATACAACATATTTATTCACTAAGCAGGCCGCACGGACACTTTTACACCTCTAAATCTACCAGCGCTTCCCGAGAGGAGACCGCTGCTGAGAAGAAGCGCCGCAACAAACTCGACAGTTAAACATTTTTTTAATAAAACTTATTACATTGATACCACTTATTCTAGCATTATATAAAACTGTTAAAAATAATATAAAATATCTGCGTAGTTCTGCAGGAAAATTATTATTAATCTGTATTTCGAGTAATGAAGACTCATATCTTATACACTTATTACAATTAAATTAAAACACATGTCATGATTCATAAAATAAAATAAAGTAGAATTAAAATTAAACTAGATCAAATTAAATTAAATTAAAATATGTCACGTTCACGAGAATCGGTTGAGTATTGCGACAGCCAAATATACGAAAGCGTTCAATAAATGTGAAAGTTAGTCTGTTTGTCTGTTTGTTACGCTGTCACGGTTAAACCGCTCAACCGATTTCAATCGATGAAATTTGGTATTTAATGCAAAATTTTATGTAAAAAAAAAAATTTTGATAGTTTGAGCAGTAGCAGCAGAGTTCAAAAAAGCAACAGGTTGTATATTACGGTTCAAAAGACACAGCTTTAAAGTTAGGACAGACAGACGGACAGACAGCGGCTTGATAGGATCCCATTTGGAACCTTTTGGGTAAACCGTACAAAAAACTCTTAAATCAAACTCGTCAGGCAACAACTCAACTATTTGATCGCTTTGACCGACCATTTCTTTCTCGTGCTCGGCCTGCTTGAACCGGCTGCTGCCCGGCACGGCCTCCTGCTCGAGGCACAGCCCCTTGATGGCGTAGGACTCCGCCACGATGCGAAGGCTTCGTCTGGAAACAACACAGGATCAATATAATAATCCAGCCTATAACGACGCCCCACTGCTGGGCACAGGCCTCCACTCACAATGAGAGGGTTTGGGCTATAGTTCCCACGCGGGCCCAGTGCGGATTGGGAACTTCGCACACACCGTCAAGTTGCTTTACAGGTGTGTGCAGGTTTCCTCACGATGTTTTCCTTCACCGAAAAGCTCATGGTAAATTTACAAATTGTATTTCGCACATAAATTCCGAAAAACTTAGAGGTGCGAGCCCGGGTTCGAACCCACGACCCTCTGCTTAACAGTCGGCAGGTCAAACCATTAGGCTACCACGGCTTTTTCACACAGGATCAATATTATTTGTTAATTGGACCATTGTACATTTCGACGACTAAGAGAACAGCAAATGTGAGCTACAATATGAACCATGATTAGCACTAGAATTAACTTTAAAGACGTACAGGCATAAAAAAAATGCCGTTTTTCCAAGATGGCGGAGAAAGATTTAGAGTTAAAGGGAAGAAAACTTTGGGTTACCATGACTATTAATGTCCTTTACAACATATCAAATAATATAACCTAACGGAGTTAAAAACCCCCGATATCAGCGCCTAAAAACCCTCTGAGCAATGAGCAAAACCTTTAACGGGCTCCAAGCACGTACATTTTCACTGGAGGGACTTCGTCACTAGAAGATTTCAAGAATTAAAAAATCAGATCCCCTCATCAACTAGAAAAGAGCTGATGATCTTCAAACGGCTGAAAAGATTTTCATGAAACATGGCTAAGAACACTCGGGATAAAATTATCTATGACACAAAAAAACTAAACGTAAATCGGTTCATCCGTTTGGGAGCTACGATACCACAGACAGATACACAGATACACAGACAGACACGTTAAACTTATAACACCCCTCTCTTTTTGTTTCGGGGGTTAAAAACCATTACAATCGGACCGGACGGAACCCTCGGTGCGCGAGTCCAACTCGCACCTGACCTGTTTTTTATTACTAAATAACAAAAATAGGAGTTAAATTCGTTAATTATAAGCGAGACCTGGTTATAAAAGAGACCTGTACCATTACCATGAGTTTACAGTGACCGCACTCGCTAGCGACGGCGTAAACGATTTGTATGGAGAATTGTACAGCTCCTCTAGCGGTCACTTAAAGAACTAAAGATCGCTAGTATGAGTACAACGGTAAATAACCTATCGAAATCTATTCGTTAGCGACTAACGTTTTGTAACCGTTGCCGTAGAACATCGGTACCATGAGTCGTAAATTTGACAGATGTCATCGAAAAATACCGTATCGACTGTAGTTAACTATTTCACTAGCAAATTGGTGCGTGAAAACTTAGAATTATTGTTTAATACGTTACTCCAATTATTTATCTATCCAAATAATATCGGCAAGACATTATTTAGCGTGGAATATGTAGGCTTATGAAGACGAACGACGAAAACAAGGAGGATTTCAAGCTGATATGAGAAATATTACGTTAAGAAATCCACTTCAAAATTTAACTGAGAATAAATTTTATTAAAGGATATAGGCTCAGTAAGGAAGCTTTTGAGAATTTGTGCGATTCGTTAACGTACTACACGGATTTGAAATCCACTCACAAATATAATGTTCCCGATCCTGATGACAAGGATATGTCTGAAGAAAGTCAAGGTATTTATAGTGAAAGATAATGATTATATATTAACTTTAATACTAAATATGTCCTTATCTTTATTATGTTTGTTGTAGGTACCTATTATTATCAGAACTATTTGAGGGCCAGGAGTTAGTGTTGGAAAATGAAGGCACCAGTGATTTATTAATGGAGAGAGCACCGCGGGATCAATTAGTTAGAAGACTTGCATCAATGCATTATTTCCAAATACTTGTACCATGTTTTCTGTTTTTTGTTTAATATAAAAATAAAAAGTACTCATACATCACACATAATCTTTATTTATTACACAAAATCTTTATTTATTACACAAAATCTTTATTTATTACACAAAATCTTTATTTATTTGCTAAAGTATCTACAATTATATTTCCTAATGCTAAAAATTTACCAAATAAATCTAACCACCGTTCTTGCATTCTAAACTCTGATTCCCTTAACCTATTCCTCTCCCGCTCCACTTCCTGTTTAAAAGCTCGCCATTCACTGTCAGCTCTGACAAAGGCTTGCCTTGCCAAATCTGACTGTCTGGGTGCGAGTCCTTCTGTAGACAGGAGATTAGTGGTTTTGCACCTGACGTCTTCGCCACTGACGCGGTGTGGGCGGTAAGAGCTTGGGGCTCTGCCACCTGGCATTAGCAGCTGTTAATGCTGTTCTTGTAACCGCAGGCTCACCACCGTGCGTTACTCCGGTCTCACTCCCGTCCACCTCGGGCAGGGCTGTAATGGATAAAAAAACGTTTACAGTACTATTTTGAATTCTTAATTAACTAATGAAACTTGATAGGTAGGTACATTTTACTCTAAAATGTGATAATAACAGCAAAATTTATTGGAACCTATTTCTTGAAGAGCTGATGGAAATTGACTGTCATTGCAGTCACTATACCTGGGCTGTTAACTGTTTCGGGATACTCTCTGTCCACCAAGTCTTGTTCACTGCAAGTGCTGTTAGCCACAAGCAATGGTGGAAAAAAGGAGGGCTGAGCTGATGTCCCTGGTACAAGTGGTACAAGTAGATTCCAGTCTCCAACGCCTGCAGTGAAAAAAAACACATTGAAATAATCTTTCCTAGGACATGAATTTAATGAATTTTTATCTTAAATATATATAATAAATTGTTTATTTTATTTCAATAGTAACAATGATAGGGAAACTTACTGGAACAAGTTTGTTGAGCAAGTTATTCATTTAGCAGGAAAATTGATAGGCTGTCATTTGTTTCTAGTGCCACTTCAGTAACTTCTTCCTGTAAAGCATTATTTTAAAAGAATGCCATGAGATATGAAATTAATGACTTATATGTAAGTATATTATAATTTTCGGCACATAAATAAATAAGTTTTTGTCTAATTTGACTATACACAGACGTATGAATGAACTGTCACATTGACAAAAAAATCAAAACAAATTCAAGAATCACTTACACTTACATAGTGCCACTGCTCTAGGGCACTTTTTTAAATTAGCAGGGTTATTTCTATATTTTTAAATGGATGACATGGATACTTATCTTTTAGCCCAATATCATCCTTACTCTGTCTTTTTATTGTAGTTAGAAAGAGACAACTTCGTTTGGTGTGAAATTAGGCACACGTAACGATAACTACACGAACTATCGAGTTAACGTTAGCGAGAATAGTAAACGTTTATGTGACTCATGGTACGAGTTTAATCAAAAACTATTCGAAGGACGTTTACTCGCTATCGACTGTAGAACGTAATACGAGTTTTCGATAGCAACTCATGGTAGAGGTACTGGTTAAGAATCAACATGGGAGTGTTGAGTAATAACTTCATGATAGTATCCGAAAATTTGTAAAATTGATCTTTCATTTTTATTTCTATTTTAGACATAGAAAAGTAAGATGGCCCGATTAATGACGACGCAGTTACCTAGTTGGTAGTAAGCCTGCCCGCAAAGCTAGAGGTCCCGGGTTCAGTTCCCGATAGATATAGGCAAATATTTGTGTGATGAGTGCGACTATTATTTGTTCCTAACCTTTGGATGTTTTATATCTATTTAAGTATGTATTTCTGTATATAAGTATGTATATCGTTGCCTAGTACAAGCCTAGAGCTTAGTTTGGGACTAGGTAAATTTGCGTGCGATTGTCCCCTGATATTTATTATTATTTATTTGTTAATTCACGGGTCCCGTTACCTGAAATAAATGTATATGTACGTCGTAGATTTCCACAACACGACGTCGCCTCATGACACGCCGTGGCACGGTGCGACGTCGTAATGTAATTGTGTTTTGGCCCTAAAATGGAATGTACCTTGGGTACTTTGAATGAATTGAATTGATTTATGGCTGTATTGTTCTAATATTTAATCTACCGTCGCTTGACCGGCTTTCACGATTATGACGCCATTTTATCGCGCGTCATCAACGCAAGCGAAACAAAACAATGAATTTAAGTATTCTGCGTAACAGAGATCTGCTCCTGTTATTGTGTACAACATAACAACAGCAACAGTCTTAATGCTTTGAACATCTCGCATAAAAAAAAATAAAAAAAATCATTTATTTCGGACCAAATATACAATCCATATTCTGTTAGTAATAAACGAACCTTAAAAACTATGTTAGTAATAATAGAAAAGAATGGAAAATTTTCTTTGGTAATGGTACTTAGGAGCAAGTAACTATATATCTACATCTATAATTTGCACTACTTGGTCCTTCCAGTTGCCACCTCTACCCAGTACTTTGCACTACTTGGTCCTTCCAGTTACCACCTCTACCCAGTACTTTGCACTACTTGGTCCTTCCAGTTACCACCTCTACCCAGTACTTTGCACTACTTGGTCCTTCCAGTTACCACCTCTACCCAGTACTTTGCACTACTTGGTCCTTCCAGTTACCACCTCTACCCAGTACTTTGCACTACTTGGACCTTCCAGTTACCACCTCTACCCAGTACTTTGCACTACTTGGTCCTTCCAGTTACCACCTCTACCCAGTACTTTGCACTACTTGGTCCTTCCAGTTACCACCTCTACCCAGTACTTTGCACTACTTGGTCCTTCCAGTTACCACCTCTACCCAGTACTTTGTGGGCGGGCAGTCAAAGTAATAAAAGTGGAGGAGTGAAATTAGAAACAGTTTAACTTTAAACCTCATGGACACTGATAATAACACACTGTTATTGTATCAGACGCATTACCATTACAGTATGTATATACGTATGTAACAAAAATCTGATGTTTCCACTAAAGCACTGTATATCAATAACCGAGATATATCTGTATTTTAAGAAGACATCGATAACAATATCGATACTTCTCGAATATATCGATAATTGTATCGGTAAACAGATTTCAATACTTGGTACCGATACTAATAGGTACATATTTTTTTAGCAAATCGTGTTAGTAATCAGATACATAATCACCTGGCCAAATATTGCCTGTTGATATAATAATATTAAGTTGATACATTTTAACTTCGCCCTTGTTCTGACATATTCCAATTGAGAATAGGAATCCTTTAATTTTACCAATTTTTTTTTTAATGCTTCATTCAACTACAAATAGGGCATTCAGATTAGATTATTTATTGATAATATCAGAATATTACAGGTCAACAAGCATACAATTTAGAGATTCGATTGATAATTTTTCGATAAGTACCTAATAAAGTTACATCTATAAAATTATAATTCATCATTAGGTTATATTCTTATTTATAGATTAATAATAATGTATTGTCCACATTTATTTATGTAATTTTTCATTTACAGATGTTTAGCCTGTCTCGTTGTCAGTACATTGTCAATGGCATAGTTTTGCAGTTAATGCAGGTTTATACCTAACAATAACAATAAGCAACTAAAAGCCAATTGAATAAACGAAATGACGCAAACAACAACCTTCACCGATATAGGTAATTTCTAATTTATGCTCATGAGTCATACATTGTCATTTTGAATGACAGGCGGACACCTTAATGGCTATAACAGTAAACCGTTAATGCTTAAAAAGATAATTTAACTTCTGACAAAACAAAACATACAATTTAGTTTTTGATTGAAAGTTGAAACATGACGAAATCTCTTCTCATTTTACCCTTCTCCCCATACATAAAATAATGATTTTGGCCTATTTGTATGTATGTTTGGGTCATTCCTCGAGCGTTTCAACCGCCGTCAGTCCCTTGATCGCAAAGTCGAAATTTATGTAGCTTTGGATGCCATTTTCGGTTATTTTATAGAGGGCCCTGACTTCTACGAAATAACCGAAAATGGCATCCAAAGCTACAGAAATTTCGACTTTAATGCGATCAAGGGACTGACGGCGGCTGAACGCTCGTGGAATCACCCGTTTCTTTGTTCCCGAGGCTGAGCGGAAGGCCCAATTTCTAAAAAAGCCGGAGTCGTTCGTCTTTTTACGGCATGACGCACACAGCCCGTGTCATGTCAATCTTTATCGCGGTGGTTAGGCGTGGATAAAGCATCCCTCTCCCTCGCACTTACATACTGGTCAGAAAGCGACAAATGTTTTATTTACGTTTATCCCGTGTCCCCTTGTTTTGCAGACACCAATCTCATCGAATGTGTCGTTTCACCGAATTTCATTTCATCGACAGCTAATTTCTGCTGAAACCTTATTGTTTTCAGGTTATCTTAAGCATGGTTAGGTTACCTGTGACCGCCAAATAATTATAACTCCTGCACGTGGAAATGTCTGTCGAAGAAATTAAACATTCTATGAATAAAATTAAGTGTCGGTGATTCAAGGGTAAACCAGGTTTATCCACATGATAAAGATAATCCACATGATAACAGTGCCGGATTAGCCCATAAGCAAATTAAGCAATTACTTAGGGCATCACGTCTTGGGGGGCACCATAAATAGCACAAAAAAAAAAATTTGCTAGCACATGAAAGGTACGGCACGTGGGCACGAATTTTATAGTTATTCGAACATTTTTCGAATAACTATAAAAATAACCAAGATATGAGCCGTTAAAGATTTGTTTCTATCTCTTTCTAGCAAAACAGAATTTAACATGGAGTTTATAAACTCTACGGCCTTCCGTAGTGTACGATGACGTCACAGTTCATGTCGGATCTCTAATTCGTAGTTGTAAATGCTTATATTATCCGTATTTTTTGGCCAATTATAATTTCACTTTTTGCCATCTCCTTTACGATATTTACATATTTTGTTACTATTTCTTAACAAATGTAATGCATATTCTCTATTACCAGTCCAGCAAGTGCGTATGACTAACGCCGGCCATTCTTAACCGGACGCCTGACGGCAGCGTGCAATATGACAATTCGCTATCTGGTGTGGTTGATAATATATGGGGACATCCGGTTGCACAGAAGTAGGGGAAGGCTAAAAATATGTTATGTGTAATACTTTTTTACTACTGGACCCGGGTATGTCCTAAAACTACGTCCAGAATCACCAGAGAATGGGCAGCAGCGTCCTCCCAGAACACGATGCAATACTTGGATCGCCATCCCGCCTGCCCAGCGTGGCGATTAGGCAATTCTCCTAACAATGGATTTTCTGCGAGATCGAATCAGAAATGAGGAAATCCGCAGGAGAACCAAAATCACCGACATAGCCCAGCGAATTGCGAACCTTCAGTGGCAGTGGGCGGGGCACATTGCTCGTAGAACTGATATCCTTGGGGCGGAGAGGTTCTAGAGTGGCGGCCGCGGGCCGGAAAGCGAAGTGTTGGCAGGCCTTCCACAAGGTGGACGAGGATCTGGTGAAGATCGCGGGAAGCCGATGGATGCGAGTAGCACAAAACCAGCCGTCGTGGAGATCCTTGGGGAAGGCCTATGTCCAGCAGTGGTCTTTCGGCTGATATGATGATGATGAATACTTTCTTAACCCCCGACACAAAAAGACGGCTGTTAAAAGTTAAACATGTGTATCTGTGTATCTGTCTGTGGCATCGTAGCTACCAAACGGATGAACCGATTATGATAGTTTTTTTTTTTTGAAAGGTGACTTGATCGAGTGTTCTTTGCTAGGTTTGATGAAAATCCGATGACCCATTTAAGTTATGAGATTGAAATATGGGGTCTTAATTCTGTCGGGGGCTTTTATGTATTAAACTTTTCTATAACTTGACATGGCAATGGGAATGTATACTGTATTTATACTTTAATAAGTTTAATAACCTATAATAATCCAGCCTATATTATTATACGTCCCACTGCTGGGCACAGGCCTCCACTCACAAAGAGAGGGTTTGGGCTATAGATAGTTCCCACGACGCGGGCCCAGTGCGGATTGGGAACTTCGCACACACCGTCAAATTGCAGGTGTGTGCAAGCATGTAGGAAAAGCTCATAGTAAATTTAGAAATTATATTTCGCACATAAATTCCGAAAAACTTAGAGGTGCGAGCCCGGGTTCGAACCGACGACCCTCTGCTTAAGAGTCGGCAGGTCAAACCATTAGGCTACCACGGCTTTAATAACCTAACCGAGTTAAAAACCCCCGACATCAGCGCCTAAAAAACCTCTGAGCAATGAGCAAAAACTTCAACGGGCGGAGCCCGTACATTTTCATTTTTCATTGGAAGGACTTCGTCATTAGAAGATTTCAAGCATTACAAAACTCCCGACAAAATCGTGATAGCTCATAACTTTTAAACGGCCTAACTGATATTCCTCAAACTAAGCGAAGAACACTCTCGATTAAATGACATTTCTAATAAAAAAAAACTAAATCAAAATCGATCCATCCGTTTAGGAGACGCACAGATACACACGTCCAACTTAAAACACCCCTCTTTTTTGCGTCAGGGGTTAAAAAGTAAGATGGCATCCAACTCGATATTTGGGCAAAAAATATTCTCTTTACTATCAAAACTTGGTTGAATCTGTTACAAACACAACATTGTTCAATTAATTAGCGCCGGTTGCGAGTTATCAACAAAAAACCGGTTAAGTGCGAGTCGGACTCGCGTAGAGAGTTCCGTAGTTTAATAACTAAAAAAAATACTAAAAATAATCAATAATAAAGATTAAGTAAATAGCTTTACTGGCTTACTACTACTTTTCTATACCACGATGGTGGCAAACAAGCGCACGGCCCGCCTGATGGTAAGCGGTCACCGTAGCCTATGGTCGCCTGCAACACCAGAAGTATCACATGCGCGTAGCCGACCCTTTATAAACCTATTTACTCCCCTCTTGAAGAACTCCATAATATTCATTATTATTTTTCCTTTGGGCGGAGGTTGCCAAATTCGGATTAGGTTTATTACTAACTTTTCCAGCTTCTTATTTAGTCAGCTTCTGGGCAAATCAGGTTTTTATTGGGTTAGATTCGGAGTTGGTCAGTCTCTGGATATGCCTAATACTTTATGCACCAAATTCTTACTTGGTCTTTTTCTGGGGAGGTCAGATTTTCAGTAGGTTAGGGAGTTTATTCGTAGTAGGTCAGATTTGTACGAGGACAGATTCAAACGAGAAACTTTTCTTTATAAACCAAATTCTAACCACGTAGGTTTCATTAATATGAATGAGTCTAATTAGGGAGAATGATTTATAGGTAAGCGTCTTAATTAGTTATTTTCTACATTAGGTATTTTCTTCAAAGGACAAGTACAGTTGGTCAGAAAGTAAGATAGCACTTATCAATACTATTTATTAATGACTTAATCGTTCTGGCCACTTGTGAACAAAACAATATTATCTGCCTCTGCCAATGGTTATGCTTATTAGAAAAATTATCGCATATAAATAACATTGAAAAATGGAAAAAATACTTCGAAAGGTATTGGATGGGTGTGATAACTCCAAATATTTTCGGATGCTCCAAAGAGACATATCGCACCACCAACCACTTGGAAGGGTGGCATTATAGACTCAATAAAAAACTATCGAAAAAACCAAACATTCATCATTTTTTAATGACTTTAAAAAAAGAGGCGAAACATAATGAAATTGCAATAAAACAAGCACAAGCTCACAAGGAAAGAAAATAATCTAGAAAAGTCGACCTAAAATTCGATCGTCATATAAAAAAAATAATTGTCGACGTAAAATCAAAAAGTATTGGTTTGTACGATTTTCTAAAGAAAACTTCATATATGAGCTTTGAAAGAAATGTTAAGAGAGATCTTGATGATAATTATTGTGACCGATTCCGATTCTATTTCGGGTTCAGAATCCGAATGTTCCGATTCAAGCAGCACTAGTGGTCAGAAATTAATATGCAGAACGACACTAACAATCTAATGGAACAACTGATATGTTTATACCTAGTCTTATTTATGCGAAAGTTGATAGATATGGTTGTATTTTTGTTTGGTTTATGATTGTGTTTGAAGTGATACAAATAAATTATTTGGTTTTATGACGTATTTTTATGAAATCAAGCATTACTTTTTGCAGAATTAATAATAGAGACCAAATTATTTCGTTTGTTGTAAAACAGGCCATACAAATTATTGTGGTTGACTGTGTTTATGCTAAACGTGCTATGAAATCGGCTTAAATTGGAATGCCACTTACTGAGAGTCTAACTTAATCAAAATCGAACGAAATTTGAAATAGGCTATTAATGAATAAGGCGTGTGTAGAATCTGACCTCATCAGAAAAAGGTTATTATTGAATTTGACCCAGTTATAATTTGTTTTTGTCATAATTTGACTTGTTTAGGATCTGACTTCCTCAGAATTAGATCTTTAGAGGATTTAACCTACTCAGTATTGAACTTATAACGAGTACGACCTCATGTGAATACGGCGATTTCAGAGGCTGACTTAATAAGAAACTGGAAAAGTTAGTAATGAACCTAATCCGAATTTGGCAACCTCCGCCCAAAGGTTATTTTTGTTATATTCTAATTAGCCCTCAAATAGAAAATAACTCGTTTATTTACGCTGTACGTCCGTGATTGAGTTACCAAATGTAATGTATATAACAAATTTTATAACACTGTGATAGACAAACAAACATACAAACATGAATCGTGTTCGTCGTAAGATGTACGGAACCCTAAATAATTTAGCAAATGGCAAGGTCAACGATTTTTAGTATTCGTTGCGTCAATTAACACTATCGTAATTATTGTTTTTATTTATATAATTAGCAAAGAAAAAGTAATAATTACGAGAGGTTATGCGAAGTTATATTACTATTGTTTATACTTAGATGAATTAGTCTTCGAAATTACGTAATATCAAGTGAACAATGAAAATCTAATCCTTTTGTCCGTGAACGGAGAACAGCATACTTAAATTTAATAATTTTATTCTAAAATGTATCTTCTGTCAAAAACTTTTCCAATATCCGGAATGCACAAATGCTTTAATAACACAGACATTCAGTTATAAACATTAAACTTGAATAACCTTAATTGTTAATAGTGCTAAATCTCATAAACACCAACGGCATATTATGCTTATTACGTAATAGAAATTGTACAAACAACTTACACAGGCAACTCCTTTTCTGTAAGTGTATTCAACTCAGCAAGCGCATAATGCTTCAACGCATCCTCATAATATCCACATGCATAGTTCAGTTTTCCCAGCAACAGATGAGCGTCCAATGCCACACCAGCCTTCTTGCCAGCTTCATCAGTGGCCAGTGTTAAGTACCCTCGTGCTTCCGAGAGCTCCCGCTGTGCTCGTTCAATGTTATCCTTGCTTGGGGGCCATTCATCTAAGTATGCTTCAAGCTTTCCTTCTCCTATCAGAAAGTGAGCGAGGCTTTCTAGAAATAAAAGTGGAAGGTTAATATATATAATATATAAAATTGGAATGGATTTAGGATTTAGATACTGATCTGACAGAATACAGACCTGTATAGATTATAAAGATCAAAACTGATAGTACGGGTAATTGTCAGCAAGTTATACAAAAATTATGAAACTTAGTACACAATATATCTCCATAATTTTTTGATAAAATATGTGAAAAGAAATATATGTGTATGTGTGTTTGATAATCTATCTGATTTACATAGGAAAAAAAAATGCCTTCATCCCTATTTAGAAACATTGTAATCAGTAATGTTTTACAAAGTGTAAAAATGATAGTTAGCATGGAGTTCTGTATGAAATAGCCAGCATGATGTCATGCCTTACTAATGTTTAATTCCCAACTCTTTATAGTTTTTGTTACTTATTTAGGCTCATTTGAGCTCGGTCTTTGATTTTTAGTCTTATAATGAGAACTTAATTTCACAGTCTGTTTTAATTTAAGAGAACACTTAAACAATGGCTACTGGATAACTGTTTTTACTGTGGTAAACCTGTGGTTTGCCAAGAAGCCAAATATCTAATTGCCAAGTATTTAATTTAAGATATTATTTCATTTGTAAACTATTTGATTGACATTTAAATTTATTTTGTGATTTTATTTTTAATTTATTTTGAGTGACATTTAATTTATATTGATTTGAATTTGTACACCTGCGGGTAGTGTACAGTGGAACATGTATCACCTATTTTTTAATTTACCAGTAAACACAAATAAAGAGATTTGATTTGATTAAGTATATATCTTTAGTCATCATCCCTATTACAGATCTCTTTATTTGTTCAACAGGATCCATGGGGGAGCATACAGTGGATCATCATGTAACATACATACAACACCGACAATGTGGTTAGCTTGGTTAGCTTGCCTACAAAGCTCTCTGACTTCCTCTGTGCCAGGTTTCAGCCATGGTAGTAGTAAATATTTCAATGACGTTTATCATATTTCAAAACAATATTGGCTTTAAAAAAGACAGTCACAATTTAAATAAAAATTTAGATTTCAAATAGATTTTTTTATGCTTCCACCAAAGAAGTAGCCTGAACTTGTACAAATATTATTTATCTTAAACTACTTTCAAAAATTGCTGACTAAAAAGGCAGCTGTTAACTCTTAAAAAACACCTAAACAAGTTCTTCAAGTGAAATTAACAGTGATTATCAGCCAGCTCTATTATAATCATTCAAGCGTGCAGGCTCGGCAACTAAGTAGAGCGGTCATGTAACAACACTCCAAATAAACATGACATGACTAATAGCCTGATAAGATCAGCCATAATCACAGGAAACTAATTTAATTTTGCCAGCTCTAGTGAGTTATAACTAGCTCTGGTAGTACTCTACCTAGTTGCAGAGAGTCGCAGCCGCAGACTTACCGTGCTGCGGAGACTTAGCCTTCAACTGCTGGGCCAGCTCCACTGCCTTCTTCCAGTTGGACTCCTCGCGGCTCTTCTCGATCTCTGTTTCGAAACTCCGCACTGCATTCTTGCCCCTCGACGTCATTTTGGCCTACGCACTATCATCCAGCCGTCACACCATCGATTTTAAACAGAGTTTCACTCAAACATTGCAGCAAACAGGAAAAAAACCCTAGGCGATCGCAAGAAACCCCAGAAATTGAAGGCCAAATTTGACAGATGACAACATCCTCCCGTAAACGTGTTCCATTTCATGACGAAGGCGCTTTCAGAAAAAAAACGTCCCAATTATAATGAAAATATTACGTTATTTTTATTTAATTTTACGCATCAACAACATTTTTGAATTAATAAATGAATGTCTATAATTAAGTAGTTATAATTACATATTATCGAATAGTAGCACTTAGACGATTGTTTTTTTAAGGTTGCAACACTTTAGTTGCAATACTTTAGTTTCACTACTCGACGCTAGATGGCTCGGTATGCTCAATTGAATTGAACCTGAGGTTTGAACATCTTCTGCACAACTACCCATCAACTACCCCTACCTATTATGTTTTTAAATGCTGTTCAATATTAAGAATAACCTTTAAATAAAATTAAAATAAATGAGTTGATTCTCAATTCAGCAAATAATTTTAAAATGTGTTTGTTACGCAATATCTGTGGTACCGATTTCAAAGTTTTTTTACCAATTTACCCGAGAAGGGTTATGTTTTAAATTAAATTGTAGTTTTTTTAGGGTGGTAGTCCCATAATAATTTGAAGTCTTTAGAATTATTATGTAGATTACTTCCCTGTCCATCTGTAAGTTGAAGACAGCATGCAATAACTAAACACTTTTTAAAGGTGTTACTTGAGTCCTAATGCTAATAATAATATATTTTATGTTTTCACTTAAGCTCATTTGACGGTCAATAGTTGCTGCCGCCATTTTAATACATAAATTAAAAAGTTAAAGTTCCCGCGCAACGAAACTGCCGTCTGTCAGCCAGTGTGTTACAGCGGCGTTTTTGGCGTGGATGTAAACACTGGCTGAACCGGCCAGAGTCTCGGCTCCGTGACACGTCGCCGTTATTAATATTGGCCATTAGACACTGACAAATCTCGTAGATTGCCATACCCTCCGGACACTACCGGAAGGGAAAAAAAAAATTGGCCACCGTCAACAGCGGTGGCAACACAACACTAACCACGAAACAACCCAACTCCTGAAATAACCTGTTGGTGTACCTTTACTGTTTTATTAACTACCTAGGTAGGTATAGTACATATATTGTCGTAATGTATGTAACTTCCGTACAGACCTACGTCGAAGGTGCACATAAAGTGTATTTATCATGTGTCATGCCAGCTTTAATCAAACCGTAAACTGAAACTGACTTATTCCGGCCACAACACTATTCAGTCGGTTTTACTGCCGCCATAAACAATATTGGTCACGAAGACATTAGAAAAAGTTGGATCCGCTAAAATAGCAAATAGCCTGGCACGAATTACTTACAAGTATAAATAGCACCGGAAATCGTTTTTTCGTTTGATTGACATTATGGCTTAACTGCCAGCGTCTGCCGCGCCGCGCCGCGTCGCGCGATCTCGCGCCGTGGCACCGCCGCGTCACGATCTGATAAAGGCTTCTGCGCAATTTTGGTTTAGCATCTGAGGTTAACCTTCGAAGTGCTTTCTAACTTTGCAGAAGGGTGGAAGGGGTCACAAGTAGAGGGTAATTCTTACCGACTGTTTCACAACCGTCAAGTAATAAAGCATATTTGACAAATAAAAGCCCTTTCCCTTTCTTACACTTGAAAGAAGACAAGGAGAAGGCTAACTACTGGCAAATACTTGTCGATTGTCAAGGCCCCAGTACACGATGGCCCATCATGGGCCAGCGCAAGGGACGAAGTAATGCGTCAGAGTGAGAACATGAACACTGTTTCTCGCTCTAACGTCTAAATGCATCCCTTACGCTGGCCCATGATGGGCCATCGTGTACTGGGGCCTTTAAACAAGCCCTTAAACTCAGATTTCTAATCGGTGTTGCCAAAAGTTCGGCAATTGCCGTACAATACAGTACCTACCATAATAAAGATACTCAGATTCCTAAACTTTGACTTGAAAAATTTTAAAAACTGGTAATTATTTATTAATTTCGTTAGAAGGGTCATAAAGCAAATTTAATCAGCTTTCTTTCACAGCAAACGAAATTGCAAAATTCTAATAACTGTGGTCGTGGAATCGAAAATAGTAAACCAGGGTACCAGGGCATTTCCAAAATTTTGAAAAGTTGAGATATCTCGTTTTCGGTGCGACTTTTACTAAACTTGATTTATCATATTTTCATCACACCCTGTATATTAGGCCTTCAAATAATTAAATGTAGCGGCAACGCTGCTATTTCTGCCGCACTCAGAGACGTCATTAACTTTTAAGTTTGAATAATGTTGCTGTTGTCACTTTCTTTGCTATAGCAATAGAATAAGACGCTACAACTTTAATCAAACTTAAACATTAAATTGACGTCTCTGAGTGCGGTAGTAATTCAAGACCAAAACTGGGTTGCCAATACAATAAATATTTTTGCAGTGGTACATTTACACTTCTTAAAATATCACACTCAGATATTCGTTGGTATTTTTAAACAAATTATTTTAATAAGCAATGTGTATTAACTTACACAAATACGAGACGCACTAATAAATAGTTTAGTTTATTTATTCATATGTAATGATACAATATATTATATTATATTATAACGCATTGCATGTCAAAATACACGAAATTAGATTGAGATATAAAATTTTCAATTTCAGTTACCTTGTTCTTATTTTTTTTCTATCTAAAATTCACTTTTTATCATGTTACATCAAGCTTTTGCCCGCGACTCCGTCCGCGTAGTACCTACCTAGTAATTTATCGCGTTTCCCGCGGGAACTATCACATTTCCCGGAATTAAAGTAAGCGCGGGTAGATTTTGACGCATAAAAATTCCCGTGCGGCCGACTTACGGAATAAATATATTTTATCTTTTTATCTTTTTTAACTATGTCTTGTACTATTATATACCTATTCTGTGCCTATGTGTTAATCCAGGGTACCTATAAGCTATCTTCATTCCAAATTTTATCCATCCGTCAGGCCGTTACAGCTCTTGTCTAGAGACGTGTCCGTTGGACGATTATAGGGAAGGGTTTATATATAGACTGTGGTAGTACAGTTCGCCATCAAATATATCTGTACATATCAGAGTGGTCAAAAATATCTGAACATGCACTCTAACGCCTTGACAATAGAGTCGTGTTCAGATGTTTGTGAGCACCTTGTTTGCTGCAATATATATGATGGCGACTGTACCAAGAGTCCCCGAGTTAAACCGCGGACAGGCGGACCGACGGACGGACGGACAGACGAACATGGCGAAACTATAAGGGTTCCTTGTTGACTACGGAACCCTAAAAAGGGGATGGACATCTAGTATCGAAATACAAAGTCGAATATAGTTTAGGCGCTAGTTTAGGATAGAGAATAGCAGCACGACTCCTACGCGATCGATACCGCCCGCCGGGACCGTCGCGCCAATTTAAACCTGGAACCCGCCCCGGGGTTATTCATTACCTAGTATATTAAATACGGCATTTGAACAGTTTCACTAAGAGCCACTTAGGCTGCCTTTCCAAAGAAGCAAAGACGAGCGAGCGGAGCGAAGAGGAGCTGTGTAGGAATCGACCAATCACATTGGTTGTAATCCACATCTCGTCTCCGCTCCGCTTCAATGGAAACAGTCAAGCGGAGACGAGAGGTGCGGAGAGGAGCCGTGTAGGAATCGACCAATCATATTGGTTGTAATCCACATCTCGTCTCCACTTCGCTTCAATGGAAACAGTCAAGCGGAGACGAGCGGCGCGGAGAGGAGCCGTGTAGGAATCGACCAATCACATTGGTTGTAATCCACATCTCGTCTCCACTTCGCTTCAATGGAAACAGTCAAGCGGAGACGAGCGGCGCGGAGAGGAGCCGTGTAGGAATCGACCAATCACATTGGTTGTAATCCACATCTCGTCTCCGCTCCGCTTCAATGGAAACAGTCAAGCGGAGACGAGCGGTGCGGAGAGGAGACGTGTAGGATCGACCAATCACATTGGTTGTAATCCATATCTCGTCTCCGCTCCGCTTCAATAGAAACAGTCAAGCGGAGACGACTGTATAAAATTTGTATAGTACGCCACTCATCCCCGCTCGCCTCCGCCTTAGTGGAATCTCCTCTTTTCACAGCTCCGCTCCTCTCCGCTAACTCGTCTCCGCTTCTATGGAAAGGCAGCCTTAAAATAAATGAAAAATCAGTCTTATGGCTCTCACAGCCTAGTGTTAGTCTGTGAGAGCCATAAGACTGAAACTAAGTAGATTTTTTTTATATTTTGCCATCTGACAGAACAAAATCTATGAAGAAATTACCAATTCTTCGTGTTCTAAGTTCAAATGTTCTAATGCGATGAATTGACAGGCCGATATCAGCCGGTGGACTGTTTAGTCTTTGGAACCCTTTTAATACCTAGTTTAGAGCACGAAAATAATGAATCTAGTTTGAGTAGAGGTATTATAAAATCTTAATTTAAGACTGAACTACAAAACAAAACTACACTTAAAAATTGATTCATTTTACTGCAAGCGGTCCTAAGTTGTGTCAAAATTAGTTTAACTTAAATCTAGCTAGACTACAACTAGATTTAACTATTTCGCGAAAGTTTCTGTTTGAACAGACAAATAGCAAGTTCATTTGTTATTTAAATATTTATAACTAGCTTTCGCCCGCGACTTCGTCCGCGTGGAAGTAGTTTATCGATTTTCCCTTGGGAACTACCAAATTTTCCGGAACAAAAAGTATTTTACTACTATACAGGCTATCTCCATTCCAAATTTCATCCAAATCCGTCCAGCCGTTGCTGCGTGAAAGAGTAACAAACTAACACACAAACAAACTATCGCAATTATAATATTAGAAGGATAGGTACCCATTTCTAAAGCTAACATCATCGGCAAACGTTGCTAATACTCTCTCTGGCCTCGAAACAGACCGTAATAAGACGATATCCCTTATAAGTACAAGCACTATATTCTAATGTGGCGACTTAATTAGGATGTTCCCAGTACAGTCAAGGGCATTAATATCTGTACAGCCATCGCGTCAAATATATGTATACATGGACTTTATTGCCAGTGGCATAAAGGCGTATAGATATTTTTGAGGTCTTGGGAACGTATATATATTTATGCCCTTGACTGTGCAATCAGGTTGTTAGTAGGCTTACGCCATCATTCTTAATGGACTGAGTCAACATTACTTCTAATTAAGCAAAAACTGAGCTCGAAATTGTTTTGGAGAACGCGGAGTGTTTTCATTGTTTAATTAAGTTGTAGTTACGATTTTTAAATACGGAAATATGCAAAATGAAAACAATGTTCTAGGTAATTGAATATAAATGTAACATTTTTAATAATTTTTTGTGTGATTCATCTTGAATATTATAGATCAAACATAAAGTAAGCAATATGAAAAAAAAATGTTTATAATTAATTATTTTTAACCAAATTTTCAGGATTAAAAAAAAATAATTATAATTTATTGACTCATATTTAGTTGGATTATGGTTTTACCTAATTACTAGAATTATAATTTATCCGATACACAAGAAAAATTTGCTATTATAAATTATTTCCGTTTCACCATACTAGCGTCCGTAAATTTACTGGAGTATAGCGGGCAAATGCCCGCGTAGAAGTCTTTTATCGGTATTCTCTGGGAACTGTACCCTAGGTCCGTCTGACTGTACCCTTGGTGCATCCCTTTCCTACAAACTATCTGTGTACAGTCGAGGACAGAAAGATGTAAATCTTTCTGCCCTCGACTGTACCTTCGTCTCAATTTCGCACTTTCGCAAATATAATATTTGTATAGATAAAGTTACATGGATTAACAAAAATAAAAACGTAAAAAAATATCCGACTCAAAAACAAATCCAGTATTCAAGAATAAAATTATTTGATCGTCACAGTAATAATATATGCCTTTATTAATGATCAAATATCGGATATAAAATATAACAAAGAAAAACACGTACTTTTTTACGCAAATAAGATTCCAACAGCATCTACGAGTAATACGCGGAACTACGGGATTAACAATTTTTATTACACTAACCCGTATATACCAGACGAGCATCGCCGCGGGAGGCAACTATGCTACAAGCGTGTTCAAGTCACGTCCATACCTACGCGTCCAGCTTTATAGCTGGCGCATAGTGCCGGTTTACGCGAGCTTAGGACTAGACGTTATGACTTGTCACTTGCACTTGTCATTGAGCCTAACTCAACGTTCAGCGCCTATTTTGCGAGTGGTTTATCTTGTCTTTTTTAACACGTATTTTAAATCTTGAGTTTAAAAAGTCGTAGTAGTTGCCACTCTTCTTCCCCTGAAAGGCGGCAAAATCCAAGAGGCAACTACATCAATCAATCAATCGAAACATTTATTTCAGTTAAGTCCATATCATTGATTAGTTGCAATATCGATACCTTTAAATACCTTAACATCTAATGTTAGTGGATACAAACAAATACATAATTAATTCATTAAAATTGCAATTAAAATTAAAACTAATTTAAAGGGCACTATTTGACACGCTGCACGCTGGTGAGAAACGTGCAGCTGCATCCACCGGCGCAGTAGCGCGGAGTCCCAGCGGTCCCTGAACACGTTCAGCATTCTGTTAGCGCTGGCTCGAGCCTCGCAAGGAGGGAGGCGCTCCGTTTGCGCATTATCGCGACAAAGCCGTCAGTCTGCGCCCTGCAGCACCCTGAAGGCTGAGGCTGATTATGCCAGATGAGGGTAACCCATTTTGTTTACCATTGAAATCCGTGAAATAAACATGCGATGACTCTATGTACCAAAACATCTTATACATCCTATCATACTCGTTATCTTCTAAGTCAAATATAAAATTGCATCTTAATGTAAAACAATACAGTAATACTTAAAAAACAATATCTCATTCATCACTTGTCACTAAGCAGCTCAGTACTTAGTCACAAGTACTAAACCCGTGTAAACTCGGCACTAACAGACGTCCGCAGCAACCCCCGCCGTCGTAAAAGTCACACAACAACCCCTCTGGCGTATTATACACTTTTAAGCCATCCGAGCGAGAGTACTAGCAACACTGCACATATTTTATAATAATAATACTAGCTTTACGTGTAGATGGCTAGACGACGTCAACAAAAAAAGTACCAATTAACTGGCACGAAGTGGCCCAAGATCGGTCAAATTGGCGTAAACTGGGAGAGGCCTTTATTCAAGAAGAGGTCCACTCATTAAACACTCAGTGATTCTTAATTTCAAATATTTTTAGATAAGTTTATAGTTTCGCATGTGACTATCTATGACTAGTATAAGTGTTAGGTACTGTAATTTAAAAAAATGAGTAGGAATTATAGGCTTTTTATTTTTATTTTATTTTATTTATTTATAATACTAGCTTTTACGTGCGAATTTGGTCGCATGTGACAAATTCAATGTGATTATGGTGATGACTGATTTCGGCCACAGCGACTGTGTGCACTGGGTTTACTTTAAACTTCACTATTTGTGACGTTCTCAGTATAAAGGGACTTTATGGAGAAAGGCAGTTACGCCCTTCTTGTTCTTGTAACTATACGAATACTATGGTAACAGTTATAAAAACGGCGTAACCGCCTGCCTCCATAAGGTCCCTTTATATTGAAAACGTCACATTTATTTCTCTACTTACTGAGGCGCTGCCAATCTACTCTCACGCTCTCACGCCGGTAGCACATCTCCGCCGCGGAACTGTAGTAGCGAAACTCTGGCAACGAAATAAAGTTCAATTTCATATTAAATATCACGATTCCGCCACAGTTTCGCGGTTTCGCGGCGGAGGTGTGCTACCGGCATCAGAACGGCTAGCACAAGTCCGCGACTTGTTTGTCGCTCGGATGTCCCTTTCTAACTAGTCTGTAACGACAGAGACGCCCTGAGCGACCAGCGAGAACATACAGTGCTAGCACAGGTGGCTGGCATACCCGATCTTGTTGGTGAAGGCAATTTAACACGAATTGTACTATTATTTGTTATTTCAATTGAAAACGTGCAAAATTATCATAAGAAAGTGAAAATATAAAAAAAAATATCAAAGTTATTTTAAGAAACGAGACCGCAAAGTTTCGAAGCTTCGTAATATTTTTTTTCATCGTATTATCAAGACCCTTTTCTTTCAACTAAACATACATTGTTTGAGTGTCAAGTTGTATGGGGCGTTTTCAACGCCTAGTATATTGATTCTCATTTCCGACTGTTGAGTTGGTCCCATACATACATTTGACCCTTACAAAAAACCAGTTTGATTGGTATATTGAAAAAAAAAACATAATGTCTATTTAATGTACGTATAGTATTAGCGTAGTAGTGGATACACGGCTCATTCCGCTGGCTTGCGACTTGATCCTGTGACTATATCAATGTAAATCCGTCTTAATGTTACAAGTTACGACATCGTGTCAGTGTCAACGCGGCTTAAAGCAAAGCTGCTTTATTTTATAACCTAATGCCCGGTTTACATTATTCCAGTAACTAACTTCTGAATTAGTTTTTCTCTCAGTCTGCTTAATTTCGCACCTCTATTTCTTAGCTCCTTTTTTAAAGCACTGACATTCATTGACCCGTAACTCATATAATTTTTGCCATAGGGTGAATTTCACGGCGTTTCAACCGCCGTCATTAGTGTCACCAAATATATTGACGAAATCAATGACACGACAGCAACTTCTGATGCTGATAGAAACTACATCCCCGGTTCTGCTTCTGTTTACATCAGGAGTTACTGGTCAGTGTGATTGATTTCGTCAATATATTTGGTGACACTAATGACGGCGGTTGAAACGCCGTGAAATTTACCCCATAATTAATCTCGGATATTGCAAAATACACGAACCATTATTCTAATTAGAGATAAACCCACGTAGCGAAATAACCCACCCGCAAACAGTGGACATTTCGGAGACCTCCGCTACACTAGCGCCTCTAGCGGCGAATTCACACGCGATAGCCCTCATTCGAAGCTTCGAGAGCCCCACCCTTTCATTGGAAACTAAATCTAGAGAAAGGGATTTTAAAACAGAAGTTCGAAGTTTTGAGTACAGTCAGCATCAAATGGATAGGAGCAGCGATAGTGGCCAAATAGATCGCAACTCATCTTTATAATAAGTAGGAATATGTTGCGATATATTTGGCAATTTTGGCTGCTCCTATTATCTATTTGACGCTGACTTTACAACTTCGAACTTGACTACACACAAATACACTAACCCTAACAGATTTTAGCATAGTAAAAGTGCAACCCGAAGCGGCATACTATATGCCGACGTGCGTAAAAGCGAAAAAAGGCTCTTTATTCTAATATAATGTCCATTGATGGGTCATCAAACCAGTCCAGGCCATAAATATTACTTTAGGAAAAAACGGCGTAGCTGTTACTAAATCTTCTAAAGCATATTCAACCGTATATACATCCAGGGTAAAGACAAATATGGTACGGCTTTTGAGTCACAGATAAGCTGTTTTTTAAGTAACGCAGGCAGAATAGCTGGACAATCAATAGCCACTTAAAAGAAGCACACCCGAAAAAATCCATTTTACTGGCATAGTTTATGGCTCATTTGCCGAATCGTCTTTACATAAATCTCAATGAGGACTATTAACTTAACGGGCCGTCTATTAGGCCTCTAATTACTTTGCAAAAGGCCTAGACTATAAATTGGATTATTTATTATTTATGGGATTGAAGTTTACCTTAATGGTGGCACGGGTTCTTTTTTATTTTAAATACTTAAGCACAACGGAAATATAGGATGTAGAGTGTCGGTACAGTCAAGGACAGAAATATGTATACACTTTTGGACCTTATTACAACTCGACTGTACCTGTTAACCTTTTCAAGGCCATGTCTAATACAAAAGTCGTCCCTCACACGTCAAGGACAGCTGAAAACCAGAGCTAGTTTCAACCTTATGTCGTAGACATTTAGGTCTATTTTTCGCTGTCAACCGTAACGGATATATCCGTCGTTGGCGTTGAACCAGTGGTGCGGATATATCCGTCAATGGCATTGAAAAGGATAAAGATAAGTAGTTTTAGTAACAAGGCGCTGTTTCGTAGAGAAAGTCGCAATCGATTGTCTCCCCGAGAATGTACAGTTCGCCATCAAATATATCTGTACATATCAGAGTGGTCAAAAATATCTGAACATGCACTCTAACGCCTTGACAATAGAGTCGTGTTCAGATATTTGTGAGCACCTTGTTTGCTGCAATATATATGATGGCGACTGTACTTAGACGTCCATGCGTAAACCCTGTTGTTTGAAGATTTGTACGGTTCAGTAGCTTATATTAACAACGAACGTTATGAGTTTATTATTAATTACGGTGTTTTAGTTGCTACCTCTTCCCTCGAGATCAAATTTTAGCAGTACCTAAAGGGAAAGCCGCTAAAGCGTTTTTAAATTTTTATAGAAGTTCGTTTGATAGACATTTTAAAAAACGTAAGGACCTTTCCTTTTTTACCAACACATTAAACAATCAATCAATACATCATCAATACATAGTATATAAAAAATTAAGTCACCCTCCGCGTCTATCTGTCCTTATGTATGCTTAGATCTTTAAAACTACGGAACGGATTTTGATGCGGTTTTCACCATCAGATAATTTTTCACGGAAGGTGTATGTATATAATAAAACCCGGAGCGAAGCGAAGCGAGGGCGGGTCGCTATAGTAGGTAGATTATAAATCTAAGTAACGGTTACTTAGATTTTTGGAAGCTTTTGAAAGGTTATGACGCCCTTCCGAAATAGCAAATGATATCTAAAATAGTTACCGCTTTGAATTAACATTATCTCTGTTTTTTTCATGTTGTATTAATTTAAACCCCTCGAAATTATGTGAGACTTCTTCATGCCAAATACAAATAAACAAACATGCAGACAACAATGTCGCCTGTCTCACCATCATACCGCCATCTTCCTTGCTAACCGAGCCGCCAAGCAACAATGGTGCACTATTGCAAATATAAACAAATATTGGTAGCGCATCTTCATACAAAGTACATTCTTTATTTGGTCGGGTTGTCAAATCGTCAAATTCTAATCGGTAATATACCGTTTACGACTTTACAACCCGACCGAATTAAGAATGTTAGCTAGTGGCTCAACAATGCCGTGGTGTGACTGTACAGTCCGTGAGCACTTAGACTAGGATTCGGGTTTGTACATCTCTCTCACTCGCTCTCATACGGTCTTATGCGAGTCTAGCCGACTTTACCCGACCCCGAAACCTATTCTACGTGCTCGCAGGCTGTACAATACATAGCGTGACTTTGCCCCCTAGCATGCAAGCATGAGTTAAAATTTGACAGGTGCTAGGGAAATGAATACATTTATTCCATATTCTAACGCTTAAGGTTTAAAATAAGTGTCTCGTCCTGATTTTTATTAATACCTTTTATTACTATAGCGATTTTTTTTTTCGTTTATTAGGTCTACAAACTAGATGATACAACTGGAACATGACAATTGCTGAGTACGGGATATGTAACATATTGCGTACTTACATCCTTAAGAAGTAGACACAGCATGCTTCACTTCACTTCACAATTCTATCAAAACGGGACACTCATTTTAAACCTTAAGCGTTAATACGTTAGAATATGGAATATGGATTCATTTCCCTAGCACCTATCAAATATTAACTCCTGCATGCATGCTAGGGGGCCTGAAGCGACGAAACGGCAGACAATTTGCGGCTGTTTGCGGCCCGTTTTATGACAGACCTCTTTGTAATATCAACGGCAATATTGTTCAGGACCCGTGACATGGCCGCCTTTATCGCGGTGGCTAAGTGTGGATAGAGCATCCGTCCCTCTCGCACTTACATACTGGTTAGAAAGAGACAGATATATTATCCACTTGATAATCACGACCTTATAGCCTGCTAGTTGTTAAGATCCTGAATAATAAAGTTTATTGTATTTAGCTTTTGCATGCGATTCGCGTTTTGTATTGGTTGCCTTAGAATTAAATCAGTTCTCCGGAAACCAACCGCTGCGAAGTGTTGAATTTATGATGTTAACGTAAATAATAATTTTCTGTCAAAAATTTCATTTCCGGGACAAGCTTTTCTAGCAGACTGTACTTTTTTTGCACAATCATCTGCTTATCAAGACAAATCCAACGAGCCCAAACACGACGGGTTTATCATGAGTTTAGGAGTTCCTATGGCCAACCTTCCGGCTCCATCATCAGACCCTGGACACCACCTACGTCTATAGCACTTGTCAAGATAAATCCAACGAGCCCGAACACGACGGGTTTATCATGAATAGTTTAGGAGTTCCGGCCAACCTTCCGGCTCCATAATCAGACCATCGTGCTGTCACTTTATTCTTGTTATGCATGTTAGGCTCTCCGTGCCAGCCGACCGACGCCTGCCGCGACCCTCGATATGGCTCCACCTGTGCCGCGGCAATTGTGCCGATGTGCCATCCGGTGATAACGTTCCCTTTTTGGTGCGAACAGCTTAGGAATACAATGGTTTTATCCCTACATTTTTTATTACCAAGATCCATAAAAATAAAGTTGATACAGCGGAACCTCCTCCTTTTTTGAAGTTGGTTAAAAATATAAATATTAAAACAAACATTGTCCCACTGCTGGGCAAAAGCCTAGTTTAAAAAATCTAAAGCAAAAAGCAACACTTATCGTGGCATGGTCACAATATAATAGAATTATAATATAACTTAGCAAATATATTTCTTTCCTCTATTTCTATAAATAGAAGCTTATTAAATTATCTGTTGAATAATGTTACGAATGACTACCATTATAAATTATAACATAGAATCTTATCATGTCCCAAGATGTCTACGAACTAGGGCTACGGCGTAGCACGTCACGCGCGTAGGCGCCGCTCCCGCTCGTAGCATTTAATAAAATATTTTTTTATATATTGTATATTATAAACACCATATAGTAATATCACCTCAGATGGTTTGGTTCGGATCCACAAAACATCTCTTTTAAGAACAGCCTTGTTCATACCCCATGAACCTACTACGTAATTGATATTTTTACGTGAATAGTTTTATTCGGTTTACCGTCATTTCATTTTATTACCATCAAATGCAAACCGGTTTTTTTACGAAACTGTAAATATATCAGTATTTTTATAAAACTAACCTAACTTAACCTATAGGGTTCTACACGATGGTCCTGAAATAAATCCTGAAATAGTTACGGTTTCGGAAAAAATTGCGTTTTGCCGAATGATATGTTTGTGAAATGAATATGAAACTCAAAAAAAATCTAAATGGCGGTGTTTAGGTGCCATTATGCGGGGCTCGAAAAAGTTTTTTTTTTTTAATGAATCTAATAGGGTATCAAAATGAAGAATATTAAAATGTCATTTCAAAAATATAATTATACAACATATAGGTATGCTTAAATAAATGTAATTTGGTAAGGCAAATTGCAAAATGAAACTTTCTATTAATTTGAAACATTCTATTTTATTTTATTTATTTATCGTACAAGAAGACCTGAAAAGTTTTAGTGAATGCAGATGCAGTCGGAGGCTACACCAGCTATCGAGACCAACAACATTTGTAGCCTCCGACTGCATCTGCATTCACCACATCTTTTCAGTTCTTCTTGTACGATAAGCAGTCGGGTGTTTTGTTTTTATTAAATACTAGCGACCTTCGCTTCGCTCCGGGCACTATTATATACATTTACCTTCCGTAAAAAAATATGTAAACGATGGTGAGAACCGCATTAAAATCCGTTGCGTAGTTTGAAAGATCTAAGCGTTGTTTTAACCCGACTACGGCGAAGCAAAAAGGAGGGTTATATACTATGTAGCGATTTTTTTAACAATTTGATATATCTGTATTTTTTTAGCTTTAACCCTTAAAAAAATTTCTCGCTGTCGTAAAGTAACAAACCGTCTTTAACTGGTTAATAAAACCGCCAAGGCAAGAAACAGCTACTTTATAGCCCACAACTTTCGTATAAGCCACGTTGGCATAAACATTTAAATAGCATTGTACTGTTAAGAGTCCCCAGCTTAATATTTATCCTCAAAGTTTAGTGCTAACCCTTTTGCTCTTAGTACGCGGGTAAATGGTGTGAGTAGGATAAAATGTCTGACTTTATGTGGGAATAGACCTCCCGAGACGCGTGTAAGCCACTTAGCGGGCAGCCCGGACACGTTCCGACTCGTTACCCCAGATCCCCCCCCTACCCCCCATTACTCGGATTAATGGACCTTTTTGCTAAGGGAATGTTAACTTTACAAAGTGTAAATTATGTTTTGAAGGTTATTAAAATAGACAGAGGATTTACTAATGTTATGAAGAGGTAAAGTTGGTAAATTTGTTTTTTTGTTTGTATGTAAACAATTATAGTTATTAGTTAGCCTAAAATTGCCTCTGTCTCATCATAAGAAAGCATACGAAGAAAGTTCAAGATTCTCCTCTTAGCCTCGTTTAAGGTTTAAGGTGCAAGTACCAAGAAATGAATAAAATTTTATAGCGACTAGGTTTACCAGATGACAAGAATTTTCCTGACATGTCAGCAATTACAATCCGACAGGAAAAATCAAATGAAAGGTAATCAAATCGAATCGCTGGTTTCTCTTGCCGCGAATGTATCATTATCACGAAATGTCAGGAAATTTTCTAAAATGGATCGTTCCCACCATTTACCCTATCCTATAACTTACCGACCGGCAAGTACTCCAAGCAGCAGTGTTCATATTGTTGCAGTTTCGGTGTGGGGATAACGCACCCGGTACATACTAGCTATACTAGCATAGAGGCATTCTTAGTCAACACGCATTGGCAGTCTCAGGGCCGTATTAATAAACTTATCTCGACTGAGATGCCCGTATCAAGTTACGTCAAAGTAAACGTCAATCCAGAGACAACTGTCCTTTTTGACTCATCTTGTGACCGGCATCAGATTCAGATTCAGATTCAGATTTTATTACTCAATATAAATTACAGTATAAATTGCACTTCATGTCAAATTACAAGTTATTACATTGAGATCGTCAGAAATAGAAATTACACATTAATGAAATTACAACAATATAAAATTTGAATTATTTAAATTACGTGTTAATGTCATCTTATAAGTATATCTCCATTAAGGATCGTCATAACAAAATGATATAAATATGTGGTCAGTAAAGAAACCGGCAATAACAACATATAGCAACAATAAAAGTCAACACAAAATACATTAAATGTCAATATTATTTACATGTCAAGTTCTATATATTCATTGACAGAATAAAGTGGATTATCCAACAAAAGATTTTCTCAGCCTAGATCAGTTTATTAATACGGCCGTTAGGATGGCAGTCTTGAGAATGTAGTCTTGAGATTGCAAGTGTCTATGCCATTAACAACGTAAATAATACACACTACAATAATAATAGTTACAATAATAGCTACAATAATAATAGTAATACATAGATAGAAGTATAAGGATGAACACGATCAATATTGTAATCCACTTGAGCTCATACTAAGGTTTTCTACGGTCAGGGTGATACCCACAAGACGATGACGTAGGTGTTCGAATGTGTAAGGAACTATCTATGCATGTCTTAATCGTAACAGTTATATCTTGATAGTAAAAACGAATTAGTTACTCTGGACTTTCATATGATATTAAGATTTGCTATGTATGTACATACATTTATTAGAGATATCAATCGGGTATCGACAATTACGTTCATCACATGAAGTTTTTGCCTAACTTATTAAAAAATAACTATTTAGTACTAGATGCTAAAATAATAATTTTTATCTACATTACTGTACCCATTTGACGAAAAACAAACACATTCCTATATTTTAGTTACGTCTGCCATAATAACGAACTACAGACGCCTCTAAAGTAGGACACGGTGCAACTTTCGCACAGATTTCCAAAATACAAAGGCTTGGGAAGAACTTACCTATATCGCTTGCAATTTCTCTGCCACCTAGAAACAACGACCCCCACGCAAATATGAAGGCTTTGCAGGCAATTTTACCGCCGACCTTTGCGCCGCGACTTGAAGCTTTTGTTGCACTGACAGCTATTTTCAGATGGTTTTTACGACAAATTGGTCTGTGAGGTCGTCTTGGGAATGGATTGATTTTAAAGTAGGCTTTTATTCAAAGTATAACCATTTGTACATCACTATGATTTGGCCATTTCTTTCTTTTGAATATACTAGTTGCGACTGAGAAAGAAGTTGCCAGTTGGACACAATATTACTGTGACAATTATGATGATGATTTGGGTGTAAGGATCTTGCGCAAGTTCGATTGCTACCATCATCCTACTCACCGATTTTACCGCCAAGCAGCAGAATTCGTTGTAAGTGAAATTACTAGCACAGGAATATTCCATCTCAGTCTTTAGGGTTAGCCGTCCCTTATCATCAGTTGACCTATGAGCTCGTTTGCCTTCTTCAAAGCTCCATCCACATTAAGATAGTGTTAGAAGAAAATCGTCTTGTGGTGACGTCACATCCACCTGGACCGGCTATAAAAGGAGGAGCAACTGTCAGTCAAGACCTTCTTGCTGCTGGAGCGCTCAGACGAACTGGTTGTGTGCTAGACTAGACTGAATTATAGAACGATTGTCAAAATTGTGTTCCTTAAATAAAACAACTTCAAGTTTGTGTAATTTTTATTAAGTCATTTCTTATCAGATTTAGAAATGGCTAAAAATAGATATTGCCAGAATATTCTTAAATACTCGTATTAATTATTTAGTTCCACGATAATTTTTACTTTACATTTGGGTTTTACTTTTACTTTACTTTACTTACTTTACATTTACTTTAAATATTCTCTTCAGAAAATTCTTAAAATAGGATCCCCTTGTTTCACCGAATTTTTTTTTATTGAATGTGTCGCTTCACCGAATTTCAATTCATCGAAAGCATATTTCTGCTGAAACATTATTGTTTTCAGGTTATCTTAAGCATTAGTAGTAAGGTCAGACTTGTGATCACCAAAAAATTATAACTCTTGCACGTGAAAATGTCTGTCGATGACATAAAAATTCGGCGAAGTAAAACGTTCTATAAAATGAATTATGGTGATACACGTGTTAAAATACAACAATAATTACATCTTTTAGATACGACAGCAGTTTTCTAGGTTAAACTGCCATCCTAAGTCTGCCCCATATCATGCGAGTTACAATACATACTAAGGTAATAAAATAAAGACTCCTTGAAATTCCCCACAAGTTTATTTGAAGTAAATAACATAAAAGTTTTATGTTTTATAGCTTGCGGTGTGCTCTCGTCGCTTTCTTTATTGCCGGGGCTTCTTTATTGCTAAAAAATATACAAGCTGAGAACTCGGAGTATATTGGGCTGTATTTCATGCGAGCGCGAAGGTTTGTGGGGTCAGGTCGGGAGATTCGGAGGATGTGTCGTAAATTATTGTGTCCATTGGTATATTCAACGGTTGCTGTATTTTATTGTTAATGATGTGCTCTAATGTTATATACTAACTTAAAGAGTTTATATAAAATATATACGGTCTTTGACCGGTTCTTTATAGAAAGAAAGAAATATTCTATCGAAAAACATCGCAGTATCAAGAATCCACGGTTGCGGGTCCGGTAAATCTCAGTACTGGTTCTGAAAGAGTAACCGGTAACCGCATGCCCTAGTTTCAACATAAACAATGAAGTAATTTGCAACAAAACAACTTTCTCGAAAATTTAAATTGGTAAAAAATAATAGGTTTGAAATCGATCGAAATAGCTCCGTGCTGTCTGCTAGCGTAATGTTTATTTGCAAAGCATGATGAGGCACAATACAGAGGTTCGTGATCTGACGCGGTTAGCCAGTTTTAGACTCAGATGCGGTTCATTTAGTACACGCTGTATATCTTCAAGGTTAACTGAGCCGGAGTAAATATTAATCAACCTGTATTGCATGATTTGTATGTAACATAAAAATTATTGGTAGTTATAACTTAACTGTTTCGGTCTTAGGTTTACAAAACGGGGGTCTAGCCAAGATGCATTACTCTAACTTAACGGTTCTTGAAATAGACAAAGTGTATGGAATTGACATAAGCGTCTGACGTGACTAATCGTTAGCTTACGTCAATCCTGTACATTTTCTTGGCACAGCACAACACAGCACAGCACAACACAGCACAGCACAACGATCTAGACCTTTATCTGGAGCCTTGTATGCAACCCCGAGCAGCAGCGGCCGTAGTGTTATTTAACCATCCAAAAGGGGATGGGCATCGGTAAGAGGAGGTGAAGTTAACTAGCATAAATATATTTCATCTTATTCCCCAACGTTGAGATTGTAATAAGACTACTAAGCAATATGTTTAAAGAATGATTGACTCTCTGAATATTGAGTCCTGACACTTCTTCTCAGCAGCGGTCTTCTCTTGGGAAGTCCTGGTAGATTAAAGGTGGGTCCACATTTGTGACGTTTCATCGTAACATGGTTCCGTGACCGTGTTAGTGGTTATGTGGACGATATGTTTTGTCACGCGAACATGTGACCCATCCCTAGCGCTTACACTGTCCACATTTAGCTTTACAAGTCGTAGATTTGCCACGCAGACCGATCCGACAGGGACTTATAGTGTGGACCCACCTTAAAAGTTCCCGTATGACCTACTTACTGAATGAATCTTTACATTTAAATTAACGATCCACCGTTCGCTTCGGTTATTGGTAAGGCCGCGAAGCGTTCGAGTCGCCCCACTTTTATGTCACGAAAAAAAATACGTGTAACATTATAAACAGCTTTTACATTAGAGGTATGTAAGAACAAGCACGTCTACTTTCATTGAAAGTCGCCCTTTATACACGTAATTTTTTTCGTGACATAAAAGCGGGCGGTTCAAAAACTCCGCGGCCTTAAGCTGGCCATACACACTAGGGTATGCCTGCGCAGTTTTGCCTGTACAGTTGAACTGCACAGGTAAACCGGAGCGTGTATGTGACACAACTGTGCAGGTTTCCACGCCTGTACCTACAGGCAACTTGTGTTGTGTCACATACAAGCTCCGGTTTACCTGTGCAGTTCAACTGTACAGGCAAAACTGCGCAAGCATACCCTATTGTGTATAGCCAGCTTTACCCATTAACTTATATAAGTTCAATATCTTATAGCCTGTCCCTGAAAGTCCATCCTAAATATTGTAAAATAATAATTGAAATCCGATGAGCATTTTCGGAGATTACCCCTTACATCCAAACTTAACTTACAAACTTTACCTCTAAGTACTTATATATAGATATTTTTTAAAGTCTAACCACACGTTGATGTTGTGAACATTTTCCGCCCGTCCGAAATTATCTCTAATGATGCAAGTGCATGTGCGCTGTGCAGTCGGCAGTGCATGCAGACTCGGCAGCTCGCCAGCGACATTACTTCACATGCCAATCAATAGATAGGCTTGGAAGTGAATCAACATAAAACTTCTGCGGTACTAGATTTGCGTGAAGATTATTTTCTTAAAAATCCAAAATTTACCAAATTTTTGTTTTTATAGGGTTTCGTACCTACCCAAAAGGACCCTAGATTACTAAGCCTACGCTGTCTGTCCGTCCGTCCGTCCGTCCGTCTGTCTTTACTTTAAAGAGCTATCTGTAGAACCGTAATAGATAGCCAGATGATTTTTTGAAGTGAAACGTTTTAGGCGTCGATTTGGTAGATGATAAGTGGACGAGAGGATTGTGATTAAAATTTTAAGGACTTAACGTTTAGGCACATTTCTTTTAAATTTTTAATGAGAGAGAAGAAAGATATGACGTAGAGAGAAAGAGAGCTATATAATCCGATGCCACGATTTACTTGTTTCACTTTTGTCACGTGTACGGTGCTGCAATCTTTTTTATAGAATATGCGCTATAATGACAGATTTCCTAACAAATTACAAAATAAATCAAATGGAAAAATAATTAGGTGGTTCTCAAACAATAAACGTTTTTTAAGTAAGTTAATTTGTTTTGTTTAATATTAAAAACGGTAATACGTACTAGTACGGTCAGTCAAACTTGGTGTGATTGTACTAATTATAGTACAAACCCTAAAAACAACAAATAATAAGAACTGATCTGGTGTCAGTCGGGCTCGCGCTAACGGTTTAACTGGAATGAATGCGCAGTGTCATCGTAATCAAGGAGTTAACGAAAACCAATATCACATTTATCTGGTTCATCGTAAAACGCGTGTAAAATGGGCTCGATCAGACATAAATCCGACATTTCATTGCTTTAAAAAATCTAATTTCAGTAGCGACGTCTGATTCCACCGAGCCGCCGACGCCGGAATTCATGAAGTTTTTTAATCAAATCTCTGCGCCGTTAACAATGTTGAATTTTTAGATTTGTCCTGCGAGGGGAGGGGTAGCTGATGGACCTTTTTGGTGCGAAATATGAATATTTTTCATCAATGTTTGCTTCTGGAAGTTGTGTCTGCGGATTTCATTTTTGCTACGGTTTAATAAAGTTCTGATTCATTACAGAGTTCCTACGACCTCCCTCCATTTTTATCATTAAACCAGCAGACAGCTCTATTTACATAAATTAGTAAGTAATCTAAGTTTACTTCGCTTTAATTATATAAATTAGTAAAATGGATGGAGCATCTGGAATTCTGGAGTTTCAAAATAAGTGTTTCTCCATAGCTCTTTAGATAGCATGTCAACTGCCAACGTCGCAAATACAAACGAAACTAATGTCTAACTTCTCTAGTCCACAAACCGACGGCAAGCTACAGTAATAAACGGATGTATTCATAGGAAAATAAATCACCTGAACCAGAAACAGCAATTTTGATATTAAACCCGTGGCGTAATGTTTAAACTTGAATGCGCTTGCTGTGGATTAGGTCCTTTTATCGGAAGAGGGTCCAAATTAGGTGTAACCACGGCGCTAGGCCCGCTGACCCACTTCTGAAAGCAATTTTCGACAACACAAACTGTTATTAAGTTGTAAAGGAGCTAGTGGTTTAGATCTATACATATTATTATTATCTATCTATATCTATCTTCTATCTGTCCATGCATATAATAAAGCTGTAAATATTTGAACGCGCATCACGTGAAAACGGCTGAACGGATTTAGATGAAATTTGGTATGGAGATAGCTTGAGTCCCAGGAAAGGACATAGGCTGTATATAATAGTACCGGGAGCGAAGCGAGGGCGGATCGCTAGTTAAAAATATATACAAGTAAATATCAGGAGACAATCTCGTTCTGGTGGCAATTTACTTGGCTATTTGTAAATGCAATATTTTTTTTGTGTACGAGTATAACTAACATTATTAAATACTCACCACAACTTCAAGGAAACCGCAACAACTATAACTACACCTACCTATACTACATCTACATCTGAAGGTGTAGAGGTAGTACTTATAGGTAGGTGTAGTTACACCAATAACCTTTCCTTTTGGCTTAGCCGTAAAATTCAAAACTCAAAATCATTTATTTGTCCAACATAGGTTAATTACACGATGTTTAATTAAATTGCTGTATCACTATGTGGTGCCCGTGGGCATACAAATGTTTATTATAAATTATAAGTTTGTACAAATGAAGCATGCTTAGGTTAGGTAATTTGCTATGAAATAAAGATACGATATTTTATGTCAGTGGCAAAAACTAATTATTATCATTCAAAAATTCTGTTATCGAATAATAGGTGTGGCTGGACCGAATCCCCCCGCTGCGACTGCGGTGCGGAGTCCCAGACCATCGAGCACATCACGAGGGAGTGCCCCCTGCGGGCTTATCCTGTTCACCCCGATGACTTCATCCTTTTTACCCCCGACGCCGCCAAATGGCTAAGAAACTTGGATATATGCCTATGACATCTATTTTTTAACAATGTGTACATAATAATTGCCATACGAATAAATAAATAAATAGGTATTTTCTATAAGGAACAGTTTTAAGTTTTTCCTAAAATCCGCGTCATTACTTTCATTTGCTAAAATGTTTTTTGGTAGTTTATTATAAATTGTGTGGGCCATTCCAAGTATACTTTTACGCAAAAGGGCCGTATTACTCGGCGGTGCTTTAAGTTTGTCTTTTAGACGCACACTTCTAAATCTGTTAAAGAGGTTTTGGTTATTGTTTACAAAAATGCATATTTCATAAATGTACAGACAAGGTAACGTTAGAATTTGAAGGTGTTTAAAGTGCGATTTGCATGAATCACTTTGTTTAATACCACTAAGAGATCTAATGCATTTTTTCTGCGCCCTAAACGCATTTTCTCTATGAGTTGAATTACCCCAGAAGAAAACACCATACCGTAAAATTGATGTAACATACGCGTGGTAAGCAGTAAGGACAGTTGACTGATTAGCTATTTTTCTTAAATTGTAGAGAGCATATGAGAATTTACTTAGTTTCTTACATATTAGGTCTATTTGGTTTTTCCACGTCAATTTATTATCTATGGTAAGCCCTAAGAATTTGGTTATGTCCGTTTCATTTACTTGATATCTTTTATAAGCCGTAGTCGGGCAAAAAGAGGCATCTTCAACATTATCTCCTACAGTTTCTTCAACCTCATTACTAAGAGCAGAAGGTCGAAAATACTTCGCCGCTGAACTGTAGACGTCCCCCTTTGGTTAAAGTGGACAGTGAAGTGCCCTGAAGCTGCATCGACCTTTCCATGCCGAGCGGCAGGCGGAAGGTCAAGCGGCTTTGTGCCAGATCTGAAGGTCTTAAGGCCTTATAATAAACTGATTTTGAGTGAGACGGCCATCTTAAGACTCGTCAAAGTACTTAAGTAAAGTCATGGAAATTTGTAATTTCGCGTCTTGACTGCCTTAATTGAGACGGGCATCTTGCTTAACATCTGTTTGTTAAATAGGTATATAATAGGTACTTATTGACATTAAAATTATTGACAAAGAATTGTTACAACATGTGTATTGATATATTTAGTAGATTTAGTAGATTATCGGAGTCATTTAAACAAATAGATAATTTAAATAAATTCAATAATACAGTAAAACAGTGGCTCTCGGAAAAATGTTTCTACAGCATAAAATCATTTATGGAAAAAGTATTTTGAAATGACATAATAACAATAATACTTAATTGAATAATAATAGTTGAAGTAACAATGTGCCAATGTGTGATGTGATTCTTCTTTCCTGTTTGTGGTTTCACTAGCTTATCTCTATTTTTTGTATTTAAAATTTTGTATTTTGTAACAAAAGTTTTCAAAGTTTTTTAGTTATTTCTCAAAAACTGTACTTCATTTTGATTATTCCGTAAAATATAAATAATTAGCTATATGTCAGGAGTGTTTCAGATTTTTTTGGTTCATAAACTTCGGAGATAAGGGGGGAACGGTCATTTTTGTACATTTTTGGTATATAAATCAAAAAAATACGTCACGAAAAATTATAACATTTTTTTTTGAACTTTGCAGATTAAGCCCTTTGCTATAATCCCATCACTTTCATTTTTCAACCCTCCATTCTAGACCCCTTTACAATTATTTACAAAATCGATTTTTTTTTTTTACTAAAAACAGATGCGGGCAGGCAAGTTATACAACTATGCTAAATTTCAAGTTGATAGCATCTGTAGATGCTGAGAAAAACAGCTGTGACATACAGACGGACGGACGGACAACGAAGTTTCACCAAAAGGGTTCCTTTTTTACCATGGTACGGAACCCTAAAACGGTATCATAATTCGACAAACTACATTTCCCAATTCAATAGTCAATAAGAAAATCAATCTATCAAGACTCCTTACAAGAAAATAAAAGTCATATAAAACTTTTTCAGATATCCTTACGGGAAAATAGCGGTCCAAAACTTGGTAACTCCAGTCAGTTCAATACTGTCCGGCAGTACGCACAAGTTTCGAGTTGGGAGCCAGATGTGAGCCTTAAGTAGGCGAGCGTACTATGTATACATTTTAGTACAGTCTTCATAAATATGAGTACACGGTTACTACCTTGTCACTTTAATCGCTGACCTTTACTGTAAGTACCTACTTGAGTGTCTATCTTGAACCGTGGTTACACGTGCCGTAGGGACCGCCAAAGGCTATTGAGGCAGATGGGTGACTATAAAATGGTGTTATAGCGTTGAAGTACCCGCGCGGGTACTTACGCTCTATAGAAAAAAGTTACTTCGAAAACTCCAGGGGTGTTACTCTTTTAAAATTTTAACATACTCAGCTAACAATGCTGCATTTCTTGAATAAAAGTTAATTTATTACCTAAATCGAAATACCTACCAGATATCGGTTCGACTGACCTCGATCGACATGCATCGAATAATGTGTTAAGTCGGTTTGTTTCGTCGGCGGTTCATTAAATGGTGGATCGATTTGATTGATCTATACCACTCACTCAGTGTCTGTGCTTAATAAAATAAGATTTGCTTGCAAATGTTACTTGTTAAATACCTATAACTTATTCAGTGTGTTTTAATTGAAATTCATTTCTATACATTCTGACACAGCTAAACTTAGCTTTATATTTTCTTTCTTCCTTTCTTTTGTCAAAGAAAGATAAAGACAGGCTGTAAATTTTTTTACATAGCTTTTTAAGTCCTATTATCGGAAGTCCGAAAATATTTATCATACCATTTTACATCATAATGATCATTCTTCATAAAAATATTAAATACTAACGATTGAAACTCATAATTATCAGAATTCATAATATCACTAATTATACACCTGGTTTATACTAATATTTGTTGTCATATATTTTCTTATACCAACGATCGAAATTCCTAATCATTCTGATTCATAACGAAGGTCTCTACTGCGACCCTACATCGCTCGAGTCGGGCGAGCGAAGCGAGCGTGCCGCTGTAGCGGTCGGCGAAGCGCCAGAGGAAACAGTTATGAAAAAAAAATGAGTTCAAACATGTTCTTAGTAATGACAGTATTAATTATGAAGAGTGATTATTATGAATACAAATCGGTAGTAAAACAAAAAATAGGAAAAGGTAAGAATTTTATGGGACCCATAAAAACAACACCGTAGCACCGACATTGATCCGTTACAATCACCCCAAATCGATCATTGTTCCTGTTGTGACGATGCCTATCCGGTCTGCCCCGGTTGTTTCCGGCCCGGCAGCACGTCCGGATCATCCGGTTTCATCCGGATTACGCGCCCTTTGACCTACAACAACGTTTTTACAAGCGCTGTCCATTAGTCCCCCCCCCCCCCCTCCTCCGTTTGCGAAGTGGCTTAAGGTGACATCAGGGAATTAAGAACATTAGCAGTTTTAGAGTCATATAATTATTCACTCGGTTAAAAAAAATGTCTATTGAGTTTGGTTTCGATGGTAAAATACGGAAGAAGGACCTCTTTTCTACTTTTAATTTTATATTCCACAATATTGTCTTTTTTAATCACGAGAAGGCAAACGAAAACACAGGCCTCCTGATAAAGTGGGATCTGAGACCGATTGACATTTGCAATCTCAAGACACGATCTCAGACCACAATACTAAAGCCTGTATTAATAAAATCATCTCAACTGTGATACTCGTCTCAAGATTCATAATTCATTTATTTCATCAACATAGGTATATGGTGTCAATATAATGGAAAAGTACAGCTATGGTGTACCTTTTGGCTAATGAAATTTTTGAAAGGTCGAAGGTGTTACCACACCAATCGATCGACCGTCGATCGATGCCATCGATCGACGGTATATTGGATTGGTCAACGTATATCGATAGTTTCTACTATACTAATCGATCAGCCAAACCTACCACACCAATCGATCAATGTCGATCGACGACCGATCCATTGGTGACGTAACTCCCTTACAGAGACAAAAACTATTATTAAGTGGCATTAAAATTAAAAGTATTCAAAATTTATCAAAAAGTCAATATCATAATCAAAACAAAATAAAAATATAATACAAACAAAATAAGATTAGAGAACAAGAAATTTTAAATGATTTTGAAATTAAAATACCAAAACTTATTAAAAATTAACAACAGTCAAGTCAAAATTCATCATCATCAAAATAATCCTTAATGCAATACTTGAGGACCTTGGTGTGAAGTGTGAAATAAATAAGAGTTAGTACCCAACCATAACGTTAACAATAGTAACGATATGGTTTAAGATAAAGTAGAATACGATGTAATGTCAACATCCCTTCAATGTGTATCCAATTATTCATAGACATTGAATCAGCTTGACAACCAGATATCACATATCATCCATATCAACCTGCGGGCCTATTAATAGCCGTGTTAATTAATGTGGACTAACGCGGATAATTCTGCATCTGTCATTTTCTGCCCAGTGGGTAAGTGCGAGAGAGACGGATGCTTTATCCACTTTAATTCACCGCGATAAAGGCAACCGTAAGGGTGAAGCCACACGAGCGTAATTTTGTGAGTCGCGTAAATATCGAAATTCAGTAACGTCGTGTTGATACTGTTGATTGAACCGGTCTTTTGTATGGAATTTCGATATTTACGCGACTCACAACTCGCAAAATTACGCTCGTGTGGCTTCACCCTAATACGGGGGACCGGTCGCGGAAAACAAAGGCCTGGGCATTGCCCTCGCTGGGTTATAAACAAAGCGACCCGCCGCTGTGATATCGCACTTAGCCTGACTACGACTTTGCGCGAGCGACGAGCGAATTTTCTAATCCATTGCATGTAACGTCAACTAACCGCTGCGCGGTGAGCGTCTCGTCCGCGCAATGAAGAGAGAATTTTCTCGCCGCCGCCGCCTCAGCTCAAAGTCGTGGCCAGGCCGTTAGACCTAATTTATCAATGCCGCTCGGTGTCATAGAAGAATCGGCTTACACCACAGAAACGCTGACGCCTGACCAGTGAAAGCGAAAAGCTGAAATAACTAGCACTGATGCCTTTATATTATTATATGGGGGTAAAGGCGTACCTAGCATGCAAGCACAATATAAAATTTTACTGGTGCTAGGGAAATAAACACACCTATTCCATATTTTAACGTAAGCAAAACGACCAAGCACACAACCCAACAAACAAAGCGACCCGCGAATCGTTGTTATATCGCACAGCTTAGACTCAATTTTATAAATTATACCTCGCAGACCCGTGCTGCGACTTGTCAAAGGCGTTCGACTTTGCTGATCACACCGTGCTTGCAGTTAAACTGCAATGCAACACTACGGTATCAACGGTAAGGCGCACGGTTTGATCACTGACATGCTTCGTGATAGGTCACAGGTGATGGTGAGTGATGGTGAGAGAGTGAGATCAGTGCCAATGTCCACTGCCATGGGAGTCGCGCAAGGGTCGTCACTATCAAACATTCTCTTCTCGCTGCTCCTCAACGACCTCCCAGAGGCGATAGATACAGCAGAGGTATTCATGTATGCAGTGATGCCGCCGTGGTACGCTGCCAACCATGACCTTGAGCGACATCTCAATCCAGTCGCGTTCCAAGTGTCACGGTACTTCCGGAGCAATGGATTGGTGCAACTTAAAAAACTCACTTCCTTCATTTTCATATTGGAAGTAGGCTCAAGGTGTGTTTCATATGTATCGCTATTCTGGGCTTTGAACTCGACCGAGCTCTCAAATGGAACTGGCACGTAAAAAACTGTGCAACAGGCTGGGTGTTTGCTTTGCACTTCGAAGACTAGCAAGAATAAAATTGTGCCCAGAAATGTGGTACGCTCGTGTTACCTAAAAAAACCTATTGTGACCCAAAAAAAGTTGTGCCAGGGACCATGGTACAGTCAAGGTTATAAATATAGATACGTTCAGAGTGTCAAAAATATGTAACCACGACCTTATTACGGCGACATAAGATCGTGGTTACATATTTTCGAGGCTTTGAACGTATCTATGTTTATAACCTTGACTGTACTAGTAATCCATCCAATCTGCATTTAATTTAATTCCGGCGTCGTTTGACCTCCTCCCTCTCGCCTCACCCAACTACGTTGCTTTTAAATTACTTTGTTTTTGCTACGGGTAATAGTTTAATCAAATGTAGCAAGGGACGGGCCACGCCTAGCCTAATACTATTCGTAAATGGAAGGTAAGCTAATACTCGTACGTTACGAAAATTAACTAGGACACTGACTAACACTATAAAACGGGACTTGCTCGCGTAATAAATTACATTTAGAGCCTTATTCACACTGTTCACTTTGTTGTAAAAAAAACCATCCGATCCTGCCATAGTATGCGTGCGCGAGATAAAATTTGACAGGTGCTAGGGAAATTAAATAAAAATAAATAAATAAATGTCAGGGGACAATCTCACACCAATTGACCTAGTCCCAAACTAAGCTCTAGGCTTGTACTATGGGTACTAGACAACGATAAACATACTTATATAGAGAAATACATACTTAAATATATAGAAAACATCTATGACTCAGGAACAAATACTCGCGCTCATCACACAAATATTTGTCCATACCGGGATTCGAACCCAGGACCGCTAATTAATACATATATTCCATGTTCTAACGTAAGACTTTACGCTTAAGGTTTAAAATAACAATGTCCCGTCTTGATAAAATCGCTATAAAAATGTGAAAAAGTCGCTCAGTAATAAAAGGTAATAAAAGTCATGGTAAGACACTATTATTTTAAACCTTAAGTCTTACGTTTGAATATGGAATAGATGTATTCATTTCCCTAGCACCTGTCAAATTTTATCTCGTGCATGCATGTTAAGCCCGCTGGGTAGTTTCTGAGAAACAACCCTTCAAAGTAACCAAAATTCCCTTATTTTCGAAATTTTGAAGGGTTGTTTTTCAGAAGGGATTTACCACTCGGCATCCGGTCGCCTCTCCGATGAAATTTCAAGTGCCATTGCCTTGAATATTTGTTTTTGTTCGTTCGAATTAACATACCGACACAACGACACACAATATCTGAAGATTTATCCGAAGACACTTTCCCGCTTGCACTTACTGACCACTGTTAGTATGTGTGAAAATTGCGTTAGTTTATAATAACGCCCCTTTCAATCATTTTAACACTTAGTTACAGAAAATTTAAGATAATTCGGGGCCTAACCGAGATGATTAACGCTAACATAGGGCCGTATTAATAAACTCATCTCAACTGTAATCCCTGTCTCAAGACACGTCAATGTAAACGTCAATCCATAGGAATATGTCATTTTTGACGCATCTTGTGAAGGGGATCTCAGCCAAGATCAGTTTATTAATACGGCCCTTAGTGATTTTCGGAATAACCGCTTCGACGGGTCAGCCGCTTATGTCAATTCCATGTATTTTGTCGATTTTAAAAAATTGTTTAGTTAGAAGAAGAAGAATTACTTTTATTCACAACATGAAAGACACAAAAATAAAAAGGTAAAACTAACAAAATTACAAAAAAAACACGTGTTGTGTGTACGCGGTAGTGAATCGGACGCTGGCTCAGCATGCTGATGTGTCACGTGTACACCTACAGCGCTGATTTTCAGCCAACACCGATAACAGTAGTTAGCGTATACAAATACATCTTCGCTAGGCCCCCTAGGTAGTTGAAATGTAAGTGGTTTCTATTTCGCCATACATTCTACAAATTAGGTGTTTCAAAAAATTACAACCGCCTTTATTCTAATACCACAGCTTTATACAGCCTAGTTGTACCGCGCTAGAATTAGGTAAGCTTTCGAATATGAATACGAATAAGGTACAGTCGCCCATGAATCCCCATTAGCCTTTCATGAGCGCAATTGTTGTTTATTGCTGCGGGAGACACGCGTTCGCTTTTACTCCGGGCATAGACAAACGGCAGTGACAGTTAGGCCTTTTATTCGGGGCATAGACTAACATCAGTGACAGGGTGCAGACAAAAGGCTAAATTGATATAAGTGTGCCTCTATGTCTTGCTAGAGTGGCAATGGTTTTCATGATTATTAAACACTTCCATTTGTCATAATTATAATAGGATTATTTTACTCACTTCAGTGGGCTTATCATGCCTTTTTTTACTTTTTATTACAATTTTTTCCGGTATTGCTAGATTAATGAACTAAATTGTTCAAATCTATTAAGAGCCTGTGCACACTAGCGTTTTTGACCGGGGATCTAAGGGTTAAAAACGCTAGTGTGCACAAGCTCTAAGCTAAGCATGATATTTAATTACTCTAGCAACTTTTTATTAGTGCTGTCACTTTCTTCGTGTTGCATTTTAGGCTCGCAGGAGTAAATAGCAGTTGATTGGAATATGACCAAATGACATTCCAATCAACTGCTACTTACTCCATTTGCTATTAAGATGGTACTACGAGTACACTATCCTACTCGAAAGTTATTATATTTGTGAAAGGGACAGACTGGGTAATTGTACCCGTGTTGGGGGGGATTATACTCGTATTTTATTTAACTAATTTTGTGTACGTCATGTACATACGTCATGTTAGAGCTTGGGCTAATGAGCGATGTTGACATGTTTTAAATGCTACTTGACTGCCCTGGAGGGAGTTTCTCGGGTGTATTGTATGTATGTATGTGTAGGGGGACTAGTGTCATCACATCATCCTCAAATTCTAGTGTTGCGCTGGCCGCCACCTAAACGCTGAAATTTTTTTTTTATAAGAGAGGGAGGCAAACGAGCATGCGGGTTACCTGATGGGAAGTAATCACCACCGCCCATGAATACCAACGCATTTATTTCCACAATTACCAAGATTAACGAGTAGGGCGATATTTTTCCCAAAATCCCAATCGCATTTTTCCCCATTTTTAATTTTTGTCGAATCGCTTTTACCCCATTCTTATTTTTTCCAGTCGCCATCATTATAATTAAGTCGAAATAGGTGTAGGTTTAGGTTATGTTAGCTTTGCAGCAGGTCCGAAGGGCCAAAGCACCCTGGAATAGGAGCTCCGCGAGAGCGGGCTCTGGGGAAATGTTATAATTATTCAGATAATACAGATTGGGAAATTATGAGAATTGAATTATTTCCGCTGAGAAAAAATCTTCCGCAAAATAAATAAGCCACAGGCAAAATTAAGACTGATACATTTTGCGAATGGAAAGATTGCTACCAGAAAAAAAGATTTTGGGAAAAATATCGCCATTTCCACGCCAGAACGGGTGAACTTTAAAACACAGAGACAGATTATTATCTGAAATAGCACAGGCTACTTTATATCCCTAAAAAAATTATAGTTCCCGAGGGATCAGCTACAAACGACTTCTACGTAAGGAGTCGCGGGCAAATTTGGCACAGGGGTAGATTATAGTCTGGAATAGCATATAGGCTACTTTTTATCCCGAAAAAATTTACAGTTCCCGAGGGAGCGCGATAACCACTACGCGGACGGAGTCGCGGGCAAATGCTTATATACAATATTCAGACATGTCACATACAAAATAATTTATTCTAAGAAGCCGCCTCTATAATAGCTTAATAACTTAGCTTTTATTGTGACTACCTACGCGAACTTTAGGCAAATAAGCGCCCGAGTATTCGATCTACTATACAGGGTGTTTCGCACATGGTTGTACAAACAAAAACAGCGAAGAGCCTCTACGTAGCCATATGCTACATGATTAATAAATGATAAAATTAATTAACTAGTATTTTTTGATTCCCTTAGTCAATTGCTCTTTTAAATTTTACCACCATCTTTTCACTTTGTTAATTTTATTTTTTCCTACACCTTGGGGCCTAGTCCAGGTTTATAGGGTAAGTAATTTCTCTTCTCAATAAATAAATAAATAAGTAAGTAGCATATGGCCCCACCTCTTCTCTGTTTTTGTTTGTCTAACCATGTGCCAAACACCCTGTATATGGGAGACCGGGTATGGTTGTCTCACGGGTTGGTTGTCTCAGCAGCCATAAAAGAATACTAAACGAAGGGTTAAGTGAATCGATTGTTGAAGTACGGAAAGATATATAGCTCTTGCGATTTTTAACACCGATCAATTCAATTATTTCTTCGTTTAGTATTCTTAAGTGGCCGATGTGACAACCAACCCGTGAGACAAACATACCCGGTCTCCCCTACTTATTGCGTGCGTAATACAAATTAGTGCGCAAAGGAGCCTAAGATAACTATTATAATTATAATTACAATATAATTATTATTAACACGGCTCTGATTGCTTGTTAGTTTGTTAAATTGCTTAATTATTCAGTAATTAATATATAATCGTACAATATTACATTACACTTCCTTTCCTTTCACTCCTTAAAAAACACAGACATTCCAATCTACACATATCTACACTAGTGCCCTTACTAATAAACGTTGAGTAACCGCTGAGTAGTTATACCATGCTTTGTCCTTATCTGTCATTGTGACATTTGAATTCGACAGATAAGGACAAAGCATGGTATAACTACTCAGCGGTTACTCAACGTTTATTAGTAAGGGCATAACATTGGTACTTTTGTATTTTTGTAGGTATGTTTGTAACGAATAAACTCAAAAACTACTGGACCGATTTCAAAAATTCTTTCACCGACATTTAGAATAGACTTTCAGAGTGGACATAGGCTATATTTTAACTTACGAAAGTACTGGCTACGCAGACGAAGTCGCGGGCGGAAAGCTAGTATATTATAAAGAGGCAAAGTTTGTAAGCTTGGATAACTCATCTCAAAAACTGCTCATCCGATTGCGCATTTTCTCAACAATATTTACAATAATTTCAGTAAAGCGTAGCAAGGGCAGGTCGCTAGTTTCCATACAAAAACGTTGTCTATCGATAAAAATGACTAGACTAGTAAATAAAGGCCGTAAATAGAACACAGTCGAGTTAAGTTTACGAGACGCGCCACTATGCGTACTGCGCCGCGAGGGGCCTTGAGTCACCACTCCATTCCGCCTTATTTTACGACTAAAGCAAAATAAAATGAATTGCTAGTATATGACCTGAACAAAATACCGGCACAAGACAATGCCGCGTTTATATGAAAAGTGAATTTAAAGCCATTTGAAAAGCGGCGTTGGTCATCGAACAGGACTGAAGCGACGCTCAAATACCAATTTCCACTGCACGTGGCCGCCGCCACGATCGATAGCTACATACAACAACTGTTGCTTCGCATCGGCTTTCACACTCCAACTTACTGTAAACTCCGTTAGCAGCTGAGACGGAGCGAAGGACATCGCCACAAGCTCATTGCGCAAAACTCACGCAACTCTAGCGTTGTTTCCGCCGCACGTATGGGGTGATTTTGAAGTGGGAGGAGGATGGGAGATGCGGCATCGCATGCTCTTAAAACGTCACAAAGGAGGTCGGGGGATGAATAACAATGCGGACTGCGGAATGATGTCCTTATCGACGAGAACAGCGCGCGCGCGCCGCGGCGCTATCTCAAACAATCTGGAACATTCAGGACCAAAGTTCCCAAATACCCTACTAAATTGACACTAAATCGTGCTCTTGGTTTTATATCTGCGACTAACTTGAACACTCAGTGCCCAGTAACTTAGATTACATACAAATTGGACTTCAATTTAAGTTCTTGGATGCGATAGTCTAATTCAAATTAATCAGCGCTTCCTGCGCTGTTTTAACTTTGCAGTCAGCGTGAACAAGCTCGCTTACATACAAAGCGCTGTAAGCGTTGTTGCTTCTATTACGTTGATGAAATGTAAGCTTTAAGGCTTAGTAATAAAAAGTTGTTACAGTAAGAAGAGTTCGACTGGAGGCTGTTTTCTGTCTTTGTCTAATTTACTACGCTTTAGGGTGCTTTACTAAAAGGGAAAGTGACCTGGAGTACAGTACAGTCAAACTCATAAGTAGCTTTACATTTTACCATGTCGCAGTTACGTATTATAAGTTATGAGTGTCAATAGTTTGAATTTAGTATGTCTTTACTGCGACAAGGTACTAATATGTACAGCTACTTATGAGGTCGACTGTACATATCGTGAGAATAATGCGTGTGCTACACGGTTTCAAACAGGTGGTTTGAAACCGTGTAGACAGTGGTTTTAAACCAAATTTCGCATGACCTTAAACGCCCTTGGCATATGTCAAACAAATGGGCTTGTTTGAAACCGTGTAGCAGCTCGCTTCTACCAAGGTCACTTGGTTTAAAATCATGGTTTCAAACCGTGTAGCACGCGCATAAACGCCCATGGCTGAGCATGGTTTTGCTCAGGAATAGTTGAATAGTATAAAATAAAATCACTATTTCTTTTGTTGATGTAGTTGTTTTTTCGAAAGGTTTAAACGTCGTTTATACTTAGATCCCATGCGGCTGAAACCGGGGTGGGTAGCTAGAAATTTAATAATAGGGAAGTTCGTGAGCATGCTAGGGTGATTAGCTATTTTCATGATTGATAAGCATGCTAGGTTAAACTGAGTTTATTCCCTTGAGAAACTTGAACAGTAAACAAGCTCTACGCTGACAAAGGAAAATAAAATAAAATATTGAAGCATGTACTAGTGCAAGAGGGGTTGATTGTTTTGTAAATCTATCATTGTAATGCGGTGTCCGCGAAACAGGCCTAGCCTATAGAGCGTAGACTACGAGAAAAGTGTTTTGTATCTTTGTTTTTGGCAAATAAATAAAATTGACATTAAATTAAATGAAAGGTGCGAGCAAAAAGCTAGATAGGTAGAATGCTTCGGTCAAAATTAGGAATGTTGACCAACAGGGTCAAATCACTTACTTTTTTGATGTGTGAAAACGATAGCTTATAACGGGATTTTATGCTGTGTGGTGTCTTTATAACGTGCTCATATTAAAATGAGGGAAATTAAATTAAGTTTTATTGAAAAAATATTTTTTTTTTACTTACTGAAAAGAATATCTGATTCTGCCTGCCACTGCGTGGTGCGTAGCCGTGCGCAAATAATAAAAACATAAAAATAAAAATAACATTTTTTGACGATAAAATTTAATTTAATATCCCTCATTTTAATATGAGCTCTTTAAAATTAAATTTAAATTTCTCTTTAAGCTCTCTTTTCTCTCTCTCTTTATACGTAACGGGAAAATAGTATAAGAATGAAAATCTGTAACATAATACTTATGTACCACATGGAGGCTTCCTATTTTAGTAAATAAATAAATAAAGACTCACACTGTATAAAAAAGTCAACGAGGACATCATTATTTACTACTTATTGGGCAACGGTTTTCGCCCATTCATTAGTAAAACATTTGGTATTTGTTAATATATTTAAATGCATTATAGGCAATTAATTTGTAATGTCAACCACATTTTTAAATGATTAAAGCAAACATTTAAACAACTTGCTGAATAATTCTGAAAAGCAAGATGGCTGCCATTCGGCTGCGTAGCGAAAGTGTTTGGAAAGCGAAACGCGCCGCCGCATCGCGCTGCATTGCCGCAGTGCACGCAGTGCATGTACAACGCGTCGCCGCCATCACATGCGGAGACTGGACTGATACGCGTGTCCTTCAAATCTCTGAAGTTAATTAATAGGACCGCTTTCAGACTTAAAATAACTATCTCTACACACAACCAACCCTACGATTTTACCGCGTAAAATCCACTTAATTTCAGTTTAGTAGTAAGGCCTTCATTATCCCATTATATGCCCCGTGATTCACAAACGCTCAACATGGTAATATGCCCGTAACTATGTTTTTAATTGGTTTCTTATATGCCTTCTGATTCGAAAACGAATCAAAAATTTAGTTGTCAATAGGCACGTATGATGTTGATCGTTTTCGAATCAGGGGGCATTAAAAACGTAGTTCTGAGCACATATGGGTAATCAGCCCTCACTACTCCCAGCAGTGGAGTCAACAAAGGCCACTCCCAATGCACACTGCTCCCGATCTTCAGCTTCTCTCGTCCAACCTGCACCGGCCAAGCTGCGCATATCGTCGCTCCATCTTCCCACAGGTCCCACACGACGTTTGCCGAGACGCGGTCTCCACTCCAGAACACGACGGCTCCAACGGTCGTCGGTTCTGCGGCACACATGACTGCCACTGGCTGAAGGCCTTAATTAATACTAAAATTTTAGTCTTCGGTATTGTACCACCAGCTTGTATTTACATTGCAACTCGGGTGTGTGTGTGTGTTTGTGTGTGGGTGTACCAAGAATAATAAAGTAGCGGCTCTAGAATTTCATTTTAATAATTTACATAAAGCTAATATAATTACATCGTAAACCAGTCTTAATTAAGGGCTCCCGTTCAACAATTTTTCGCTTTCAGAGGGGGCATGACCCCCCCTGGGCCGCCCTCTAACAACTTCAAAGACCTTACCTGCCTTATTAAAATAATAACAAAGGATGTACTCACTAACAGCCAGATGACAAATGTGATAATACCCAGCAATCTTCATGACAATAGGATATTACGTTCACGTGTGGCGACAACGGCAACATAGTAATAAAAGTCAGGACGAGATACTTTTATTTTAAACCTTAAGCATAGAGTCTTACATTACAATATGGAATAGATGTATTCATTTCCCTAGCACCTGTCAATTTTTATCGCTTGCATGCATGCTAGGGGATCTTAATGACGTTCGAAATCAAAGAAAGTTATAGGACGTTCAGTCACGTCAGCCGCTTATGTTATGTTATATATAATAATAATAATTATCCAGTCTATACACGTCCCACTGCTGGGCACAGGCCTCCACTCACAATGAGAGGGTCACGATGTTTTCCTTCACTGAAAAGCTCATGGTAAATTTACAAATTATATTTCGCACATAAATTCCGAAAAACTTAGAGGTGCGAGCCCGGGTTCGACCGCACGACCCTCTGTTTAAGAGTCGGCAGGGCAAACCATTAGGCTACCACGGCTTTTTTTCGTTATGTTATGTTATGTCTACCATACATTTTTCTCACGTACCTAACGCAAACGTTCACCGAATGTCAACTTGTCTAGCCCTACAGGACGCATTGCGGCTAATTAGCATTCGGCAGGTTGCCGCCATCAAGCTTTTTCACAGCAATTACTACCGGCGCACGCGCACTACGCCACGCGCCGGCGGCGGTTTAATGCGGCAGTTTTAACCCCCCACGCAAAGCAGAGGGGTATCATAAGTTTAACGTGTGTATCAGTGTATAGTTCGTTCGTTCAAATAGTGTACAGTACACCTACACACTGCTATGGAAACCATATAACATTATCTGAATAACAATTAACCCATTTGCTATGACGATCCTTAATGGAGATATACTTATAAAATGACATTAGCACGTAATTTAAATAATTCAAATTTTATATTGTTGTAATTTAATTAATGTGTAATTTCTATTTCTGACGATCTCAATGTAATAACTTGTAATTTGACATGAAGTGCAATTTATACTGTAATTTATATAGAGTAATAAAATCTGAATCTGAATCTGTGAATAATTTGATGTTTTATTATTTTTTAATAGTGACTAATCAAAATAGAAGGATAGAATTCAGTCCATCCAAGGACTCCCGATATGTCCCAAAAATGTTTGGATATGTCAGTTTTGTTTACTATATGTTAGTAATGTTTAAGATTTAGGTAACAAAATGGATATATCATACATTTTTTTGAGGACATATCAGGAATTTTTTTCTATTGTTTTCTATTGTTATTTTCCTAAATCTGAAAAAATATTAATTGCGATGTTTTTTTAAACTTCCCAATTACACGTTCTACGCAGACGAAATCACTTGCAAAAGGTCGTTTCAGAAACAGTGAGTGCATCGCTCGTTATACCTAGAGCGGTGCATGTGCAAGTAGTGTAATTGCACCGCCCACACGCAGTTGCACCGGTTTGAGCCAGTTTGAACCGGTGCACGCCGGAACAAAGAAGCTGTACTTCCCAGGTACTTTCCCATTAAATAATAGGACTTTTGAGAACCATAGTATACATTTTGGTGTTTCTCGGTTTTGTAGGTGTTTTTGTTATCCTATCCTACAAATCCCACTAATATAATAAATGTGAAAGTAAATATGGTTGTTTGTTTTTCAATCACGCCTAAACAGCTGAACGATTTGGATAAAATTTGGCACAGATAGTCTCCATCCTGGATTGCCACATAGGGTACTCTTATCCCGGAAAAATGCATAGTCCTGAGGGAAAAGCGATAAACTAGTTGCACGCGGATGGAGTCAAAAGTCTATAAGGGTGATTCCACGAGCGTTTCAACCGCCGTCAGTCCCTTGATCGCATTAAAGTCGAAATTTCTGTAGCTTTGGGTGCCATTTTCGGTTATTTTATAGAGTGCCCTACCTTCTACAAAAATAACCGAAAATGGCATCCAAAGCTACAGAAATTTCGACTTTAATGCGATCAAGGGACTGACGGCGGTTGAAACGCTTGTGAAATCACCCATAGTCATGTTATTTATTGAATAGTATTATATTATATTATTATATATAATTATTATAATAATTAAGAACCATCAAAATAACTATGTACCTTATTAGATAAATTCATGGTTTAACTACATGTTTTAATTTCTAAAAGTAGGTACTACATGCGATATATGCTTTATAATAAATTATAATCTCCAACACTGAGGTGTATTACCCAATTGTCGGTTTACATCTCGTCAACCAACCTAATTTGCTAACTACGGCTATCGATTGATCACCATCGATGTTCAATAGTCGATTAGCCGTTTGGTGTGACCCTTACTTAACCCTTACAATGCTACTAATCTACGCCTAAACACTTTAAAGATCAATCTATGACAAAAAATTCAAACTTTACGGCTGCAGTTTTAGTTTGATTAAAGTTGCTGTTGTCACTTTCTTTGCTACAGCAATAGAATAAGACAACACGTCACTTTGACAAGCATTCAATTTAATTGTCATTGAAAATGCGGCCCTTAGAGGGTTAAAAAGACAATTAAAAATTTTAGCAAGCCAAGCATGGCGCGGTCCGTCAGGCTCGTCAGCTATGGTAATGAGGAGCCGTATAATTACGCCGGGGGAGCGCGGGGGCCAGGCGACCGCGGGGCTAGGGGATACCCTCGCGCCCTGAATATTTAATAAATTTTCACGTCAAATTTCACGAGATAAGGACCTAACCACGCTAAATTGCTTTTTTAATCGCTCGCATATTTAAAGTTATTTAATTCACTCTGTTGCTTTAATGTTAACCAAAACTTGTAAATTTAACAGAATATAATTTATGTCAAATTGGCAGAGTCTCGCTATGTACCTACTTATTATGGTAATTATTTAATTTATTGATGTTTCTGTCTTTGTTTTGGAAGTTGTGTCTTTAATATTTGCTGCTAATGATAAATGGAGGTTTTGTTTTGTTGTTATTTAAGTCTTGTTGGGTTGGGTTAGGTGTTGAAGGGTAATAGTTTTGGCAGTCTATGTATGTTTGTATGTGAGATACAACTACTGGGACGATTTTTACAAATGAGGTGTTGTTGGATATATCCCAGATACCTACTTCATAAAACAATTTGTATGTGTGTGTGCATATGTATGTATCGTCCGTCATGGTGTGTAAATGATATTTGGCTGCCTGCATTTTCATTTAATCGCTGGTTTCACTGAAGAAAAGTTAAAAGAGAATCACACTGCAGGTTACACTTAAACACGAAACTTATCTACGTTATCAGTCTCTTTCTCTCCTAATTATCATTAAAAGAGACTGAGCGAGGCTTACGAAGTAAATAATTTCATTTTTCTAAGTAATAGAGCGTGTTGGATAGGCGGGTTTTAAAACGAAACTGACTTAAGTCTAAAACAAACACATTTCTTATTAAATCATATCTGAACCTAATAAGGTTTAAATTCGAATGCTTTGTTATTTAGACTTGCGTCAGTTTAGTTCTGACGTGATTCCATCCACTCGGAATAAAGCTCTAACTCTGCAATTAACACCCTATAAGGGGAAATGAAACAATACAAAACCACGCAAAATGTACATTAATTACATTTTACGTGCGGCATTATATTTATTACTTTATGACTTTCATCCGGTACTGTCATCTTTGTTTCTTCAAAACTTATTTAATTTTCTACGGACGTGGATTTTAATTGTTAAGCTGGTTTAGTGCCAAATTACAGAGAGTCAATGATTAAGTAATTAGAGTGCAATAGGTCTTTTCGGGTTTGTACTTCTTTCTCTGTCGCTCTCGTACGTTCTTATGCGAATCTAACCGAATTACCCAAACCCGAAAGCCTCTTTAACCTATCGGGTTACGGGATTTTAAAATATCGGTGAAAAAAAAAATTTGATATTTTAATATTCGGCCTTCCGTTCATAGGCCATATCTGACGTTCTCAATATAAAGGGACCTTATGGAGGAAGGCAGTTAAGCTCTTCTTATTCTTGTAACTATACGAATACTATGGTAACAGTTCTAAAAACGGCGTAACCGCCTGCCTCCATAAGGTCCCTTTATATTGAGAACGTCACATATGAAATTCGGTCTTTTGAACTTCGGTATTATAATATTAAAAAAAAGCCGTGGTAGCCTAATGGTTTGACCTGCCGACTCTTAAGCAAAGGGTCGTGGGTTCGAACCCGGGCTCGCACCTCTAAAGTTTTTCGGAATTTATGTGCGAAATATAATTTGTAAATTTACCATGTGCTTTTCGGTGAAGGAAAACATCGTGAGGAAACCTGCACACACCTGCAAAGCAACTTGACGGTGTGTGCGAAGTTCCCAATCCGCACTGGGCCCGCGTGGGAACTATAGCCCAAACCCTCTCATTGTGAGTGGAGGCCTGTGCCCAGCAGTGGGACGTATATAGGCTGGATTATTATATTATAATACGTACCCCGGCCAACGTGATACATCGCTAGCTTACGTCAATCCTATACGAGTATAAATAAAGTCGGTTTTCGAAAATCGTTGAGTTAACGTTATGCATCTTGGCTAGGGCCCCTGGGTTAGCAACGCATAACTACAAAACGCTAAAAACACGTAGATTTTATCACTCCTTACGCCTTTATTTCGGTTATCCACAGTTTAATTATACAAAAGCCCCGTGTGTTTGTTCGAATTAGCTAAATGAGAGGTGCGGCCAATTACTCAGCCAGGGTGTTATTCCATTTAGCAACTCGCCTCTCAATCCGTCAAGCTTGAGTTGCCCCACGCAATGCACGTAAGGCAGAGCAAGGGAGGTACAGTCGCGGACAGAAATATGTTTACACTTTTGGACCTTATCACAATGGAACAAGGTGAAAAATTGTAAACATCTTTCTGTCCTCGACGTACCTAATAACTTGGCTGAGCTGCCTCGTCGGCGAATGCGACTGAAAACAATATACAAATGCATGTTATTAATTACCTCTAACTCAAATTAAACAATTGAAGACGAAAGTCGAAAATTCATTCGATGTAACAACCTACTGTTTTTTAGGGTTCTGTGGCGGAAGTGTTGGTTGCTGCACATGTCGATCGTGTTTGTTGAGCCGGACGCCATCTTGGGCTTCTCTGTTGAGAAGTGAAGCGTGGCGGAGCGGAGCGCGGCGGAGTGGTCGGAGCGTGAGGCGATTGATACTCGCCACAGTTCTCCCATTTATAGACAAGTCATTACCGAACATTACTTCAAGAACCGAACACTGTATGTCAAACACTGACATTGGCAAAATGCCCTTTTTTTTATTGAATTGATTTACTTTTTTTAATAGTATTAACAGGAGTATTTAAAAGATTGAATAATGAAGTCATGGAAGTCGCCGCTCACTAGCGTCGAGTTTTAATTGCCAAAACCAAAACTATCTATCTATTCCATTTTGCCACTAAATGGTTTTCTTAAGACACAGTCACCCGCGATTATTTAAGGATTGCATTGTAATATTACCCCATTGCATTCAGGACAGGCAGAAGATATGGTGGGATACAGGTTCATAAACCCAGAAATTTTACTCATTTTTCTAGTCGTGTAGAAAGTAAAAAATCTAAAGTGTACTTAACAAAAGTTAAAATTCCACACCAACGATGTCGTAGACTAGAATTAAACTCAATTATAACATTTTATAATACCTTTATTCCGCCTTCACACTAACTTACGACATAATCTCACTAACCCTAGTTAAGTTAACTGCACTCTTTTAAATGGTTTTTTCCGCTTTAGAAGTAATATACTTCATCCAGTCCGCGTAATGGAGGGGCCGTGTGGAGCGAATTTACGAGCCAAGTTCTTGCAGTAGTGGCGCTAGTGACGCTGATTTAGACATGGTAGTTATGTAGTATAAAGTCTAGCCCTACTAAATCCAACTGGCCACAACTTGGCACGACCGGCAGAGTGGCGAGTAAAATTTCTAATACATTGCGTGTAACGTCAATTAACCGTTGCGTGGTGAGCAATCCCAGCTGTTCAATGAAGAGAGAATTCGCCGAAAGTGTCGCTCGGGACAAAACGTGCGGTTGAGCTGCGGTATTTAATGTTTAGGATTCAAGCAGCCTCAGTCATGTTTATAGTACTATGTTTGTCTTATATCTGTATGTCACAGTTTTTTTTTGAAGTCATAACATAAGCTAAAAATTTTGTTGAACCATAAATAATGCCTGTTAAAAATTATAGAGAACAGAAAAGGGAAGATAATTAAGACATTTGATACGATGAAGTGAAGTCGTTCATCGCTGCTCCTTCGGGAAAATTTTCCGGGTTGAAAAGTAGCCTGAGTGTTAATCGAGGTTATAAGCTATCTCCACTCCAATTTTCATCTAAATCCGTCCAGCCGTTGCAGCGTGAAAGAGTTACAAACACACTCACACACACACACACGAACTTTCGCATTTAAAATATTAGTAAGGATGTTAAACGTGTTGGATTGGATTTACAATTCATAAATTCATCGTTGAACCCGTGATCAGGCCGATAAAAAAATATTGGAAACTTAATTCATAGGAAACCGGTATACCTACGAGTATCTTAATTCGTTTTGTTTGTAGGTATTTGTGAAGAAGCCACTATATAATTATTTCGTAAACTAAAAAAACATTATTTAATTTACAATTGCACCACGAAACCCAATTTGACATTATTCAATGTTCCGAAGCAATATTTTATAATTTAAAATGGCCTCTGTCCTAGATAAAACGTAGAGCGTCTACGACGCTACGGCGGCGTAGGCAATTACGCGAAATAGTGGGGTGCGGACCGGCCTTGGCTTGCATGCTAAATAAAAGATACGTACTTCAGCAAAATTAAATAAATGTTGTGTGTTAGGTGACTCATGTTATTGATTATTATAAATTATGTTATGTTATAGCAGGCGCCTACGCGATCTGAATTAATATACCGCAACCCGGAAAACTTGTGTTCAGTCACGTTTCTTGGCCGTGAGGGATTCACTGAAAGAAATAATAATAACTGATATATAGTAATAGCATTTAATAGTTTGAATCAAATATCGATGTATGTGAAAATTGCAAATGTTCTTAGGACGATATTACCTGCGATATTACTCACCGGCCCCCTAGCATGCTAGGGAAATGAATACATCTATTCTATATTCTAACGTAAGACGCTTAAGGTTTAAAATAAGTGACCCGTCTTGATAAAATCGCTATAAAAAGTGAAAATCGCTGCAGTCGCTTAGTAATAAAAGGTAGTAAAAGTCAGGACGAGACACTTTTATTTTAAACCTTAAGCGTTAATACGTTAGAATATGGAATAGATGTATTCATTTCCGTAGCACCTGTCAAATTTTATCTCGTGCGTGCATGTTAAGCCTGCAGGATGATCGACCTGTCCCAACTGCCGAAAAATGAGGGTAATGTTTTTGATATAAATGTATGTATATGGTATAGGTATTTATTCATATAGAAAAGTTTACATGGTACTTTGCTCTCTCGTAGGCTGAACAGAGACGGCCTGATCCCAAGTTCCAACAAAAAAAGATGTCGTTAGATTTGTCTCGAATGACATTAATTTAATTTCAAAAATAAACAAAATTAAAATCATTAATGTCTATTCTACACATATAATAAAACAGTAGAGAAAAATCTGTACATTAAATATATTTGAGAAAAACAACATTATTAGCTATTAGAAACGTTGACAGAATACGTTTCAATCGTTTTTAGAATTTTTGTCTGTCTGTGAATTTGTTCGCGAACTCCGCCAAAAACAACTAAACATAATTTGATGAAATTTGGCACGGTAATAGTTAATATCCTGGAGTAACATATACAACAGTGTTTGGCACATGGTCGGACAAACGAAAACAGCAAAGAGATGGGGCCATATGCTATATGATTAATAAATTATAAAATGATTTAACTTATTCCCTTTGTCAATTGCTCTTTTCAATTTTACCACCATCTTTGCACTTTGTTAATTTTATTTTTTCCTAAACCTTGGGGCCTAGGCCAGATTTATAGGGCTAAGTAGCACATGGCCCCACGTCTTCGCTGTTTTTGTTTTGCCAACCATGTGCCAAACACCCTGTATAGGTAGCAATTTCAGTCTAGTCCAGCTTCATTTTTATTTGACTTGTACAGTCGCCATCATATATATTGCAGCAAACAAGGTGCTCACAAATATCTGAACACGACTCTATTGTCAAGACGTTAGAGAGCATGTTCAGATATTTTTGACCACTCTGATATGTACAGATATATTTGATGGCGAACTGTACAGTCACAACACGGGATTGTTGAGCCACTATAGAACCCTCTCACAGAAAGTCGACGGTAAATTTTGATGTAATTTCTTCTGCGTGACTTGACGTTGTCATTATGACAGGGTTCTATGGTGGCTCAATAAGGTGTGTGTGTACGTCGAGAAATTACAGTTTCACCATCCTTAACACTTCGTCGCACCACCCTACGGCCCTGACTTCAGGCTGGCTAGACCCCGGTTGCTCGGCGGGCTGGCAGGCGGCGTGCTGGCAGCGCGCACCGCCGCGACTGCCAGAACTGCCTATTTGGCAGCGGCGCCCGCGCCGCGCCCCAATTGCACTAAACAAAGATTTGGTTTAACTGTTTACTTGTATGACTGGACTGTGCCTACTTTTAGAGAATAGTATGATTACTTTTGCCCGCGACTCCGTCCGCGTATAGTCGCCATCATATATATTGCAGCAAACAAGGTGCTCACAAATATCTGAACACGACTCTATTGTCAAGGCGTTAGAGTGCATGTTCAGATATTTTTGACCACTCTGATATGTACAGATATATTTGATGGCGAACTGTACAAGTCGTTTATCGCGTATCCCTCGGGAACTGTCAAGTATACCCGGATAATAAGTATTCTATGTGTTGAGCCGTTAAGGCGTTAAAGAAATACAAACATCCATATAAACTTTCATATTTGTAATTAGTGAGACTTCGCCTGTGACTGTTCTTCGTTAATCGCATTTTTCTTCAAACATTGACATATTCTCCGGGAAAATAGTACCCATTAAGCTTAGCATGCATGCACAAGATAATATTTGATAGGTGCTGCTAGGGAAATGAATAAAAGTGTCTCTTCCTAGCTTTTATTACCTTTTATTACTAAGCGACTACTGCGATTTTCACATTTTTATAGTGATTTTATCAAAACACTTTTATTTTACACCTTAAGGTGTAATAAAAGGTAATAAAAATACCTTAATAAAAGGTAATAAAAATCAGTACGAGACACTTTTATTGTAAACCTTAAGCGTTAAGTCTTACATTAGAATATGGAATAGATGTATTCATGCACCTGTCAAATTTTAATCTCGTGCTTGCATGCCAGGGGCCAGTGTCCTAAGTCCTAAGAGGATACCTATGTTGTGCGGGTTGTGCCGAAGTTTTATCCAAATTCAGTTAGTACGTGTACTACGCGTGTTCAATAATCCGCACACATTTCTGGGACTCTAGTCCACTTTGTACCTATTTATTCATCTTGTTTTCAAAACCATATACCTATTGATGACGTGGTTAGCCTAGTTGGTAGTGACCCTGCCTACGAAGCTAGCGGTCCCGGGTTTGAATCCCGGTACGGGCAAATATTTGTGTGATGAGCGCGAGTAATTGTTCCTGAGTCATGGATGTTTTCTATATATTTAAGTATGTATTTCTCTATATAAGTATGTATATCATTGCCGGTACCCATAGTACTTATAGCTTGGCTCTGGGCTTGCCCAGAGCTTAGTTTGGGACTAGGTAAATTTTTGTGAGATTGTCCCTGATATTTATTTATTTATATATGCGATACGGTGAACTAAACTTACTTAGAGCTAGCATCACATCAATGTTAACGATTGTTTTAAAACAAAGTAAAATAGAAGACCCAGATTTATCATACTACTAGCTAACCCACGTGACATCTCCCTATTTTATTTTCTCTTAGCTCAAACCAATACAGGCGAAACACTAACGGCCGCACTCAGAGACGTCAATTAACTTTTAAGTTTGATTAAAGTTGCTGCTGTCACTTTCTCTGCTATAGCAATAGAATAAGACGCATCAACTTAAAAATTTATTGACGTCTGTGAGTGCGGCCCTAAGTTTCTAGCTTTGTGCATTATGTTATGAATACGGTACATACACATATACGATTGGTCCTAAGCAAATAGCTAACAAAGGAATCCGTATAATTGGGGGCAGGCTGTACAATAACAACTGCCTTCGTTACGATCGCATTATTAGAGCATAATGGCCAACAGTTTACCTTTGAATCACCGACACTCATTTCATAGAATGTTTTACTTCACCGAATTTTCATTTCATTGACAGGCATTTTGGAGTTATAATTTTTGGTGGTCTATCCTAACCTAACCTACGTAACCCATGCTTAAGATAACCTGAAAACAATAAGGTTTCAGCAGAAATTAGCTTTTGATGAAATCAAATTCGGTGTAACGACACATTCGATGAAATAAGTGTCAGTAAAAAAAACCCGACTGCAAAAAGAACGAAACAAGTTTGGACGTTTGTAATGTTTTACACATACTATCATACGGTATAGCTATCTGATTTACAATAGAACCACTCCTAGTCGTAGTTTAAGGGCAAACTGTGATGCACGTTGCTATAATAATTCCTGGCCTTCGACTTACTTAACTTTCCTGTAAGGATCCTGTTCCGATGTCACTATTTATAGCAAAGTATATTTTTAACCTAATAAGTTACCTAAAATACTTACACACGCCATTACAGTCTCAAATTTAAATGTATCGTGGATGTAACTTTCCAAAAACGCCCACCAAGTATTAACCTGTATGCCAAAGCTCGCCGGCAAATATTAAAATGCATAGATTCTCGAAGTTTGCTCGGTTAGTAGGGGGAGGGCGGAAGCTCCTTATTTTATATCGCCTTCCTCCCGCGCCTGCGCTGTGACATCCCAATCCCTCAAAAGAAAAAGGGAGCATACAAGTATGAAGTCTTTCTGTGTATACGACCTTTTTGCTTTGGACTTGACTTCACGTTCGGAGCCCGTGGCTCGATATAACTTCGAATCCGAATCACAATCAGGGATTGAATAACCTGGGCACAGAGGGCAATTAATGGGATCAACTGAACTCCTTAAAAGTTTGGAGTCAGTTCATTGTCTTTTTATCATTTAACTAGTTTTCCAAGCAGCACACAAGCTGTATAAGAGCTTATACAGCCCTTAAAACGCTGAAACTAAAGTTATAATGGCTATATAAGCTCTTATACAGCTTTTGTGCTATTTGGATTTTCACGATTCCATCCGCGTAGTAGTCATTATTCGCTTATCCCTCGGGAACTGTCAAATCTTCCGGGATAAAAAGTATATTTTATGTTAATGCGGGTAATAAACTATCCGTGTGCCAAATTTCATAATAATCGGTCGAGCCGTTCTTGAGTTATAAATTGTGTAACTAACCCGTCTTCTAAACTAATATTATAAAGAGGAAAGATTTGTATTTTTGTATGTTACGAATAAACTCAAAAACTACTGGACCGATTTCAAAAATTCACTCACATTTAGAATAGACTTTCAGGGTGGACATAGGCTATATTTTAACTTACACTCGAGTTCATAAATATGTGTACACTTAATCGCTGTGACAATTTCATATGGCCGTTTAAACATGACGTTAAACGGACAAGGTACAAAAGTATACACACATTTATGAACTCAACTGTATGAAAGTACTGACTCACCGCAGACAAAGTCGCAGCCGGAAAGCTAGTAGTTTTATATATTTAGAAGATTATAATCTCGACGACGCAGTTAGCCTAGTTGGTAGTGACCCTGCCTACGAAGCTAGCGGTCCTGGGTTCGAATCCCGGTATGGACAAATATTTGTGTGATGAGCGCGAGTATTTGTTCCTGAGTCATGGATGTTTTCTATATATTTAAGTATGTATTTCTCTATATAAGTATGTTTATCGTTGTCTAGTACCCATACTACAAGCCTAGAGCTTAGTTTGGGCCTAGGTCAATTTGTGTGAGATTGTCCCCTGATATTTATATAATGTAACTCTACCTATTTATCTTTATTCGATTAATCGCATGCCGTTGTTCTTGAAATGTGTAAACCTTAATGCAAAAAATTGCAATTCTTTATAAACTGGCTGTTATTCTTGCTCGCCTGTGTAGCAAAACATGTAAACATTTACCTCAGAGTTACCCATCAAAGTCGGTCTGGAATTCGGGGCCGGCGCTGTGCAACTTTTTAATGGTTGCTTAAAATTGAATAATATTCCTTCCATAGCCCGATGGAGACTATTCGATAAGTTCGTGGCGCGAGTAAGAGGATTGTGAGTTTTACGGCTCTCCATACAAACGGCGATAACGATTTCCAGATTTCCACCCCCTGAATGTAAACAGATTTCGACAAATTTTTGATATGTGGTCAGTCGGAACTCAAAATCTGTACATACGTTTCTTTTTTTTTCCAATATTATCAATAAATCTCAATTTATTCCCGTTTTATTGTTTTAATACAAAAGTAATTTCTAATACTTTATAAGGTTATCATTAATGAAGGGTCCGTAATAGAAAGAAGTGATGAACAGCTGATGGGCCGCGGAACATTTTTAGAATCGTATACAAGGATGAACTGGACATATGTTGTACCAGTTAAGCACACAGTTTGATAATAAATCTTAGCTTAAATTGAATTCTAGGGGAATTTATTAGAAGATCCCCGTAGCTATTACTACCTATCTAGTATTTCACCATTTTATCGAATTTCACTTCATCAAATTTCATTTAATCGAAAGCTAATTTCTGCTGAAACCTTATTGTTTTCATGTTATCTTAAGCATGGATTACGTGTTAGGTTAGGTTAGACCTGTGACCACCAAAAAATTATAACTCCTGCACATGGAAATGCCTTTCAATGAAATGAAAATTCTGCGAAATACGTTCGATGAAAGGTGTTTCTATAAAGTAATAGCTACCCCTACCTACCTACATAACATTAACAGAAGAAAATGTTCAGTATCTCACAGATTAGCAATGCAAAATGTAAGTAAATAAATTCAAAGCTCTCGAAATGTGGAGTATGGTCCCTAAAAGTATATATCTCTCAATTTTCGTCCCTATGCCTTGCGCCGCGTTTATATTTACTTTGGAAAGCTTCCCCGCCTTCTCCGCTCCCCTGGGCCTTCCAGTTACAATATTACCTCACTCCACCCTTAACTTCGGCGTACAATGCTGCTTCATACGACCCTCTTACCCACTTTACAAAGCTAGCCAGCAATGCATGTTAAAATTAGAAAAGATATCGGGATGCAAGAGCAGCGTGCTCTAAGTAAAACATGAAAATGAAATAACATTTTGCTTCAAGAATTTGTACTTTATATTTCTTTATATTTCTTGTACGGAATACTTAAAGTACTGTTGTTGGTTTAAACACTCGGTCGGTTACAATAAATTGGGAGAAGTTTAGATAGTCTTCAAACTTTGAATGAGATTGAAGCTAAAATTTCTCAAAAGTCGAAAATAGTATAGAGTTTTGAGTTCTAAAAATTGCTAAGCTTGCAAAAGAACAAATATATATTTAAACTAGTGACCTGCCCTCGCTTCACTCCGGGTACTATTATATACATAAAAACCTTCCGTAAAAAAATTATTTAACTGATAGTGAAAACTGCAATAAAATCCGTTGCGTAGTTTAAAAGATCTGCCTAAGCGTACATACATACATACAAAGAGTCATACGGCGGGAAGATATTATTTGCTACCAATATACCGGGAATTAAAAATGACAAGTTAAGGTGGATTCACGTTACACCGAGCCGGGGCGGTGCACAGCCGGGACACGGTCAAACAATCTAAGTATACTTTTGCATGAAGTAATTCATAGTTGACCGTGTTCCGGCCGTGCCCCGGTGGCAGGGTTAAGCATGAATACTTCATACAAAAGTATACCCCGCCCCGGTGTAATGTGAATCCACCTTTACCATTATTTTTGTGTCACCTTACATTAGATCCGAGTACGCTCACTGTTGAGTTGATAGATCAGCGACAGCAGCGCCAAAGGAGAAATTATTAAATTGCTATAACATTACGGCGTTTAATAACAAGTAATAGAGATCTGTGGTCATTACGATTCCCATTCTTACCGGCCAGCACGCAGCGTTCGAAGAGAAAGAACACGATCGATTACAATTTACAATCGATTATTAATCGGGGTCTTATTATTTACTTTTTCGAGCTACAACTCCTTCGCAAAGTAAACGGGCTCATTTTTCGATTCGTTATTAGATAGGGTCAGGAAATTAGGAAATAAATATTATTTAGTATAGCTATTTAGCTGTTTTTATTAGGTTCTGGACGATTTTATATACGGTAGATTAAGATACTTACAAATCAACGTGGGAGACTATAAATCGTTCTTTTATTTTATGAATGACACTCTTCCCTTTTCTATTAGAGTAAAATTTTTCAGAAGCGGGTCAATAGATACTTAGTTCCAGATATTACCTCAGAACAAATTAACAGACTTACAAACAATTTTACCTATTGATTATAGGTCGCTCCGACCAGAGACCACGCGACTGTCCCTCCTTACTGTTTAATTCCCTGACAGATCCTGATCATGTTCGAACTTAATTGTTTTTGCCTCAATCAGGTACCCTTCTGCTACTACTTCTACATACATCATCATCAGCCGCAAGACGTCCACTGCTGGACAAAGGCCTTCCCCAAGGTTTTCCACAACGACCGGTCCTCTGCTGCTGTCATCCAGCAGTTTCCCGCGATCTTTATCAGATCGTCGGTCCACCTTGTGGAAGGCCTGCCGACACTTCGTCTCCCGGTTCGCGGTCGCCACTCTATAACCTTTCCGCTCCAACGGCCATCGGTTCTACGAGCAATGTGCCCCGCCCACTGCCACTTAAGGTTTGCTATTCGGTGAGCTATATCAGTTACTTTAGTTCTCCTGCGGATCTCCTCATTCCTGATTCGATCTCGCAAGGAGACACCCAGCATAGCTCTTTCCATCGCCCTTTGAGTGACCTTGAGCCTTCTTATGTAGAAGGGCCTCACTTCTACATACAAACAAACATAATTAATGCCCACTCAGACTCTTACGATAACTAAAGTAGGTTTAATAATGGCGCAAAATCGGAACTGAAGAAAAAGTCCACAAACCTAGTAATCAATTCAAGAAACGTTGTCGAATCGAAACGCAGCCTGCCAAGTCACAGTTAAAAGGATACTGCCTCTTGAAATATTCATTACGTTTATTCAAATATTGTCTTTTATTATATTTCAATGGCGTATCAGCAAGCTGGTCACGCGCACTGCTAAGTAAAATTACGAGAAAACGAATACTTACTTAATTTGACGTACATTACTGCTCGACGCATAAAGACACAAAGAATCCTTAAGGAACGCCGCAATGTAATACTCACAGATCTTAAGCATCCTGTTCTGTTATTCTTTTACGCTATTTCCATTATGTTTGGACCCGCGGTTTCGGAGTTAACATTTAAAATTGGAGATCTAGTTACATTGGTTATAGGTTTGTCTACCAACCAACGATGCTTGATATACTATTTCAAACAGTTGTCGACAGACTAGAGGTCTAGTTATTGTGGTAGAGCATGTCTGGAATGTCTGGTGTACGTTGTCTGTGTATAAAGCTAGGAATTCCAATATGGAAGGAAATGCCTTTCATGTAGCGCTAAGTTGTTCTGCCTACATCGTTACTACACCGCGATATTGTGTGGCAATATAACTGTATTTTGATGTGGAAAAAATACGTTGGTTGGGCACTATAATAGACTATATAGGTACCTACTATAGACGCCACGCGTAGTCATGCACTAAGAAGGTATTTATTGTTATTAAGTAGTTCCGGTGGTCATCTCTGGTCTTCATCATCAGCTCCACTTTACCAAATGTGGCTTTTATAATGTACTTAAATGTAAATTTTTGAAGGGTTCCGTCAATTTTCCTGGGATCCCATCATCAAATCCTGACTTGATGACACTGGGACTTCCTCGGAGAAAATAACTTTCAAAATCCGTTCACAATTGGCTCAGACATTAGGTAAAATACACACAAAAAATACAGTCGAATTGAGAACGTCCTCCTTATTTGAACTTAGTTGAAAACGCAAAAACTGTTATAAAAATATAAGTGGTTTCGATACTAACTATCAAGTACCTAACCCTAAAGAAAAACAAATTATCATACAAATTTTCAAACCCTTTTCAGCCTGGTAGGGGTAGATTTTTCAAAAACACCAAAACTCATATTTTATATTTTGTGGTCTAGAGTTCGATTTCAATGTATTAACTTCAAAAATAACCAAACTCTCTTATAAATTTCTCTCCCATTTTACCGCCTTAACCTCATGACGACCAGACGTTAATAGTAGTTTAAAATAAACAATAAAATAAAACAAAAACTTTTTATTTCAGACCAGGAATGATCCATAGTGTGTACTTACAATAAAGCTTTAACCTATGTTAGTAACACGGCAAAAGTTTAAATACCAATTTTCATGTTACTTAAAAATGACCAAACCACCATACAAACAACCCCTACCCTACCCCTTTTCATCCACTTGGGGGTAGGTTTTCCGAAATCGCCCAAAAGTTTTATTTTTTATTTGTTTATTATATACCAATTTCCACGTTTCTAACTTCAAAAAAGACCAAACTCCCATACAAACTTCCACCCCCCCATTTCATCCCTTTAAGGGTAGTTTTTCCAAAATCGCAAAAGGGTTCCCAATCAATTTATTTAAATATCTTCAATGTGCAGACTTTTGACACATCTTTATAATATGTAGACCTAGGTAATTAGTTTGCAGAGCCATCTCTCGGTCAGTAGAGAAAATGAAATAAACTGATCGATGCGAGTTGCATCTACTCGTCCACAGAACGCGCTAGGAGTAGCTTATGCCGCGTTTACACTGTACCCACGCCTCGTGTCGCCACGCGCCGGTTTCATACATTTTACCGTCACGCGGGGCGGGAGCAATATAATCAGTCCTATACTACGTAAATGCGTTGATTGAGGAGCTCAGCAGTGCCAGCGGGCTTAACATGCATGCATGAGATAAAATTTGACAGATGCTAGGGAAATTTTATTTATTAATTAATTTATTTATTTTTATCATACATCTATTCCATATTCTAACGTAAGACTAACGCTTAAGCTTTAAAATAAAAGTGTCTCCTCCAGACTTCTATTACCTTTTATTATACTAAGCGATTTTATCCGGTATTGCTAGAGTAATGAAATAAATCGGTCAAATGTATTAAGAGCCTGAGCACACCTAGCGTTTTTGACCAGGGGTCTAAGGGCTAAAATGCTAGTGTGCACAGGCTCTAAGCTAAGCATGATAATTTAATTACTCTAGCAACTTTTTATTCGTTCACTTTATTTGGGTGCATGTTTAGGCTCGCAGGGTCGGACGTTCGATAGAAAATACAATGATTAATCATACATATTATAAGCTATGCGGACGACATGGTGCTACTGAGTTCTTCAATCTGTGAACTACTTATTATTTGTGAAAAGTATGCTGCTGTACGCGCGCGCGGCAGCGCTAACAGCATCAGGGATTGGGGCTGGCAGATTGGACTGTCCTATCCAGGCACACTGGATTCAACTGGGTTAAGTTCTATTGTTACTAACAAATATGGAGTATTGCTCTGAAATAAAGGATTTTTATTTTATTTTATTATTTTCTGTGTTCTGTGATGAAACGGATTTGCGTGGCGACACGCGGCGTAGGGTTATATAAACGCGTTAAGGTTCAAACTATTCTAAATATCCCTTCAGCGCTGCGCTCTTTCAAATTTATTGCAGGTGCATCCGATTATTTTATCGATAATTTTTTCGATTATTTTTTACCGATTACGCAGAACAAATAAAGTGAATTATTTATTTATTGAGTAAGTTTACAATTAACATTAACAGTACTTAAACCAAACATGTTAACTAACTTAGTATACAATCATACAGTAGATAAGCAGTTACATTAAGTTATATAGGGACTATTTATCAGTGGTCGGAATAGGTAGAGCTAATTTACCTAAACTTGATGCATGTTCATTCAATAATGTGTTCCCACCTCACTCACGCATGAATAAACATGCGTCAAGTTTAGGTAACTTAGCTCTACCTATAACAACCACTAATCATTATAATTACTGTTAGATTTGCAAAGAATACTACCTACTTTTTTAATTAGTTTTATCATTATATAACCCTTTTTGAAGTGCGATAGGAAAATAATTTAAACCGGCTGGTTTGTGCCCGCCCTTAAATACGATCACGTGTCAACGCCAAACCGTATCCTACCCAAATGTAGTGCTAACATAAAGTTGATTTTGTTTTGAAGCTTGGACAGGCAACTTTGAAAGACGGAAGTCGTGTGATATTACTTGTGATACTACTTTCTATTACGATATGATAAACTTAAGCTATGCGTCGGGATAAAAGAGGGTAGAAAAGCGAGTTTGATGTGAGAGATGAGATGAGTGTTATGAGTAGAATAATTGATGGAGTGGGGACGCTGGTCGCGTCGTCATAACACTCGTAATATGCGAGACGCAGGTTTAATGGGCATGCGATGGAGGCTCGGACGGGAAGCCGCGTTATCTCGTTAGCGGACTGCGGCGCGCCCTCCGCCTCGCCCTCGAAGTAGGGCACCGGGCCCGGTTTGGCGGCCGCTCGCGCCGGAGCGCGCTCTCGCCCGCACGGCCGCCAAGCCGCAGTGACGCATTGCAGGTGCGCCCCGGCCGATCGGCGCGCGCCGCTACCCGTCCTCGCCGCCGCACCCGCCCGATATAAAACCCACTATCCTTTGCGGATCAAAATTAATCCCGTGTCGTGCGTCCCGAGACATGGACTTCGACGTTCGTGAGACCCGAAACTAAAAACTACCAGTGACAGTGCAGTGCGAAACGATTCCTCGGAAATCGGATATGAAAATACGGTGAATCGAATACACTATTCGGAACGACTCGCGGCCGAGTTCGGAGCGCGCCGTCGGGAGTTTCTCGGCGCAGCCGCTCGCGCGAAAGGGGGCGGCAGTATCGTTTCAACCGTCGGTCCGTGCGGTCGCTTTTGCGGCGTAGTCTGTGATTTTTTTAGTGTAGCTCCAGATAATCCAAGTTAATCTACAATGGTGAGTGTTATTTTCGCTCGGAGGTGTTTAAAGTGAATTCAGGGTATCATTCCGGTTCAGGATCAGGGTATATTTCGGGGATGTGGTGTATCGGTGTTTATAGTGATGACGGCCGTTTTTTACCGCATTGCGGATCGAAAACTTCTTCAAGATCGCGGCCGGGCCGGTGTGGAGGGTTTACCGCAACGGCTTAGGTATCCAGAACGTCGATATCCGCTAACGCCCGCTACAGTCGCGAAAATCGTCCGTCGCCATAGCTCCGTAGGTGGTACAGGCGGAGTGACGTCGCTGCTGCGGTCCAGCGAAGCCGGTCAACAATCGCTAATATGGCGTTCGAAGCTGCGTGAAACAAGTGGTTTCGGCGAGTGCAATCTACGGGGCCGCGTCGCGCCCTGTTGACGGTGGATCGATCGGCCGGCCGAGCTGTCAAACGCCCGTTGACTCATCGCTCGTACTATTCTAACCGATATTTTTCATACGCAATTCGCTAAAACAAGCCTTGTTTGTCCTTCCTCGTCCTCGCCAGCAGCCGCTCTAAACAATGGTAAATAGCGTGTTATTATCGCATCGTTGTTTCGTTACGAAACGTTCGTTGGCGTTTGGGCAAGCGGTGGCCGGTGCTGTGGAGCCGTTGCTGCTAGCCGTTATCTGTTGTTTACGCCGTGACCCCTCCGTGGCGCAGCTGACGGCCCCACACATTAATAAAGCCTATTCGAGCATGCCATTCCCTGTTTCTACGCGTATTGAAAACAATCCAAGGTAAACGAGTTACGCGAATAAAAACTTATTTGGCAGTGTGAATCATACCTCAATAAGTCTTATATAGAGCTAGTTGAAGTGTATCTAATTGATAAATAACTTTGCTAGGCTATTCACAGCATAATAATCTGATTTGCTAGGGTAATCTGTAAATTTATTTGTAGGTTAGGTTACATATTGTTGAGCTAGATAATTGTCATGCTAACTCTGCTCAAGTTGATCAAAGGAGTTTTTGTTGTGGTGAAACAATGGCCTGAAGTGGTTGTATAACTGCCTGAGCTAGCAATTTGTCTCACAATGTGATTTAGACTGGTGATTCTGTAGTTTTTGCGTAAGACTGGTTTTAGCTATTCTATTGTCATGCTATTAGCTTCAATGGAATCCATTGTTGCATGTGATTAATTAAGGGGGTTTAATAATTAATGATTCAACTACTCTTACTGTAAAATGGTTTTAATAATCTTGTGCATTTCTTTTTTGGAGAATTCAAAACAAATCATTTTTAAAGTAAATCTCAATAATTTAGATTATATCGATTATTATCAATTATAATAGATTATATTGATTATTATCAATTATAATAGATTATATTGATTATTGTCAATTATAATAGATTATTCTGTGGTCTGGCCTGTTTCAAAACTTAAGTATCATGCAGTTTTTCTGTAACAAAACCTGGCTGTGTGTTTAGTTGTTTTACAATAACGGTTTTTTCCTTTACTTGTCCTATAAGACATTCCCTCTTGCCAAATTTCATGATTCTAAGTCAACAAGAAGTACCCTAAGGGTTTTGATTGTTTTGACTTAAAAGTTTGATTTTTTCACAGCTCTCAAGGGATTGCAGACCTGAGTATTTGATATGAATTTCAACTTGATACCTCCATGCGTTTCTGAGAAAAAGGGTCTTGACAGACAGACAGATGGACAATGAAGTGACCCTATAAGTGTTCCTTTTTTCCTTTTTAAGGTATGGAACCCTAAAAATATGTTAGCCTGATTAAAAAATATTTATTTATCTATGCATGTAAGTATGTAGGATTTGTTATATCTAATACCCAATGCTCTAGCATAGAGCTCAGTTTAGAATTAGGTCAAATTGTCTACTGTTGTCCACACTTTATTTACTAATGAGAATGTACACTAGAAACGCATCATGCTAACCAGTACCTTGCCTGCATAATTCGATATATCACAAACATGTCAACTGTAATATGTAGATATGTATTCGTCGTCGTTCCCTCACTGTTGAGGATTGTAACCACATATATGTCTCCACTCAGTGCAGTTGTATGCTGCGTGGACCGCCCGGTGCATGCTGCTGTCCACCACCCTGTTCAATGCGTCAGACCATCTCGTAGGTGCCCTTCCCTGCGCACATCTGCCATCAATTTGCTCGACAATAATCTTCTTCTCTAGTCCGTGCTTTGGGGACTGCATAATATGTCCAAAGAAGCTCAGGGCTCGTTTCCGGCATATTGCGGAGAGTCGCGTCGTGATGTTGAGCTCTTTTAATATCGACTCGTTAGTCTGCAAGATTTGTATAGATAGGCATAAACCTTCTGCAAAGAATCTGATATTTTATTCAGACACTTGATATATCAATTCAATTCAATTGTTAATTGATAAAATATATTTAATTTAGGCAATTTACATATATGATAATTATTATAGTAGGTACATTATATTCAAATATTAATAAATGAATTGTTACAGTTAATTTGGCATGGGTCAATGAACCAGTTTGTGCTTCGTGTGAAAGTGGTCCAATTGTTTAGCTCTCGAAAAAGGCTTCTACAGTGTAAAAGGGCATCAGATGCCTTTGGCTTTAAGTGTTTAAGTGTAAATGCCCTGTCACTGCTGGCGTATCAACTGCCACCAATTTGCGCAGCCATAAGGTTCTTGAGAGATAAGCTACTATGCTGAAGTCAAGTATCTCACAAACTGAAATTATTGTAGGAATTACAGAAATTTCATAGGATTCACGTAAACTGTTATGCATTTGTCTTTTATTTTGATGGATCTCTGCATATATATTTTTTCATATTTTATGGATTTCTGCATTATTATTTTCATATTTTATGGGCTCCTGACCCTAGTTGAAACCAAAGATGCTAGGTAATGCAATTTTACTAGGTCCCCCCGCAGTTGTGACAACTGACACTAGAACAGAATGTATTAATGCAAAATTAAAATATTTTAAAACCAAATGGCATTGTACAATGTAGGTAGATACTGAAATTCATTCACCCTCAGTATTTGCTTACATTCTTACATGGAAAAATGAACTGCTCAGTTGAAACAAACCAATATAGCCACTTCTGACCAAGGTGCGGGGGGGGGGGTGTGCAGTTGTGCACAGGTTTCTAGTTACATGCCGGGATTATATGGTGGTTTTCCTTTTGTTAAATTGATGATTTATTTTTTCCTTTTGGCACAGGATAATACATATATATAATATATATTATACCTATACCTATATGTATTATACTTTAACAGGAAAATGTTTATTTTAATGCTTGCCTGTAGGATATTACCTACCTTTAATGGTTGTTTTCCTAAAATGTACAATTTTTATATAACTACTAGCTTTAAAATATAGCCCATGTCCATCTGTCATTATTTATGGAGAAATAATTTTTCACATAGGTCCACCTGAGACATTCACACAACTTTGACCTGTTATTGTAGTAGGAACATGGATAACTTTGATTACTCGGTTTATAAACATCAAAGTTATACCTATTTTATGCCTTCAAGTAGGTATAGGTAGGTAACGTTAGAATCGCTTCCACGCTGAACGCTTGGTTTAGTAATGCTTGAAACCTTGAACTAGAAAATTCTTGGTGTAGAAAAATAGGTACCTAACGCTACTCTGAGTAACACAAATTTGCAACATTTAATCCTGTTCATATCAGATTACGGACTTATCAATATACGTATAATGAATGTACCTATTATAAAATATTGATAAGTCGATAGCGTTTATTGTAATGCAGTACTCTGTATCAAACGCCGCAGTATGACGTGTAGTAATTACTCATGTTATATCTTATCAGTGGTTATCAGTGAGATAGCATTTGGGTGCTTGGTCGTTTGATACTCGTTCTGTTTTAAATACTCCATTACTAGTGATGGTCGTCATGGTTGTATGTATTATTTTGTTTCATTATACTTGATTGGAATCTGAGAGGCGAGAAATCGGTTTTCTTATCTCTGCTTACCTTGAAATGCTGATCGCTTGATTTTATCTGAATTTTATTACTTAATTAACCAAAGGCAGTTTTTAATTACAATCTTTATAATCTTAACTTATTGCGTAAGAGTTTTTGTACAATAGTTTCAACAGATTTCCGCGTAAATGTTCCGTCCAGCCTCACCAGTTCTCTATCTCACTCCATTAAGCCACAATTTAAGAAGAAGTGGTTGAGGCGTCAGAAGTTTCATCTTTAAAGTTTTTCTTAAAGGACGGCTTGTCCGCGACTGATTTGACGCTCGGATCTCCCTTTCTAATGAGTGGGACGAAAGAGACACACTGAGCAACGCGCGAGAAAATACAAGAATTGGAATACGCTCTGGATATCGTTTTGACGTGCATTTTCCTCTTTCAGGCTGATCAGCTAACAGAAGAACAGATCGCCGAATTCAAGGAGGCGTTCTCACTGTTCGACAAGGACGGCGATGGCACCATCACCACCAAAGAGCTCGGCACCGTGATGAGATCGCTAGGACAGAACCCCACAGAGGCAGAGTTACAAGACATGATCAACGAAGTTGACGCGGACGGTGAGTAACCCACACACCCTTGTAAACCTCCCCTTCAGAATCTGACTCTTATCTAGGTACCTATACAGAATTCACACACCCTTGTAAACCTCCCCTTCAGAATCTGACTCTTATCTAGGTATACAGAATTCACACACCCTTGATTCAGATTCAGATTTTATTACTCGATATAAATTACAGTATAAATTGCACTTCATGTCAAATTACAAGTTATAAACCTCCCCTTCAGAATCTGACTCTTATCTATACAGAATTTGCTCAATGTGGAGATCTTGGCATTGAAACAATACAGAGTTATTGGTGTAAGTCTGAATTGAGGACCTTTTTGAACTTCATAAAGTGCCAAATCCAACATAAAATATCGTTAGAATACGTTAAATGGAACTGGTGGAATTTCCACCGGTCTTGTCGCCAATTCATAGAATCTGCTTTAAACACAAAGGTATTTTTTACTTTCATTTCTATGAATGAAGGCCCAATGGTTTTCCCATAACCCAGTGGGTTTATTTATGTTGCCATACTTATAGCCCTATTACACCACCCTTTCCCGAACCCTAACGAGAGGGACGCCGCAATACGTTAGATACGTATAGAGATATCTCCATCTCATTCCAACGTATTTCGGCGTCCCTCTCGTTAGGGTTACGGGTGGTGTGATCGCTGCTTTGATGGAATCGGAACCGGTATCGGTTGAAAGTGAAAGTGCGGCGTGTATCGTATCACCTTCCTCGCGTCGTTAAAATGTCAGCGTTATATCTCAAATTAAATCAAAAGATGACAGATCTTGTTATAAGTATAAGCTTTGAATACCGATAACGACGAAAGCCTTGTGGTAGCGACACTAAGTTATTGGTTGCAGTGATAGCCTTCTATCTATGAGAACATTGAAAATGCCAAGATCGGTAATAAATACTAAAAAACTAAGGCTTAGTTTTATAAAGATCCGTTAGATTTATTAGAAAACCGGACATAAGTGTCAAACGTGATGTAAATATTAACTTGTCTATAACTTAACTTGACCTGATAAGTAGTATTTACAGCTTTTCATCATCCTTATACCTATTCTATCAAAAAGTTTTTTAAAGTCTCATGGTGGCTGTAGGTCTTTAATGAAAAGAACTTGACCAATGACTTATGGTAATTTCTCCAAAGGCAGAATGAAGCAGATTTAACTGTCCCGATAACACCCGTTCGTCTCGCTACTAACAGTCAATTAAGATAGGTATTTACTCCTAGTGGTAATGTGCAAGGCGTGGTTTGAAGCATGCAGACGAGCTCATTAGTGTAATCTACTGATAGCCAATCAATGCGATAATACTGCTGATTGCCGTGCTAGTGTGCCACTTCTAGGGCCACCATTTTATTTTATTTTTCTGTGTATAGATCCATCGATATTGTTGATAATTCGTGTAAAGAAGACTCCGTACTAGGATTATATTAATTGTTAAGAGCTAAAAAAACTTGGGTCACATAAGCCGCGACTTATAAGATTTTAGTACAGGTGCAGAAATTGTGTGCATTCGCTAGATGTGCGGACCAGAAAACAATAAATCCGTGGTGTTTAAGCCATTTTCATGTTCAAGGGAAAATATTGACGCACGGCATCACTTACTTGTCCGCTTGTTTACTATTTAATGTTCTTCAATCAATAACATGAAACGCGAAATTCCAGTTTCAATAGCGGAAGCTCCTGCATCGGGATTCTTTTGTACAAGTCAAACCGGGCAAATATTTCTAACGGGCGACTCTAACGCTTCCTCGTTTATATTAATACTCTCGGATTTCTAAAGATCTTTTCCATTATTCCTTTCCCCTCTATTGTATGTGCTCAAGAATCAACCATTGGAAGCCAGCTGCTCTAAAATCTTAGCGTATTGTGCCCCTGTTCATGTGATTGCGACGTTTCGTAATAAAGAAAAACAAATGTTTATTTGGCGGCTACCCAAATAAGAATTAAACTGTGCAAAGTTGACTAAACTCCTCTCTGTTTAAACTGACGTGACAGACTGGATTCCAAACGCATAGCATTAATAGGAAACGGACCGACACAGATCGAAATTTATCCCCGGCATCTGCAGTCCGTCGCGAGTATGCAAAACAGAGCTTATGACCGGTGTGACCCCGAATTTCATGCTAGAACACCTAAGGACGTTGATCCTTTTCAAACACCTGGTGTATAAGGTGGATTGCAGTTACAGTAGCTCTTATACACGACAGACAGACGAAGCTCACTATTGCAGAAAGAGTTGAGGAGCATATTGCAGCTGTCAAGAACCGCCAAGTCAGTAAGTCTGCTGTTGCTGAGCATTTGTTAGAGGACCAAACCATTGCATCGAGCTTCATAACTCAAAAGTCCTCCGCATAGGAAGGATAGTAGATAAACACCAAAATTTCAACCGTGATGATGGTTACAAGCTTTCGCGTCCAAGCACCGGCCTTCTCCAGTCTACTCGCGTGACCACGTGCGTTGCAGCACGGTTGAAACGTCGAAGTAAATATAAATGTACACGCGGTTAAGTCTCGTTTTCAATTATTAATAGTAGACGTGACTGAGGTGAGGTGATACAGATATTAAAGGTTAGTGAATGATACATTTTGATGGCATCATCCTCATAAATTATAGGGCGTAGTGATGCGTAATCGAAGCTACTTCCTTGCTTCTTGAGTTTCACATCCTTGTTCTCTGATATCATCTGCACATATGATAATGAACTAATACTTATGGAATCTGTGATGACCCTAACGGCCTACCCCAGTCGTCATCACCATCCTGAGCACCCGAGTATAGTATATAACAATGGCAGTTTATTTACAGATAAAATAATAGTCCACTGACAATTAGACGCCAAATATTTCAATGAATCGACCCAAACGACATTTATATTGGCAGGAAGTTTTCTAAACGGACATTTTTGGCCGACAACGGTGAAGTCAATGTTATTCTTAGAGCAGGAACTGGTTTGATATCACGTGAAGTTTACAGTGAGCCGCGTAAACACTAGATATCGTTATCAACCACGTTCATAGTGTAAATATTTTAGAACAGAATAGAAAAATCTTTATTTACTTTAAGTATGCCGTGAACACAAAATACTATATATGTTGCCTCCAAATATGTAGGCGTCCTCAAATTTTGAAACGGTAACGATACTTAAACGAATTTTACGTGGACAAAAGCTACTGATAAATACAAAAACAGTTGTTTAAATTAGATTCGTCAAGTTATTTTCAACTTTGGAGAAGGTAAACTCGCACCACGTGGTATCAAACTTGCGAATCTTGCGATTTCAAATGCGTTGCCGAGCTTTGTGAACTGACGGTAAAATTCTATTCGAGACTATCTATACTAATATTTCCTTTTATTTATTGGGCCAATGTTTACTTCATTTGTTTTAAGATATTTGTTTTATGAAAAGAATATCATCATATAAATCATAGTTATTTAAACAAGTTCCTTATTTAAATAAGGTGTTGTTATTGTAATATTTTCTTGTGATCATACGCGTCTGGAAATCCTGCGGTAAACAAGTAACTGTGACAACGATTTAAAAGCCATTAGCCTCTCAAAGGCGCAAGATTTAGGCTAATTGAGCTCATCACTCAGCCTATAATAGAATAAGGAGGTTTTATCACTTGCTGTCAACGTCTTTTGCTGTTGTAACGAGTTTAAGCTTAGTTCCTATTCAACAATTTTTATAGTTTTTCCACCAAGAAATAAATTATTTATAAGTTACTAGCGCCCCGCCCCGGCTTCGCACGGGTAAATGTTCAAAAATTATAGCTTATAATCTTCCTTTATACTGTTTCTTTCTATTGGTGAAAACAGTATGAAAATCCGTACAGTACTTTCAGAGGTTAGCCCAGACAAACATTTGGAGGACTTAGTTTTTTTATATTTATTAGTGACTAACTTTCTGCCCGCGACTTCGACTGCGTAGTCAGTACTTTCGTAAGTTAATATATAGCCTATGTCCACCCTGAAAATCTATTCTAAATGTTGGTGAAAGAATTTTTGAAATCAGATGTGTAGTTCCGGAGATTAGATCCGCCCTTAAAGTGGCGTGTTAGATGAACAGATTTGGATAACATTTTGCACACAGTTAGTCCTGATCCTGAACTGTCTGTGTGCCAAATTCTATCCAAATCCGTTCAGCCGTTTAGACGAGATTGAAACACGCGCCTAGCTCGGCTCGCGCTATTACGCGCCGTCTAAATCCACCTTTACATACAAAGAAAAAAACAAATTTACAAACATTACCTCTTTATAATATCAGTATAGATGTCGCCTAGCCTGTTCTCGCAAAAATCCGTCCATGTGATGTGAATATTGATTTATACTAATCCTTGAAGCTCCCAAAAAAATTGGGGAATTTCAACCACATCAGTGTCAGAACAGAACTCAGAACCCTTGTGGCATTGTTTACTAAATCTACTAGAGCTGGCGAGACTAATTAGCACGCCAATTAAGAGCCGTCGATGCAGGAACACAATACGCCCTGCGTTATTAAAACTGACAGGGATAACGTTCGTGCCCACCACATGACACTTATGATTATGACGCTGAATCATGAGCGACGGGAATTCTAGAAGCCATAAATGTAGTGTATCGCTGAAACTAGCTTTGTGTACGGTGCCCAGGAGTTTAAACCTTTTATTTCTATGACATCGGTTTTAGCACTATAAACGGCATGGCCTGTTTATTTATTTTTATCTTTGAAACGTCGTTCAAATAATTGCATTAAAAAGCTCTAAGCGTACAAACAAAGGGACAGACGGCAAGAAGCGACTTTGTTTTATACTATGTAGTGAATATTGCAATCTTGAGATTGTAGTCTTAAAATTGCAAATGCTTATAGCTCATGAATCTAAAGCTTTCGGCACACCAAACGCGTGTTAGGCGCGTCGCGCTTTGAACGCGGGCCCGCGCATGTTGTTATACAACAAAGCAAATTGAACCCGGCACACCAAAAAGTAACGCGTGCCGTAAAGTCGTCGTCGTCGTAGTCGTGGTAAATTTATGCTACTGATAAAATGGAGTGCTTATAAACAGCACTATTCACAAGTGCTATGTTTTATGACAATGGTGTAGCTTCACTTGAAACTTGTGTTCTTTAGGTATTCGAATAATTCGCGGCAAACACGTCAAGGTACTTGTGTGTGATTGAATAACTTTACATACAATATAAGGATATAGAAATTTACGAAAAGCCTTACCTATTTAATGTTTATACCTACCGTAGCGAGAAAATCATCAATTTAGCCAGCAGCGATTCGACGAATTAGTCAGGGTGATAAGAAGTATATTTTCTCTTTAGAACTTTGCGTTCCTTGATAACTTCAAGTATTCACTTTTGGCATATGGTCACCTCTACGTGTCCTGTATTATCCTGATGCCTATTAGCGTGTATTGTGGTTTCCGGCGAGTGGTAAATTATTTCGACGACGGAGAGCGCGATAACATGCAATTTTTCCTGTCCCGTCGTTATCGAGCGTACCTACTTCATTCGGTGTGTTACCAACTGCGTATAGTGCTGTTGTTTTCCTAAACCCAGCATTAACGTTTTGATTAAAACTGGAAACGCTGCCTTCAGGAGGATTGGCTAAAGGAGGAACCTTGAGTTACTTAAATATTGGTTGAATTTCAGGGAGTTATCTTGCGACGAACTTTAGAAGTCAGGGTAGATCCAATCGTAAATAGACGGGTCTAGTTTTATCTTGCCCATTCAAGAACGGCACAGAATTCAATTCCACGTAAACTACGCTAAATTGGCCGCTCTGATCCTACCTACATCAGATCTGCAGATGCTGTAATTCAGCGAAACTGGAAATAATTGAGTTTCGCCGTCTCGATTTCAGTCGAAATTGGTCGTAAATTGCCTTCTCAGAATATACTTCAATTAAAGGGGTAATTACTGTTCTACACGAGGGATACATCAAAGTTCATAAATCATTATAATACACGCCCCTAGTCTGATGTATCACTTGTATTTACTCATTCTCTCCGTCTTCAACTTTCTGTGAACTATAAAGGAACTATTTAATGGTGTTATAGTTTAATATGAATCGAGAGCACGCGTTTGTGTATTAAACGATAATACCTATATTATTTCCCTGGGCAAGCTTCCACCGGTAATGAATGTCGCCCGCTGTGTTGTAATTATTTAATGTTCGCCTCCGCCGATTGTTTACTACTCCTGCGCATTCGCCGCCCGTCCTTGCCAACTCCCAGTAATTCAACAAACAATATTTTAATACACAAACCCGATGCCGTTCACCAACGAATTTGTAAACTCTGATGTCTAGTCAGACGAACTCACGATACAACGTGATACCAGATCAATGTCAAACAATTTGCATTCCCTTAAATTTGTTGGCACGTTTAACATGTCCAGGCGGCGTCTGTCGTCGAGAACATGATAAATCGGCTCCGGCGCACGAGAAAGCGCCGTCGCCGCGATGCACCGGTCGCATTGGCGACACGAAGTGACTTTCACATGGCATTACGACGTCACACCTTGTTATTTCAGTCTCGACAACTATCGTTCACGTACTGCCGGTTGGGCTTACTTTGGTTTTCAGATTTCACCAACGCTAACGTGGGCGCGCAGCGTTACTCCCACTAACCGATTTCCGCAAAAGCCCAGTTGCAGCCAAGTTTCATTGACCCCTCAGCAAAGCTTGCCGTTTTACGAGTTTTCGAGTGCAGTTTTATGCGAGCGCCGAACTGTTCAGCGTTCAGGAATCCTGATTGACTGCCCTGGAACGGCTGACTGCGCAGTTCGGAACGTTGAAACGTTCGCTTTGCAGCGTATAATTTATTATTGCCAAAGATTTACGATGGTATAACGATATTTCCACGCCGTTTTTTTGCTAAAGGTCCCCGTCCCCTAGTTGGCAAGGTTCTAGCGGTGATATCACGGCGCGATAAGATGTCGTTCACTCGCAGATAGCCGCCGCTCTCTCGCGCTATTTGTGGAGCCACGGGAACGTTAAACCTAGCTGGCTTCACGCCGCTTCGACAGCTGACTGGCCACGACGCCTTCACATTAGATTTAAATAAACTCCCAATAAATCCACTCAATGACTATTGCCACTAATGATATTCTCTTCATAGTCTCCCGTCGCGAATTGAATCGACAGTCCATAACGTATGAATGACATTTCTTTTACTATTATTTAAGAGGCCGTATACGAAATGTTGCCGATTTCGCTGATTTACGTGATTTTACAGACGTAATTTTGTAGTTAAAATACTGTTTTTCTGTAAGTTTTAACGCACAACAACCGAATAGATCTAAGGACGTCTATTAAAACGAATATAATTAAGCCCACCAAAATAAAAGCGACGCTTAGGCCGCTTCCTGATTTGGCGGTGCGGTATCGGTGCTGTAAAGTACGCTTAGTATTTATTTACATATTCTTTAATTTACCGAGCGCCTTTATTTCAATGTAGAAAATACCGCATACTATACCGCACCGCCTAGTCAGGAAGGTGCCTTAGCCTGACGTAATTATGAGCTCACGAAGTCTCCAGTAACGAGCTGTCTCGAAGTCTCGACATCGATAAGTTTTAATGCGGTATATAATAAATGAGTGGGAACACAAGGATTAGTGGATTGGTGTGTTTTTTGTCAGCTGGTAAACGGGGAGAGGGGGAGGGGCTCTAGACGGCGATCAATACGGTCACGTGTCGAGTCGCGGGGCAGCGGAGCGACTGCCGCGCCGGGACGGCCTGGCACCAGGCACGCCACCCGTAAACAACCCAAGCGAACGCTGCAGAAATGTTATAGAAAACCATCATAAAATACTCACAGCACTGAACAGATATTCGATTTCCCAATTATTCACAATTGAACGAAGGTTTATAACCGGTATGCATGCGCTATTCTATTGCTGAACCAATATAAAATCGTGCGCAGGTGGGCCCTGCAAGCGATTAGGTCGCGTATTACGGGCGCCAATTAGCTCGATTGTGCCGAGGCGACGCGATCCACTTCTCCAGCCTGACTCGATTGACCTGAATCGACCCCCTATTACTCTTACGGCCGCGGGCCGTACGTACACCGTATCGACCCGTTGCCGCATGCCCAATACGTACAAGTTTCCCTTTAGTTTCCATTAGAATTTGTAGTTTCCTTTAGAAAGTAGGTCTAGCTAGAGCAAGTTTATCATAATGGAAGCCGTTATAAATCTAAAGCGTGTCAATAATGGAAGTGCACTTGTCCTGCTGACCCGTCGTAATTGGAATCAGTAGCTGTTGGCCCCCGCTGACAGCGCGATGCGACGCGTGTCGATTTCTGTGATTTATCGCCCCGACGCATGCGCCTGTTTATGCTTCTAATCCGGGATCACAATGGAAATAGGTTGCCGGTCAAGCAACCCGCCATCGATCGCGCGCGGCGCCGCTTTCTCACGCTACCACTGAATTCTTAAAGCCTTTTCGGCTAAATTCGTGCACTTTGCTTCCTGAAAAACTTAATTAAGTTCAAAGGAAATGTTGCTTAACCCATTCATTGCCGAAGACGCGATATCGCGTCTGAAGAAGATTTTTTACCGTAATATCGTAGATCGCTTCCTCGCTCATAATACGTCGGCACTGCGAGAGAAGTAGGTATTTCAAGCGTCGGCAATGAATGGGTTAACAACTGGGGTTAAAGAAAACCGCAAACAATCATATTTACAGCCGTACGGGCTTTTACGATGTGGATGCATCAAAAGGTGACCTTCCTAGGGATATTATGATGTGGTTCGCGCCTCTGCGTACTGTCATTTATCCTCCTGTAGAATCATTTTGTTTGTTGTCCTGTAGAAAAATTATTGAAATTTCAAGCTCTTTAATTTTCTGCATTGCATCTGAATACTTTTAGCTAATAGGACATTTATTTCCTTTTACAATCATTTACCTTATTTGTTTGTTAACCTGCCTTATGAAAATGTTATACTTCTCTTCTCTAATTTAATTACACGTCGCACGAGGAAAACTGTGAAGCGTTTCTGGTTTGTATCGAGACTATAACTCTGGTATAAATCAGTCAAGATGGCCGACAACGAATGAACGCGAAAATCAACCGCGACGTGTTCCGTACACGCAAATAACTTTAGGTATTAGTGTGACAGCATTCTGAGCTCGTGTCGCCTGTGCTCGAGGTAACAGACTGATAAGCACCGTATCAATTAAATAATGTTGATAGGACGTTAAGTATATGGTCAAGTACAATGTATGATCGCGCTAACATAGTCGAGTTTGTATCCTTAAAGTGGCTGCAGTAATATCAGATGAGGCATCAAGATCGGCTCCAAGAGCCGTCTGAAACACAGTGTTAATAGTTAGGATTTGGGATCTTGCCATGCTGTTTATCGGGCACGCGGGTGTCGCATCAGGAACACCGGCCCGCTACGCCCAGATAGCTGACCCATTGTTGTTCTAATTACACCGAGCGCCCTTTGCCAATCTGAATCACGGACTAATTCAGCTCCACCAACTATTTGGGACCGGTCCCGGCCTTTAGACGAACACTGTCGCGTTACTAATCGAGTTATATAAGGAGAATTTACCGTAATTGATTTTCAATACGGAGTAAAATTGCCCTGAATGACTAGGAATGTGTTGAATCCAGCTGGCGATCTGCTAATCTGTTTGTTGCGATCTCTGTGATAAACACATTTGACACCTCGAGCAAAACGCAATGACGGTCTGGAAGCGCAGATTGCAAATGTTATTGCATATTCGTTTTGGCGACGCGCCAGACTGTCGTGATCGCGTGGACCAGACGCGCTCGTGTAATCGCTTGTGTCGGTGCGTCGTCTCGGCTCTCATCTACTTAATTTGATGTGTTTATTCTTATAACATGAAGAATGATCCGCCTTGAAGGACGACTGCTGGTTATCAGCCGGTAATCAACCAGCTTTGAAGACCAAGCTTTTAGCGGCCGTAGTAAACTCTGAATACATCGTAATCGGAACGCTCACCCCGAGCGTCAAAATTATTGCACCATCTTCCGCGTGCGTTTTAGCCAAATCTATTGTTGTATTTTTAAAAGCGTCAATAATTAAGATTCATTAGCCTGGCTGCTGTAGTTGTTTCGCTTTGAGCATTCAAAGCATCTTCAAATATTGTGGACAATGATAATACTTATGACTCTTATGAGGGTCGTTGGAGCGTGTAATCTGGTTGGCTTGGCTGATTGACGTATAAGGAATGCATCGCGCTGACGCTGTTGACTCACGGCGTCCTTGCCGCGCAACATTAGTTATTATAAACACGCCGCGATTTTTTTACGACTATTAACAATCAATGGTTCTTGAGTCATCACACCGAGGCATGCTTTGCCTCTCTTATTACACTACAACGAAAAAGCCAGTGCTAGAGAAAATACAAATTGTATTTGCCGCTGATCTAACAGAATGTTAATACCTACTTAAATGATTGCAAGGAGCTCGCATCATACTCTATTAGCTGAGAAACTCACCAGCCGGCTAAGCTAACACCGACTAATGACTAACGAGCTATAAATTACGTTTTATATAAAGCTCACTTGGCGCCCATTGCAGATAAAATAGCTGCTAATTAATGTATTTTTTTCGTAAGACAATGGCGTGAGTTCATCTCCCGTTATATCTTGCTAATAGAAGAGTGTGGATGCTAATGAGCGTTAACGCAACTTTCCCCGTAAGCGATGTGTTCACTGAATTGCTTTTAGATTATCGATTTGATTGCACGCCGGTCCGATTTTAATTGACTCGCTCGCACGAGTTACGATGTTATGACTCGATCGAGATTGGACAGTATTGATTTTGGAAATCGATTCCTTATAGCTCCAACCATTAAACTGTTATTAAGCCGCAAAATAATATAGATGTAAGACTAACCGACACGGTGGTTTATTTAAGATAAGTACGGTTTTACAGGAATGTTTCCATTCATTCGTAAACATTACATTAATCAAGCAGTTTCTCATGGCACTGTTGAACATCTAAAATAGACAACATGCGTTAACTTGATCTTGAAATATAAATCCATGTAAGACAGCTGTGGACTGCGAAATAAGGTGTACAATAATGAGATTGTAAAGAATCCAGCACGTAGAAGCCTCACAGTAGGCTGCGTGTGAATTATAATGCAGCGATATCGATCAGGGAAGCCATCCGAGACGACCGCGACGGTCCTACAAACATACATCACTCGCTATACACCCTTTGAGAGCTGAGAACTTTTCGCTATTAATGTCTGAATAGAGGTGTGGAAAGACGGCTGCATTCCGTTTTGGAGTTATTGACATTTCCTATTCCCGTGGGCACGAGTACTAATAAATAGTTTAATTACTGCTGAATAATATTGTAAAAATAATTTCCGGTCACAGTAATTTGCTTGGTGAAGCCGAGTAATAAACACGTTTACTGCCTGTTTATCCTGTTTTGTCATGTGTTAGCATTAGTATGCTGGGATTTTGGAAAAAATTGCACTCTGAAAACGCGCTCTTGCCATTGACTAAACGGTTTTTCGTAAATATTTTGAGGTTACAACAATACAATGTGGTGTTTATGTTCTTAACGATAAACATGGCAACTTGGAGCCTGTTCCAACGCTGTGAGAACGATGCAAAAACAACAAACATGGCCGCCTACAGCGGGTTCAAGGCGACGTCGCCAGCGCCTTGCTCGCGCGTCACCTCCCATAATCGGCATCAGCCCCGCTCGTATTGTTCCTCGGAAGTAATATCGCTTATTGTGCTCGGCTGTGACAAATGCCAATGAACTAGCGAGAAAGATATGAATTGTTAATCAATTTTCAATCCTGACAAGGTCGCCATGCAATAAATAACATGTATATTGTTACTGAGGGAATAATGTCATCGACCAGAGGGGTTATTGCCTAACGAAATTTTGACAATTGGTATCCGATTCAACTGTCATAGCCCATACAAAATCATGACACTTGATTCTGATTCCGAGCGTCAAACGCGTTAGGCAATAAGGGGGCTGGAGAGTTAAGTGAAAACAGTAGTTAGTTGCAATAGAAGACATTTATTATAAGCGTATGTTGCTATTTATACATTGGGATTGTCGCCGAGACGAGCAATATGCGTTTATGTAGCAGTAAACCATTACGTTACTGCTAAACACTTAAAGTAGCCAATTGCTGTACTACATTATCAACGAGATATGTCATCTTCTCAGAAGCCAGGTTAGGTGGCAAGTGATCCGGAGCCCAGGTGCGCCAGCTAGAACACCGAGTGGCCGGAATGCGGCGTGCATTCTCGAAAGTTCAGCGTATCGCGCGGCCGTTATTAATAGCCCGCGAACCACCTCGCAAAGGTTAACCCACAATTAGAAGCTCCAAACTTAACTCTCACTTATTTTTGCACCTGCGCGGAGCGTTCACCCTCTAACAGCCCGCTTGCCTCTCGCCCGGTTACCTCGGGCTCCATTCTGTTCCTTTCAGTTTAATAAACTGAAAAGGATCATTTTCATATAAACCTAATTGCTTATTCTGAAGCATAACCTGGTTCACAGTTTGAATTTTAATGAGCTTGTCTAAGATTTGCCTGTAATGAATCTATTTTGCATATTCACGCACCGTGTGAGATCGTGCGTGTCGGATACGCATCCGATGTGAGCGCGTCGCGCGCGGCGTATTGATTGTTACAGCACCGTGTAAATAATTCATGAAATGCGCATGTTTACACCGGATGCAAACCTGATGGCCTATCCGAGGGCGAAGCACCCCACTACGGAAAGTGTTCTGCCGCGTCACGCGTTTTCTCCATAAAACGCACGAAAATCTGTTATCCAAACATTCACAATTGATGTCGTCGTCATTAGTGTTTACATTAGGAGTTGCTGGTAGGACAACACTAATGACGGCGGTTGAAACGCCCGGAAATTTACCCATGGAAGTGCTGATTTTGCTGTTAACACTGACACATGTTCAACACGCCATATATATCCGAGATTTTGGAGCTTCGTGTGCGAGAATGATTCAATCACCAAGCGCCGGGGCAATGATGTCACTGCGATATGATAAACAATGTGCTCATTGAGTAAATGTCAACGGTTTTGCCGCGTTACCGGTTTTTGCAACCAATGTTACTTAGTACTAAAACGTTCGTTCGCGTCAGTCTCACAGAACTCTGTTCTATACTGGGCTTAACTTGGGTCGAAGTCCAAACGAAGCTGGTCGATACAAGACACCAAGGTCTATTTATTTCACCCCCATGTATGTTCAGCGATATTCTATCTTCCCTTGACGTTTGAGATTTTGATTGTTTCCCGGTCTCGGGTCTAAGAACCAGGGACCCGACCACCCGTTCCCCGAGTAAAGCCTTTGAAAGACTTACCTCTCAATAGAATTACTCACTAAAAGAATAACCTCTTGAATATATTACTAAGTTATTTGTTAAACTAACCATCCACTTAAGGGAAACCTAAACAGCTAAAGCACATATCGTCAGCAATAAGTTGATATATTTTTACATCAACTGGGGGGAAGCGGGAGTTACAATCGTGCCAACTGAAACAAACGCCTATTGAGACCGCCACCAACATCAGTCTCGCAGCCGTCTCCATCGCTGGCCCTAATAGAATAAACCGATCATTTGTCACCACACTTCTTCCGGCCCCTCGCACAAGACTCCTTTTAACTTCATTATGATAACTATCCACGTTTCCGACACATTTATTTATTGCCATCTATTTTAAGTCAGTCAATTAAGGTCACATCTCATATTTCAAATAACGTAAACAAATCCACTCGTGCTAGGAATAATATTTACTCTACCTGAAAAGATTCCATTAGGCCTGCAGGTGCCAAGGTTAGTGGGCAGCATGAACTTCAATACGTTGTATCTTTAGGATCTTGTGTTTAATGTGTTCACTTGATTGGTTTAGAAACTCACTTGCGATTACATCATGCATTGTTTTGTACGAACAATGACCTACCTAGCAGTTATCTACTTATTCTGGTTGTATTCATTGCGGCATGGGTTTTTTTAATATATGCAAAAGGCAAACTAGCATATTAGTTATGTGATGTTTCATTTGTAAAGCAAATACAATACTAGAGAAATGGCAACCGTGTTAGTGGCTTCGTATAGAATAATAGCCTCTTGCGCTGACTGAACGAAATCATTATTGATTGTACAGATACACTCAAAAACAGTCTGAATTTAATGTCGATAATTAACGAGTCCTTGTTGTCAAATTCCAGGTAACGGCACGATAGACTTCCCCGAGTTCCTCACAATGATGGCGCGCAAGATGAAAGACACGGACAGCGAGGAGGAGATCCGCGAAGCCTTCCGTGTGTTCGACAAGGACGGCAACGGGTTCATCTCTGCCGCTGAACTGCGCCACGTCATGACCAACCTCGGCGAGAAGCTCACCGACGAGGAGGTCGACGAGATGATCCGCGAGGCCGACATCGACGGCGACGGACAGGTCAATTACGAGGGTACGTCCGCTTACTACAGAGTTTGGATGTGATGTTGAGACTGCGGTGACGCTTGTGAGTGCGGATTAGGCGCTGGCCTGACCCAAAAATTAAGTCATTGAAAGGGGCATAAAGATCAGCAAAGTATGAGGTTGACAGATTCTCTGATTGCGGCTTGACCATGATTTTGGGCATCAGCGCCGAATGGCATATTTAATAATTCCTATGCATTTGTTTTTACCGTGCGCCGCCTATGGTCATAGCCAAGCCGGTACAGAGAACGCCGTCTGAGCCTAGCTGAAAGAGCCCTTAATGGACGGGCCTAGCGATGAAAGCGTCACCGACTAGTCCTCCTACCTTTATTGTCTGAGGGATGAGCCAACTCTTACCGTTGTCGATCTAGAACTACGCGAAAACTTCAATGAACTCGACCTAGGTGCTCTTTTACTAAATTATCTTGGTCCCATTTTTTAACATAATGGTTAAGAGTTGGTTCGTTGTAAAGATAAGTTTGTAAATTGATATTGAAGCGTCACAGATAAACATTGTCAGTTCTATCGGTGACTATTCGATACCTAATGTATACCTTGATGCCAGTCCGTTGTAAAATAAATGTTTAAGTACTAGTAGAAACAGACTGGCGACAAGTGTCGATCATAATTGTGTCACTGGATATGGTTTGTGTAAGCGCTAGGACAATACCACCCTCCAGGCCCCGCGTCCCGCATGCTCGTGTCGCGCACTAACCCGGGTTGTCGGCTATGGTTGTCGGCTATTTCGATAACTCTAAAGACTCTGTAAATCTCTCCCGACAAAACACGTTTGCTCGTTTTCGCGCAAAGTTTATGATACTCGTGATTTACGAACACCAAACTTTTAAATAATCCAAAGTTGCGAGTTTATAGCGCGATCTTTTGATATCTCGTAAATTACACGCGTCGTGCTTCCACGCAACGGGCTAATGCCGTGAATAAATACCCCGTGAATGAATCACCGGTGGGTCGAGTCGAACCATCGCCACCAGGCAATAGTTCGGTCGATCAAGTAGCAATAACTGACTGAATCACGAACCTAGACTCACAACCACGTTATGAGTAGTTCCTTAGAGCGTAATGCGTCCGATCCGAATCCGAGAAATGTTCGTAGCAGTAGTACCATTTGTATGAGAAATCGGATGACACCATCATCATCTTATACAAACGGTACTACCGCCACCTCGGACTGACATTTCTCGGATTAGGATTCGGACGCAATGCGCAAACGCACTTAAGAGGACTGTGAACAAACTGCAAAATCTAGCCTTTTCATACGAACGGCGATAACGTTTTCCACCCCCTAAACGTTAACCCAATTTGACCAATTTTAGATATGTGGTCATTCGGAACAAAAGCTATGTCCGTACGTTTCGTATTTTAAAATATTGATTAGTTATAAAGATATTATGGCCGAAATTGCTTTTGTATGAAAACAATAAAACGAAATTTATAAAAAATATTGAAAAAAACGAAACGTACGGAAATAGTTTTTTTTCCGACTGACACTGTATCAAAAATTGGTCGAAATCGGTTAACATTTAGGGGGTGGAAAACGTTATCGCCGTTTGTATGGAAAGCCGTCACCTCACAATCCTCTTATTGTTGTCGCTAAAACCCAAACAATAAATGAGCGCAGACGTGTAACAATGACTCTGCCGTTGTGTCGGTAAGGCGAGCACGAGCTGCATGGATACAGTGTTATGTTTCGTGTGAATATAAAAAAGAGTTGCGTTTGGGCGCGCGCCAGCGGCACGTGGCGGCGCGCCGGTGCAACAGCGCACATTTACTCGCCCGCGTAAATGTCTCCGCATACGAGCTAACCATACTCGTGAAATTTCGCACATCGGTCATACTCCAAAAAATGCCCATCAAGTTTTCCAAATCGCGCTCCATTATCACGCGACGCGCCGTAAAAGAATAACAAGGCGTCGCATCACGTGAAAAATAATGAAGCCAGTTTATTTTATTGTCTTTGTCAGTTCCGAGCCAAATTATTCTGTAGAATTCTATACCCGCTTGGCATGTCTTGCTCCGATAAACAAACTGAATAGGAGCCTTATTGCCTCGTGATACTGGTCCGATAGAATTGCAACGAAACTGCGTCATAAATATCATTATTAGGGCGTGATGTCGGATGCTATCTGGTCGGCCGCGGCGCGCTAGCGGTCGCAGAAGCCTGCAGTCTACAGCGTCGTTCTTCTCTTACAGACTTCCATGCGCTCGCCAATCTCATATTCTCGCGCGCCGGTAGCCGCTAGCGCGCGGGCCGGCTCGCGTGTAGCCCTCTAGTAACTAACCCACAGAAAAGACTCCGCAATAACGCTGTGATCTCGAATACCCCCCAGTAGTGTAGCGTGATGGCCTACGACGTGCGACTCTAGGTACCTACCTGCCAGTGTTCTGAATGGTTTGCTGCCCGTTATTAACTGTTCCTGCCCTTCACCTGACTGCTCCCCGCCTCACCCGCTCCGCTCACTCTTACTGGGTCTCACACTTGACTATCGGTTGTCTTTGTCGCCCCGCCCGGACCCAGCGACCAGACCTACCTCGTCGAGTATTCCTGATGGCGCTTTGAAGCTCCTAACATGGTTACTGGATCCGGTCGAGTGGTGATGACGCGTAGAATCGCCGATTGCAACTTTGTCATTCACCAATTAGGGGCTATCCATAAATTACGTCAAACGTTAAGGGGAGGGCAGTAAGGGGTGGGGGGAGTCATAGATTCGTGACGTCGAAAATATATGACGTCACACAAAAACGTCATAAAAAAAAACATGAAATTCGTGTGACATAATTTTTTTGCGGCCCCTGACGTTTAAGGCGTTTTAATTGTAAATTCCAGAGTTAGATGGACGTTGACAAATGTCGACAGAATTGCAATCGACCCACGCTGGGAAACTTCGGCGTTTCACCTAAATCTGGTGCATGTGTCTTCTAATATCTGTAATAGAAGTGTAGTTCTCGAAATACCACCTGGCGCCGGCCCGGCGCTCGCGGGCAGCAAACTGAACCGACCCCCCACGCTCCTCGACTGATCCGACCAGAGGGTGGTATTTCACACGATTCCTTGTAGTGGCATGACGAGGTCGAATGCTACCGGTATTTTTGTTGTTCGTTACATCACGCACATGTGTATCCACGTTGAAGGTTCTATTCATTTATCTATATCTGTCGGTTTTATCTATCTAATACTTAACGGCTCCGCCTTCCTAGTGCATCTACACGTGTACTGTTACCTTATTTGTTGTGTTTAATATCGTATTAACATATTATCTAAGAGCCTGCGCGCAATGCGGTTTGAGGATCGCTGCGGTTTATGTAACCTGGGATGAATGTTCGTGCGTTGGATCGATCGCAGCTCGCACCTCGCGTGCGGGGCGGGGGTGGGGGTGGGGGGGGCTGTAGACGCGTTGCGCGAGGGCAGGGGCCCGGCTCGGAACGCCGCCGCTAAACACCTCTTTTTGTTGTTTGCAGAATTCGTCACCATGATGACGTCGAAGTGAGCCGCCGGCTAGTGTGTGTGTAAAAAGCAGAGAATTCAAATATACATTTTGTTTCATGACACACAATATTACCATCGTATTGGACCTGCATTTCTCTAGTGTTTGCGATAAATTTAAATATTGTCATCGTTTCAGTTGAATGATATATTGTAACGTAACGCAGGCGCGGCGCGCCAGGCGCCTCCGCCTCCTTTTTATTTAGATTTTAAACTATTCCGTTAATTTAACTATGTAAGAAACTAACTGTAGCGGTACAAAGGGAAAACGAATAGGTGTGCGTCGCAATGTGATGGTAGCGGCGCGCGCGGCTCGTCGGCCCGCGCGCTCCCGGCGCCCGCGGCGCGCGGCGTGCTCGCTGCGTGCCTGCTGCGTGCCTACTGCGTGCCCGCTGCGTGCCTGCTGCGTGCTCGTGTGCGGCTCGGCCGCAACAGATACATTTTATTGTCTTTTTTTTCAAGTACGAGATATTTATAAAGTACGTGATGATAAAAACTTTTAAAAAATCCCAAAAAAATATACTATACTGTGCCCGTAAGAATCAGTAGCGGTCGCGGCGGGCGGGGCTGCCCGCCCCCGCCTACATTAACGATCATAATAAATGTTTAAATTTAACTCAGTAAACGAATAAATTAGATTTATTGGTACTGCATTTGTAAGTGTAAATGACTTGATAAATTATATTTCTATTGTTGGTGACTTATTCTATCGAAATGGAAAGTAATCCGCTCTGTTATTCTCTCGACACACCTGATTCATTCTGTTATTAAATTATACAAAAGACATACTGAAAATAAATGTTTCTTCATTTTTAGGTCAATAAGCATCGGTGTTTCATTTCCGACCGGAGTGCGTTTCAGATTGAGTTGCCCCGCTTCCCTCGCTCGCATTCGCGGTCACTAACGTTTCTATTTACCTTCCTACTCTAATAAGAACCACGATGCTGTATTATTAATGTAGCCTGTCATGTGTACATTTCTCAAATCTATGTAATGAAGTAAACACTCTGTTAGTTATTTCCAAATTATATTTATTGCATAAAACAATTACATTCTGAATGGCTGTAAATTGTTGTATCATTGTTTCCCCCGCTCGCCTGACGGGCAGCGAGCTCCAACGCTGAAGGCACATAGAAGAATAAGACGAACACCTCGTTGATCCCACTCCTGATGACGCAAACCCTTTGTTTAGATCCTAGAGGCGTTCATGACAACACCAGACATCTAAAATGGCTTGAAAATATAGATGACTAGCTTTTGTCTGTGACTCCGTCCGCGTAGAAGTCTATCGCTGCTCCTGCGGGAACTGTTCATTTTTTCGGAATAAAATGTAGCTTATATGCTATTCCAGACTAATCTATCTCTGTGCCAAATTTCATCCAGATCCGTTCGGCCGTTATGGCGTGATTGAGCAACAAACATCCATCCAAACATTCGCATTTAAAATAGTAAGATTGAAAAGTAACTCTTCTGTAATTTTCCTGTTAAAATAAAATTAGCGTAGATTGTGCTGTTAACCAGCTATTTGTTTCATAAAATACATTCAGGGCGGTTAGCACATCTTGTATTTTCTCGCTTGTCGCCAAGTGAGTCTAGCCGGGTCCAGACGGGTGTAATTAGCGTCAACTTTGTGGACGGCACACGAACGGCCTTTGTGTTCACGCTATAAACTGACAGCCGATGGATCACGCGCGAGCGTTACATGTAACGCTCGTAGTGCCGTCCACACGCAGAATTCGTGTTACATTACACGTTACAGCCGTCTGGACCCGGCTTATCGTTAGGTACTGACTCTTAACAGACTATAGGATTTGGTTCGCTCTGAACCGACCGTTTATAGAGTACCTAGTCTTCGGACCATATTGGCCAATATCCGTTGTCCGGCCCGGAACAAATCCTATCGTCTGTTACGGGTATTAGAAAGGGATACCCGAGCTACAAACAGTAATCCTAGGTTCATATGAACGCGTGTTTTGCTATAGTAGTTTGTGACTGGTGCATAATGAGAGGTAATCTATTAAAATGTGTGAGTGTGTGTTAATGAAACGAGCGGACGGGCGAGTTTCATAATAACATCACACGAGTGTTTTAAAGCCTAATTATGTACAGTTACATACATATTATAGGCTCTCTATGGACTGTATTAATAAACTGATCTTGACTGATATGCCCGTCAAAAATGACAGTTTTCTATGGATTGACGTGTCTTGAGACGAGTTTATTAAATACGGCCCTATGATGTGTTTAGGAACCGCATGTTACGACCGGCGCATAGTAGCATTGATCAATTATTAGGTCGGCCTTACACAGTCTGAATTAAGAATCTGAATCCAGAGTGTGTGCTCGTCCATAGATAATGTATGGAAAGAGGTGCGTTCTGTCAGATCAATCTGAGAAATTCATAATCTGGAAAAATCTGATTGTGTGTTGATAATAGTTACATTGTATGCAATTCCGTGCTTACTGAATTAATAATATAAATTCAGATTCTTAATTCAGACTGTGTAAGGCCGGCCCTAGAACGTCAAAAATGGCGGCAACCGTAGTTTTTTTTTTTAATTCAGAGACGATCTAGAGTCGGCCTCTCATATCGTTCGATATCAAGTAACATGCGAGATTTGTCAAAATTGTATGCAATAAAATTGACATTTCATTTAGAGTTAAATGTCATCTCAAGTGATATTAGAATTGAGGTCAAATAAAATTGTTTTGTTTGTCAAAGATATTCGAAATTAGAATGTAATAATAATATCGAATTTGATGTTATTTTGAAGCAATAATTACATTTACACAGATAAGAAATTAGTTCTAACAAAACAGTTTATCATTATGCCGGTCATGATTTGCGGTTTTTGAACTCGTACCTAATGCGTTAAAAAAAAGAGGGTTTATGATATGTGTGTAGCATTGGCTATTATTACTACGTAGTATTAAAGCTCAATGGTGTAGATAATCGTTTTTAATGCATTAGGTAGCATGTGTACATACATACGTCTTGAATAAAATGCATGTATGTACAGTCAAGGTAATAAACAGATACGTCCAAAGCCCCAAAAATATATAACCACGATCTTATGTCGCCGTAATAATGTCGTGGTTACATATTTTTGACACTGAACGTATCTATATTTATAACCTTGACTGTACCTAGTTGTAACCGCGCGTTAGCAAAACGTTGCGTTAAACGCTTGTCATGAAAACCGGCTCTAACAGCCGCACTCAGAGACGTCAACTAACTTTTAAGTTTGATTAAAGTTTCTGCTGTCGCTTTCTTTGCTATAGCAATAGAATAAGACGATGCAACTTTAATCAAACTTAAAAATTAACTTGACGTCTCTGAGTGTCTCTGAGTGCAGCTGTATAAGTCTCCGACAACTTCCCATCGCGGACGACTAAACGGCGTTTTTTTATTTTTTCTATGAAGGTACATAGTTAGGACTAAAATTACGAAACGGTAACTTTTCCATTGAGTTGCGAAAATTAGTCTGCATACCTATATTATATAAATATATAATAGGCGGTTTTATATAAATTTATTTATAAGTATATTAATCTCAAATTCAATAACCGAAGCAGATTCTCTTCACTCGTTAGTAATATGGATGCACTCACTACAGGAGTTTTGTCTGAGGTACCACCATTTATCGTATCGTATAGCAGTATAGTTAATTTTTGTAACACATCGGAAAAGTTAGTTTCTTAATTTTAGTCTTTAACTAGGTCTTAAAAAACGCCCTGAAATGGTTCATAATCAATATAACTACCGGCTACCCCTGTTATGTGGCGTAGAAGTACATTACAGGTTACCTGTCCCCATTTAACAGTGGATTTTCACGGTCGTACGTCTACTGTTTAGTCCTGTTTACAAGCTTTATACCATACATACTTAAACAAATTTGATTCGTGCAGACCAGAGCGTCGTCGCGGTCGAAACCGAATTTTCTTCTATTTGTATACAAAAACAATGAAAGATTTTACCAAAAAAGAAGAAAAAAACCGATCCTTAGCTGGGGTTCGAACCTGTAGTATTTGCGTAGTAGGCCAACGCTCTAACCATCAGTCTATTCAGAAGGCGGCAGCCGCTCCGAAATTACGAACCATATTACGCGGGAAATCTTTTTGCGTGAAAATACGGGAAAACGAATTTTCCCAGATATGAGACCTAGCTAGATCGAATTGTCGCCTCCGTAAATCCCTGTGTCGCAATTTTCATCGAAATCGTTAGAGCCGTTTTCGAGGACGTGAGTACAAATAGCTGGCATTAGAGCTGGTCTGATGACGCAGTCGGAAGGGGCCATAGGAACTCCGCAACGAAACAAGATAGGCCCGCCGTGTTTGGGCTCGTTGGATTTGTCTTGATAAGCAGAAGATGACTGTGCAAAAAAAGTACAGTCTGCAAAAAAAAGCTTTACCCAAAAATGAAATTTTTGACAGAAACATTAATTATGACTACAGATCATTATGTTTCAAAAAATAATGCATTTTGTTACACATTTCATATTAATAAGTATAATTTGATTTTTATACAGATCGAATTATGGAATTTGTTGTCAAAATAAAAAAAATGTACCTATATTTATTGGTATGGAAATGACACACCCCTGGGTTGGACTAAAGCAAAGAGGGTCCCGTAAGTAGGTTAGATTAGATTGTTGTAACCCCTTTTGCTTCAGGCGGACCCACCCCTGGGCTCTTTGATTGGCACCCAAGTGTTGCCATCACGTTTTGATGTCCTTCAATTCGGCCAGGATCCCGAGCAGCCGCGCCAGCGTGCGCGTGGGCCGCCCCGTCATGCGCCCCGGGGACAGGTAGGGCGGCGCCGCGTGCGCAAGCTTTCCCACGCCAGTCGTGTCCATGTGTAGCCACTTGTCACAGCACACGAAGTTCTGAAACAGTATTCACTGCTGAAGAGATAATCCCACATTGCTGGATTACCCGTCGAGTGTCCAGTAAGACCTACGTCAGTCTACAGGTTTTTGTACTGCAGTCTCGTGGAAGTTTTCCGTAAAAATTGCTATAGACTGACGTAGTCTACCGGACACTCCACGTGGTTGTCCTAAGTGACCGTCATGGAGATGCTTGAAGAAGACCTATATTCAGCAAAAGTCGTTCTTTCGCCTCATATGATGATGAAGTGACTGAATATCGCGGGTTACTGGCATGTAAGTAGGTAGCAAGATTCCGACCGTCGTGGGGATCCTCGGAGAAGGCCTATGTCCAGCAGTGGCGTCTTTCGGCTGATATGAGAGTGATAAAGCGACTGAAACATATTATCAGAAAGGAGCGATACGAAGTCATGGGCAATCACCTCAAAGAGTTCCCGCGCGCCTGGCCCTCAAGGCCCAAGTGTTTCAAGCCCAAACGGAACAATCATGTAGCCCTCGCCGAGGGCAGCATAGGTATTTGCGCCGCTTTATTTGTTCGGCCGATGCAGCCGTCTCAATTTGTTAAGTAAGTGTAGAAATATTTACCTTCAGAAAGGCGGCACCTAGACACGGACTCGCTTTTCCCGACCCTCTGTTTCTCAGATCAACTGACGGGTCATCTGAAAATTCACTATCATATTAAGGCATACACATTATAAGTATTTTACATCAACATCCCATGAGACTGATTTTTTTTTCGTTAAAAGGTAGCTTATTTTTTAATTCAGGGTATAAGCTACCTCCATTTCGACATCCAAATCCGTCCAGCCATTTCAGTGTGAAGGAGTAACAAACATTGGTACTAACCTAACACATACATCCACTCACAAATTTTCGCATTTATAATATTCGTCCGCCAGTCTAAATTGAAGGTTTGCCAGCGAGCCATGGAGCGCAGCATTTTAGGTGTTAAAAGGACAGACCGTATCCGGAACACCACACTGCGCTCCAAAACACGCATAGCCGATGTCGGCGAAAAAACTGAAAGGCTCAAGTGAGACTGGGCCGGTCATGTCAGCCGCATGCACCCGGACCGGTGGGCTAGTGTAGCTACCAAGTTGGTGTCGCAAAATAGGAGACAAGTAAGGTGCAGGTTGTTTCTTTTTTATCACTCCAACAATAATTAGGCAAAGTCTAGAGTACGCAGACCATTCCTGGTCATGTCGTATCGAATTAGGAACGGCGTAATATGTGCTCGCCGGGGAACAGGACAACAATATCGTGCACAGACATTTTGAACTCTGTATTATTTTCTTTGCCCGCGTCAGCAAGCATCCGCCAAATCTGCATAATTTAGCTTCGACAGAATAAGGGCTTCACACAGCTTTATGCGCAGTTTACGAAAAGCACTCGCGAGTCCTTAATATTAATGAGATGTGTCGGTACTGACTGATGACCCGGCGGTGGTAGTAGTCCCACAGCGGGAAGCGCCACGGGCGGTCGCCGGTGTTAGAGCCCGCCTGGCGCACGCACTCCCACAGCTTCTCGTCGTTGCTGAAGGCGCCGAACGCGCCGCCCGCTGTCGCCAGCTGGATGCCATCTACCCCAATGATAATATTTTGAACCAAGATCGTCAGAAAGCCCGTGCACACATGTCTGTTCAGTTGTGACACGGCCGCTCCTTCACCACTCCACCATTCTGACGCGGACCGGGATGTGATGTAATGTGGATATGATGCGACACATCACAAGCTATCACAACACGCTGCGTCAGACAAATGTGAATGCGGCTTGACTCGACGAAAATAGAGTAAACGCGTCGAATTCCGTGGTAGCAGTTCTATAATCCGCCATAGCACCCTGCTAATAGAATCTAGGAATTGAAATACGACCTTGAACTTTTAAATAGGCTAGGGCAAATATTTAAATACTTAAATTGTATTTTAGATCCCAGATTCGACCTGCAGGGTTCTATGGCGGATTATAGAACTGCTACCACGGAATTGAGCGAGTCACGGAATTCGATGAGTTTACTACACCATCTACTTAACAGCCCCAACGTAGACTTATGTCGGATTCCACCAACCACTTAGCAGACGATTAGAGTGTTAACAGCTGTCAAAATGTATGAACTAACAGTCGATTAACATTTAACATCGTATGGTGAAATTGGTACCTAAACTCGAAAATCTAATTCAAGACCAGGAATCTGACAGTTCCCATCTTGATTATTTAGTTATTTCTTTATAAAAATATTAATGAGAATTCGTGTAACCAGTAATATTAGGGTATGTTTTATTGATAAAAATATCTACACTTAAACCAAAATGCAGTATTATTATCACATAGAAGTACGTCCGTTGAGGTTAGAATTTTTGTCTTGAATTAGATTTTCGAGTATAGACGTCCTTCAACTTATAAGTATGACTCAGATGATGACTTGAACAGTACGCACGCGTGAGCGTGGCGACGTCGATGACGGTCTCGGGCGCGTGCGCCGCCTGCCCGTACACCAGCGCGTCCGCCAGCATCAGCCGGCCCTCCATGTCCGTGTCCTCGATCTGGAACACTCTCCAACTTAAACTCATTATACGTATACCCAGTCATTTGTTTATAGGTCGGGCTCCTAATAGATCGGGCCACTTTAAAAAATCGAAAGGCGCAATCAAGGTCCGCGCCGTAGATTTTCCGTGAAAATTTCGAGATAAAATCATAACAAGCGTATTCGTATTTAATATGTATAGGTAGGTAATTTAATTAAATCTCTCAAGAGTTATAGTTATAATATAAAGATTAGTATGGTTACGGAATAGGTAAATCACAAGTTGGGTAAGGGGGAGGGGGGAATACCCCCTACATACTCCCACCCCGCAGGAACCGTATAGTTTTTGGGTTACAATATGGTTACTGTTGGGAGAGGGGAGAGGGGGAGGAAGATACCTCCTACACCTTCTCCCCCGCCGGAACCGTAAATTTTTAGGTTACATTGTTTTTTGTAAAACCATAACCTCACCTTTCTTTTGACACTTGATCTACTTTTGCAACTGCTCCGGCGCTGCGGAAAGTGCCGCCCCATTGCCCTTACATAACAGAGCGCAGGCCCTCATGCTCACCTCCGGCTAGCTGCGGCGTATTGGTCGCCACTCGCCTGCGCCTGCGCTCTGTTGTGGCGGGCGGGGGCTGCTCTAAGCTCCATCCGCGCCTCCGGCTTTTTATATACAATCTAGTTGTAGTAGCCACAAGACTACGTGGGATCAGAGTGCACTGATTCGGTTTTAGAACCTAAATTAAATCATCATCATCTTGGCCAATGCAAGCGTTGCGTTTCGTTTCACGTATTTTAGTGGTCAATTTCGGTAAGTCATATTTTAAGGCAATTGTATGGGAAAAACAAGCGTCCCTAATTATCTGGCCACCGCTGTATATTGTATGTTTTCAAAACTGCTTTCATGACATTGGCTATGAATGAATAATTTGGCGTATATTTTACAAAAGTTCGTTCGGTCGAATAGGTACTGGGAGATAGACGGTACCAGTATGCTGAGTCCGTTGAGCGCCTTCACCACGTCGCCGACCTTCATGCACTGGCCGGAGATCATGTTCTCGCAGAGCGGGATCACCATCGCCACGTTCAGTTCCACCTGGAGTCACAACTTATCAATTAAAACTTTCCAAGTGCCAGGCAGCTATAGGTAGAGTGGTACTAGGCTAGGTCGCTCCTATTGAGCCTTGTTATTATCATGCCTTAACACCATGGCAAAAATTAACAAATTGCATTATGATTTGTTGTCCTTATTCACCTGATCTTGCACCGTCAGACTTCCATCTGTTCCTCAAACACAAAACTTTTTTGGGAGGACTGAAATTTAGAACAAACGAAGAGGTCATAGCTGCTGTAGAGGAGTATTTTGCAGACCTTGAGAAAAGACATATTATGGAGGGCATTTATAACTTTAAGTCTTATATTGTTATGTTATATTTTGCTCCTTGGGTGTAGAATACTACCGTTACTGTCCGGTACCCTATTGTGTAAGATTATCCTCTGATAAAAGCCATGGTAACCTAATGGTTTGACCAGCCGACTCTTAAGCAGAGGGTCGTGGGTTCAAACCCGGGCTCGCACCTCTAAGTTTTTCGGAATTTATGTGCGAAATATAATTTGTAAATTTACCATGAGCTTTTCGGTAAAGGAAAACATCGTGAGGAAATCTGCACATACCTGCAAAGCAATTTGACGGTGTGTGCGAAGTTCCCAATCCGCACTGGGCCCGCGTGGGAACTATAATAGCCCAAACCCTCTCATTGTGAGTGGAGGCCTGTGCCCAGCAGTGGGACGTATATATATATATATATATAGGCTGGATTATTATTATAATATTATAAGAGGTCATAGCTGCTGTAGAGGAGTATTTTGCAGGCCTTGAAAAAAGCCATATTATGGAGGGCATTTATAACTTTTAAGTCTTATTTTGTTATGTTATATATTGCTCGATGGGCGATGGAAAGAGCTATGCTGGGTGTCGCCTTGCGAGATTGAATCAGGAATGAGGGGATCCGCAGGAGAACTAAAGTAACTGATATAGCTCACCGAATAGCAAACCTTAAGTGGCAGTGGGCGGGGCACATTGCTCGTAGAACCGATGGCCGTTGGAGCGGAAAGGTTCTAGAGTGGAGACCACGAACCGGTAGACGAAGTGTCGGCAGGCCTTCCACAAGGTGGACCGACGTTCTGATAAAGGTCGCGGGAAACCGCTGGATGACAGCAGCAGAGAACCGATCGTTGTGGAAAACCTTGGGGAAGGCCTTTGTCCAGCAGTGGACGTCTTGCGGCTGATGATGATGATGATATTTTGCTCCTTGGGTGTAGAATCTACAGTTACTGTCCGGTACCCTATTTATGTAAGATTATCCGCTGATAATGATTTATTTACGTTGAGCTCCGCGATGGCCCTCATGGCGCCGAGCGCGGCGGCGGCGCCCGCCATGCTGCCGCGGTTCTCCATCATGTGCTCGTGCTTCTTGAGGCAGAGGCCGCCGCTGGAACAACGACCACCATGTAGCTTATTGCTTCCATTCTAACCGGTCTCGTGTCGGCTAATGTACGCCCAAATATGTGGGCCACCCTAGGATTAAAGCGTAAAACAGAGGTCGGGCGCGAGCGTAGGTATAAAGCGTATTGCCGTTCGTGCGCTCTGTGAGAAGGCCTATCAGAGAATGCGTGTATTATAATAGTCATAGTCATAGCATTTATTGCAAACCATTGTTGTACAAGTCTTAAAGTTAGTTACAGTTCATTTATATACATATGGGCCCTGATAGGCCGTAGCAATTCTAATAATTTCAAGTGAGCAATTACATTATTTTGTGTCAATATCATGTTATACCTAATTGTAATTTCACATTCCCAAAATACAGTTTATATTCTAAATAAGAGAGATTCCCAAGTTATATAAGGTTGTCATTTATATAAATAGCCGATTATTATGTCAATACAATTTAGATTAAATAAAAAAAAAATATTTTTAATTTTTTTTTACAAAATCTATCAATTATTAAGAGAGTGCAATTATACTTATTAGTTATGTCAGAGTTCACATTCACGTTTTATCAGTTGTCAAAAATACTTTTAACGTATATTTAATGGTCTTATTCTTTTCGTCTTTAATATTTGCAGGGGCTTTGCTATAAATTTTTATAAATCTCACATAAGGACTGTCTGCATCGCTAAGTTTGAGTTAAGTATATTTACGTGTCGAGTTACTACTCGTATTCTGCGGTTTGGCGCATCTTTAACTTGCCGGAAAAAGTGCTGTTCACGCCCAGCGGGCACAGCAGCAGAGATGGCTGTGGTTTAAGTTAACGTACCAGTCGAAGGTGACGCCCTTGGCAGCCACCAGCACGGTGGGCCCGCCGCCCTTCTTCCACTCGCACTCGAGGAAGACGGGCTCCTCGCAGGAGCCGCGCGCCACGGTGAGGAAGGCCTCCATGCCCTGAGCCTCGATCCAGGCGCGGTCGTGCGCGACCACCTTCACCCCCAGCGGGCAGAGCACGTCGACGGCTTCCTGTGACCACACTCAGGGTCAGGAGTAGGGCTTCCAATCCGGTATTAGTTTGATTGCAATACCAGTATTAATACGGTATTGCCTACAAACCAATCCCGGGATTGGAAGCTCTAAGTCAGGAGTGATCGAATTTCATTAGGGACGAGAGAAACTTAGGGAGATTACAACAAAGAGTCGGACTCGTGCACCGAGGGTTCCGTAATTATCTATTATGGTTCGCATCAAAACTATTCCCCAATTTTGAGTGGTGTTTAGTAATATACAACGTGTAAATAAAATAATCAGACACCCCAACTGATTTTTAACAGACTTCAAAAAAGGAGCAGGTTCTAATGTTCGGCTGTATGTTCACCGATTTCTCCGTCAATTGGGGACCGATTTTAACATTATTTTTTTTGTTTGAAAAGGTATACTACCGAGGTAGTCGCATTGTCATCAAGTCAGAATCTGATGATGGGATCCATGAGGAATCGAGAGAACTCAAAAGTCAGTCGGGTTTATAGAGCTTGGAGCAGCTAAGCAGCTGGAGTTTTTTGGTAACAAGAAGCTGTGACAAACTCTCGAAGTGGAACCTTACCTGTGCCAGGTCTATGGGCGTCATCTTGCTGGCGGGCATGTCTGAGAGGAAGCGCGCCCAATTCTGCGCCCTGCCGCGAATAATGCCAATGTCCCACTCGCATTGGCCAGGATAATCACTCATCTCCTTGACTACAATCTTAGGCTGTTCCGTGGATTTGAACTTGTCGAACCTGGAACGCATTGTGTGGGAATGCTTTATTTCATGCTAGCTTTTGCCCGCGACTCCGTCCACGTTGAAGTGGTGTATCGTTTTGACCCGAGAACTATTACTAAAATTCAGCGCTGCGATTATTATAATCGTGGCACAGGCTGAGCCTGCAGCATTTTGTGTTTAGCAGGCCAGTTTGTGTGCAGGTCCTGCCACTGGGACTGGGGCCCCTAGGCTGCCATGGGCCCTAGGCCGGAGCCTATAACCTTGGTGTTTTCAAGGCAAGAGTGAATAGATGGTGAATAGGCATTTTCTGGGTAAGCGTGTACCATCTTCGACCTCGTCGTCTCTTAACATCAGGTGAGACTGAGGTCAAACGCAAACCCATTTATAATTTAAAAAAAATGATTTTTTTACAACTCCAAGGCATTGCGACTTAAGTATTTGATATTAATTTCAACTTAAAATTATATACCTAATTCCAGACGGACAACTAAGTGATCCTATAGGGTTCCTTTTTTCCTTCTGAAGTGGAACCCTAAAAAGGGACCGCTCTTTTTGAACATTTTAGATACTATCGTTTGAAAATCGATATCTGGACTCCCAACACGAGCGAACCCGTAATCAGACTTCAAAAAGTGGCCGCCATTTTGAACTGTTTATTTGGCCTCTCGGCCCGGTACGAGTCCATATGCGCATACTGCCTTTTTGGATCCCCCTCCTTAGAATAATTAGACTCACTGCCAGGTGGCGAGCATGGCCGCCTCGGCGGTGGCGTCGTGCTCAAAGGCGCCCGGGTCTATCTCGATCACCCCGCAGCGCCCCTTCAGCACCCGCACTCCCGCGCCCACGCCCCATCTCTCGTTCTCCTGGAACCAGAAGTCACTATGAAGTGATAAAACCTAACTGACTAACTACTGACTCAGCGACCCAAGGTGAGTCTTGGCCTCCGACATGAGGGCACACCGCCGTTTCATCTTGCATTACTTCACACCGCAGCAAGCTGATTTTTATACCTTATAGATTATCGCCGAGTCGCCGTATTAAAGTTGGTGCAAGTTCGTTTCCACAGCTTCCTTCCCAACCGATACTCGAGAAGCGACCACATTTCATTGTGTTCGTTTTTCAAAAATATGTTGATCTTTTTTATCTTCTATAAGGCATAAAAATCTGTTTATGTGTATGTTCATTCGATTGCGATGAAATTTGGTACGGAGGCGCGGGGCTCATGCTCATGGCTGAAAGCGTAGGAAGGGAGATGGCGAGTCGGTGACCTCCCGACGGTGCTAAGTTCGAGTGTGCGCGTTCTGGCGGGAGCTCATTAAGAAAGAATTGAAATATTTCAGCGCAGGTGTGCGGCTCGGCGGGCTGCGCGCCGTCTTCGCGTGAAAGGCGAAACGTAAGCGCTTGGTTTGGTAAAAAAGCCGTGGTAGCCTAATGGTTTGACCTGCCGACTCTTAAGCAGAGGGCCGTGGGTTCGAACCCGGGCTCGCACCTCGAAGTTTTTCGGAATTTATGTGCGAAATATAATTTGTAAATTTCCATGAGCTTTCGGTGAAGGAAAACGTCGTGAGGAAACGTGCACACACCTGCAAAGCAATTTAACGGTGTGTGCGAAGTTCCCAATCCGCATTGTGTTGTGAGTTGAAGCTTGTGCCCAGTGGGACGTATATAGGCTGGATTATCATTATTATTATATTATTGGAAATGTTCGTAGCTGTAGTAGGTACCATTTGTATGAGAAATCGAATGACTTCATTCAGATATAGTGCGCACATCTCACACAAACAGTACGACCGCCACCTCGGACCGACATTTCTCGGATTCGGACGCAGTGCGCAAACTTACGATGCTGATTACTGTGAAATAAGTGTAAAATGAATACTGACCGGCTCGAGTTTAGGCGATGCCGATCCGGTGCTGGGTTGATAAGTGTGGGACTCCGTTTATCTCGAGTTAAGGACGAACTCCACCGGCCGGACGGCAACGTATTTTACAATCTTTAAACGAAATTAAACTGTCTACACAGTAATTAAAATCTATATTACAAATTCGCACACAGCCCCTTGACAGCGGGCACATTCCGCTTGGTAATAGACTTTAATTACTGTGTAGACTTAGATGAAAACAAAAAGAAGAAGATACGTGACCAGCGCGCGGGCTTGAGCACCTAAATATAGGCGCTGAGCGCCTATATTTAGCAACCGACTCACAGTTGTCCGGCCGTCACTGATCTGTCAACACGTGCGACGTCGTGCGATCGAAAGGGAAAAACATGCCGCATTGCGCATTTTTAAGGTGCTTTAACAGCTCAAAACACAAAAATAAATTACACGGGATCACATTTTCATTCGTGAGTACAAATAAACATAAAGAAAACATTTCTTTTGGCAATATACGTAATTAGTTCAATTTTTGGCCTCCATGTTTGAGCGATTGAGCGTAATATGAAATTAACATTCCTTCGTGATGTACGCCATCTTTGCGTCATTATTGTGAGACATATGGCTGTCTCACTTACGCAGACGACGTTAGTCCATCAATTTATCTCTATTGCTCCTTAGTGCATGTGTACAGCGGTGTGTGTGGAATTTGCGAATGTAAGTGTCGCGGCACGCATTATGTCAGTGTCTTTACGGCGATAACGCCGATAACGTGTCTTCCCCTTTTGTCTAAGGTGTAGACAGTTCTAATATCGTTTAAAGATTGTACGCGTAAAATCCGTTGCCGTGCTCTCCGGTCGGTGAAGATCGTCCTACCCTACCCGTTTTTCCTCCAGGCTCTCAGGCTCGCTGTAGCCGACCTCGTACGGCCCGTAGCCGGCGAGCGCCACCGCCGAGTACTTCCCCACGTCGGTCACCACGAACGCCGTCCCCACCTCCATTTGTTTCGGCAGCCTGAGGCAACACATCATCATCAGGAACCTTGGCTCCAAAGCAAATTAAAAATAAAAAACCGGCCAAGTGCGAGTCTGACCCGCACACGCGTTTTAATTTTTAATTTAATTTTTATTATTTGATGCTATTGCGGCAATAGACATACACATTCTGTGAAAATTTCAGCTGTCTGTCTACCTATTTCGGTTCATGAGATACAGCCCGGCGACAGACGGACGGACAGCGGAGGCTTGGTAATAGGGTCCCGTTTGGCACCCTTCGGGTACGGAACCCTAATAAAAACGATTTGTTAGATCAGTTCCCCAAAATCGAGATAAAATTTGACAGGTGCTAGGGAAATCTATTCCATATCCCTACTCCAAAAATCAACTTGACAGTGTCGTCCGTGCTCAGAATAGGGGTCTGTCCCCATTAATTACTACAAACTCAAATAACTATCTCTAAAAACGGTGAATATTAGCTAATTTTAGCCGTCTGTAACTCAAGAACTTTAATTTAAGTTATTTTTATTATTTACACCTAGTTTGGGCTACGGGCTGGTGTGGATGTCGCAGCCGGATAGTCCCGGTCGACAGTCGCAGTCGAAAATGACACTTTTACGGCTGACTGTTTCCTAAACGGTCGTTACAGGTGGTCAAATTTGTGAGACCCTCTGGTGTGACGTCACATACTCGTATTTTCCAATTTTACATTTAGGAATGATTATTAAAAAGCAGTTCCAAAATTTTAGATTTTAACGTGTGACGTCACGAAGCATCTTTAAACATACCTAATTAATTACAAATGGGAAAATCTGAGATTGGAGAAGTCCAGATCGGAAATAATATGCAGCTGGAAAAAAACAAGAATGGGAAAAAAGGCGAACAGGAAAATTGCGTCAAAAAAAATTGTTTGGGAAAATAATCCTTCATTCACACCGGTTTTATACAAATCTCACGTCATACTCTTTGAGCGCCTTGGTGATCTTCCCTTGCGAGGACTCGTCCAGCTTGCGCCCCTCGCCCGACAGCTTGTAGGCACCATCCTTGGTGTACACCCCCACCACCGCGCACGTCTGGAAACATCCACCACGGTTCACCCTTGAATCACCGACACTCATTTGGGGAGTTTCAAAAAAATAGCACCTTTCACTTTTTCTTCAGAATTGGGAAAAAAATTGCACATTGGTTTGCAATTTTTTTCCCAAATCTCAAGAAAAAGTGAAAGGTGTGCTATTTTTTTGAAACTCCCCACTTCATGTAATGTTTTACTTCGCCGAATTTTAATTTCATCGTCAGGCATTTTTATGTGCAGCGGGCTTAACATGCATGTACGAGACAAAATGTGACAGGTGCAAGGGAAATGAATACATCTATTCCATATTCCAACGTAAGACTTGATGCTTCAGGTTAAAAATAAAAATGTCTCGTCCTGACTTTTATTACCTAAGTATTATTAGGTACTAAGCGACTATTGCGATTTTCACATTTTTATAGCGATTTAATCAAGACACTTTTATTTTAAACCTTAAACGTTTTAAAAGTACGTTAGAATATGGAATTGATGTATTCATTTCCCTAGTACGTACCTGTCAAATTTTGTCTCTTGCATGCATGCTAACGTCCAAAGGAATTACCGCGAGTCATCCAAAGAGCGAGACACGACAAAAGCAGTGTGTACACACTCGCTTTCGCCCTGTCCCGGGGTGTCTATGAAGGACAATGCAATAATATGCCATGGAGCTGGTCTGATGACGCAGTCGGAAGGGGCCATAGGAACTCCGCAACGAAACAAGATAGCGCCGCCGTGTTTGGGCTCGTTGGATTTGTCTTGATGAGCAGAAGATGACTGTGCAAAAAAGTACATTCTGCGAGAAAAGTTTGTCCCAAAAATACAATTTTTGACAGAAGCTTATTCTCTTAATTAGCATTATAAGGCCGGCCTTACACAGTCTGAATTTTAAGAATCTGAATTCATATTATTAATTCAGAAAGCACGGAATTGCTTACAATTTAACTATCATCCACACACAATCAGATTTTTTCAGATTATGAATTTCTCAGATTGATCTGACAGAACGCACCTCTTTCCATACATTATCTATGGACGAGCACACACACTCTGGATTCAGATTATGAATTCAGATTCTTAAAATTCAGACTGTGTAAGGCCGGCCTTAGCGGGTGTGCGATAATAGGCTGATGCCCCAACTAGCTATCCTTAACAGACTAGTTAAGGATATCAAATCACCAACTAGCTATCCTTAACAGACTAGTTAAGGATATCAAATCACAGGCAAGTTGTAGGTACTTGAGTTTTCTTGCACGGCTATGGTATATAACCAAGCGACTTCAAAATAAGATGTTGATGTTGAAGATGATGATGAAGATGCTTATGATGTGTGTGATGTGTGGTGTGTGTAATGTGTGTGTAATGTGTGTGTGTGTGTGTGTGTGTGTGTGTGTGTGTGTGTGTGTGTGTATGTTTAGTTACATAGACTTTTTTTTACCTTGTTTTGACCTGACGTCTGAGATCCTACACCTTCTGTCCCTGACCCTCGCCTTCCTTCCAACACCTTGGCTTGTCTATCATCAGCGCATGGTCCTTGGGCTTTGCTGTCACTTGTTGTTAGTGCACGAGACCCCACCGTCCTTAAACCCCCCCTCTGAAGAATTCTTCCGCTCAAAAACAATTTAGATAAACCCATTACAAAAATATGAAAAAAAAAGAAACCAATTTAAAATAAGTATACCTACGTCTTACATGATTTATGAAAAAGCTAACTAGATTTTGAAAAAATTTTAATGTTAGTTTTAAAAATGGAATTGTAGCATAAAGGTTGCCTACTGGAGATATTAATCAGTAGCAATCCTACGTATATGTGATGCTAAGACAAATATTATTTTGATTCTAATTTGTATTATATAAATTAGATTGACTATTGACCGACATAGCCCCTTTCCTCAGTTTAACACATAAGTATCTATCTTACTAGCATTCCGCCTTCGCTTTGTTTCCGTAAAATAAGTGAGTTAAAATATAGTCTATGTTACTCTGAAGAATGTAGCTTTCTAATGGTGAAAGAGTTATTAAAATCGGTTGACACTTATAATACGTAACTGCGACATGGTACTAAAATTTAAAGCGACTTATGAGTTCGACTGTACCTACCTACCTATAGTACATTCGTTATTTTATGTATCATCTGAGGGTACGGCCAAGGGCCCTTATCTCCAAAGTTTATGAACCGAAAAATCTGAAAAATTCCGAACTTATAGATAATTGCTTATATTTTACAGGAAAAATTAATAGTTTTCGAGAAATTGACAAAAAAGTTTAAAGATCTGTACTAATATTTAGGCAAGTCAAAATTGACCTTATTGCATACGAATTAAAGTACATAAAATGGTATAACCTGTAATGATAGAATAAGTTGATGAAAATCAAGGACCATATATAATACCATAAATTATATATGGTCCTTGATGAAAATAAATAAATAAATAAATAAATATTTTTGAAGTACGGACTTTAATACGGAACCCTCGGTGCGCGAGTTCGACTCGCACTTGACCGGTTTTTTTTTAATCTATTATCCATTTTATATTATTTTATATTATATTAATAAGTATGCAACGGCAGTCCGGGCGCAGCATGGTTACATAATATTTTTATCCTTAAAATCTTCTTAAAAATATTATTTTCAATAATAATGTGGAATGAAATGAAGTGCCCCCGGCGCGAATTGACGTCTCCAGAGTGCGGCCGTACGACTCGTGGGAGTCGTGGGGGTCGAGGGTGGATCCCACAGCCAAAACTGTGAAAACAGTTTTGCGGGACGTTGTTTTCCAATTAAACTTGTTAAAATGTTATAATAAATAAAAAATAAAGCATTACGTTTTTAGGTTTCTCACCACAGGACTATAACTAAAGCATAGAAGGAGCCATAGAGTAAGAAGCGACAAATAGATAACGGTCATCTTTACACTAATGGGAAATTGAATATGCTAAAAAGAGACCACACTATGTCTGAAAAAGTAAGGTACTAGCTGGTTTTGGACGAAATTGACACATTTGTCAAAAGATCACATTACGTAAACATGGGAATTGTCGATAATATCGATATCAATAATCAGCGCTGTAGGTGTACACGTAACACCTCAGCATAATGCTGAGCCAGCGTCCGATTCACTACCGCGGGGACACACACAACACGTGCTTCTTTTTCTGTAATTGTGTTAGTTTTACCTTTTTATTGTTGTGTGTCTTCATGTTGTGAATAAAAGCATTTCTTCTTCTTCTTCTTCTTCATATCGATACTTTATTCGATTGCGACGGGGTTCATATTAACCTATGTGTAAATAAGTGTGTTTCGCAGTTCTCATGTTTTTTAAAGTCGTCAGTTAAGTCACCATTAAAATAAATGTACAGCGGGCACTCCATTTAAAATTGTTCTATCTAAATCGTAGTCATTTTGTTAACGTTATAGTGGTCCTTATACCGGGGCCAAACTAACGGGGAAACGCCGTTAATTATCACGATGATAGTCCTTATGCGTAGCAGCCTAGGGCTATAGATGTTGATAATTAACGGCGTTTCCCGTAAGTATGGCCCCGGCATTAGTGTCAAGTCAATAAGATACGAGTAATACTTTTATCTAAATAACGTTACAATCCGTATATAATGTTCATTTTTGTCATGCTACGGTAAATAGGGAATATAATGCATGAATTTTTTTATTGCATTTCTTAACAAAATATGAAAACACTGTAAAAGAGATGGCAAAAAGTGAAATTAAAATTGGCTAAAAAATACGGATAAATTAAGCATTTAAAACCTACTAATTGGACAGAGAGATCCGACATGAACTGTAACGTCGTCAGTGTGCACTACGGCCATATATAAACTACATGTTAAACTCTGTTTAACTACATGCACATTCCGTATTATAAAAACGGCCATTTATCGATAGAAATTTTCAGCCCTAATATACCCATGATAAGTTTATTACACAGCCAAAGCAAATACACCGCAACTTCATTGCAGTTTGATCTAATACGTCAATCATTTTCAATTAGTAGGTTTTTGGGGCAGAGCTGGCCTCGGTTTTGAACTCGATGTGACACGCTGATTTAAGACGAATCCCTGTGTAACTCATCATCAATCCGGTTTAACCTTTTCAACGCCATTGACGGATATATCCGCACCACTGGTTCAACGCCAACGACGGATATATCCGTCACAGTTGACAGCGAAAAATAGACCTGAGTATTTATGACGTAAGGTTGAAATTAGCTCTGGTTTTCAGCTGTCATTGGCGTGTGGGTGACGACTTTTGTATTTGACATGGCGTTGAAAAGGTTAAAATGTATGCGACAGATATGCTTTTTAAGTGTGCTATTAGATGAAATCCTTCTATGAATATTCTACTTCTGCGTTTCTCACTCACTTGGCAACCCTGCTGGCTGCTTGTGCAAGTATGTTTAAGGTACGTAAGGAAAAGTTGGTTAAATTTTTGACGTTGCCGATTAAATAAATAACTCAAACTATATTTCATTTGTGGCGTTTAGTAATTCCAATAATGTGTATTAAATCTAGTATACTTTCTTTTAGATAATTGTGACCGTAATTATTTATCTTTATTTTCACTTTTTCTATCATAATCACAGTATATCTAAATTAAAAAAATCTTTAGTTAGCTACTACGACCGATGATTATTTATTATCTACAAATTTTAATCAGATTACTAATTTAATAAAATTTTCTTTTTGATAAACTTTAAGTAGGTAAAAAGTTATATAATTATCAAACACTTTTTTCGTCTATTATTTCATAATTATATAGTTTTTTTTTTCAAACTATGCCACAAGTAATCAGTGCAATAACAAAACCAATACAGCATACAGCTATAATCTGACAGTAGAAGATAAAATGTTATTTGTTAATATTTTTTTGTAAATGTTTGTTAAATGGGCAATTGTAGAATGTGATCAAAATGGGCGGTTGCATCGGAATAACTAGGAGCAGAAGCGGGCCCGTGGGCGAGGAGTCTTCGGGGACCGTGTCGCGACCTAACTCCGGTCGGTAGCAGCGCTGTAGCTGTGGAGACGGAACTAATGCGTGGTTTGACTAAATTACTAACTACTCGCGTTGGTTGCAGGGGGTCTGAGGAAGAACCAGTCGCTGTGCCATGAGACGATCAGGTGGAAATCGGACGTGCCTTTGACTGAGGGCCAGTTGCGGAGTAAGCGCGATGAGTTTTGGGATACAGCGCCAGCGTTCGAGGGTCGGAAAGAGATTTGGGACGCGTTGCGGGCGGCGGCTGTGGCCGCGGAAGCTATGGATTTCCAGCTAGCCCAGGCCATTCTTGATGGCGCCAGTGTCTCTGTCCCTAATGGTTACCTCACTGAGTGCTATGATGAATGGGGCACCAGGTATCAGGTAAGCAAGCAATCCCCTTTTTTCCAAGATATTGTCCATTACTTTAATTATAACTTTTATGAGTGTAGGTTACTGAAGGTCAGGTTAACTGTTTACATTGACCTTTTGTTCATAATGAGCATTTTCTCTACCATTAACATAAAGAAAACTCCAAGTGTGTCATTGGTATTCAAATTTTAGTTGATCATAGTATATTTTTCAAGTGTAACTCAATAAATATTTATAAAGCAAAGTAAAGTAACTAAACTAAATAAACTAAACTAAGTAAATAAACTAAAAACAGGTACTTTTGTCAAGTATTATCACATATACTGCATTATTGTTTATATGTCTGGGGGATTAGTATTGCAAGCTCATCACTTTTTATGACATTGTAATCATAACTACATGTGAACTGTGCTTGCAAAATTCAAGGTAATCAGCTATCTAAAAGTGGGTCAAGTGTGCTTGTAAATTTTTTTATTCTGTTGCTCTCATGTATAAGTCTTCTGAGGTTTAAGTAAATAAGGGTTTAGGTCTAATATATGCTATATATGATTTATGCTATATATTTTTTTATTAGCATTTAGTTTAATGTATTTGACCTTACATTTGTAACGTTTTTATTTGTGCTAGTTCTAATAATTATTATTTGTTAATTTATTATTGTATTTTATGATTGAAAAAATGACCTTCTGCTGGAGTTTCTTGCGGCACTTCTTCTCCGCAATGATGGTCTTGTCCGAAGTGCTGGTAGATTCACTCTATATTACCGACGTGTAAAAGAGCCCATATGTGGCCAATTTACTGAATAAATATTTCAATTTTGATTATGCTTGACCTGCAAGTATGTAGGTATCTATACATATGTAAAGGGATCTTTGAAAGTAATTTTCACCAATTACAAGGCGTCTGATTAACTAGACAATTGGTTCATGTATCAAGAACCAATGACAATACAATAATATAGTATGGTTGATGGAAGGTGGCGGTAGAAACACTTTAATGTTAAGTAATTAAAAAACACAGCTGTTGTTTCTTGATTCCTAGACCGTTGACTATCAGAAAAATTATAATATACACCACTTCACAAAACTATACTTACCCCAATACACAGATACACATGTCAAACTTATATCACCCCTCTCTTTGCATCAGGGGTTAAAAAACTGGCAAAGATTGAGGTGGATTAGACTATCCATAATATCACGCGATATCACAATACGTATCATTGAAATATTGATGCGTATCATAGTATACAAGGTCCTAACACCTGCTCTTTATTTCCTCAGGTCCCAATTTACTGCCTCTCGCCTCCCATAAACATGGTGAAGGAGGCGAGCGGGCGCGACTCGCCGGCCGAGTGGTCGGAGCCCGTCGACGGCGGCGCCGAGCTGGCGCTGAGGCTCCGGCTGTCGCACACCTGCCGCGACGTGGAGCTCGCGGCCTGCGCCAGGCATAGCATCGCGCAGTGCAAGAACAAATTGCAAGTGAGTATTGCACATTTTTGCACCTAATCTGCAAGCATGAAACAATCAAGACCATGATGCCACACATGTTAGTAAGTGGTAAAGTAAGCACACGACCGAAGCGTGATGCTAAGACGACTCTGAAGCCTATACCTACATATAGGGTGTCCCATAAGTTGTACGGCACATTGACACTGGAAGTCGATCAGCTTAAGACTGACTGAACCAGCCATTTTTTTCTTTTTTTTTCGAAGGGTTCAGCCTAACATGACCTTAGGAAATGTTGCACGGTATTCAAGATATTTCCAGTTTAAAGTTTGAATTGGCGAATCTTAAAAACCATGCAACTTTTACTGAGGTCATGTTAGGCTGGGATGATGCGTAGGTAAGTATTTATTATTAAGTATTTTGTTTGCCTATCTATCTTCAGGCACTACACTACACAATCAGTTTTAAGACAGCCAGTCGCAACCTTTCTGTAGGATGGTGTTTATCGTCGCGCGCAAACTCCAAAGGCATCCACTGACAGCCAGCGTCGCAGCTCAAGTGCCGCCAGCCTGCTGAGCGGAGCCCTGCTGGCGCCGGGGCGCAGCGCCTATACTTATGTTATATTTAAGCTACTCTTCTGATGCCAATCAAATATTTTTCTTTCTTTCTTTCAATCGAAAGTCAGCAAATGCGTTCCTAATCCTCAGAACTTGAGATGGCCTCTATGTTAGTGTACTCACACATTGACAGCAGGCAAGCGGGAAGCGGGTGGTAGCGATCGAATTGTGAATTGGTATAATCGCGTCCCTCCGCCAAGCAGACCTGGTCAGAGTAACTTGTATGTATTACCTTTTTTACGATAGGACAAATATAAAAAAAAAAACTTCCCTTATTATTTTATTTTCGGACTTTTTTATTATTTCAACCAACGGGCTATCTTTTACGGTTCAAAAGATACAGCTCTTTTAAGTTAGAACAGACGGACGGACGGACAGAGTAGGCTTAGTAATAGGGGAGCTTAATAGGAACCCTATAAAGCGACATTAATCGTGACGTGCTAACTTATAATACTACAAGATAAGCCGGCGATCAGATGAAGATCGCAGGAATCCATTTCGTTGTGGCCAGCCTTGGAAGGTCTAGTAATGGACGTCTGACATCATGACGCTGTCGTCACATGTCATTAAAATCCTTTTAAATTATTTAAACATTTGTCTTCAGGTCCAAGAGAACATAGAGCCGTGGCGACAGCGCTGGTTCTACGGCGGCAAGCTTCTCGGCGACCGCCTGTTACTGGAAGAAGCCAAGATCACTCCGGGGTACGTCGTCCAAGTCATCGTGAGCACCGAGCCGCCGCCCAGCTAGTACCCCGGACCACAGGAACGCTAGAGATAACGCGCAGGTGATTCCCGGGGTCTCAGGTGGGGAAGGTTAGGTTTTGGGTTCGCTTACGTTACCAATATCCCCATCACGCTAGCCAGTAAAGATCGAGCAGTAGTTATGAAAGTGTCAAGCCTCTCGAGATTCTAAACGAGCAATAACGCAGAATGTCTTAAGGTTTGTGTTTAACTACAGGATTTCTTGGGCCCAACTCAGTTGCCATTGCATTTGGCTTTCAAAACCGACTTCGTAAAACTTATTTGTATATAGAGTTTTTTTGGCCGGCTGTGCCATATCGTGGTGGTGTTAATCCATTGTCATCTATATATTTGTTACATCTGAGTTGACTTGAATGTAAAAAGCGGTTTGACCTTGAACGCACTGACAAACGCGTTTATGTATTAGCAATCGAAAAAAATACCTCTAGATATATGAGAATAATAATTCATCATAAGCACCAAATCTTGTGGCATGTTTAGTGCGTTTGAGATCAAAGTCGTGGAATAATAAAGTCGAGCAAAAAGGAAGGTAAAATAAAAGCCGTGCCGTTTAGATTTTAAATATGGTTTTATTCATAAAAAAAATTATGATTTACTATTGACAAACGCTATAAGCTCATGGTTCAAGCCTCGTAACCATGAGCTTATAGCGTTTGTCAATCAAGTGGGTTTTAAGTTGTGAGGGAAGTTTAGTTGTTTGGAGATTTTAACCATTTTAGTTGAACTGTTTTGAATGGGCTTCATGTATCACACGCAGTACTCAAGCAAATCAGAGTAAATGTGACAGCTCATTTGAAACGTCGATATTGTTCATCGTAAAAAATATTCTGTGAATTATTTTTGTTTTGACACCTAGAGTATGAAGCTAGACGTGTTGAAGAAGTTGTCATGTAATTTCGACACAAGTTGAAAATATACATATTTGAATTTAAAAAAACTTACATACCAAAAAACTACAGTATTGCGATCGTTGTTTTGTTACACTGTATTTCAATCGTTACGAATCACATTAAAAAATCCATCGAACATATTATCCAGTATGAGATAATATAAACTGGGTACCTACTTTTGGAAGTTCAGCTCAAATTAGTTTGTTACAATACCAATGTATGAGGTAAAAAGCCATCGTAGGCTAAAGGACCATCCGTGTCTAACAGAACGCGATGCTCTCTTCCTCATATTTTAGAACATTCATTTATGATAGTTTTTTAAATTCCTTCGAGCAGAAGGGATTTCTATGTACCTATGTATGAATATACAAGATATGTTGATAATTATATATGTCTACGTATTCGTTTTGGATGTATTTTTGCTGACACGGAGCGCATGCTGCAATGTTGACGAGTAGTTAGGTTTAATTTAAACTCTGTGTTCAGTAAAATTATTTATTAGGCTTTAATGTGGCAACCCACGGTCGGACCGTCCGTCCGACCGGAGCGGCGCGCGCCGGACCGCGTGCGTCGGGCGCGGGCGGCCGTGCAGCGCAGGTTGTAGTTTATTCTTCGTACGTAATCTACTCAAATTATATTTTTAGTTTTACATTTATATTTAAAGTTCTGTTATATTTTGGCCTCGCTTTAATTGTTTCTTATTTCGTCAGTTCTATGTTGGTCACAAACGCTTGCTGTCCGCGAAATGCCCCAATTTGTAAAAAATTAGAAAACATACTGCCGTTGTCTTAGCTGCTGATTCTTCGCAAGAGGTCTAAATAAAATAAGATTTTACAGTTATTGTAGAAGAAAACTGTATATGTATCTAACCATAATAATTTATTAACATTTCTGTATCATACTGGCACTAAAGTGGAATATTTGTAAATATTAAAGTATATGAGATTATTATAGGGATGTTTTGCATTATAACCACGGCGCCACCACTGCAAGATTTTACCCAATCGGGAAGCTGCAAAAGCAAGATGGCGTCTTGGTTGACCAATGAGAGGAGTTTAAGAAGGGCCTTACAGTGCTGGCGTTACCTACAATTTAAAATTATGCATGTTGTAAAACTAAATTGATTTTATTGTTGTAATTCGTATAAATATTTATATGTATTTATTCGGTCGTGATTTGCGTTAGAAATATGTTTATCATGTACAAAAGGCGATGGATTGTAGCGCATTAAAAATAGCATGAAAATAATTAATTTCCAGTAATAGAAATACAACATTTTGAATTTAGTTAATTACTTATTAACTTTCATAGTCAATGCAATAATTATCGATAATGTAATCAAATTGCTGCTGGTTTTCAAAATTGATTAGTATTTCATACTTACCGTTATGGTGGCACTACACTTGGCAGTTTATGCCAAACATGGGTCTGACATCTCTCTCATTTGACCTACCGACTGAAAGGGATGCAACGAAAATGTTTGCCAAATAATAGCCAAGTGGAGTGGCACCGTCATGCGCGCTGCGAGACGTCGCCGCGGCACGTGCCTGGTGACCGCCAGTAGTCTATTTAGCTAGCGTGACTTAGCGATTAACTGGTTTGTAACAACGCCATCTGGCGGTATACGCATGAAACTCTAACATTGTGGACGTCGTATATTTGTTCACCGTGATCTCATGTCATGTAGTATATTGATTAACTATCTTTACTTTAAAAAATGATCGTAGATATCATTGTAAAAATAACTTACAAATAACCTATGTATTTACGTCATTATTATTTGTATTGAAGATCAGTGTAGTACTTACATTGAGATCATTGTTTGCTTGTGGTCTACGTATAATGCACTGAGTTGAAAAACGCAATATAGAATTAAATATATTAAATATAAAGTATATGTACGCTTCTTTCTATAGTAAAAGCGTGTCAATCAACTGTGACGTCGATTTCCATAAACAAATTTGTTTGTTTCGCTAATAAACAATAAAAAATACATTATACAGTGTGACAAGGAAAGTCTTAATGTGAAATAAATTATTTTAACACAAAATATTTGATTTTTTCGTACTCAAAGGTTACTATTAGTTCAAGAATTACTGATAAAAAATTGGCAAATTGAAAGGAGTCCTTTTCTCAATTGGAGTATGTTCGTACTAGGGCGAAGTTAAAATTTATCAACTCTCCCCTCTCCAGTGTGAGAAAAAAAAAGATAATTGATATTCAGGATCTGATTGCGCGGAAACCAAAAGTGATATCGCTTTGGTATTATTAACGGTTGATAATAAATTAATCAAGGATTATTTCTTTTTACTGAGTAAATATCTTTTATCTTTTTTACACAATTGTCATCTATCGTGTACGATATTCTTTGAAACTGGAAAAAACCCCCTTTCGGGACACATTCGGGGCGCTGGGGGGTGAAGCTTCTATAATTTATACAAGCAAGTGTTGATCGACCTAATGTACAATTTGTGGTCGTCCAAAAGGGACTTTATCGCGGCAGGTGGTTACGCCTTTTTTCACACGGCTGTTATACTAATGACAAGGCAATGAAAACTAGAACAGCGTAAGCGCCCGCCGCCATAAGGGCCTGTTCGATTTGGACGATCACAATTTATAACCTAAAATGAAACATAGTTTTTGTTTTCTATCCACGATGTCCTACCGCATTTCATTTAATACATCTATTTACTTAATAGCACGTTACTTTGACCAGCAGGGCGAGCCGGCGTGGATGGAATTAATATAAGTTATAAATTTACATAAAATAAATCGATAAATTCCATTAGACTCCGTGCACAAAGCGCCGTCTATGAATTAACACCTGTTAGTTTCTCTACCCGCTGACAGATGGCGGTGTGACGTGATAACATATATAGTAGAATTTATTTAAAATGTCGGAATCCACTTGAGAGCTTATCTTCCAATGAATGGCTTTGTTATCTATTGTGAAGCCCGACCGCTAATTAGCAGTGCAAAATGAAACGCACAAATAACAACAGATTTCATATGAATAGCAACTTTACCGCTTAAAGAAGAAGGTTCAAATTGCAATGGCAACGCATTCGAGATAGTACTGTTTGAAATTGAAAGCGGCAGCCAGGAAGTTTGTTTGTGTCAGGTACAGGGTGATTCAGGGATAGCTTTCTTATCTTAGTATAGTACGCAAGCACGTCTGCATAGTTCTCTGCAGGGATGATACGGAGTTCTGGTTCTGGTTCCGTTACGTCGGAACTTCCGCTTGGTATTAAACATCCGTTTCTGTTCCGTTTCCGTTACTTATGACGCGGAAGTTATAACGGATGTCAAAGCAGCGCGGCGGGGGAACATGAGTGACGCACTTTAAAAACAAACAGGGTTATTAGATACTTAGATATAGGTATACTATAGTATAGACAGTCTAAGTTTTTTACTGCAATAATAAAGGTTGATTAATATTCGGACTTTGGACGTTTCATTATCAATGGATAGGCCTACCCTTAACATCACGTCCACCTTACACTTAAGCTCTGGTTCTGGTTCTGTTTCCGGTTCCGTTTCCGTTTCTGGTTCCGATATACTAAAGTCAAAACATCTGGTTCCGCTTTCGTTTCCGATAAAACCACATCTGTTACATCCCTGGTTCTCAGTCGCCACCAAGTATCGATATCGTTTGCTTCACTGTGTTTTATTCTGAATTTTTCTTTAATTTGACCTCTGGTCTACGTATTATATTATATGGCTAGATAGTATTTTTTGTAATTTGTACCTATTTTTGTTATAATTATATATATATATATATATATATAAAGACATTATATATTGGAAGATAAGCTCTCAAGTGGATTCCGACATTTTAAATAAATTCTACTATACCTACCATTCAACATAATTAAATTCTTAACATTATTTATTACATAGTGAATGTGTTAAACTATTTATCTACATACTTAATTAAATAAATATCAGGGGACAATCTCACACAAATTGACCTAGTCCCAAACTAAGCTCTAGGCTTGTACTGTGGGTACTAGGCGACGATATACATACTTATATAGAGAATTACATACTTAAATATATAGACAACATCAACTCAGGAAAAAATATACTCGCGTTCATCACATATTTGCCCATACCGGGACTCGAACCCGGGACCGCTAGCTTGGTAGGCAGGGTCACTACCAACTAGGCTAACCGCGTCGTCAAATACAGGCATGATCCATTATTGGTTTATAACTTACTACAATTTGGGTTAGGTTAGTTGGTTTCGAAATCAAAGAAAATGTATAGAATTGGCTATTTGACTAATGTCAAAATAAGTTATTTTTACTACCACTAAATCAAGCTTTAGAAAATAACACGGAAAACCTAGCTATCGTTTATTATTGGAATTTAAATGATTGTTAATTCAACAAAAACTTTATAAAGGAACACTGAAAATTGTGACGTCACATTTTACTATTTTCATACTAACTTCATACTACCGGATAGTTTTGACGTTTCAATAAAAGTTGCTGATTTGACCAGCTGTCAAATGGCCAATTGACGGAAGCTAACGACCAGTCTCGTCGCCCGCGTGTCAATTCCGCACATTTGCCGATTTTTGACATCATTAAGTTGACTTGGCCCGCAGGCTATTTTGTATATAAACAGGATTTCAGTGTAAGCAATATTAGCATTTTAAATTTTCAAATAAAACCACTTTGTGAATAACAGATGTTGTTTTTATTCTTAGAAATAACTACCTTATTGTAACGTAATACAGTTTATGTGTTCATGTATTTTTAATCGAGAATGTAAATGTGTGAAAAATACTGATTTTCAAATTTGACGCTTAGGGCCTGCGCAAACCGGCGGAGCGCAGCGCAGATCACTTTAAATTTATCAATGTATATTCTTTCCTATTTTAATTACAATAAGGTATACATTTGAATGCTCTGAGACCGACCACGGAGCATCACGGGGGATTTCTACTCTGCGGCTGCGGCTCTAAATTTATACCTTATCGTAATTAAAATAGGAAAGAATATACATTGATAAATTTAAAGTGATCTGCGCTGCGCTCCGCCGGTTTGCGCAGGCCCTTACTCCTTCGGTCCGTTGGCAATATTTAAAAGGTGGATAGACTGGTTACTTCAGGTTACATTTGGATATTTGCCGCAAAGGTATAGCTCGTTCCAAATAATCTGACGAGATTCCACTTGAACGTAAACAATAGGGATAATCAACTAGAGCCTCATAAAACTATTGTATTTTGAAGTGAGGTGTTTTGGCGTTATCTTGTTTTGTACTACGCTACAACCACCACCGTATCTTGATACTTTTCAATTATTATGGATACATTTATTTGAGATTAGTTTGTTTTTCAAGTCGCAGCCATAAAATACAATATTATGTTATTTATTAATAAAATCATTCAATATATAATGATAAGAGATATTACTGAAAGGTTAATAACATGTTATTTAGATTTAGGGCTTGTCTCCGTGTCCGAGTCGCTCCCAACATTTATTACATTTTGATTAATACTGAACTGAACACCTCAAAATAAAAATAAAACAATTGAGTAATATCTAAATTTGGTAAAAATAAGAAAAGAGAAAGTATCAAGATAGTTAGAAGCCCGCCCATTGCAAGTGTTTACAAAAAAATTACCTGGGTGCACATAATCCTATTGCTGTTGCTAATGACGGTCTCAAGTGGAATTTCGTCAGCTTATTTGTATACAACATGTGTCTAATTGTTGATCGAAGTAACCGGGTAATCTTTTTCGTTGCACTGAAATTCTCCACTGTCACGATCGTAATTTTTTTCTTTTTATATACCCATAATGAAAAAATGATCTAAATATGTTTATTTTATTTGAATCAGTAAAGTATTGTCATACATCGTCAAACAAAATAAAATATTACTTCCTACAAAAACAACAACTCTGTCACATTTCCTGGGGACACATTTCAATGCAACGAAAAAGGTTTTAACGAGCAAATGGCGCGCAATGGCCCGGCCACGACTCTTCGTTGCTTGTCACAGAGAGGTTACATTCATATAAACGTGGCTGACAAATAAAAATACAAAAATATATCTTACAAAGTAAAAGTATATTAAACGCACGGTCTGGTACAGTTTCTGTTTGAAACCTCTAGAAACCTCGTAACGCCGTATCATGACCAGTCAAAACCTGTCGAGTCCCAGACGGCGGAAAGGACAACTTGAAATAAATACTAATTGTAGCGCAGAGCGAACATTGAATTGCAGCCAGTAAAGCCAGTAAAAATGACCTCGAATCACGTCCCTTTGCATCTTTCTTCGGGAACGAAGAAAATAAACAAAATCCTTTTTCATCTATTTCATGCCGGCTGTACACACTCGTACTCTCGCAGAAAAAGGCCGACTGCGATCGGAGACACGGCGAAACTAGACGTGAAAGAGGGAGACGAGACAAAAGCAGTGTGTACACACGCTCTCGGCCTGTCTCGGGGTGTTTCGAGTGTGTACAGCCGGCATAAGGAGATGCAGAAGATCCGAGACGTAAATCAGTAATTTTTTTTAGCTTTAATCTATTGTTAACTCTGTAATCTTAGGTTAAGCTTCTTACTGCCGCACTCAGACACGTCAATTAATTTTCAAGTTTCATTAAAGTTGCTGCGTCTTATTTTATTGCTATAGCAAAGAAACTGACACCAGCAACTTTAACGACACTTGAAAATTAATTGATGTCTCTGAGTGCGGCAGTTAGTAATTCCTATATATCCCTTACTAAAGTTAAAATCAGGACAACGCGATAAAAAGTAACAAAATGTATACACTCACCTCGTTATGAATAACGAAGTGTCGGATCGGCGTTAAGACCTGGGGCCCTAGCCACAGTATAAATATAGCCAAGGCAGTAAAGAAACTACGACCCCTAAGCACAGATCCCCAGATATCGATTTTGGAAGCAATCAGTCGAAAAACTAAAAAGTTCAAGATGGCGGCAACTTTTTCTCAATCTGTTAACGGATTCGTCGTCGGAGACCATACAGATCCTCAGATATCGATGTTGAACTACTAGCTGAGATACACTGAATAAAATAAATATAAATAAATAAATAAATATCAGGGACAATCTCACACAAATTGACCTAGTCCCAAACTAAGCTCTAGGCTTGTACTATGGCTACTAGACAACGATAAACATACTTATATAGAGAAATACATACTTAAATACATAGAAAACATCCATGACTCAGAACAAATACTCGCGCTCATCACACAAATATTTGTCCATACCGGGATTCGAACCCGGGACCGCTAGCTTCGTAGGCAGGGTCACTACCAACTAGGCTAACCGCGTCGCCAGGCTAAAAACCTTTTACAATTTTATAAAAATTAAGAGGACAACCCTAACGCTCAATTGGAGAGTAGGGTATATTTACCTCGAAAAGTAGGCCTCTTTACCGCTTTAGCTATATACCTATATATATACTGTGCCCTAGCCGAGATAGATAGATGCATTACGCTAATTTTACGATTTTCAAAAATCGATAAAACGACACGATCTTGTCTTATACACGGATTGATGGAAGCTAACGATCTTTCGCGTCAGCCGTTTACGTCAATTCGAAACATTTTGTCGATATTTGAAGTTACTGAAATGTACGAATATCTCGGCTCTGATTCTAACTTGTGTCGTACACGCAGTTTAAAAATGGCTGTATCCCTTTTACTGAGTGTCGGCAGGTTTTAATAGTATGCATACGGGCAGTGGGCGCCTGCGCGCGGTCACTTGGGCAGGTAGCGCAGCAGCTTGAGCTCGTGCGAGAGCCACACGGCCAGCGTGAGCAGCACGAGCGAGCCGGCCTGGTGGCTCGCGGCCAGCGGCGTGGGCACGTAATGCACCAGGGTCATCACGCCCAGCGCCACCTTGCACACACACACGTTAGCGTGCATCGCCGGACCCGGATGGGCATTTGTCCGGCGTTAAAAAAAAACCAGGTCCACATTTTTGATGGACCGACACTATGGCAAATCCAGATTCGCAATAAGTAACTGTAAATATTGAACTGATCGGAATGAATAAGACGGTTAGATTTAGAAGGCTGACTTTAAATTTTTTCTAATTGAGTGTGGCGAAATTTTTACCAAAATCGTTTTTTTCCGGTAACAATCTTTCCATTCGCAAAATTTACCAGTCTTCATTTTTTTCTGTAGCTTATTTTACCGAAGATTATTTTCTCATTAGAAATAATTCCATTCTCATAATTTCCCAATCTTTATTTTTCTGAATAGTTAATATTCCCGTTCTCTTTTTTTCTTAAAAGCCCTGTTTCTGTTTGCATAATTTTCCAATCTTATATTTATTTTGGTATATAACTTTTTTCGCCAACATTATTTTAATATACCTAGTATTAAAATAATTATAAATAGTGTTAAACTTGGGTATGTTTACATAATATACTAGGTTTATATTAACTTGGGTTTACACTTTAACAAATGTCTTATCCCATAAAAACCTAAAATGGACAAAAATGTCATGTCTCGCAATGTAATGCTTCCCACATTGAAACTTTGTTAAAACATTCAGTCTAAAACGACGAGAACGAACAGCCAATTTTTCGTTTTAATGAAGGATTTTAGTTAAGTCAGGCCAACTATTATATATTATATATCGGTCCATGTCTGTCTGTCTGTTTCTAGGCTATCTTCTTCTAAACTACCTACGCAACGGGTTTTGATACGGTTATCACTACAATTTAGAGATTTTCTTCCAGAAGGTTTGTATCTTAGGTATTCTAATTAGGTTTTAGTATAGTAGAAAAAATTCAATGTTTTCTAATCAAGTCGTCAAAAATCGATTTTCGGGCGCTTACCTACATGGCTTACGCTGGTTAAACATGAAACTAATGTAAAAGAATTGTAGTTCTTCAAAAAGCCTAGAGAAAAGTCCGCGAGGGCATTTTCAATGTCTATCTCCTACGGTTGACTCAAGAGTAACCATTTTTATTTTTAAAATATTAAATTAAAATATTGGGTTATTTGCGAAGCTATTTTCTCCGATTCAGTATTAATCCATGTCCAAACAAATACGTTAATTAGCTTGGCAATTTAATGTAAATTAAACTTGCCGTTACACTTACACTACCTATATGTCATAAATACATTAGAAGATTATCACAGATTTAAAATTATGCACAACCTAAAAATCCTCTCAGCGAAACGGTAGGCTGTTGGCCGGCGCCCGAAGTACTCATCCGATTTCAAAAAATATTTCATGAATATTATTTTTAATGCACTTTTATATACTGGGTGTTTTTTTATTCGTCTTAAACATTTTGGAGGTTAAATCAGAAAGTCATACTGACCAACTTTCACTATGGGACCAACCCCGAAATCGCGAAAAAAAATTTGACCCTCCCATACAAAACATCGTCTGTATGGCTGACTAGCCATAATGTATGGGATGGAAGCGAGGGCGGGTCGCTAGTGAATGATAAATGATTAGACCTAATTGATTATAAATTACAATAACTTAAGTAGGCTAGGGGGTAGGGGGTAGTGTCAATGACTTTCACAAAATGAATTGACTAAAATGGACTTTAAAGAAAATAACAGAATAAAAAAGGATATTCGAAAAATTCTCGAAAGAAAACTAAACTATTGTTAGAAAAAAATATTGGTAAAATATGCGAATAGAATAATCGATTACGGTAAAGATCAATTCCGCCAAAATAATCTTCGGTAAAATAAGCTACAGAAAAAAATGAAGAATGGTAAATTTTGCGAATGGAAAGATTGCTACCGGAAAAAAACGATTTTGGGAAAAGTATCGCCACACTCTTCTAATTAAATAAATTATTTCATCAATTAAAGTAATCTAAAAGTGCGGCGGCCGTGCACGAAACTGACAGAGATATTTATGTATTCATATATCGGCCAAGAAAAATCCTAAAATCGTCCAAATAATATTGCAGAGTTGAATGATTATAGTTTTCCCGCAAAATCCTAGGACTCGTACTCGACTGAGCGATTTACATGTTTGATTGTACTCATCCTGCCCGGGTATTTAATTCGATTAAATTGCACATACCTGCGCCCACGCCATGGCGCCGACGGCGTGCGCGGCGCGGCGCGCGGCCGGGGACAGCGGCGCGCGGCGCGCCAGGAGCCACAGCGCGGACGCCAGCGCCAGCGTCGTGGCGCCTGCAAATACCGGTCATATAAAAAAAGAAATTGCGCGTGCAGACCGACTGAGCGGGGGGAGGTTGCGGACTCTCGTGCCTTATTGGTTGACTCAAGGTCTCTGCATCGGACGAGTTTTTGATAGTTAGTCAAACTGCCCCTATAGTCAACCATCCCCGGTCTCCCCTACACGTGACGTGATACCTAGAAATGAAACTTCTTAAACACTTCCATGTCGTAGGAATATATCTCTTTTTCTCTCTACGTCATATCTTTCTTCTCCCTCATGTAACGAAATGAGTCTAAACGTGACGCACCCTTAAAACTTTACTTAATTCTCATCCACTTATCGATTATCGAACCGCCGCCTTAGAAGTTTCACTTCAAAAATGCCACAGAAAGTGTGACAGCGATAGAGAACCGGGTACTATTAATACTCTGGTTTGACTGTACAGTTGAAGACAGAAAGATGTATACACTTTTGGAACTTATTGCAATGGAATAAGGTAAAAAGGTGTATACATCTTTCAGTCCTCGACTGTACATAGTCCTAGAGGGTGCTGCAACAAAACCCGATGTCATGAAATTTAGTACATTTCGGCCTCACCTAGAACGCGATGGTCGAACTGCACGGTGGTGGGGTTCTCGGTGAAGTTCCGCAGCGCGGGGCGCAGCGCCAGGATGTCGTCGGGCAGCCAGCGCTCGCCCATCTTCGGGAACGAGTTGTACACCAGCCCCGCGTCCAGCCCGGCCACGAACGCTCCTGGACGACCACGTCATATAACCTCTTCCTCACCAGAGCCCTTTGCCAAGATGCCCATCGCTAACTACCGTTTCTGTTCGTTTCGTTTTTAAACCAATCGCGTCACTTGTAGATCACGTGACTCTCCGTTTGACGTGATCTACCAGTGACGCGATTGGTTTAAAAACTAAACGTATAGAAACGCTAGTTAGCGATGGGCATCTTGGCTAAGGGCTCAGGGCGGCCGGTAAGTTCGCGACCCGAGGTACTAAGCAAAGATATATAACCTCCTCCTGGGTCCATATTGGGATGCATACATTGTTAGCCATAATGTGTTTTAAGACATCGTTATTTGTCCAATATTTTAATTAAAGTAGCCTAACCTAACCTAACTAATCTACACGATGGATGTTTATTAAATCCTGTAATTTCAGCCTGAAACTGTGTATGACAAAAAAAATATGACTAACATTACATTATGACAAACAATATGTATGCGACTAGACCCGCTCCCCTCCTTCATATCACTTGTATAAAAACTCTTTGGTATTGTAAATATACTCTTTATTTAATAATGGACATCTTTATTTTTGTATCTGTGGAAAAACAAACACTATCATGGCGGCAGATTCGGAAAATTGTCGTAATTTTGAATACCGTGCGATAATAACCTTGTTAATGTTAATTTTCGATGATATGTCGTCAGTTTTTCAAACATCTGGGCCATCATAATTCTGGGCTCCTCGTGGCAAAGGTATACGTCTCTGCGACCGGCGCGCACACGCCGTGGGCTGCTCTGTGCTCGCTGCACCATAGTGGAAATCAATGAATCATATGGTACAATGATGTACGTTGAGCTTACATAATGTACGTATGCTGCTTATGGCTGTACCTGTACCAGGGAACGAAATAATGGGCATTGAAAGTGGCTCTGCTGGGGAGCATACTCTGCAGCAGACCCTTATAACTCGTAATACTATGGCGAAAAAATTGACTCGTTTATTTAAACAAGGGCGTGAGAGCTGTGAAGATCGCCGGGCCGTCCTGTGACGGTAGTGATGGGGGAAAATGTCCGGAATCGAAAAAATAGTTCTGGCAGACCGAAGAATAAAATTGTGGCACATAGCAGAAGTCCAGATTAGTAAATAACGGGTTTGAGAAATTATTCACGAACACGTTTATGTGAATAATAAGTGCGCGTTGGGTGCCGAAAATGCCGTTCAACAAGCAGCGACAATTACATACTTCTAAAGATTTTTTAGTTAGCCAGGGGCAACCTTGAAGGAAATTGTCACCGAATTGTAATAGTAGATGAGACCTGGATTCGCCTGGACCTGGATGCAATTGACGAAAGCCGGCGAACGGCCGCTGAAGAAATTGAAGGTAGAAAAGTCGGCTTCGAAGCTTATGGTGACAATTTTCTGGGACAGCGATGGTGTTTTATTAATTGATTACTTGCCTAGAGTACAATGAATGGGCAATTTTACGCTAATTTACTGGTTCAAGTACGCAGACGCCACGACTGACGCCTTTCAAATCATAACCGTCCTTTTCGCTTCGCCGTGTAAGACACTCACCAGAGAGCGCAGTAAGGAACGCCATGGCCTTGACGGCGTGCGACATGGCCGCGAGGCGCGCCAGCCCGCGGCGCGGGGCCGCGAGCCCGCCGGGCGGGGCGGGGCGCAGCACGCGGAGCGCGCCGCCCACGAGCGCGGCGTACAGCACGAAGGCCAGCCCCAGGTGCGCCGCCAGCCGGTACTGCGACACGCGCGGCACGTCCATAGGGCCTTGGAACCGGTCCTCCAGCCCCGACTTCACCATGTACCAGCCCATTAGACCCTGGAGGGACACAGGTTATTGGTAATATGATCAATCTCTGTTAAGGGGACGGGGGGGGAGCGAATAGTAGAGCATAGTTGCGAAAAAAAAAGTGCGAGTAGGACTCACGCACCGAGGGTTCCGTATTTAATATGGTTCGCACCAAAACTATTTCCCAATTTTAAGTGTTTAGTGATATATAAGTATGTATTAGATAATATTCCGACGCAACGAGTCGCTCGGGACTATGTAGTAAAAATAAGTTGTATTTACTAGTATGTGTTAAGGTCCATTTTGGGTTGCCTAAATTTTAACAGTAATGTTCAAAGAATTTTGTTAATATCTCGAAAACTGTTGATTTTCATAATGGGCCTAGTCCGCGGCGCATCGCAACAGTGCTTTTGGAAATATTGCACAAGATGGACGTCGAAGAAGTCGCTGCAGTTATTTATTTATATTGCCGTGGAATGTGCCGTATGTGGCGTGGAACGTGTCGTGTAAGGGAAGTAGCGAGGAAAGGAGGCAGACACGTAACCCACCGCTCCATGTTTTGTCGGTTTTTTGGCGCGACTCAAAGGACCGGTACTACGGAGCGTCGCGATTAATTGCGTTAGTAGAGCAGTGTGGCAGCGCGAGGAGCATAGTGTGCCAGTGGCGAAGCGTGGTCCATCGCCACTAGGCAACTCGGAGCAAAAAAACCGGTCAAGTGCGAGTCGGACTCGCGCACTTGTATGTTTTACCGTTTTTACGATGACAACAAAAATGAAAATACGTTAAAAAAAATGTATGGAGGATTATTATTTAACTACATATCTTTTTTTTTGTTTGTTAGGAAATTCGCCGTAATAACACATATTCTGAAAAAAAAAACAACCCGCTATGTATTACGGTTCAAAAGGTACAGCTCTTTAAAGTTAGGACAGACGCACGCACGGACGGACGGACAGCGTAGTAATAGGGTCCCGTTCGTGTGTCTCCTTTGGGTACGGAACCCTAAAAATCCGTACGGCGTAGGGTAACTTCGCCGGTTTACCGTCCACCTCCTGTTTCGTCCAGTAGGCCGAGTTGTTTTAACAAGCTTAGAATAGTAAAACGAAGACCGCTTACCGCCGCGCATGTTTAGAGTCGTTTTCATATTTGACAAGTTCACTCTAATAAAAAATACGCTAGTTGGTTGGTGGTTTTTTCTCGTGCCGCGAAAGTGTCGTCGCGGTCTTTGACAAAAAGATTTAATGCTCAGGTTTTTACTGTTTGCATACCTAGTTGTATTGGTTTTATATGCCTGAGGCTTAGCATAAAGAATTTAATAGATATAATGTAGTAGGTAATCAATCATATATTATTTACAGAAGACTTATAAAATGTTAGTGGACTGATACTCAATTGTAACATTTGGAGTAACGTGAGAAATTATTAAATATAATGGATGAACGGCTAAAACTCACGATTATAAGCTGGAACGACCCAAATGTTTCGGACTCGTTAAGAAATCAAAACCCAGTAATATTTAGCAAGAAATATAAACGAAAACTCTGCCCTTTGTTAAGAACAAAACCAAAATAAACCAAATGAATACATCCACTGCACACAGAAACCAATAAAAACAAAGCCTAAATCAAAATTTGCTCGTGCCTTACGAATCAAAAATAGTAGGTACCTACAAGTACCAACCTAACAAAATCAAAGAAATGAAGAAAACTTTACAACCGATATTTTAATCAGCCAGTTTATGTTTATAATTTAATAACAATGCGCTGTGGACAGTGGAAGTAATTGAAAAATCCATCTCTCCCTACGCCTTAATCAATTTATATTTACGAGCGTGCACGTTCCAACCCCAAACATGACATGTTTCTTATTTTTAAAGGATAACTTTGAAAAACATTTTAGTTCATTAAGAAGGTAAGTAATATGTAAGACAACACTCTATTTGAACTAATGCGGCCATTTGTACTTTAAGTACAGACAAACATATAAAACGAAACACGTCAATAACCTCAATAAATACACGCAAACCCAATAAGAAGTTTAAGGTTAGGTAGGTACGAAAACACAAAACAAACCGTTGCCCGCCGATAAATATGCCGAAATCTTAAGAATATCACAATCACAATAATAATCACATATACACTAGCAAGCGTAGCAAGCTAAATTTCACCAGTAAAGTATCATAAAACACAAATTAACACCAACTAACAATATTAAAAAAAAAACACCGTGTGTTTTGGCGGACGCGAAAGTAAAGTAGGTAATGTAATGAATGAAAAAATGACGCAATGCAAATTATTAGGCGGGCAACGGCGGCGCTCAAAGAGTCGGTAGATTATGTTTTGTCTCCATAAACTTTGCAAAAATAGATAAGGACAACCGTAGAACCGTATAATCGGCCGAATGAGTCGGGGGAGTGCGATCAGAGACATTTTTTTGGGTGTATTTAGTGAAAATAAAGCTTACGACATGCACTTAAAGTTTAAAATTGAATGAAATAAGCCGGACAGTTTTGGCGGAATTGGGAATGCGAGTTGCGAGGCAAGATGCGATGTTGTGGTATCACGTTATGATGTCCAAGGCCGTTTTGTTTTAGTGCGTGAGTTTAAATGTTTGAATGTGTTAGTGTTGAGTCATGCGCTGGGACCTCGGCTTGTATGGAGTTTTGAGGGAGATAGCCCAGAAAAATGTAACTCGCGAGTGTTTATGTGTAAATGAATATTGTTGTATGCGTTTCTTTCTAGTAATACAGTGAATGTGTGCGTGCGGTCGGTCATGCGGTAGATATCGGCTTTATTAAGGAGTTTTTGATTTCGCGCTTAGTGGTAAATTTAAATTGCGACGTTGCGTTTAGTTCATTCATCTTATTATGAAAAATGTATGTATACTACGCGTGTTATTCTAACGGGCGGGTAAGGCTATAGTATATCGGGTTACTTATTGTTTTGCGTTTTGTTTGAGTACATTATGCATAGGAATTTCCAAGGGAACCCGGCGGGAATCGGGTTATATGGGCCCTGCGCCACTGTAGTGTGCGTTTCAATCGTGCGGTTTGCTCCTAAGATAAGCCATGCGTCGTGCGCGTCGGACCTGCGCGGCGACGAGCGCGCAGTAGGCGGCGACGCGCACGCGCATGCCGCGCAGGCGGCCGCGCGCCAGGAAGTAGGCGGCCGGCAGCAGCACGGCGGCGCCGATGGCGCGCCCCCACGAGCGGTGCGCGAACTCCATCCACCAGATCCACTTGAACTCCGACAGCGTCATGTGCTGGTTCTTGCTAGGGTTCAAAACACAATGGTGTTATAATTAAGCAATCATATGCGAGATTGAGTCGGACTCGCGCACCGAGGGTTCCGTATGGTTCGTATAAAAACTATTTCCCTATTTCGAGTCCTTAGTAATATATATGTAAGTATTAATATTCCACGCAACGTGTCGGAACCATTAATAAAATACGTAACTAGTACAAATAAGTTTTATTTACTAGTTTTACTACGTATTAAGGTCCATTTTAGGTTGCCTCAATTTTTTACGGTTTTATTTGGTACAAAACTCTAAGAACTGTTCAAAAGCGAGTCGGACTCGCGCACAGAGGGTTTCGCACCGCCGGCCTCACCCGGTATGCCGTCTTCTTCTTTTTACACTTAGTTTTATATTCTGTATTTTTGAGCATTCAAAACAAGTGTTATGAACTTGTGGTTGCGCCATAAATCATAATGGATAATGCCAGTAACTCGAGTTAAATTATTCATTTTGAAATCTCATTTCTGACGGCAGGTAGACCGCTACTACCTACCTTAAACTCTATAGGTACATATTTTTTTTTCAAGATAATAAAGTTAAAAGATATTAGATATAACTGGTACAGAATGCCATTAGGCATTAAGTTCACCTTTTGTACTCAAATTTGTATGTTTGTGCAATAAAGATTAAATAAATAAATATTTTTTCAGTAAATAGGCCACACGGGCACTTTAGTTTAGATATACTCTCAATTTACACCCGATGTACGTAAGTATACCCGATTTATCAACATAAACCAATACTAACCGATGTTTGCGGCGATGATAACAAGATTAATGAGTGTCACACCTAGGTCAAGCGCGTACGATGGTTTACTAATGTTTTTCAGATCGTTAATTAGATAAACTGTATTTTAAACAAATGTTACTTACTACTTTTTTTCTATACAACCTATACAACGTTCAAACTAGTAACCTACCTACTCAATTTTAATAACTCTGTGCTTTTAAAATCTTATCTTGTCTATTTTACTGCAATAACCTTTGTTTTACTTACCTGTTTCATAATCGTCAAGTAAAGCGTATCTGACAGATAAAAGCCTTAGCCTTATAAAAACCTTAAACTTGAAAATAGGGCTAACTTTAACTGACAGATACATTTAACTGTCGATTGTGTAGGCCCGTAAATACTTAACTAATTAACTAACCTACAATGGATAAGTGAGCGAATCTTCAAGTTATAACAAACCTATCTATCTAACTACTTACTACTTGTACTCAGGGAACTGCTGGTACTTTAGGAACTCCGCCTCCCACTGCTGCTCGCTGGTGGGCAGCTGCTCGCCCAGCAGCCGCCACGTCACCATGGACAGCCCCGACTCGGTGAGCCGCGTCACGCCCCCTGCGGGCAAACAGACAACTCCTCTGAGGACATTGTGCAGCTTCCACCGGGCTCACACAAACTTTTCAACGTCATGTCAAATACAAGACGTCACAAACGCCAATGACAGCTCAAAACTAGAGCTATTGTCAACCTTAACTCATAGTTCAGAGGGCCTAACGCACTCGCGATCGCGATCGACTTCAAAGTGGAACAATTGGACGTAGCTTAGGGAAAAGGATCCAACCCATAATGTAAATGTATTTAAATTTGAACTTTATTGCAGTCAATATTATGTCAAATTCTACAAGTATGAAATGGTTGAATTGGATCCTTTTCCCTAATCTACGTCCAATTGTTTTCATTTTGTAGACAGACTCGCCTTCAACTGTCAAAAATGAAAGCGATCGCGATCGCGAGTGCGTTAGGCAATAAGCCTTCAGGTCTATTTTCCGCTGTCAATCATGACGGATATATCCGTCGTTGGCGTTGAACCAGTGGTGCGGATATATCCGTCAATGGCGGCGAAAAGGTTAAACGAGTAGTCAGTCAGGGCAAGTGCGACTAATCATGAATTTTAAAGCAGTCTTAAAATAAAATCAATTATCGGAGATCCTACACAAATTTACCTAGTTTCAAGCTTAGGGCTCGTACGACGGGTACTATAAACATAATTAGACAGAAAAATACATACTTAAATACATAAAAAAACAACAGACAAATATTTGCCTTTACCGGAAATCAAACCCGGGACCACCGCTAGCTTCGTTGGCAGCGTTACAACCAGCATAGGCTCAATACAGCTCAATGTAGGTATAGTCTGTTTAAGGTTTAAATTAAAAGTGCCCCGTCTTGATAAAATCGCTATAAAAATGTGAACATCGCAATAGTCACTTAGTAATAATAGGTAATAATTTCAGGACGCGTTTTTTTAAACCTTAAGCGTTAATTCTTACGTTAGAATATGGAATAGATGTATTAATTTCCTGAGCACCTGTCAAATTTTATCTCGTCCATGAATGTTAAGCCCGCTGGGGCATTTATTTTATACGTAGCTTGCATACAGCGCGCGTTCAAGGCACTGGGTGATAGCCAGGAGAACGTTTATATGCGTTGCCGACAGTGAATGCGTTAAACATATGCCACATTTTCTTAGGCTGATTAAAACATTGCAAACAACTAGACTACATGACTTTGTAAGACATATCTGCGTCAAATTAACCAGTTATTTAACGTTATAATAATGGTATATTTACAATGTTTTAAATACCTAAAGAATAAAAATAAAACTGTTGAAGCTAAAATGACCTCAAAAGGTGTGAATTGAAACGAAACTACATTTTAAATAGGCTTTTATTACATTAAAAACTTACACTGGTTACGTTCAAAAAAAATCACAGATATCGTCATAACTACGATAACTTTCACATCACAAACACATGTAAATGTACCTAATTAATGAACCACCATCTATCTTTTACAAAACTACAAACATCTATTTAAAGGAATGCATTACTATAGAACTTATTCCCCATTCCTAATAAAAATGAAGGGTAAGTACATAATTAAAGACTGCTAAATCCATACAGAAATACGTGGATTATATACAGTCAGCACTGGTAGATTTTGACGTGTAAAAGTGCCCGTGCGGCCTACTTACTGAATAAATATATTTTATCTTTTTTTATCTTTATCATTAATTTTTTTTTATTTATATGTTTGGCATGTGTTAGTGTCCCACTGCTGGGCAAAGACCTCCCCTCCTTTCCGCCATTGGCTACTATTGAGCGCATGCTCCCGCCACTCGCTCCGAAACGCGTCCAAGTCATCCCGCCATCTCCTTTCGGTCTGCGTCTGCTCCGGTGGCGATCTGACGGGGTCCATTTGGTGACACTTTGGTTCACCGTTCCGGATGCATCCGGCAGACGTGTCCAGCCCAGTCCCATTTGAGCGTATTTATTTATTTAACCTTTTGACCGCCTATATGACGATAGCTAATGACAGCCTTCCTCAAATACACTTAGGTCTATTTTAACCTTTTAGCCGTCATGGTCGACAGCGTAAAATAGACTTTGTAAAGTGTATTTGAGGAAGGTTGACATTAGCTATGGTGTAATGTCTTATATATCAGACTACGGCGGTTAGGAGGTTAAGCAGTCAACCATGACGGCTATAGCCGTCAATGGCGTTCAAAGGGGTAAGAACAATAATAGGCTTACAGCTTGCCCGACACGCCTATTATGCTAGTTTTACAGTAAGAAACTTAATTCTAATACACTAACTAATTTTATACAGAAATGGCAATACAGACAGACAAAATACACAAAATCGACACTTATATACACACCCGCTACACCAGTTCGGTGTTTCTGATCCTGTCAGTTCTACGAACACCTAGTATGCTGCGCTCCATTGCTCGCTGGCAAATCTTGAGTCTGGACTTTTGTCAATGACCAAGTCTGGGCACCGTAGGTTAGGATGGGAAGAATACAAATATCGACGAGTTTGCGCTTCTTCAGTAACAGTGGAAGGTTGCCCTTCATTAGCGCCTTCATGGACCAGCTCTTCCAGGCGTTAGCGATCCTTCAATCGATTTTTTTGAACTGCCTGTTGTCGAAGTAAATGTACTCGTCAACATATTGTATATCCTGCCCATCTATCGCGACCCTAAGTTCGCGCTATTTGTCATCAGCTGGTTCTTTGCCCTATTTATTGTGAATCCGAGATCAAGACTTGCCGTGCTAAGTTCTTGGAGCATTTGGTCTAGTTGGGGTGCCATGTGGGCGAATAGGACGCTGTCGTCAGCAAAACGAGAGTTTGTTAACTTTCTATTACCTACGTCGGTGCCCATACCCTCCCACGAAACCTCTAGCCGTCTGAAAATTTCTTGAAGACAACAGCTTTGGTGATAGCGGGTCGCATTGTTAAACGCCTCTTTCAGCATGCAGTTTGATGCTGGCTAAGCTGTTCTGGTAAATAGCGGTCTAATAAATTTAAAAAATCAAACTATATCAATAATACACGTACTGCTCTGTACATCGAATCACTATTATCTATACAGGCATGGCGTCAAATATATGTCGGCTATATATGTCGGCGAAAAAAATAGTCTTCGCCTATTCACATGTACGTATATTCGATGTTATTTAGTACCATCTAACATTCCTGTTGGCTTCGTTCATCGTCTAACTTCGTCATTTAATGAAATTTTTGTTTTCAATTCGAACGATTGCGTAAAGCAATGGCATCGACGCTATAGCTTGTTTTTTTTTCGCGAAACGCTATTCTATAGTTTCTTCATTTAAAAAGTTAAAACCAGTCTTCGGTTCATTATAAGTTAAAATGTAAACACAAAAAACATGTAAAAATAAACAGAAGCCAGCTATTCTTATTTTAACCTACCTTGTTTCTATATTGACGTTAAAGTAGTTCTTACTGTCAAGTGAAAAAGAACTACCATAACAACAATACGAATACTATATAAAATCAATATGCGTTAACCCTTAAATTGGCAACGTGCATCATTGTGCACATAACATAACATTAACTTTTTGTATTTTTTTTGTGACTAATTTTTTATGCTTTTTAGGGTTCCGTACCTCAAAGAAAAAAACGGAACCCTTATAGGATCACTTTGTTGTCCGTCTGTCTGTCTGTCTGTCTGTCTGTCTGTCTGTGTGTCTGTCAAGACCCTTTTTCTCAGTAACGCGTGGAGGTATCAAGTTGAAATTAATATCAAATACATAAGTCTGCAGTCCCTTGGATCAGTGAAAAAATCAAACATCTAAGTCAACGCAATCAAAAGATACGGCCGTTTATGCCGCATATTGAAGGGAATCTCAAGGGAATCGAAACCTATAGGGTACTTCCCGTTGACTTAGAATCATTAAATTTTGCAAGAAGCTATGCCTTATAGCACAAGTAAAGGAAAAAATCCGAAAACCGTTAATTTGTAGTTACATCACATAAAAAATGAGCCCAGTATAAGCTGACACTCGCTAAATACTAAAGTGCATACTTATTGCGTGTCAGTTTATACTGGACTTTGTTTATATTGTATTCCCGTGATTTACGAACTATTTACATGCCTACAAGTTTGTGCGGAACCCTCGGTGCGCGAGTCCGACTCGCACTTGACCGGCTTTTTTTATTCTAAAGAGGTGTGAACCGACCTTTTTATTTTTGCTAATTTAAGGGTAATCAAGTAGAACAGAGGCCTAGAGTAAATACACTCCCTACTTACTACCGTTAGTCGTGCTCAAAACCAAATTCACCACATAATAGATGCAATAAAAAAGCATCAGATACCCTGAGACCATACCTAGGACGACGGCGGTGAAGACCATCCCTGAACAGCCCAGGAGCCAGTAGCCGACCGCCTTGGGGGTCTTGGGCTTCGGAGCCGAGGAGCAGAACCGAGCCAGGACACCGTTGGACTTTAGCAGCTCACTTATCTGAAAATAACGGGTCTCTTATATAAATAGAATAAAAATTAAAATTAGTTTATTAAAAAAAAACCGATTCGGCATGCTATATAAACTTTAAAAAAATTCGTATATTTACGGACTTCAGATTTGGAGACAATCCTGTTACAGTTAACCAGCAACACAAAGCAATACTTAAGGCCCGCCCTTAAGCAAATACGAGAATGGGGCAAATGCATCTTTAACTTTTATTATAAACGCGTTCTAAAGCTCATTTTGCATTAACCCCATACCCCACTAATCTCAGAAACTAATGCACGGATTTTCATACGGTTATCACCAATTGAAAGAGGTATTATCTAGGAAGGTTTATAGGCTATAATTTATAAACATTATAGATTATAAATAATTAGTGCTAAATTAATATAAAAGCGCAATGTTAAATACCTTTGACGTTCTGGGATTAAAATTATCCTACCCAAGCAGCTGTATAAGAGCTTATACAGCCCATAAAATGCTGAAACTAGAGTTATAATGGCTGTATAAGCTCTTATACAGCTTTTGTGCTACTTGGGTATGTTTTATTTCAGGACAGGAATAGCCATGTGCCAATTTTTATCAAAAGCCGTTTATGTGTAATTGAAAAAAAAAACATCTAAACAACCAAACAGCCTTTCAAACTTTAAAATGTATAATATCACTAGGAAGAGCGATTAGTATTGATAGGATAGTAAGATGGCATTAAACCCTTGCCTTGCCAGCTGGTTTCATTCTAAAATACATTCAAGAGTACTAACAATAGACTGTGAATACAAATTTACAGGCACTGTGACTCATTTCCTTTGGAAGTGAGTGTAATACCATACCATATTAACACAACACAAGTTAATTTGTAAATCATATCAGAACAATGGAGTTGTGGATGAACCAGGATGTTCACCTTGAATTATAAATATTCAACAATAACATAAGTCAAGTAATTATTTAAAAATAAAATAATAATAACATTTTGGTCTTCTAATTATATTACAATGCGGGTTTCCAGAATATTACAAAACAATGTTGAAACATGAATCCAATACACACATTTTAAAGTAATTAAAAATAAAACAGAAACTATAACTATGTAGATGAATGATCGACTGGTAATGAAGAATGCCATTAGACATTAATTAATTTGCACTTGTTTTTGCACAATTAAGATTAAATACATATGCAATAAACTGGTTTAGGAATAATTATTTAATTTTCTAATTTCAATTGTTCCTGTGTCATAAGAAAGTTATTCACACAGTAGCAGTTGCTTTGGAAATAATTAGTTGAAATGAATATAGTAATAAAATACAAGCATTATGATTGGAGTGCGGAGTTTTCATCGCACGGTAAGAGGAAGAGATCTATGGAGTAGGCATTAACATTAAAATTCAACTCCTACTCATTCATTTATTTAATTAAAAATGGTTTTTAAATAATCCTGATAAAAGATCCTTAGTAATGAAAGATTAAAATTATAACACAGACAGAGTTATACAGACTAAGAGTAAATAGAAATGATTTTATTTGCAAGAACATAAAGACTACTTATACTATTAGACTAATAAGTCTGTAGAACTAGCTAAGGTAAAATAAATAAAGCATGAGGTTGTAATAAAATAGATTTTTTATTTTATTTATAATTTTAGTTTAAAGCTCCTTGATTTAATCAGGATGATTAAAAAAACCATTTTGGAATTAAATAACTGAACGAGTAGGAGTTGAATTTTAATGTTAATGTCGACTCCATAGATTGCTTTCGTTTTGGCGTGCTACGAAAACTCCGAACCCTAAATTTATGAAGGAACACTGGCAACTTTTTTTAACTTACCCTAAAAACTCTAGTTTTATTGCTTCCTAAGTTAGTGGTGCTCCGTGCAGGCATGATCAGTTGTCTCGCCGCTGTGTTTGTGATGCTGTTCCTCGCCCCGGAGGCCAGCAGCTGCCCCGGGACTCGGGAGCAGCGGCAGAAATGTGCTACACTCCACATTATTCTAGAAAAATATAAATTTCCTTTTCAATTTTATTTTTATTGCACAGAGAAGGCAATATAAGATCGGAAAATGAGGTTAAGTCATCTCGGATTTGGGTACCTATATATGGTATCAATGCATTCAGTATAATGTCCTGAATACAAATATATGAGATGACAAGCGCGAAAACAATGGGGGTAGAAACCGTGACGTCATAAAGAAAGTGGTACAAAGATTCTTTTTTACTTTTAAACATATCATGTGGGGTATCAGATGAAAGGGCTTTGTGAGTAGATTACAAATATATAACAGACTATAACATTCTCACTGCTTGGTCTAACAAATTATTAGAAAACATCCAAACACACATGTCACAATTCAGAGTTGACTTTGAACTGCTCTAGATTGAAAATGACTGAATGGATTTTTGTAAAACACATATCAAATGACTCTGAATATCCTCTATGTCTAAAAATAAATAACCAGATATTTAAAAAAATAGGAGAAGTACATCAATTTGATTAACAGTATAATTTACTGCTTTTACAACAATTACCCTGCGTGAAATATACCCTAGCACTGCCCCCTTCGCCGAACTCAATACCTATCATCGAAATCTGTTCAGCGGTTTAACTGTGAAAACATAACAAACTAACTTAAGAGCTGAATAAATAATGTGGCACTGAAAATTAAGCAAGCAACTGGAGAGCACCAGTGTTCGTCTGATCGTGTCAAATCTTTCGTTACCTACTACTTATAGATAAGAGCGAAGCGCGGCTCTTGGCATGCTTTAATCCACAGTATTTGCTATTATTGTGTTGTAGTGGTTTGGCTGACTATGTGTTGGAAATGTGCTTCCTGTGAAAACACATTTAAAATCCAACATATTTTTGTAAATTAAACAATAAATTACTTTGTAGAAAAAATGTATATCTTTATGTTAGTAATCATATTTATTTATAAATTTTATATTACATGTCAGGTTGTTTGTTTATAATCATACAATAATTTCTTACTTAAAAGCAAAAGGGAAATCATAAAATAAAATAACATAGTATTTTATAATTTTGCATACTTAAAAAGTGTGCTCAAGAAGCCAATTCCTGAGTTTCCTCTTAAAAGATTCCAGGGAAGATCCCGAGCTGATTGCATCGGGCAGCCAGTTGAAGACCACCGCGCTCATCATGTGGGCCACTGTGTCAGACTGGGCACCGATATAGGATTCCCGCATCAGTTTCCTGTCTATTTTGAACCCTAGGAATGTGTAACCCCACCTACTCAATATGGATCCCTCCGGCTCTAACCTGCATTTGCGTCTGTGCTTAGCCTCCGATGTGAAAATTAATAAAATAGGTTTTGGATAGATTTAATGCGAGGCCGTTGAACCTAAACCAGTGCAACAGCTGATCTAACATCGTAATCACAGTTCGTAAAACATTATTGTGCAATTGTTTGTTATATAAATATAAAAAATAAATCAATCTCGCACGGCTCGCACCATTGATTTTTTTTATCCCGCCGTAACCGGGATCCGCAGGGCGTGCGGGACCGGAAGCCCTAAACTATATGTGAACAACTAAACCATTTTTTTGAAGCTGACTTTTATATAAGAAATAAGCAAAACATGTATAAGCTAACCTAGTTATAAAATATTATGCTTGTTAAGTAATGACATGAATGGTGCGAAGTTATTATGGAAAAATGTACTTCATACTTACGCGAGTGGTATTTATTGTGTAATACTAAATAAAGTAAAACTATGACTTATAAGTTAAATTTTCACATTTAATATGTGAGACTACCTACGTCGTACGATATTGTAATTGATATTAATTGCAACGAAAATGAAAATAGTTTTCAATATTTTCTATCACTCACTATCGCTGTCAGTACTTGACTTTTGACTTCTGTCAGAGCCGGCCTGGCAGATCAGAAGTGTCAAAATCACACAGATTGCTTATGATTCCAACACAGGCCTCGCCTAGTGTTGGAATCATAATAGGCGCAGCAAATTAGCTTAACCTGGACATAATTCGAAAACCCGTTGTTTTTATTATTTTATCGGATATTAATATTAAGTATCAAATATTAATTTGCTATATTAATTAAAAAATCCGCGGTCGTAACCGTATATTATAAAAATCATGAGATATTGTAAACTACCTAACTTTTTGCTAATAGCAAAATAGATAACCAAATACCTTAATTTTGAGGTGCATTCAAATGCGATCACTTAATAGCAAAATTAAACTTAAACCAAATCTGCATGTACGTTTTTTTTCACAAATTTCATCTGATCTCAATATCTAGATAAGCAAAAATGGTAACTATTATGATTGTATCTATTTCAACTATATTGCGTCTTATTAGACATTTAGGACAAAAATTAAACATTTATTTCTAACGTTTTAAAAATAATGTATCACTCAGTATAGTTCGTTCGCGTTAAGAATGCAGTGAATCATCAGCGCAACTGCAGGGTAAAGGTGTATTCACAGTGGAGTTATATTTTAAAACATTAAGTTTAATGGATAAATATAAACTTAATTGTCTTAAAACAAAGTCATTAATAATATATTTCAATCATTATCAGTAGAATCTTCGTTCGTATTTATTATAAAAAGAATTTTCTACTGCGAGTTCCATGACGTCATCCAAATTCACACTGTTTAAAGTACTTGAAAATATTATAAATTACTTTTCTTTCCCCGCTATGAATTATCGAGCCTCTTTTACTCTAACAAATAGGTGAGGTAATCATTTTTAATAAAATGTTATGTAAGTAGCGCGTAAAGGACACAACCGTTTCGTTCAAAAGTCTGCCTTCAATTAGTCACTGTGCACTTGACTTTTTAATTTTGAGCGACCTGATTGGTTAGGGGGCGTGGCTAAGCCGGCGGACAACGATGATTCACTGCATTCTTAACCCGAACGTACTATAGTTAAAAATCGTAACTGTGAAATTTTTGTTTATTAATAGGTTTTTGTGTACTATAATCATATTTTCATCAAAATTAAACATTTAATGTCACGCTTAAGAAATTGAAAATACGCGTGAAATTGTCGTGGAGCGGGATGCATGCGGTGGGTGCGGGGCGGGGAGAGAGCGGGGCGCCAAACAGCGGCGATCGAGATACGGCGGACGGGGGGGCGATTTTTGACTTTCAAGCGCTCGAAAGTTTCACTCGAAAGTGAGCAAAAACAGACAAACTGTATTTTTGAAATACGAGAGATAAAAAATTTAAAAACGAGTGTGGTCACACCATTCGTTTTCATTTCTATCATTAGAAATTTGTTTTGACATTTTGTCTGCCAAATGAATCAAAAAGTCTTTATTATATTCTCTTTGGAAGGAAGTTGACGGAACAAACACTGATAGTGTAACAAACCTCAAATATCATAGACAAAGAATCATCTAAACGTTTCATTTATTCCCCCCTTCCATAATGAGTTTATTTCATTTCAATTATGTATAGGTACTATCGCCTGCGTTCGCGGTGTTCCACTGAAAAATTTACCTTGTGCCTTGCAAAGTTGCAGAACAATTATAAGTAAATATGGAATATCCTAATTGTAGGATATGTAAATGTGCGTTGAATTTTGATGTGGTGACCACATCAAAATTCATTCATAAGTTAATTGCAGCAAGTATAAGGCGTGGGGACGAAAATTTTGTGTCAGTTTCTGATGAAAATATACAAGTACATAGCAAGTGCAGAGCTGTCTATACCAATGTACGATCTATAAAAAGTGCAGAAAAAAAACAAACCGACGCTAAGTTCTGTTCAAACTGTAGTAACATTTGATTACCAAAAACAGTGTCTGTTGTGCAAAGAAGATGCTTCGGAGGATTTCATTCGGAACCAAACTAGAAAACACCAAGAAGATAGGATTGCGGTTTGCAGAGTGACAAAACAAGGCACTCGTGAAAACGATTATTCGTACCTGCTTAGACGGCATCACGGACGAACACAGTGAGGAGGTATGTTTTGCTTAGAGTAAGTGGTGATGGTGAGTAGGGTTTCGGATTTCTCGAGGTTTTTTATTTCTCAGGTCTCGAGAATTATTGAACCCAATTTCTCGGGACTTCCAGGGAAGTCGAGAATTTTTTTTGTAATAAAGAAAATGCCGTAAAAATGAGCCTTTTGTTAATTAAACACTAGCTTTTGCCCGCGACCATCTGTGTAGAAGTCGTTTATCGCTGTTCCCGCGGGAATTGTCCAAGTTTCCGGGATAAAAAGTATCCTATGTCCTTTCTCGGGACTCAAGCTATCTCAATACCAAATTTCATCGAAATATGTTCAGCAGTTCAAACAAACAAACAGAGTTGCTTTCATTTCACATTTATTATATCTAGTATGAATTTACATAAACATCTTTTAAATTAAAGCGCATATAACGAATTTATAGGTTATAGGTTTTAGTGGGCTTATTTTCCGCAACTCGACGACTAAGCGCCTATTTTGCGTGAGTGGGTTGGGGGTTACTCCTGCCAACCCAGTTCTACCAGAAAGCCTAGCAGACCCTTGATGTTGCCGACGACTTCTGGTAGCGACCTCGGTGTCCCGAGGTGACGCGCCCGGTATGTTGCCACCTCCGGGCATTCCATGATGACGTATATACCGAATTTAGAAGGAAAACTAAAACGACTAAGTAGACTTTATTGGTTCTTGAGTTAAAGACGATTAAAATGTTTATGCCTACCAAAAATCAGCTAAGATAGATTGTCAGTAAAAATCAACGGATTACCGACAGCCACGTGCCACTCTGTCAAAGGATGCCACCGCAGCGCGCTTAAAAAGTCAAATAAAATAGACTAAACGCAAAATTAACTTTAATTACAATTTCTCGACTTCTCGAGTTTTCTCGAGCTAAATTTCCCCGAAACAAGTATGACCGATTTCGAAACCCTAATGGTGAGGTAGGTATATACCGATTCTGTAGACTACCAAAAAGGATCAAGTGTTACAGTTACACTGGAAAAAGCGGCTTTATTTAGTACGGGATAAAGGCGTTCACAAAGCCTACATGTTAGGCCTAGCGCGCACTGCGGTGCATTGCGGTGCGGTGCGTTTTTCAATCCGCACCAAATCTGTAGCAACCTACAGAATTTAAATGCGGAATTAATTCCGCAGTGCGCGCGCTTCTATGTAGTTCTATAGGTCACAGATTTTACGGAAAAAAACGCACGGAAAAAATCTGCAGTGCGCGCTAGGCCTTATACTTGGCGTGTTGTCGACTGCACAGCACAGATGATTTTTTTGGCAATAGATTATAGTACGTTCGCGTTAAGAATGTAGTGAATCATCGTTGTCCATCGGCTTAGCCACGCCCCCTAACCAATCAGTCGCTCAAAATTCAAAAGTCAAGTGCACAGTGACTAGTTGAAGGCAGACTTTTGACCGAAACGGTTGTGCGATACCTACTTACATAAAATTTTATTAAAAATGATTACCTCACCTATTCGTTACAATAAAAGAGGCTCGATAATTCATAAATCTATCAATATATTTACAGGATTTATTTATCACCAAATCCAAAAATGGTACTCAATTGAAAAACCACCAACCAAATGGGGTTGGAAATTAGTTGGTAATTATTTAGAACCAGTGATGACCTTGATTGATCCCGCACCAAACATATTTTGAGTATGATTTCCTGTAAATGTAAGACGACCTGCAAACATAACTGCATCTGCAAAAAATCAGGACTGAATTGCTCAGACAAAGCACTAATTGTGACGGAAGATTGTGCCATGGCATTGATGACTCAGAAAATAATGATGATGCTTACATTGAAAATCTGACGGGCTGTAACTCAGAGGGAAATCCTTTGGACACCGATGATATTCCAAATGATGATGATAATAAGTTGACAGAAGAAACTGACTCTGAATCGGACTTGGATAGCCCGAAAAGGCTAAAATTTGGAGATGAGAGTAACATAAATACTGATTTGCTTGAATTAGAATCTGATGGCGATCAACATTATTTACAATATTCAGACTTTTTGGATAGTGTAGATAAATAAACTGACTGTTGAAATTGAGACCTAGGCCCAAAATTTCTAATAAATACTGTAGTAGTAGTTAGTACTTTAAGGTATCCAAACCAATCGATTGCGTGCTGCAGCAATCGGCTTCGATGAATAGCAGTGTACCTTTATAAATTGTTGTTATATGATAAACAAATTGTTGTATAGTTATTAAATACCCACTCAACCTTTTAGAATGATTTCTATTCACCTATCTGTGATTCTTTGCTATGACTAACATATCAATTAACGAACTATCGTGCAATTTTTGTCATCTAACTGCCGAACTCAGAGACGTCAATTAACTTTTAAGTTTCATTGAAGTTGCTGTTGTCTCTTTCTTTGCTATAGCAATAGAATAAGACGCAGCAACTTTGATGAAACTTAAAAAATAATTGACGTCTCTGAGTGCGGCAGTAAGAGAAACTAAGCGTGAGCGTTTATTATGACGCCAGTTTAAGATAACAGGGGCCAGTTTCAGAAACGATATTAGTCTAGTAATATGTTTGCTGTCATGACAACCCGTATAAAATGACAGTCCCTGGACTAACAAAAAGTCAGAATCGGTAATAATATAAGTAAGGACTCTGAGGTCCATTGCGGGGTTCCACAAGGGAGTGTACTGGGCCCCACGTTGTTTTTAGTGTACATTAATGACTTAACAAACATTAAAATAAACCAGGGACATGTATTTTCATATGCTGACGACACCGTGGTGGTATTTACCGGTCAGGACTGGGACTCAGTCGTTATGAACACCGAACAAGGTTTAAATAGGATATCAACGTGGCTCACATTAAACAAACTTACACTAAACATTACAAAAACCAATTATATATGTTTCACAAAAGATTCCAGAACTCAGCCTATTACAGACCTTAATCTTAAAATACACAGCTGTAACCAAAGAAACACTGCACAATGCTCCTGTACTAGTCTCGGAAAGGTATCCTCGACGAAGTACCTTGGAGTCATTCTTGACCAACGTCTCTCTTGGCATCCACACATTGAATATATAAACGGAAGAGTTAGAAAATTGATATGGATATTCAAAATTTTAAGACATGTTACCAACAAAAAATTATTATATCAATTATATACGGCTCTAGCGCAGTCTATAATGACGTATTGTCTTGTCATCTGGGGGGGTGCTACCAAAATAAAATATTTAGAAGTGGAAAGAGGACAAAGGTGCCTGCTCAAAGTCATGAATTTCAAACCCTATAGGTTCCCTACAATAGAATTGTATAAAGATAGTAATATTCTTTCCATGAGGAAACTATACATATTACATGCTGTGTTAAAGTTACATAAAAGTCTATCTTTTGATCCATCATTGCTAAACCGTAGGAAAAATCATAATGTTGCACCCATACCCACCTTTAAATCTGTCTTCCTAAAGAGGCAATATATTGTTCAGTCGACTTACTTATATAATAAGATTAATAAAAAAATCCATGTGTACTCATTGAAACTGTATGATGTCAAAAAAACTATCACCAATTGGCTGCTAAATCTAAGCTATGAGGAAACCGAGGAACTTCTATGTTAACAATATCAATTAAAAACATGTAACAGCAAATACCTGAATTGTAAAATGTGAATTGTATATTTTGATATCTAAATATAAGAACAAGAACATGAGGTAAAACTACAGCGAACACACACACACACACACACAACACACACACACACACACACACACACACTAGATTTAAGCCTATTTTAAGTTAAAATTACTTGTATTAATTACTATTTATTTCTAATGTATTTACTTGCATCGTTATGGAGGAGCGGTACATCCTGACACAAGTATTTCAATACTTAATAGGATGTTCCAACCCCAACTCATTGGGTAACAACTGCAATTGCTAAATAAATTATATTTTATTTTTATTTTTTATTTTAATATAACTAGTCTAATACAGTTCCAGAAATGGGCCCTGCCTAAATATCCGTTTATCTCATGACATTGCATATTAATGGGATGTAACAAGAGAAAATATTAAATAAATAAATATTCAATAAATAAAGAGTTTTATTTGCTGTCATACCAAAATGTAGATAGGTATTTACAATAAATCTGAAAACAGTAAAACCACGCGTAGGTCCGTGCGCGGAATTGCGCCCACGACAGCGACATCCGTCTTCACCTTGCTTTTAAGAACTACAGATACCTTATATAGAATCATTTATCATGTTGTCTGCTTATCGCAATATGCTTGTTGTCACCTATCTAACATAATAATAATAATCCAGCCTATATACCTACGTCCTACTGCTGGGCACAGGCCTCCACTCACAATGAGAGAGTTTGGGCTACAGTTCCCACGTGGGCCCAGTGCGGATTGGGAACTTCGCACATACCGTCAAATTGCTTTGCAGGTGTGTGCAGGTTTCCTCACGATGTTTTCCTCCACCGAAAAGCTCATGGTAAATTTACAAATTGTATTTCGCACATAAATTCCGAAAATCTTAGAGGTGCGAGCCCGGGTTCGAACTTACCTACCTAACATATTTTTATTTAATTCATTCTGTAAAGAAAACTGAGAGCTTATAAATAGGTACACGTGATTCTACGACAATCATATATCTCATCCTGAAAAATTTAGTTATTATCGATCTAATGAGCACAATATTTCAATAAATCTCCGCCCTAGCCGAACCCTGTTGCATTCCACGGGTATATAAAAGTTTGACAATCATTGACTATACGCCTATAATAAATGAATGCACGAGACGGCTACTACACGAGAATCGCTTGCGACTCGCGACAGCACGGTCGGGAGTTGAGACAAAGAAATGACGACCTTATTCCGCAAAAAATAACGTTCATATTAAAACGTAAGTAAGAAAAAATATCAATTATTTATAACCGTGGAAATTTTATGCTTTTTTTTATTCTAAAGAGGTTTGAACACCCGACTTTTTTTATTTTTGCCGAATTAAGGGCTAATTTGTTTCTTATAGTACTAATAATATGCTGACGGCATAAATTAAACACTTTGGAAATAGTTATATATTTTGGTTTTCCAAAAATTACCAATATTTGTGATTTTAGGAATCTGCAAAGAGAATCTGTTTAATTTTTGATAATTTATCAACACGCATAATATACTATTCAGAATAAATTGTTGAATTACAGTTATCTATAATTTCTGGTAAGATAAGCCAGAAAATGTGTAACTTACTGAACCTTCCTTATTAATGATAGTCCCGATTGATTAATTAGTTTAATTTTGATTTCATTAACTGGAATGCAGGTGTCATAACATAATAGAGGTACTTTTACTAAGTTAACTATTATGCTGTGCGTATGAAATCAAAATGTGTTTTAAATTTAGTTTTTTGTTTTTTTTTTTACATTGATGCGGAGACTTAAAATGTTTAATTATTTTTACTTTAACTATAACTAACAATACTTTATATAATAGAAAAAAAAAATCTGTTATAGAATTATGTCCAGGTTTTCCTTATTTTCTGCGCCTATAAGCAATCTGTAGTAGTTGTAAAACAATATTTGAATATTTTCATTTTCATTTAAATTATCAAGGCATGTCAATGTCACCGCTCCTCGTGGGGTTGCCGTTGCCAAAATATCAATCATTTAGAAGATCAATTATTTTATCGTTATTTTATTTTATCTTTAAGAGTAATAATTTAAGTCATGTTTAATTTTCAATTTATTTATAATCGTTTGATGTTCAAACGGCATTTGTAAATTCTCCTTATTGTAAGCCATCTCCGACAAAGTGGTGGACGAATGCGCGTTAGGAATACATCAATGAAAACTTTTTGCAGATCCGTTGCCAATGTTGCCATGCCACCTTGACTGACACAAATTATATAACTAGTTCTGGGGTAGACTAAAATTAAAAGTGATGGCATTAATTAAAATCAAATAAGTTAAAGTACTTAATTCAGGTGTACATTAAGTTTGAAGTTGAATTTTGTTTTCTTTAATATTATTTGAAAATTAAACCTTCGATATGGATTCAAGATATCGGTAGAAGCCAGTGAGCCTAACATGCATCACAGAAATACTTAAAGTGACAGCATGAATAAAAAGCTGCTAGAGTAATTAAATAGCATGCTTAGTTTAGAGCCTGTGCACACTAGCGTTTTTAGCCCTTAGACTCCCGGTCTAAAACGCTAGTGTGCACATGCAGGCTCTTAATAGATTTGAATGACTTTTTTCATCACTCTAGCAATACCGGATAAAAGGTAATAAAATTCAGGACCGGACACTTTTATTTTAAACCTTAAACTATTAGTCTTACGTTAGAATATGGAATATATGTATTAATTTCCCTGGCACCTGTAAAATTTTATCTCGTGCATTCATGCTAAGCCCGCTGTGTGTGAAACTTAGGTAAAAGACAACCTATCTCATCTTTTTTCTCATTTGGGCAATAGGGTATTAAAATAACACTTGTTATTATTTCTTATAGTTTATTCTTACTTTATTTTAAAATACTTAAAGCCAACTTACGATAATTATCACATCAAACCCAAAGTTCCTATAATTATGCATACATATAGATAGCACACTTTATTGTAAAGTAAAACACAATGACGTGAGTAATTTGTAATTTTCTTCCTCCTCCTTTTACTTTTTTCCAATCCTCCATGCTTCAAATTCATATTGTTGAGCAAAAATTAATAATTACTTATAAATTATTACTAAAATTATTTTTGCTGGCAACACACATGAGATAATATTTATGAAATGGCGCCCTTTTTAGGGTTCCGTAGTTAATAAGGAATCCTTATAGTTTCACCATGTCCGTCTGTCCGTCCGTCTGCTTGCCTGTCCGCGGTTTGACTCGGACACCCTACAAAGGCATAGTTGGCATAGTTATACTACATTTAAACCTGGGCCACACCGGATGCGTTGCGTAGACGTGCACGTGCGCGTTCGCGTTCCACTGCGTTGTACAGTTGTGTCCTCATATGAGGATTCATACTATACAACGCAGTGGAACGCGAACGCGTACGTGCACGTCTACGCCACGCATCCGGTGTGGCCCAGGCTTTAAACTACGCCGACAAAATTGTAAAATAAAATCTTGAAAATAAACGTTTTTCGGATACCTCCCATACATGTAAAGCAAAGGTACCATTTTTTTTTACATTATAACATCGAGTGAGGTATCATTGGATAGCTCTTAAAATTTTTATGGATATATTACTTAATATAATTTTTAAAATTTGGGGAACCATTATATATTAACCGAATATTTCCTATATTGAACTCGAAAAGTGTAATTTTCGCTAGAGTTGCGCGTCCCCCCTCCCCCGAATAATCTGAAAAATGAAAGCAAATATAACGAATTTAAAAGGAAAACTATCACGATTAAGTAGACTTTATTGTTTCTTTAGACACAATCTTTATACCTACCGAAAATCAGCTAAAGATATCTTTAAAAATAAAATTTGCTAATATTTTTGACCTTTTTGGAGAATGTTGTTTGTGTTTGTAAAAATGGCGACGGAACCCTACACTGAGCGTGGTCCGACATGCTCTTGCCCGGTGTTTGATCCTTAGTTGATTTACTTTAAAAAAACTGTTTGTCTAGCCCTTGTAGCTACAATGACGACAGACTCTTTGGTGCGCTTACGACACTGAACGTGCATTTACATGTTACATTATTATTATGCTAATTACACACGTTAACTACGGTTTGGTTAGACAACAGAACCCATTAGGAAGAGCAGTGTGGCAACACTACCTAACTGGGTCGCGTTCAGTACAAATGATTCTCAGAATCCATAGAAGAATAAAACTAAAATATAGTTTTTCAATTGTTTAGAAAAAGCATGAAGTCATGGCTTTCTTGTATATTGTAAAGCTATTGTTTTTATTATCTGTTGGCTTAATAGGCCACACCACACAAACTGGTAAAAACCGATGCGAGTCCGCGGCGTGCACGCTGGCTGATCGCTTACGCTAGAAATACGTTCACAAAACGGCGCGGTGAGTTTAGTAGGTAGGACAGGTATCGTTATGGTGCAGAAAGCTTCTATGTAAGACCTCTCCAACTTGGTGGTACAGCAGCGGTACAACATCAGTATGCAGACAGACAAGTCCAGAGAACACACAGTTTCAGGAGCGTAGTATTCGGGTGATCAAGGCAGCAGCAGCGCCCGAGCAGGCACAGCGGCGAAGAGTTTCTTGGACTCGTCGACGCATGCGCGGATGATGTGCTCGAAGGCCACCGGCGCGATGTCCCGGATGACCGGCTCCCAGTTCTCGTTGATCACCCGGTGGATCGTCTCGCCTGCCGGACACAACCACGTTCCGTTTAGTAGTTACAGTGCTTGAGTTAAAAAGTCTTTCGTGAGGTGAGTCGGTTAGACCAGCTGGCTTAACATGCATGGACGAGATAAAATTTGGCAGGTGCTAGGGAAATAGCGATTTTAACTTTTTTATAGCGATTTTATCAAGAGCGGAAACTTTTATTTTAAACCTTAAGCGTTAAGTCTTACGTTAGAATATGGAATAGATGTTTTCATTTCCCTAGCACCTGTCAAATTTATCTCGTTTATCTCGCATGCTAGGGGGCCAGCAGCATAAAGCTGGCTATACACACTAGGGTATGTACAGTTGAGCTGCACAGGTAAAAAGGAGCGTATGTGGCATTCGAGTGTGCAGCTTTCAGTGTTAGTTTTGTGCAGTTCAACTGTACAGGAAAAACTGCGCAGGCATACTCTAGCGTGTATGGCCGGCTTAAGGTAAGATCGTGTTAGAGCGAGTGATACAGTAAGTAGATACCCGAAGGTTGTTGTATGTGCTATTGCATTGTATCTGATCGGTATGCTGGCTGTTGTTAAGTACTGGCAACAATACTTCGTGTTCTTCGAAACTGAACTGCTTATACGCACAGGTATTTATAACCAGTTGTTGGAATAGGTAGAGCGCCGCTAACACAATAACAACTCAGTCCAATTGGATGCAGATGCAGCGAAGTCTTATGAAGGTATGTACACCTACTGCATGTAAAATATGGATAGGTTAGATACTATTAATATGGTTAGATACTATTGAAAATGAGTTAAAATTAACATCAATTTCGAGCGAAGATTTAGTCAAATAAATGAGTGAAATAATTCTATTAACAAACATGAAAAAACGAAGATGTAAATTAACTTAACCTAACTATACATTACCTTACCTTTACATTAACAAACAATAGCCCAATACCAATTTCTCATCACCCTGAACAAAACGTCGCTGTCCAAGATACAGGGTCATTAATCATTGAGGAGTTCTCCCGGTACTTCACCATCAGTTGCGCTTCACCACATGCATTATAATGAGTAAAAGTAGCTTCATAGTCTTGTCGCGTGCAAAAACTAGTAGAACATAAAGATGAATGAGAAAGCACGAAAGCAGAAATTTCATGAGGCTGGCCTTAAAATGATGTCAGAAGCGCTGAAAATTTATAAGGAAACGCAGGAGCAAGACACGTTAGACAAAGCCACAAATTGTTGTTAAACATATCACAAAGTTGATTCCCAAAGAGTCTCCAAAGATGGAACCCAAAGCTGATGTTGCCAACAACTCTCGAGAGATAGAACCCAAAGATGATGTTCCTAGGTCCAACCGTTCATAGCGTCAAGAGCTGGTCAGCGGGGATGGTGGCGAACAGCTTCTTGACTTCCTCGATGCAACTCTTGATGATCTGGGAGATGGCCGGCGGGGCGATCTCCTGCATGATGATGCTCCAGTTCTCATTCGTGAACCTGTTCGTGGTCTCCGCTGGAAGGTAGAGGGTTATGTGAGGAGTCTGTAGCTGTAGTGTCATTAGGTAGGTAGGTTTTCTTTTAAACCTTTGAATTATGTATTTGTTACAAGTTTTAGTGTTACGGAAGGTGCGAGGATACAAACACTTTAACGTGTTTCCTCCCAAGTTACAGTGTTATCCGCATAAACTCCTAGCCTCTAATTTATTATGACGAATTAATTAGTTAATCGGCGAATTGAAGATGTCCCGAACGCTCAGAGGCACGTACGGAGTTAGGTACTAGTACCTACTATACTACCTACTTCATGTGAGCTAACTAAAATACTACCTTTTTATTATATTAATACGGCATCAGGAGACCACTTATGCCGGATTTCACCGACTAATTTAACAGACCGTTTAATCTTAATCGGCTGTTAGTCAATATTTTACTTATTAAACGAGAATATATATGCATATTATTATATTTTGTACTCACGTTCTCGAAAACGGCTCTAACGATTTCGATGAAATTTAAACTGTCGGGGTTTATGGGGGCGAAAAATCGACCTAGCTAGGTCTCATATCTGGGAAAATTCGTTTTCTCCGTATTTTCACGCAAAAAGATTTCCCGCGCTATTGCACCATATTTCGCGATATTTCGTCGCCGTCTGAATAGACCGATGGTTAGAGCGTTGGACTACCACCCCAACCCAGGTTCAAACCCTAATTATGGATCGGGTTTTTTTTTTGTATAGAAAATCGATGAAAATTCGGTTTCGACCCGAGCGACGACGCTGTCTCCCAGGTACTATTTTGACATCCTTCAAACATCTAATCATCGGTTAATTGTTGGTGAACTCCGCACTTAAACGCTCACCGGCTACTCGATCGTTAATGATTCGAAATGCAAGTTGCTTAAAAGAATAATCTCCACCAATCTGATTCGCCATTTCCTGCTCTCATTTCCACTTGAGAGAAAAGAGCAGAGTACTTTGTATCTGGGTCATACAGATCATGACGTATGCCAGATGGCCGTCAACTCCTGACTCACCCAGCTGTTTGTTCCCTCCGAACAGGTTGGTGAACTTGAACTGGGCGCGGTCCATCTTGTAGGAGTCCTTGTAGCCCGTAACCACCCAGTGGCCCTCGCGCGTCTCGTAGTCGTACTTGATCAGGATGTTCAGATTCGCTGCGGGGGAAAGACTGGTGATTAGGTGGTCGAGGTATTTGCAATCGCTACTATTATTACAAGTGTTTATTTATTACGCTTCCACGGCACGGATACTTTTTGTCCCGAGAATTGTACAGTTCCCGAAGGAGCAGCGATAAACATCTCGCAGAAGTCGCGGGCAAAAGGTAGTTCTTATATAAGTAGGGACTTTTTCATGGCATGGAGAAGGCAAAAGAGTATATAGTACAGGCCATCGGATGGACGTGGATATTTTATTTGTATAAGTTTAATATGAATAGGTACTCCAACGAATCAAATATTTATATCTCTATGGAACCGTCCATGAATATGGAAAAATATTAATAGCATAAGAAGCCGTGAAGGAAAACATCGTGAGGAAACCTGCACACACCTGCAAAGCAATTTGACGGTGTGTGCTAAGTTCCCAATCCGCACTGGGCCCGCGTGGGAACTATAGCCCAAACCCTCTCATTGCGAGTGGAGGCCTGTGCCCAGCAGTGGGACGTATATAGGCTGGATTATTAAGAAGCCGTACACTAACATATGCATTCAGGTTGATTGAATTTTGTAACGTCCTCAAAAATTATTATTTTTATTTTCATACTCGTACATTCTCCACATACGTAGACCGGCCCGTGCGATAAATCGTGCATCGGCAGCGCACGCGCCGGACTTTATTTATTTACTCCGCGCAGGTCAATGTCGCTAGGATTGGCTAATCCGCGAGAGAGGTCGTCGTGGTAACGACCAGTTCAAAGCTACATTATTCACTAACCCAACTGCCTACGAAGAGCTACGACACACCAGTGTTAGTTGGACCCGCAGTGTAAAGTGTGCTGTCAAGTCACTAAGAACCCTGTCGCAGTTAATTTCGACCTAATTTCTTCCTTGTGTCTTGACGTCGTCATTATGCCAGGGTTATATGGTGGCTCAACAATTGATACCACAACAAGCGTAGTAAATACCCAAGTAGTATACAAGCTGTATAAGAGCTTATACTGCCCTTTAAATGCTAAAACTAAAGTTATAATGACTGTATAAGCTCTTATACAGCTGTTTTGCTACTTGGGTAAGGACTATATCGAAATTGTTTATGCAAGATTGTGTGATTGTGTTCTTTTTTTTTCATTTTGTTTTTGACTCTCGCTTGCGTTCCTTGCGCCTTAGCAAAGCAAAACTGAGACAAGACAGCATTATATTAGACATATCACTCCGATGCCGGACTCAGGGCTCATGTTAGACTGGTCGTTTAGCTCTTTGATTTGGTCTTTGAACGTCGGAGGATCACGTGTGGTTGTTAAGAGGCTCCTTTCTAGGCCTTGACAGTTTTTAATATTACTAGCGCTTGCTTAATGTTTGATTTAACACTAAACACGTGTGTTTGCCAAATAAATGTGGTGAGTTTTTAGGGTTCCGTACCAAAACGGTAAAAAAGAACCCTTATGGTGATTCAGATTCAGATTCAGATTTTATTACTCAATATAAATTACAGTATACTACTCTGTCAAGAAAGTACCGGGAAAAGATCAATAATACACAAACTGTTTGTTAATCATCCAAATTTATTTTATCACCTTCAAAGTATGCTCCTTCAGAAACGATACACTTACGCCAACGAATAATCCAATCATCAAAACATTTTTTAAACGCTGTTTCCGGAATTGAATTCAGTTCTCGGCGCGAATTCTCCTTTATGTCTTCTACCGATTGAAAACGGGTGCCACGAAGTGGTAATTTGAGTTTAGGAAAAAGAAAGAAGTCGGCAGGAGCCATATCTGGTGAATATGGTGGTTGCTCGATGGTATTTGTTGAGTGTTTGGTCAAAAATTCTTTCACAATGATGGCCTTGTGCGAAGGCGCATTATCGTGGTGCAAAATCCAAGAATTTTCATTCCACAAATCTGGCCTTTTTCGTCGAATTTGCTCTCTTAAATGCCGCATAACGCTCAAATAATATTCTTTATTTACCGTTTGACCTTCCGGCAAGAATTCCGAGTGCACAACACCGCGATAGTCAAAGAAAACAGTCAACATGACTTTGACTTTTGATCGACTTTGGCGTGGTTTCTTCGGTTTCGGTTCAGTTGGAAGGCGCCACTCCGAAGCTTGTTGACTAGTTTGCATGTCAAACTCGTAAACCCACGTCTCGTCACCAGTAACAATGCGTTTCATGAATGTTGGGTCGGAATTGACTCGTTCTAGCATGTCCTCAGCGACTCTCATGCGATTGAGTTTTTGGAGAAAATTCAGGTCTTTTGGGACTAGCCGAGCGGTAACATGTTTCATACCCAAATGATTAGTTAAAATAGTACGGATCGACTCGTGAGATACAGAAAGCGGCGGCTATCTCTCTCAAAGTTGAATGAGGATTTTCAGTCACTATTTCCTTCACTTTTGCGATGTTAACTTCAGTTGCAGACGTTGATGGCCTACCAGAGCGAGGCAAATCTTCCATCACATCTCGACCGCTTTTGAACGCTTTGTACCACTCATAAACACGTGTTTTTTATAAAGTCGAATCACCGTAAGCCTTCTGTAACATTTTCAGTGACTCCGAACACGAAATTCCATTGGCGATGCAAAATTTAAGACAAACTCTTTGTTCAATGTTTTTGTCCATTATGAAATTCGCAATACACACTAGATATGATATAACTAAAAACAGCACTGTATTTAATATAAATAACAGATGCAACTCAAACTCCGCGCCAAAATAGAAAACAGTTGTGCCAATCTAACAACAACAAAAAAAACAAAAATTTGAATTTGGAACCATAAACAAATCATCCATTCCCGATACTTTGTTGACTGAATGTAAATTGCACTTCTTGTCAAATTACAAGTTATTATATTGAGATCGTCAGAAGTAGAAATTACACATTAATACAAAAATACAAAAATATAAAATTTGAATTATTTAACCTCCATGTATGGTGAGACTCGTTGTCTGTCTGTCTGTATGTCACAGCAGTTTTTCTCGGCAACTACAGATGCTATCAACTTGAAATTTGGCATAGTTGTATAACTTGCTTGCCCGCATCTGTTTTCTAGTAAAAAAAGTGAAATTAATTTTATAAATAATTCAAAAGGGGTCTAGAATGGGGGGTTGAAAAATAAAAGTGATTTGATTATAGCAAATGGGGTGCCATATGAAAAGGCTTAATTAGCATATTTCAAAACAATTTTTTTTATATATTTCCATGACTTACTTTTTGATTTTACCCCCATTTATCTCCGAAGTTTATGAACCAAAAAATCTGAAAAATACGTCGTATAGCTAATTATTTAATCCACCAAACATTTGTTTTTGTGGCCATTCATTACAAGCCCATTATTTTATGGGTTTTCTTCTAAGCATATTAGAAGTGTATATTAAAACCATTTTTCTAAGAAACTATCGCTGTTGTCCAGGAAACAAGGGGACAGAATAACAACAAGAAAAAGTTGATTCACCAAAAAATCTAGTTTAAACGCGCTTCTAAATTTTAATTACCTATTCATTTATCATATCACTCATGAAATCATACAAAAAACACTGTTATTATAACACCAAATTCGATTTTTTTTGATATAAAAATCAAAAGCAGCTGGATATTAATAAGTGAAATTAGCTTGAGAACGAACGTGACACTTTTAAAAAATCTCCAAATTTTGTAACATCGAAAAGTGAAATTACAACATAGTAGGCGGAGTTACGAGATTTTTTTCCCCGAAAAATTACAGTTTCCATTATGGACTACGTGGACGAAGTCGCGGGCGACAGCTGGTTGCTTATGTTGCTAGTTGTCAATGTGTTGTTGTGATCGTACGCATTCTGTGATTATAAAAGCATGACTGGTATAACTTACTAATCTTGATCTTGGCCTGGCCGTTCCCGCGGATGGGCAGGATGAGGACCTGCCCGTTCATGTCGTAGTGCGCCTTCAACGTCACGTTGGCTGTGAAGTCGAACACCGCCTTCCCCGCCTCAGGGTTCAACCTGGCGACCACAGTTACACCTAATAACTTTCTGAATATCCTGGTAGCCGACCCTGACGCGTTCTTTCCTTTCGCAATTTTCCTCATTCTAAGAAATTAATTTAGCCTATGCGGAGCTCTGTTTTTAAGTGCTTTGACCTTTCCTTATTTTTCCCAGACAATTTTTGAATAAGGTAGACTTTAGACTAAGAGATCACACCAAAACCAGAACTATTAGTACAGTCAAGGTAATAAATATTGTATACACTTTAGTACCTTGTCACTTTAGTTGCTGTGACATTTATATATGGCAGTTTAAACATGACATTAAATAGACAAGGTACTAAAGTGTATACATATTTATGACCTTGACTGTACTAGCCTGAAGTCTAGTTCTAAAAATGCAAAACAAGGGATTCGTTAGTTAGGAAATTACTTGTTTGCTTTACCTACATACCTGATTAAACGTTATACTCGAACTTACTTGAAAGAGTTCACCTTGAACCCCCTCAGCCCGGTAACCACCGTCTCCGTAAATGTGATCTTCAGCGAGGGATTGTTGACCAGCACAGTCCCAAGCTGCACTGGGTCCAGGGCGGCGATGCCGAGCGCTGGGATGCCGTCTGCGAACTGCGGGCCGGCCGCGGCTACGGCCTTCTCGATGCAGCTGTTCAGGTTCGGGTCTGATGCGGAGCAGGGGTTGATGAAGGAGGCTGTAATGAAAGGATCAGATTAGGCGGTTACTGAAGTTGCCGCCGGCAAAATAAAAAGGTACCTACAGATTATGTTAAGTCTCCATCAAAATAGAAAAAAATCTTGAAACTTTTTTAAACCTCTATAATGTATATATACTTTAAAATAATAACATGCAAATTAAAGTTTGAAATTGCTGTTTTTTAAGGATAGCTAGTTTTCTTATTTTACTATATATATCTATATCTACCTATAAATAAAAATATAGTAAAAACAAGTTTTAACTTGACTTGAATACTCGAATTGTATGCAGGCTTAAATAGAATAATAACACATTATACATATTAGGTATTCTACGTATGTACCTACTTAGGTATGTAGAAAGTAAACGCAATTAGAAAATGAAGTCAATGTGACATTAATAGATAAGTAGTTGTTATTATTTCGTCTAACATTTTAACATAATTTGACAAACACGTCATTGAAATATCTGCATCTAGGTACTCAATTTGCAAGCCCCCTGTAAACATGAGACCGCTGTAAAGCTCAATTAAAGTGTTACTACACCTTTTCGCAATCGCTGAACGGATTTGAAATCTTCTAAAAGGTCGGCGCGTCGTGACAAATGTCTGCAATGTAATTCGACGTCTACGCAGTCTTCGCACAAGGAAAACAATCGACGATCCATGAATGGATCCCAACGCGAACAAGCATTGCATCGGATAATAAATCACCTCACACAAAGCAATTCTACATGACAAATGTTCATAATAAATGTTAGATAATTATAATAATTATGTGTGTTATTCTCATGGAATAACTTTCTAGAATGATCTCTGAAATTTTTGAAGAAATCTCCACGCTGATCGCAAAATGTTATGCAAAAATGCTTTGTGTAAAACTAGGTTTTAAACTATTTATAACTATTACTTGATAATTGAGCGTCAATTACCAACTTAATATTTTAAAATCATTAGTCATGTCATCATCATCAAATAATAATTGGGTCATTATATATTTTAGGGCCTATAAAACGTCCCTTACTGCGAACGTCTATTTAAAGTCATAATTTTTTAAACAAAACTGGATAATCTTAGAAATGCACCCATTTTCAAATTCTGATCGACATTCCTAAATAACGTTTTATGGCAGATTATGTGGGGCTGGGTGAAACAAAGGCTATTATGGTAACGCAGTGGTCGTTATTTGCAAGGGGACGTGGGGACTGGTAACGCAGTGGTAATTTGAGCAGTAGGTAAATTCGTGTTTTATATACAAAAACAATAAAAATAGTAGGTAAATTTACAATAAAGTGAGATCTGGTTGAAAATTAACGTGGCACTGCTTCAAAATTTTCGTAACATATCTGTGAATTTTTAAAATGGATCTTGAACTTAATTTCTATTTTAGGCACTGAATTAAAATAATGGCCCAATCATCAATAACGACTCCAGAGTTCCATTTCATTAACGATTTTTGGGTTAAAGAGGGACTTCTTGAGGCGCAGCTTATTACATTAAAAACTAGTTTAGTTTTCCTAATCTAACCTATTTTTTTTTAATTAGCTTAGAGCTAAGTTAAAAAAAAGCCCTGAATGTAGAGGTCGCAACCACATCGGAGGAATTTAAACTTATTAAAATAAATAAATATCAGGGACAATCTCACACATATTAACCTAGTCCCAAACTAAGCTCTAGGCTTGTACTATGGGTACTAGACAACGATAAACATACTTATATAGAGAAATACGTACTTAAATACTTAGAAAACATCCAGACTCAGGAACAAATACTCGCGCTCATCACACAAATATTTGCCCATACCGGGATTCGAACCCGGGACCCGGGAATCTAAACATTTTGGAATTTGCTTTCGAATCATTACCAACCTGGGTATAGTTACTACAGTTATGACAACTTACAAAAGAAGAGTTACGAACATCAACATAAATCTTTTCCGAACTCCTGAAGGTGCTGAAAATTTTGATTACAAGCAAAATCGCTATATTACCAGTAAATACGCAGGCTTATCTCCAAGTTTAAACAATATGTACAAACAACAACATCAAGAACAAGCTTGTTTCCAGAAACAGTTTAAATTTGAATATTGCCAACACCGACTAAAGTTTACGTATGCGCGTGCGCCGATTGTTTCGCCGGCCTAGCTTGTTTGTTTTCCTCGAGTAACCGGCAAACTGTCACCTCGTCTGCCAAACCTGGTCAAGGCGACGCTCTGGCATCCATCTGTCATTTTAATGATTCCACTAATGCCATTCGCATAATGATTACAGGAAACTTAATGACAACGCCCTGTATATTAATGAATAAGCGAGGTCTTGGGTTATGAATGAATAGTCATGTTTAAGCACAGACTTTTCTCCAAGTTCATTTAGGTAAGGAGATAAAAACCGCGTTGTTAAATCCTATTATAGTGCTAATATTATATATGCCAAAGTTTGTGTGTGCGTGTGTTAGTTTGTTACTCTTTCACGCTGCAACGGCTGGACGGATTTAGATGAAAATTTGGAATGGAGATGCTTATACTCTGGATTAACATACAAGATACTTTTTATCCCGGAAAATATGGTAATTCCCAAGGGAAAATCGATAAACGACTTCTACGCCGACGGAGTCGCGGACAAAAGCTAGTAAACTTGTATGTACTTGTACGGCTATAAATATGCTAAGCAATTTAGTGTTTTCTCCTATATCCGAACCTTATCGATAGATAACGTTTGACATTTGTCACATAGATCTTAAGTCAATATCGGGTGGCATAATCAATGTTTGATCGAATATATCGTTTCATCGAAAATTATTTGGTCGAAAACGTTTTTATTTTCAATTTAAGGTTTTTTTCTTCAGAATGATTATAAAACTAACCAAACCTAACTAATCTACACAACAAATATTTATTAACCATTTCGCCGCCACGGCAATGAAGTAATAAAGTGTCATCTACGCCAAGCAACAAATTGCACGTAAACAACCCGTTAAACATAAGGAATCCAAAAGACCAAAGCAGTAATGCATACCGGGTTTATAAATTTTGTAAATTATAAGAGATAGAAAATATAACGTACTTGACTTTACTAGTAAAACCAAAGCCTCGACATGATATGAAGTCATGGCGTGTGAGGCACTAAATGTACTTACTGACTTTATATCAAGTCAATGGCGGCGAAAAAGTTAAATCCTGAAATTTCAGCCTAAAAGGGTCTCAAAGGTTTTCGACCAAACATACATTAGGTCAAACAATTGTATGCGTGTCTACGAGCTCGTATTTCATCTATTCGTGGTTTGAATATACCCGTTAGACCCTTAATTAAACGTTGCTATCCCAAATGAAGAAAATATATTAAATCGTACGGGAAAAGGATCCAACCCACAAAGCAAAATGTATTTCAATTTGAACTTTATTGCTGTCAATACTATGTAAAATTCTACAAGTGGGAAATGGTTGAATTGGATCCTTTTCGTTAAAACGTCCAACTGATAGTCTTTTGTTCTAATACGATGAACCGACAGGCCGAGAGCGTCTGCGGGCTTAGCTTGCATGCACGAGATACAATTTGACAGGTGCTAAGGAAATAAATACATATATTCCATATTCTAACGTAAAACGTAACGCTTAAAGTTTAAAATTGTCCCGTCCAGACTTTTATTACTAAGCGATTTTATGCCACATTGCTAGAGTACCTAATGAAATAAATCGTTCAAATCTATTAAGAGCCTGTGCACACCTACCGTTTTTGACCGATGGTCTAAAAGGGCTAAAAACGCTAGAGTGCACAGGCTCTGAGCTAAGCATGATATTTAATTACTCTAGCAACTTTTTATTCGTGCTGTCACGTGTGGCAGCAGAGTTGGCCAGAGGCATTGTAAGTATACGTGTAGGAGGGCTTGGGTCTGAGGGTTTTCAAAGGTAAATTTGGCTTCGCTAGCCACATTCGAGCCCATGATAGGCAAAGTCCATTGTAGGCCATGGTTTCTAGCAAGGGGTCGCCGTCATCGAAATCGATGAGGACTATATATATATATATATTCGTGCTGTCACTTTATTGTGTTGCATGTTAGGCTCGCTGGCGGACTCAACCTTACGTCATAGACACTCGGGTCAATTTTTCGCTGTCGACCGTGACGGATATGTACGTCGTTGGCGTTGAACCAGTGGTGCGGATATATCCGTCAATAGTTACCATACAACCCTGTCACAAAGATGGCCGGCCAAGCAACAAGGAGAGTCATGATTCTAGGATTGATGTTATATGTTTGTTTGCCAGTATGTTTACCTGTTCCTTCGTAACTCTTAGATGACCCAGGACATGGATATAAAGATATCGTTGACTTTTTCTCAGGTTTCAGTCACACAGCTTATCAATGCATATCGGGGTCTCAGTCAGTCATGACTGACTGGCTGAAGCGTGCTTAATCGAACATGGCGGATTTTTTCACACAAACTTGCCATGTTAGATTGCGAGACACGGCAAGGCCGAAGGGATTTGTGCCCTACCGTGACCTACAGATCACATTGATTATAGATTACAGCGGTAACCGATAGTCACGTAAGCGTCAGGTGAACCAGTTCGGGTCAATGTCACTTGCGCCACTCACGCGCATGCTTTGCTCCCAAAGGGCCGGTTACCTACGAGGTTACGTATCTATCTACGAGTATTTGGCGTCACTGGCTAACGTAACAAATTTTAGCGTTTACTATCATAAATATTTGTTTTATTTTTAACAGACTTCAAAAAAGGAGGTTCTGCGCTTGACCCCTATGTATGTATGCATGTTTGTATCTTCGCGATTATCTCGAAAACTACTGCACCGATTTGCAAAATTCATTCGGGAGTATAATTTACGTACTTCTGAAATACTACAACATTCACGCGGCGTTGCTTGTGGCCAGCTTCATACATCCGAGAGCCCGCGTGATTTTGCTTATCTTCGCGTTAACCTCAATAAGTTCCGTTATCTTGTAGAGTGCCCTGACTTCTACTTACAACTGAAGTTGCTATCCCAATCTACAGGAAATTCGACATTAAGGCGTCCGGAGGAATAAGGACGGTTGAAACGCTCGAAGAATTACCCATTAGTGCATGCTGTATAAGGGTCAAGCCAAGTGTGTCGATTTTGACATGACTTCACGCGTCGCTAGACATCAGCGAAACTCGTGTTTCATCGTGAAATACTTTGTACAGCCCATTAATAATAAATTAATTTGACTTCTATTAGGGCAACACCACAGTTTTATATTTACGCATCATTTTGGCCCTTTAAATGGGTCCTTTGAAACGCATAATTTATTTTTGTCGAATGATTGTTTGGTCTAAAATCTATTTGCTTAACACCCTTTTAGGCTGAAATTACAGGACTTTAAACATCTTGGGAATTAGGAGGGATGGGATGGATGCGAGTGGCACTAAACCGACCATCGTGTAAATCTTTGGGCAAGACTTTCCTCCTAAACACATAACTAAAAATCTAATATTTAATTTATTAATAATTTAAACGCGACGATGTCTCTGAATCTAAAACATTTTTGATAGAGCTATAATTACATAGATATTATAGAAGGTCAGTTTTTAGAACATCCTATATAATACACGTCACTCTGAAATGTTTGTTTCAATAAAAAAAACCTAGCCACAAATTGAACCCTGAATCCATGGGAAATTACGTTTCATCATTAAATAATTAATTAAATGTAAAGCAACGAATTAAAAAGTGAAGGAAAATCTATAACAAAATACAAATCTAGTTCCAAAAAAATAATTTAATGTGCCTCTTGGAAGTGTCCTTGCGCCTCTATTCTGTTTATATATCAACGATCTACCCAACACTATAACCATGCACAAATATTTAAACATACATATTAGGAACAAGAAATCAACAAAACAATACTTGACTCAATACGCTGTAGCTGTACGCTGGTTAGAGAACAACAATTTATCAATAAATGTAAATAAGACAAGCTTCATACAATTCCGAACTCAAAAGAGACCTACAAAAAAGAAATTCAATATAGCTTACCAAGAGAACCCGGTCAATGAACATGAGTTCTGCAGTTTCAAAATGCACGTAGAAAAAGTATGTGCCAAATTAAATAAATTTGTGTTACCTAAACTATGAGATACAGTCTCACAAGAAGCTGCACTGGTAGCATACCACGGCTTTGTGTTATCGACCCTCCGCTGCAACAGTACAGTCGAGTTCAAAGACATGTTAACACTGTTGCCCCTTATCCCATTGAAATAAGGTGCAAAAGTGTGTACATATTTTTGATTTCGACTCATATGGGGGCATATGGGATAACTCGAGATATACACAAAAAGCTTTTATAAAACAAAAAAAATAATGTAGAGCCATTTTTTTCACTCCAACCAATGTAAACCTTTAAAAAAAAAAACAATCTTCTGTCATTACCCGTCTTGTATACCTATTTATAAAGTAGCCATATTTTTAGTTGTTAACAAGCACCTATTTTCACGAAATTGTGATGTCAAAGCTTATAAAGCTTATAACCATATATCAAGTCAGCGGAACAATGCCTTGTTAATCCAGCCGTGGATGTCTTTCGGCTGAAATGATGATGATGATGACGTAGCTTTTTGAAAAACTGGTGTTACAGTATGGAAGAAAAGCATCGTCGGATTTTAATGATACCCAAGAGCAATAAAGAGCTAATTACTTCCTGTTTACAAGCCATTGCAAAGCCATGGAAATGACGCAATGCCTCTTTTTCCGTGGGGAAATGTCTGTCTACATTTAATTGTAACGTCTCTAGTCGTCCTTTACCGTTGCATGCGCAGGGGCAAGCGATGCGGCGCTTACGCCACGTCCGCTTCCACTGCGTTACTACACACTTTGAGGTTAACAACACCGTTCTTTTTCATAACATATTAATTGATATTAGCTTATTATGTTATTGAGACGTTTGTGCAAGTTTAGTGCAGAGGTTTTCAAAGTGTGGGGCGCGCCCCCGGCATACGAAGGGGGGCGCGTACTTAAATTCTTAAACTGGAAAAAACACATTTCAGGATACATTCAGGGCGCTGGTGGAGTGACACTCACCCTGGAGAGGGAGAGAGTTGATATATATTAAATCCGTTCTACCTACTACAAACATATTATCCCTATTGACAAAAATACTCGTTTAGCTAGTTTTATTTTACATTAAATTATTCTAATGGAACCTAATGGAACCCATCCTGTTAATATTAACTAATAATGGTAACTTTAATGTTTAAAGCAGCATATCTAGCAAAAGGATAAAGGAGTTTACATACGAGTATAAATGATACCTCTTTTTAAAGAGAATATTTTATTATTTTTTTAAGTCATACTCAGTGATCGGAATAGGTAGAGTATATTTCCCTCAACTTGATGCATGTTCATTCAATAATGTGTTCCCATCTCACTCACGCATGAATGAACAAGCGTCAAGTTTAGGTAAATATACTCTACCTATTCCGATCACTGGTCATACTACATGTCATGGTCGGAAAGTACGTAATTTTTAAGAAAACTTAGCCTTAAGCAACCAAAAAGTTTGATTCTTTTGCCAATTTTTAATTTATGTCTAGAATAGTACCCTACTTGAACTCTTGATTATTGGCTACGATTTAATAAACCATTTTAGGTATGATCTGCGACCGAAAAAAACTTTATTTAATTTTAATCTTTCTCTCATCTATACAAACTTCTAAAATTCACAAGTGTAAATAAAATACAACAAAACTCACGCAACGTCTCCCCCCTTGCGCTGGCCAAACAGCAAACTGCCGCGACTAAAAACACACGCATTTTGAAAAAAATATTTGACACTTTGATTTTTTTATTTGCGACTCAGACAGCCGACCCGGAGGCTCGAGGCGTTCTACTGCATCGGCCTAAGGTCGCTTAACCTTATATAATGTTGGGCAATGCACGCGTGTCCATCGACGTTAACGGACCATTTTAATTTGGCCTGTGATGAGGAAGGTTTTATTTGCTAGTACTTTGCTAGTTATTTTGGTAATGTGACAAGTAAGATGTATTTATTGGCTATTTGAGCAGTTTTTTCATTACTAAGAAAAATCGTGAAATTTGTACAAATATCTTAATATGTAGTATATTATTTCTTATAACCGTATAAGTCTTATACAGAATGGAAAAAAAAACCGGCCAAGTGCGTGTCGGACTTAGCACACTTAGGGTTCCGTATACCAAATTATCAATAAATTAATGTTTTTTAGTCAAATATACGTTATAATAAACATTATCACCAAATTTCAAGTTCATAGGTCAATGAGGAATTCAAAAATTCCTCGGAACGAAATTTTGTAAAAAAGCTGACTTCGGTGGCTTCTCATTCCTTTGTTTTACAATATGTTTTAAAACAATAAGTATTTATCTACTTAACGAGTTCTAACTAACGATGCTCCAATCGATGGGGTAGGTCAAATTTTTTTTCACACCTTCCTTTAGCTTTATGGGAGCCCCCCTTAAAAACAATTTTTTTGACAATTCCTATGGCTTTGGGTCAACAAGATGCTTATACTGTAAACATTTTAAGACTACAGTCAGTTTGAGCTACAGCTCCAACCGTTTGGCCGTAAGACCTGTGTGTGACAGACGACGGACAGACGGACACGTGAGTGACAGTAAATAGGGCTCCGTTTGGACCCTCCGGTCACTAAAAATTAACGTCACGTACTTAGACGGTAATAAAATCAGGGACCGTTACCGGCACTATGCCCCGATTTAAAATGAAGTTTTTACCGCCATCACCACATTTCACTATTCATATTGATACAAACCTTATTGCTGGTTGAAATTTTACCTGTAGGTACTTAAATTTGTTAGCGGTTTAGCTTATTATACCTGTATTCGTGGCAAGTTTGTAATTAAATATGACCGGTAATATCTGTTAGTGTAGTAACGTTATCTATGGAATTTTACTAATAGAGGTATTGAATACCGGTATTTCAATTTGTACAAAGAAACATTAATTGTGGTATGTCAATAGCGTAATCACAACAATAAAGTACCTAACTCTAGTTAGAATATGCATGCACGAGATATTTGGCAGGTGATAGGGACATGAATACATCTATTCCATGTTCTATTATATTCTATATTAAATTTGAACGTAAGACTTTAAGGTTTAAAAAAGTGTCTCGTCCTGACTTTTATTATTACTAAGCGACTAATGCGATTTTCACATTTTTATAGCTATTTTATTAAGACGGGACACTTTTATTTCATACTATAGCTTCAAGTCTTACGTTAGAATATGGAATAGGTATATGTATTCATTTCCTTAGCGCCTGTCAAATTTTAACTCGTTAATGCATGTTAAGCCCGCTGGGGCGATTATAATTATCGAAGTCGATTTTAATGATATTCGCGTTTTTTAATTAAGAATCTTACAGATTTTTAATTTATCGATAATATTGTCACAAAAGGCAATACAGGAAGTTTGTAGTCGCGGTTATTTTTTAAACTCATCATTACATGATAGGTTTTTTTTTATAAATGCTGGTCGTTAACGTGAGATATGGCCAATTTCTTCGTAAAATGGATTTTTCGTCACGTGAATTCATTCTCGTCGGAATAAATGAAGTTTTTTGTTGTATTTCATCGCAGTAGTTGAGAAAAGCAGTATTAATACTAATTAGTATGAAGGAAATCAAGCAATATCTATAATATAGGTACCTAAAACTGGTATGGTTCGCCCTCTTTAACAAACACTTACACACTCTAGGTGGTGCAGAGCCTGCATGACGGCAGAAGAAACTGCAGCCCACGTCATCATGGAATGCTCGGAGGTGGCAACATACCGGGCGCGTCACCTCGGGGCACCGAGGTCGCTACCAGAGGTCGTCGGCAACATCAAGGGTTTGCTAGGCTTCCTGGTAGAACTGGGTTGGCAGGAATAACCTCCCCCAACCCACTCACGCAAAATAGGCGCTTAGTCGTAGAGTTGTGGAAAACTAGCCCGCTATAACCTATAACCTGTATAACTGGTATGGTTGTGTTCCTCGTGGTTTCTAGAATACGGAACTGCCTGTTTTAAAACGGGGAAGTGAGGGCTTTGGTACCTAGCTGTGACGCCACAAAGATGGCGGCCGACCGTTTTAGATTTTTGTAGTACATTTCTCGAGTTCTATTTCATCAAATAGTTTGTGTTAGGTGATATTTGAAAGCTAATTTAATGTTCTATGATTGTTTCTTTGAGACCTATTACTTATAGGTGTAGTAATTATAAGATGTGACAAAGAAGTCAAAGAACCTTCATTCTTGCCCTCGACAGCTGTCGTGACGAGCCACACGGCACACCTGGCAACCCTAAAATGACGTCACGAATTGGACGGCGGGAATCTTACCTGTCAGTGCTTAGGTGAGTCCATTTTATGAAGGCGGAGGTTAAAGTTGGATTCTCGCGAAGTATAAGTGCACAGTGATTAATCACCAGGGAAATGCAGTGCTGTGTTGTGCCAGCATCTCACTTATTACACAAAAGCTAAGTATCTAAGTGCCTAGGCACCTAAGTATCTAGTATTTAAGTATCAAGTATTACGGTAACTACGAATCTACCCAATATACAATCTGATTATAACTGTTGTCTGAATATTACATGTGCTATAAGTATTCATATTAATCTCTGGGCATTTCCAAGTGTTTTCTGAGTGTAAACGATGTATGACAAGAGAGAGTGAGAAGTTGTATCTGATAAACTTATTACCAGCCTCTTGCCAGTGGTGTCGTGGCTTCGCCGACCCTGTGTAATGCGTACGCTCATTTCTGTTGAGCAAGGACCAGGATGGTCAGAGTACCCAGTGAGCTGCGGCTCGGCCCAGTAAGGCCATAGTATTGTGTGAGCTGCGGCTCGGCCCAGTAAGGCCATAGTACCCAGTGAGCTGCGGCTCGGCCCAGTAAGGCCATAGTATTGTGTGAGCTGCGGCTCGGCCCAGTAAGGCCATAGTACCCAGTGAGCTGCGGCTCGGCCCAGTAAGGCCATAGTATTGTGTGAGCTGCGGCTCGGCCCAGTAAGGCCATAGCACCCAGTGAGCTGCGGCTCGGCCCAGTAAGGCCATAGTATTGTGTGAGCTGCGGCTCGGCCCAGTAAGGCCATAGCACCCAGTGAGCTGCGGCTCGGCCCAGTAAGGCCATAGTATTGTGTGAGCTGCGGCTCGGCCCAGTAAGGCCATAGTACCCAGTGAGCTGCGGCTCGGCCCAGTAAGGCCATAGTATTACAGTATGTAAGAAGTAGTGTGGTGGACCCAGAAAGGTCCTAGTGAAGATGACGTGTATATTTATAGCTTTTAGTTTACCATTGCTTAGTATCATTTTGTTATGAGTCACTCCGAAGTCTATTTGGATGTGTGACTCAGGGCATCACAAAGTACGGTGTTGTCATGTACCTACTTCTAAATCTACAGATGGCGAAGCAGATAAATAGGAGAGGAAGGGCGGTCCCAGGCAGCAAACTGAGTATCACAGTATTGGTAAGCTTCAACTTTTAATGTTCACTCTCTCAAAACCCCAATTTCTAAGTTATATGAGAATTAATTTGTCGCCTCATTTACACAAACCCAGGCATAATACTAAACGTAGCGACAACAGCGTTGATGATCTGAGGGCCGCAGTTTTTCCGAATAATAAATTACCACCTTCTCTAAAGCACCGCCTTTCCAAAACTTACCCTCACCTCAAGAGTGTGGCTGGAGACTGGATAACAAGACTCTGATTTCAATCACCAGCTTGAAACCTCCGATATCTATGAAAAATCTGGAGACTGGAAATCGTATCGACTACGGAAGTACCAATTAAGGTAAATATATAAGCACCAGGTTAATTCTCTAAAACTGTCGGATTATGGATTAAGAAAGGCAAATTGGTTTAATTACATTTTTAAAAATTTCTGTTGAACTACATTTTACATAGCGGCATCGCATATTCTAATGCGGAAGCAAAATAGTGAACAGTAAAATAAAACCTTTAATAACTTAACTATGCAATACCGATGCTGTCACAATACTGGCCACTTGAAATGAAGTATCAGTACAATTATAAAAGGAATCGATGTCAGCCTTCATTCTTTCTAGAGCTTCGCAATGGCGAATGGTAAAAGTTATAATATAACAGTGAAATAATTTTTTTAACACAGTTGCTCAAAAAGTGGTACTTTTCGTAGCTGTATATCGTGCGGAAAGTTGGTTTTCGCGAACTAGTGCTTTTTATTTTCCAATTTTTTTAAATTTATACTTGTTCCAATTCATGACTACTTATTGATGAGTGTTAATATTTATTTCTTTTAAACATCGTAATCAACATAAAAACCTACTGTTAATGTAAGAATACGAAAAATATACATATTTCATATTTTATTACTTACCTCTCCATCATTATAACACGTTTATTTTTTAATATTGAATATTGAAAAACCGTTCTTAATAAGTTGTCTGAATGGAACGGAATAGCCGCCGAAACGCCTGTCAAATTTTTTGACATTATGAAGAGGCGTTTTTTCTTACTGCAAGCATTTTTTAAGTTTCCAAAGGCAACATTCGATATTGTTTTTATAAATATACGATACACAAATAATCGTAAATAACAATACTTAGGTAATGTAATGTAAAGGTACAATGTTTTATATTTACAATTGTTTATGTCTTATAGAACAGGCATTTGAAAAAAAAACTTTCTTTGAAGTGGGTTCAATAATATTAACAAAATCCATTCTAGTCGAATAAAAGCTAAAAAAAAACACCTCTTCATAATGTCAAAAATATTCTTCAAATGTCAAATTAAAAAATGGTTTATAAAATGAGTGAATCAGAGTTTGAAATTGATTTATTTTTTCGCAACTGTGTTAAAAAACGTCGTTCGATACACGTGCGGAAATGTCATTCTTCACTCGTCCCGAGTCTTGCCACTCGCCTACGGCTCGCGGCAAGATATCTCGGTACTCGTGAAGTAATGACATACTTTTCGCACTTGCATCGAAATGTACTATTATTGAAAACCAAAAAGGATACCCGGCTCTGATTTATGATGGGCACAAGTACAATTTCAGTCACAACAACAAAAATGGTACAAATAATTGGAAATGTGTGAATTGCAATACAGGTTGCTTCGCATCTGCGACCTTGAACGAGAGTAAGGACACCGTTATAAAGATGCGTGCGCATGTTTGCAAGTGACAATATGAACAAAATTTACGAGACGTTGCCGTTTACTCTTGTAAAAAGGAAGTATGCGAAAAGATGGCGCCAGTGAAGAAGATTTACGAAAAGAAAGCAACAGAAATGCATGAAGCTGACTCTATCTATGCTGAGCTGACTTTAGTATGTGTTCGTATGACGAAATAAAAAGTATTTAATACAGGGCCAGGCACAAGTTTTTGGATCAAAATACTACTCGCTTGGAACATGTTAAGATACCAAACATATTGAAACATGATTTCCTGGTAGTAGAAGACGGAGAATTGGATAAAAAACTTCAATACAACAATAAGTGGTAAAACGCTTATCTCGACTTGGCCATTAACTGGTTTAAAGAGATGGTTTTAGTAAGTTTACATACTGTATAGTGGACAAGAGAAAAAACATGGTTCACATACCCATAATTCCCGCCATAGCACAAAGGTTCATCGACAATACCAAACTTATATAAACTTATAAACATGACCCAGACGCAATCTGCACAAAATTGATGTAGTCTTTTTAAGTTGTCCCTTATACTTACGCGTTTAGAACTACTGCATGTAATACGCAAGAGATGTAGTATCATTATGGTTTGTTGACGATTTATCGCCTTTTTTTTGAACTATGGCATTTATTTTTAAAATACTAATATTTTGTAATTATTGTCACAAACCTCCATAAACCACGCAAGTTCGTTTACATTATTTAAAACTTTATAGTAAATTGAAAATGTCAAATTAGCACGTCAAAAGTTATCAGCAATTCAAAATGGCAAGAATAAATTACGCTGCTCGCGAATTATGCGACATGATTTTACTTTATGGTGAAACCAGAGGGAATGCACACCGAGCTCTATGTTTGTACCGCAAACGATACCCTGAGCGAAGGAATCCAGCCAATGGCCGTGTCATTACCAATGCAGTGCAACGCGTACGGGACAACGAGCCTGTGACCGGGGCGGTGCAGCCTGCACATGGTCCGGGTGCAGCATTTAATGTGAGATTGGCGTTAGAACAGAGGATACTCAGTCATTTTCGGCAACGACCAGCACCAGAAAAGCAGGTCTTGTTTAACACCGAATAGTAAATAAACAAGTATTTTTTCTTTCATTATCAAGTGGGTGTAAAATACTTTGACCTATGGCAGTGGATATCGTAGTAGGTTCAGTTTGCTACTGAAAAAATTTGGATGGCAAAAACCCAAAAAGCAAATCGTCTCGATGGTGGTGCGTAAATAGGAAGTGTTGTACAGCTTCTGTGACATTAAATGGAGATCAAACAAGTAATAATTCATTGGAGCAATCATACTTGCGAAAAGAATGTAAAGAAAAATGTAATGATTTGGGATCCGTACAGGAAACGTTTGAAAATAATATGGAATCATTAAAAAAGAAGAGTAAAAGTTACATCGACGAAATGCCCGAGTTCTCTAAAGTAAAAGACGCTTTATACAAACTAATTAAAAGAACTCTGGAATCAGATAAATTAAAATGATCACTCTTCATTAAAAAAAAATACTAACGATCGAAACTCATAATCATCAGAACTCATAATATCACTAATCATTCACCTTGTTTATACTAATAATTGAATCTTATTATACCTACTAAAGATCCTCCTAAGATACTCCTAATAATTCTAATTCTAACGAAAGTCTCCGTTAGGTATGACGACGAGCGAAGTGGGAGGAGTGTTAGGTAGAACTGCGACCCTACAGCAAACGGACTACTGGACAGTAAAATTCATTGTAGTGCACAATCTCCTGATTTTGATGATTATTTTTACATTTATTAATCCAGCCGACTACGTCGACGGAAGACCCGTGAGCCAGACTACAAAAACACGGCAGAAACGGTGTCCGCGCAGCAGGGTCTACCAAAACTAGCAAGGGTAAACTACTGCGGACCGCTGTCCGGGAGTCTTCAGGCCATCGTGAATTCTGGCTGAAGGCAACAAAAAGGCTGGAATCTTCACATTTCATTGACGATTACGGTCGTGAAAAAACGGTTCTTATTTTGAAAATTTTTATCACAGCTCTGAAGAGTTATATAATATTGTGGCAGGTTTTTAGAAATCTTGACCTGAAAGTTATGCGTCCACGCTATTTCATTACAGAACCGATAGAACATTTTTTTGGGCAAGTTCCGGCATATAATTACAGGAACAATGATCCAACCTGCAACAATTTTATATGCACATATAAATCCTTAACCATCACAAGGGTCATAAAATTTCACGCAGACTTACAACTGTGAGAATGACTCAGGGGAACAGCTTTTGAGTTTGAAAACACTTTTCAATACAGAAAATGTGGAGGCTAATGAAAAAGCTGTTTCCCAGGACTCAGGAGCGAACTGAAACACGCGGAGCGAGTGTAGGTACATAACTCGCGTCTAAGAGCAAGCCCGCCGTGAACAGCTCAATATTCATTCGAGGGCGTATGCTTCTGGATGAGTGGTACGAAAAGTCCTGGAAAGGACCTCCTGCGGCTCATGCCGAAAATCATTAACAAGCTCAGAGTGCGAGAGTGTGCACGTGTGGATTACTCACAGAGAATACAAAAACTGTAAGAAGCAAATGAAACTTTGCTACCCAACAGAAAAAGTAGTCAGGTATTTCGGTACAGTCTTAGATTTAACAAACAAATATCTTAAATTAAATGCTTATAGGGAAGACATCATTCAAAAAATAAAAGGAAAAGTTTCATCTGCGGATGCGGTTACCAGGACATTGGACGAGGAATACACAAACAATCTCACAACGGTGAGTGCTCTTTACATCTACACAGGAACTCCTGCGGATGCGGTTAATCTGGCTTTGGTAAAATTTACTAAGCACCAGGACATTGTATACAACTAATTTGCGCTGATAACAATACGATTTGGGTTGTATAATAGGTGCAATGTCATTAACAAAATTCTCAAAGGAATCGACATTGAACGACTAAAAAATAGAGATTTGCCAAATTTTTGAAAAAGGCATTAGAAAAATGCATAAAAAAAAAAAACAGAACCAAACAAAACAACTTCTCAGGTAAGTAGTATAGTAACTTTTAGAAGAAATGACTTCGACTCATGCTCCGCTGGCCGACCGAAAATTGATTGTAAATATAGGTAGATTAGAGCGGTCTAGTATTCCGCAACTCGACGACATACGCGCCTATTTTGCGTGATTGTACTCGTATACTTAGATATGATAGTTAAGTAGTATAGAATTATTGTTGCTCGTGCGATTTTTCACGCAATTTTTAGACGACACTTCTGCTTGCAAATACGAAAAGGCTCATACAACGTGTCTTGCAATATGTCGCGCGAAAGCACCTAGCGCGCGCGAAGAGCTGTTAACGCCTAAAGCTCAGCCGCCTTACGGCCACGGCTTACGGTACCCGCGGTTCGAATATAGGGACCGGGCATCAGCCGCCTCAGCAACTAAATGCTGCAATAACATCCCACTGGCAGTTAGATACCTGCAAATTTTACATTATATTTCGTCGTTTCATTCTTCAGATATAACATAACTTACCAGGTAGTCCTTTAAACATACAGGCGACTTCGCACGTTTTCAAGAGACAGTCAGTTGACTATTTATTAAAAAAAAAAAAACATTCATCCGGTCCACCACTCTGCTTGGTAACCGGCGGTCTAGATATTTCCTCATTCTTTTTTCGTGCGAGGCGACGAGCGCACGCATCTTTCCGCTGTGGTTATCGTTCCATAACGTCTAAAATGCTTAAACGTTCAGCTCAAGAACAAATTCACCTGTATAAAGAAAAAATCAGAAAACTTGAGCAAAGCGAACGCAAACGGCGTATAAGAATTGTCTACTCTTCGTCGTCGTCGGATAATGAAAGTACACAATGTGGTAAGTCGATGTTACTTAATACCTACGATATAAAGTGATTAAAATGAGCCGCAACATGGGGATTGACTGCGAGTCAATAACTATGATCGAATATACATCGGGATTGACTGCGAGTCCTTAACGATGTTACAAAACAGAACATACGTGCTTCTTTATTAGATATACACGATTCTCTGTGACCCAATTATTATCTTATCTTTTTTCTATGGTCAGCCTACCCACAAAAAAATAAAATTAATTGTATCTTTATTGTTTTAGACGAACAAAACCAAACCCGTGACCCACAGGCTCATAAACCCTTAATACCGGGTTCAGACTCAAATATCGAAGATCCGCCGCCACCCGACGGACAGCCCGCCGAGGTACCAGCGTTAGAACACTTAGAACAAAACAAAGAAATCCCAACTGATGCCCCCACGCAGGACACTGAGGTGACCGCACAGGAGCCGGAACTTGACCCTGGTTTATTATCGGCGCTCGGTGAATCAACCGATGATTCTCCTGAGTTCGGAGAGAAGATAAACGAAAACTTATCGAAACTGTGGTTACCTTTACTCAAAAAAGGTATGAATTAAGAGGGTAAAGATAAGCTAATACAAGATTATCTCGTACCCGATAACTGCCGCTTATTACAAGCTCCAAAGTTAAACGCGGAAATCTCAGCTGCCGTGCCAGACATGGTGAGAAATCGCGACAAAAATTTAAGGAATTCGCAGCAACAGCTTGGCTCAGGTATTTCTGCCATAAACAGGGCTATGGAAATCTTATTAAAAGGTGAAGATAAAATCGGAGCCATAAAACATCTAAGCAACAGTTGCCGTATTCTATGTGATCTTCACGCCGCATCAACACAGGCCCGTATAAAACAGATTTCACCTAGCCTCGATAAAACATTCCTTCATGTCATTCAAGATTCCGAACGGGATGAGACGATTTTTGGCAACAAGTTGTCAGAAAAGATTAAAGTAGCAAAAACTATAGAGAAACAGGGGCTTCAAATAAAAGTCTGTTCCGAAGACTTCTACGACTGAAACGACTCGCATAATAATGATCGAACTTCGCTTGCGAAGCTCGTTTGATCACCTATTGGTTTTAAATCAATATTAATAAAATCGATCACCACAAGTAAACCTGGGATTTGTCATAATTTCTAGCGGTAATATGGTATCGTACAGAATTCAAACTCACATGAAAAAAATGTACGAGAACTGTACTAAATTGTACGCTAATTTAAAAAATGTACTACTCGTACGTATTCTGATTACGAGCGCAATCCCCTTCATAAACGAAACCAAGGGAATGGAACGAAACGTTTTGTTTTTGCAAATATACTTTAATGAACGAATAAGTAATTTAGATTATCTTTATAGTCCCTAATTGTAGCGCTTTTATTCAGAAAATAACCGTTTTAATTATGTTTTTCTGTTTATTACAATAAAAAGACTAACTAACTAATTATAATAACAATAATTCACTATAATTAACTAACTAACTATAATTTCATCAATAACCAAAAATTAAAAGAAATATTGCTAATTAAACTAAACGCAAAACTCAGTGATGCTTCGTAAACGCGAAGTCAGAAACTTTTTCATAGCTATCTTTGTTAACAGACAGTGTGCCACAGTGTCAGGTCAGGTGTAAGAAGGAAGGATGTAAGTTCTTTAGTTTTTAATATTTATATTTTATCAATTTACTATGTATTTTTACTTAGATATCATGAAAGAAATAAGAATAACAAATTTTCTTTGGAGTGTTTTTCTTAGTGTAAACTTCGTAGTCAATACGACGATCGCGTCGGAAATAAACTTTTAATTTACGTTTGAAAACTCATACAAGCACCGCACCAAATTGAACCAAAAAATCCTACGACGCTTTCTCTGATATAAGTGCCCATAGCATTCCATAAGATATTACATTTACATTTTTCCTTACAAACTAGTAAGTATTGGTATACAAAGAACAGCGGTAGACAATACAGTAACAACAGTCTTTCTCTCAATCCGAGTTTGTTTTTTTTTTCAAATGTGTTTAAGGTGAATAATGTGTGGAAGCGTGCTGGGCCCATAACCTAATAAAAACCATGTTTATTTAACGTAATCTAAGGACAGATTTTTAAATAAAACAAACGAATTATACGGCAAATCGACAAGACTTTTTAATACTTTAGAAAATGTACAGATAACAAAAAATTTAGTAACTATCCATAGATGAATAAAATTACAGTTACGTTCCGTTTGCACTCAATTCATCAATAATTTCTGTTTAGGATGCCAGCAAGGCCCTTAGTTTCAGATGCTTAGTGGGAGGTGCTTCTGCAATATATGCAGGAGCACCCCGATATGGCTAGGGGTTCTATCGCCAACGACGGACCTTTAGCCAAAAGAAGAAATGCAGAGCTTTGGGGGAGCTTGCATCGCGGTTAAATTGCCTCTGCACCGGCGCCACAACTCCTGACAAGTGGATGGATGGAAGTAAATTTGCTAGTTGTTAATTTTCCGCAAATTTAGTATGTTTATAAGATTTCATGACAATGCAATAATAATAATATATTTTTTATACTTGTATACCAGTCCCAACACTATTAATGCAACTTGTAGTTATCATCCTTCTAGTATCGGAATAACACCAAATATGCGGCGAGGAAAAAGCAGCGGCAGCAGGCCTGTCAAACGGGGGTGGGACAATGCCGAAGAAGCTGGCCGAGCTGACGGAGCGGGAAGAAAGAATTCTGGCGGTCATTGGAAGAGTGGCGGTGCATGGTGAGGAGAGCGTGCGGATTCCGTTTGAATTGTACTAAGCACCAGAACTTTGTAATTTTGTTTACAACTAATTTGCGCTGATAACAAATATGATTTGGGTTGGGTTGACCCAGACTATAAAAAAACAAAGCAGAAACGGTGTCCTTTTTCGACGGTTTGTTCGATAGTATTAATGGCGCAGCAGGGTCTAACAAAACTAGCAAGGGTAAACTACTGCAGACCGCTGTTCGGGAATCTTCAGGCCATTATGAATTCTAGCTAAGGGAATAAAAAGGCTGGAATCTACACGTTTCATTGACAATAACGGTCGTGAAAAAACGGTTCATACTTTGAAATTTTTATCACAGCTATTAAGAGTTATATAATATTGTGGCAAGTTTTTAAAAATCTTGACCTGAAAGTTATGCGTCCACGCTATTTCAATACAGACCCGATAGAACATTTATTTGGGCAAGATCGGGCATATAATTACAGGAACAATGATCCAACCTGCCACAATTTTATAAGCACATATAAATCCTTATCCATCACAAGGGTCATAAAATTTCACGCAGACTTACAACTGTGAGGATGACTCAGGGGAACAGCATCCTTCTAGTATTGGAATAACACCAAATATGCGGCGAGGAAAAAGGCTTGCGCGCGGCGGCAGCAGGCCTGTCAAACGGGGGTGGGACAATGCCGAAGAAGCTGCCCGAGCTGACGGAGCGGGAAGAAAGAATTCTGGCGCTCATTGGAAGAGTGGCGGTGCATGGTGAGGAGAGCGTGCCGATTCCGTTTGAATTGTACTAAGCACCAGGACTTTGTAATTTTGTCTACAACTAATTTGCGCTGATAACAAATACGATTTGGGTTGTATAATTTTAGATAACAGTATTAAATATTATAAAAAATTATAATAACTGATTAAACCTTATAGAGGGAAAGATTGAAGGCAGGAGAGGGAGAGGAAGACCAAGAAGAAGCTACATGGACCAAATTAAGGAGAAGGTGCAGGTCGTGTCGTATAAAGAGGTAAAGGAGCTGGCAGAGAGGAGAGAGGAATGGAAATTGCTCCACCGACAAGAGCAAAGCTCTTAAATTAAGAGAGAGAGAGAGAGAGAGATTAAGTAAAAAGTGTCATGTTTCATTTTCAACGACAACACGATATTACATTATTTTAAACGTCAATCATATTATACACCTCGACAACACTAGGTCACTGTCGTATGTCATTATGACGTCATTACACCGGTTTTGCTGAGAAATAAAATGAACTGATTTTGATGATTATTTTTACATTTATTAATCCAGCCAACTACGTCGACGGAAGACCCGTGACCCAGACTATAAAAAAACACGGCAGAAACGGTGTCCTTTTTCGACGATTTGTTCGATAGTATTTAATGGCGCAGCGGGGTCTACCAAAACTAGCAAGGGTAAACTACTGCAGACCGCTGTTCGAGAATCTTCAGGCCATTATGAATTCTAGCTAAGGGAATAAAAAGGCTGGAATCTACACGTTTCATTGACAATAACGGTCGTGAAAAAACGGTTCCTACTTTGAAAATTTTATCACAGCTCTTAAGAGTTATATAATATTGTGGCAAGTTTTTAAAAATCTTGACCTGAAAGTTATGCATCCACGCTATTTCAATACAGACCCGATAGAACATTTTTTTGGGCAAGTTCGGGCATATAATTACAGGAACAATGATCCAACCTGCCACAATTTTAAAAGCACATATAAATCCTTATCCATCACAAGGGTCATAAAATTTCACGCAGACTTACAACTATGAGGATGACTCAGGGGAACAGCATCCTTCTAGTATTGGAATAACACCAAATATGCGGCGAGGAAAAAGGCTTGCGCGCGGCGGCAGCAGGCCTGTCAAACGGGGGTGGGACAATGCCGAAGAAGCTGCCCGAGCTGACGGAGCGGGAAGAAAGAATTCTGGCGCTCATTGGAAGAGTGGCGGTGCATGGTGAGGAGAGCGTGCGGATTCTGTTTGATGTCAGTTTTGTTTTTATTTAATTAATCAGTAAGCTTTTAGACAAAATGAGAGTAGAGTTGATGTACGCTCTGGTAATTGATCTGGCTCTGGAAATTCCGACATTCGCCGTAGGTCGGACCACTTAAGCTACCACATTTTTTTTTCAGTCGCTTAAATCCATGCAAATTGGTATTGTGATGTATGTTATCTGTTAAGTGCAGTACCAATTTTTGAACTCTTATTCAAGTTAATACGCATTGCTTTCGATTTCTTCAACTATAGAAAAAATGCTGGGTTAATTGCATAGACACAATTTTAATAAATTGGCAGGCTATTAGAAACTATTTTATTGATTTAGGTGAAGATTGTCCCATGATCATACAAAATTTATTGTTACTTATAATAATAAAATAAATAATAGAAGTATATTTGCTTTTTTGTAGTCACATATTGAATGTATTCAACAAAACCATCAAAAGTCTGGAAGGCAACTCTATAACTATTTTAGATGTTTTTACAATTATGACAGATTTAAAAATTAGTTTAGAAAAAAGACAGAGTGAGACATTTTATGGGTTTATTACCATCCTTATCATTACCATCAAAAAAAGGTCAAGAAATAAAAATAAAATATGAAATTTTAATTTATTCATTAATAAGGCTTGAAACTAATTAGGAAAATGGTTTGATTTTAACACCACCGATAATTTTAATTTATGTAATCCTCTGGTATATCAAAATATTATAGAGATTACAGAAAAAAATAATATACAAGAACGGCTTGACATGGACGCCTTGTATAATGAGGTTAATTTAATTAATGAGTTAAGAAATAATATAGTAACGGAAATTAAAGAAATGTCCACTGCTGAAAAATGGCAACAAATTTTTAGCAAAGAAGTGAGCAGTTTTTCTAATATATTTAAAGTAGTCTCAATGTTATTGTCTGTGCCCGCCAGTTCTGCATTCACCGAAAGAGTTTTTTCAGTAATTAATGCGAAATGGCGGGAAAAACGCAATAAAGCGTCAATAAATCTTATAAAAAAAAGAGCTATTATATTTCAATATAGCAGCACCATGTGTTGAGGCCCTTAATATATTTGAAGTGGTTGAGTGACACACGGTCAGACAAAAAATATATATTTAAAAACAAATAATAACTTTAATAAAATACTTTATTTTTGATTATGTGTACTTTATTTTTTGTTAATTGAAACTAACAAATACTATATTATAAGAAAAAAAAAGATGGCAACCCTAGTTATAGGGTTGCCGACATGGTCGAGGTACGGTGGATTTGAATTCATGAAAGAAATAATGCAGAATCTAAGGCTAAAGAATATCAATGAAACATGAGATGTGATATTAAGTTCATTTTTTAGTGACCCTTGGCGCCATATGAGGATATAAAATTGGCTTTTTGTTATAAGTACTGTACTGACCTGAACTCGGTGATAAAAAGTATTATTTTTCTTTTTTGTATAAAACCTACTTTATAAATCTATTTCTCGTTGGAATGAAAATTAAAAAGTTTCAGGAGAACGAAAAAAAAACAAGAGGGTGACAGGAGTGTCAAAATGGGAACAAGAAGGAAAAATGTTCGGATAAGAGAAAAAAAATGGAAAATAATTATTAAAGTGATAAAATCTACGAATTCAAAGTGGAAGAAATGGAAATTAGAACATAACATAACAAAGGAATGAAGCGAGCATGAGATTTATATATCTTGGAAACCCTTGTAACGATGACAGCAGGCCCAGGATGGGATACAGGAACCAGAATTTCATCCAGGAAGTGCAGTGATTCCTGTTTATTTTAATTATTCCTATATTAATAAATTTTATTTTCAGTTTCGTGACTTAAAATAGTGGAATGAAGAAATAAAGCCAAGTTTACATCGTAATCCTCTCGTATAAGTTTTATGGAGAGGTCGGAGTGGATTTGAGTTCAACAAGTGGAGAGAGTTTACAACTCTTACAGGATCTTTTAAAGCGAAGTCCCATGTTTTTCTGATTGTTATAAATCCTATGAGTGAGTTCTAACATGCTTAATAAAGACTATAATAATCCTTTTACTCTCAATTGAGATGCGAAAGTAAACATGACGGACAATATAGAGTGACAGTGACTACCTTGACTAAATTGACAATATTGACCTGACTAAACTGACTAAATCCATAAAAGTCAAAATGTCATTTGTGAAACTCAAAGTCACTAATATTTCAAATTTTGACTTTGTCAATAATAGAATAGAAATTGATATGCTAAAGCTCATTCAATCGGGAACTTTTAGATAGGAACGTTTCAAATAGTCTTCTATAATAATTATTTTTAAATTTTGATTCTTCGATCTTCGATTCCATAATGACTTAATCCAAATTGAAATTAAATTCATTATAAACTTGAGTCTATTGAGAGTGATACCTTATACTAATAGTTTTCAAAATATATCACCGACGTGAATTGTGAAATACTATATCAAGAAGGACATTCCACGGTCAGTAAACCTAGATATTTTTAAAAATCAGTTTATTTGGAATTTAAAATATTTGATATAACCATTAAAGCCAATTAAGACACTCTTAAAGGATATTTATGATAACTTTCGATTCCGAATAATATTTACAGTTATTGTTTTGGTTTACTAATTTAAAATATTAGTATAGACTTCAAATAAAACATGTTGCTGAAATAGCTCCCAATCCTAAAAATAAGCATCAGTTATAAACATACAGGATCTTGTAACTCCGTGACTAAATCATAGATGGCAGCACTAGGAGGTTAAAACGAAAATCTATAAAATAGCATTCTGTGATGTGGAATACGAAATATTCAAGAGAATTTACCAATTCCTTTTACCAGAAAATGGCGTGGTTTCCATGACAACAGTATTATAAAAACAATTGAAGTAATTGATTCATATTATGATTTTCACTTTAAGTGAATTTCCTAAATTTCCCAATTATTCTTGGCCTAAATTTAAAGGACTAAGGTGTGTGTGCTCAAGATGCCAAAGACTCGTGGTTCGAAGAACTTTGCCGCCAGTCAACAGAAACCTATCATTGCCGGCTACAAGCAGGGGCGTACCCATAAAGAGCTTTCGTAGCAGTTTGGTGTTTCCAGATCAGCGGTAACGAAGTTACTAAGCGTTTAAAGTCTCAAAGAAGTCCAATTGGTGATAAACTACGCGGCAGACCTCGTTGCACTACATCTGGAGTCGACCGTAATATTTTGCGCGTCTATCATCCGAATTCTCGGTTAACGGCGCCAGATATTCTCAAAGAAATATCGACCTCAGGACAGCCTAATCCATCTATACGGACTGTCCACAACTGACTGACTGACTCGTAGATACGAGTATATGACTTATCATTGTGGAAAGTTGTTATTTTTTTTCATTTGGTAAATAAAATATTATTTATAATCTATATTGTTTTTATGTTACGCGTTTTACTAAACATCTAAGTAATTTGAATTTTCAAGTTTAAGTTAGGTTAACACATTTTTTTCCTGCCAGACGAACTCATTTGCATTGGGGCTCGTATTTCAATTAGTACTTAAAAGGTGTGTTCCAAAGAACCCCGCACAAAATGTTTGGTAAAAGCCGTTCGGTCGATTTGGCTGAAATTTTGTGGAAATATAGCCTCTAATACTCTGATGAAGTGTGTGAAGTTGCAACTTTAATTAATGACCAGTTTTTAAAATACAGCTATTTTAAAATACATAATTATTTACGTAGTATTGACGTAGGTATGTAAGTAAACAGTTGCATATCGTCTCTTATCTATTTATCTATGAAGTAGCGAGACCAATTCAAATGACGAACGGCTTAAAGAACTCGTGGAAAATGTCAGAATTAATAAATCAATGTCAAGCTGTCATTCACTACCGACTTACAATAAAATATGTTTTTGCACTTCGCCCTGTAAAATGGCTTTTCAGAATAGGATTCGTTGCTATATATGCGACGCTGCCTTAGTGCCGCGAGCAATGGTGCGATTGCTTAGAGAAGACGGTGATATGTTACTTGAATTAGCAATGGAAAGGCGGGATGAAGGTGGTGGATTGCCTGTCGACATTAATGCTGATACTCGTATTTGCAATAATTGTAACTTTTTAATTACTCGGGATATGCAGACACTGAATAATGATCCTCAGTGTTTGCGGTTAAATATTTTACGGCAAACGACTTCGCATACTTGTTTTATATGCAATGGTGTTAACAACATTCACAGATTGTCAGCGGAGTGTCGGGTTCATATTTTTGTGAAAAGAAACATCTATGTACCGGTTATGTACGTGTGCTGCAATGTACACTTAGATGAAAGAGGTTTTTTGACCGAAGATATTTTAGTGGATCTGAGGTATATCAACAGACCATTTATATTAAACGGCAATGAGTTACAAATATTTTTGAATGCGTTACGTGACGAAATAAATATCAGTGCCCAGCGTCGGTATCAAGATGAAAAGGAATTGACAGATGAAGAGTTTAAAGCACTGTCCCCCGTTAATAAAGAAGATTTTATTGATTTATATAATTACTGTGACCGTATCCCTGTGCATGGTGGATATCGTTATGTGAGCAAAAAAGATCTTTTATGTTTTCTTTGCAAGTTACGGCAAGGTGTTAGTGATGAATTCTTGTGGGTTCTATTTCATTATTCATCAAGACAAGCGGCAAGCTTAGCTGTTAGTACAGTGAGACAATCGTTAGGAACCCGTTTTATTCGCGAGAATATAGGCTTCGAAGCCATAACAAGACAAGATTACATAGAGATGCACGTAACAGATTTTTCCAATCAATTATATAACTCCACACCAGACGTCCCAAAAGCATTAGTGTACAACGATTGTACATATTTAGACATAGAAAGAAGTTCTTGTTTCAAGACTTTGCGACAGTCTTTTTGCACTCACAAAAAGAAACATTTAGTTAAGCCCTCAATGTTAGTTGCTCCTAACGGATATATTTTAGATATTCAAGGACCTTACTTCTCCAATGCTAACAATAATGATGCCAGAATTCTCGTGAGTGAGATAGATAATGATTTTGCGTGATTGGTTACAGCCACAGGACATCTTCATTGTAGATCGTGGTTACAGAGATGCAGTCCTCAGATTACAGGAAATAGGCGTACAAACAATAATGCCACCTGTTCTAATACCCGGTCAAAGTCAATTGACAACTGAAGACGCCAATTATGCACGGATTGTGACAAAAACGCGATGGGTAGTGGAAGCACGTAATGGACATTTAAAAAATATATTCAAATTCTTTGGCCGTGTCATTTCGACATCCCATGTTCCGAATTTGAACATTTTTCTTTTAATAGCTGGAGCTATAATAAACAAATACTATGGGCCTATTACAATGCCGGATGGTAATGTCCAGTTAGCAAATGAAATGCTTCATCGTGTTGAAGACGTTAATGTAATACAGGCACGAGTTGAAGCTGAAAATCTTGGCCGGAGAAGAGCACGATGGACTCCGCTAACTGCTGCACAAATACCATTGTTTCCACGGTTAAACCTGGAGTATTTGCATTTGATCACATTCGGAACATATCAAGTGAAACTGTCTCCCGGATATATACAAGACAGTACATTGCGTCATATTAACGACTTAGCAGCGGAAGACGAAGACGAGCGAGTTTTCGAAATAGATGAGAACTTTAATGAGCTAGGATTTATTAAAATAAGGGCTACATCAAGATTCCGAAACGCAACATTTTATTATGTGTGGATTGCGTTTGATCAAGAACATAATAATGGGTGTGATGACGATCCCATCTTAGGTTATTATTGCACGTGTAAAAGTGGAGCAAGAACCCTTGGTACATGCGGTCACGTTACAGCAATATTATGGTTTTTAGGTTTTGCCCGATACGAAGAAAATGTGAAGTATCCGTCGTTAAGAATGCTTTATACCATACTTAACGCAGTCATTGCACAAAGGTAGCCTTGTACAACCAATTATACATAAAATTATAACTAGCTGTGTACGTTGACTGATAAGAATAATACTTAGGTAAGTAGAAAATACTGAACATAAAAATAGTTATATTTTAAAAACTGGTCATTAATTAAAGTTGCAACTTCACACACTTCATCAGAGTATTAGAGGCTATATTTCCACAAAATTTCAGCCAAATCGACCGAACGGCTTTTACCAAACATTTTGTGCGGGGTTCTTTCCAACCAAGTAAGTTTACTTTGGATGTTGAGATGACAGCGATAAACGCCATTGGCAAACAGTTCCCAATTTCAGAAGTAGAAGGTTGCTACTACTATTTTACTAATAATGCGTGAAAGAAAGGACGCAAATTAGGCTTTACAAAATCGAAAGGAAATAAAAGAATTGTGGTATTGTGTGCAGTCTTGCTACTTGTACCAGAATCTTATTTGACGAGTGCATGAGCGTATGTAAAATGCAAGGAAATAAAGAAATGAAAAAATTTGGGAAATTTCGGTTTAAAAACCAAATTATCAAAAAGATCTGGAGGACTAAATTCGGTGAACGCCACCGGACATACAATTGCTTGGAAGGGTGGCACACGAAACTTAAAACAAGAAGTTGGGAAAGAAAAATAGAAATATTTTAAACTATTTACTTACTGAAAAATAACTGAAAGTGAACTGAAAAATACATATAACAAATACTAGAAAAAAAAGACAAGCAGATAACGATGAATTTATTGTGGAATCCCAGATGGAACTAATAAATCAGGAAATGTCAATCGGACACTTTCTTGAACGAGTGTCTTGAATTTTGGTATCTGTGTGTTGCAATTCTTTTCATAATCTTTTAATTTTGTTTTGTTTTTTTTTCTTGTGATCGTCGAATAAATGTTTCTATTTCTATTTTCTATAAGTAGGAACTCTTGGCAATTTGATTCATTATGAATTGGTTCCATGTAGACATTTGATCCTCACTAAAAACAGGAACACCGCCCACTAACTTACTGTACATACGTAAACAATAAATGTTTAATTATTAATTTTCATTGCTAAATGCTTTTTTTGAAAAATTGGAAAATAAATAGTAGTTTCTTTGCCTTGAAATCTTTTAGGAGCTTCGGGATAGAGAAATATGTTAGAATCCTTTAGAATCCGCATATGATTGAAGTTGCTACTTACATGCATGTTTGAAAAACGTTACTAAACTTCAATGAATGAATGAATATAGGAACCAAAAGGGTGTAAAATTATACTGTAGTCGCATGGGATTTTTGGTATGGGCACCAAGTGGCAGGAGGGAAAGATGTCGGCCTTTTGACCACCATACTTGAGTTTCTATTAAACTATTTTTCATTAAAATACTTGACATTGGCAGACTTGTGCTGGGAATTTACAGAGGCCATACTTAAATAAATAATAATAATGACTCGCTTTGTAAAACAACAATTCTGAGATACAACAGCAGATAATGAAAATAAGAATCAGAATTTGGAAGAAGCATTACGCAGCTCTAAATATTTTATTTTAATTTTATTCATTTTTAATACAAAAAGTAGTACAATGGGTTACTCAAATTGTCTCCTTAAACCATAAAGGATTTGTGAGGGGTCTGAGCTGATGTCTTAACTAATGTGTAATATTATTATTTAAGTATCTAGTTACGCGCTATTTTGTAATTAAAGCTAAGTTATGTTACTTGTGAACTGACTCTTAAGCTTATTTTAAAGTTCGTTTTTTTTATTTCATCTCGTAACTTCGAGTCTAGGGATTTAATAAGACGAGGAATTACGTAGCGTAGGTAAGCACTAAATAACTGTACCCACCTTCGATTTGATCTCACCAGATAAATTTACTGTGACAATAACTGTAACACGTTAAGAAAGGGACAAATTGACCTCAAGTTGGGGTCTCTTTCAGGACCATTGCCCGTATCACTTTAAATACAAGCCTTCAAGTCATTACATTAAAGTATATTTTTACTTCGAGATGTATAGAGTATATACTTAGTAGTTCTATGTACTTACCATTTCTACTGGCTGAAGTTAAGGAGTTCTACGAAAAAGTAAATAAATGGTCATGACCATGACATCGAAATTTCATGAGCATGAGTTAACGTGAACCAAAATTAACAACAGGTGAAACTGACAGACGACTCTCGACAATTTTTGCAGCGTCTCGCCGCACCATAACAGCTGTATTGAAAAAAGTCAGACATTGCTTAACGCAATATTTGGTACCTAACTACATAGGCCCAAACCATATTATCCATATAGATATTGTGAACAGGAATTTAAGCGTACCAAACGCTCTTTTTGGTAATGCGTTTGAAAATATACCTGCCATAACCATATTTGATGGTACGTATTTATACTTGCAAAAAAGTTCGAATTATTTGTTTCAAAAAAAAAACATACAGCTTGCATAAATACGATAATTTAGTCAAACCATTTTTGATCGTTTCATGTGATGGGCACATTATTGATGTTGTTGGACCATTCGCTGCTACTCAAACTGATGCCGAGATTATGACTCATTTGTTTCAAGCTGAAAATAGTGCATATATCGTCAGCTCTTTCAGCATAATTACGTTTTTATTTTAGATGAGGGGTTCAGGGACGCCATACCACTATTAGAAAGATTAGGCTTTCAGAAAGATAAATCTGGAAGAGTCACTGGACCCTGGTCAAACGCAATTATCATATGAACAGGCAAATAAAAGCAGAAAGTTACGTTATGCAGGTGGGTGGTAGAAGTGGTTAATGGACGTTTCAAACGTGATTTTAAATTATTTCGGCAACGATTATTAATAATTATAGCTTCACCCCACCTGATGGAAGATTATAAAATAGCTACAGCTCTAATTAATAAATACCACGTTCTTATAGAGAACGGTCCAAACTCGGGTGAAATAGTTCAAAGAGTGGCACGGTATATGGAGTAGCTTAATCATTTAGAAACTTTTGTTAGGGAAAATAATCTGAATCTGAATTTTTTTAACATAATCAATTAATATTGTTAGCGTTAGGACCTTATCAAGTTAAACAAGCCCGGTCATACTACGGAGAACATATTAGAGCAAGTGGTGTTTATGAAATCGAAGTGCGCCCGGACCTTGATAGAATCACTCATTTAGGCGGATTGAGACCTCAACTTTTAAGACGCCGCATTAAATCGAGGCATATCAGCCAAAGAGTTTATTGTGTGTATGTATTATATGAAAGCGAAGTCACAAATAATCCCTTAGAGGATATACTTGCATATTACTGCAGTTATATTGCAGGGAACAGAACTGTTGGCTGCTGCTGTCATGTCATGACAGTGATTTGGTATTTGGAGTCGGCGAGACACCCGAACACGTTGTCTGCTCCGGCTTCCTTTTTAGATAATGTTTTAGTTAGATTAACAGAATAATAAATAAATAAATCCCAATGTTGTTGTTTTATTTCCATATTCTATGCTACGCACTGCTAAGGAATGGAACTGCCTCAGTCTGTTTCCGAAAACGTATAACTTGTAAGGTCTGTTCAATTTACTAAGCGGACACACTTAAACCTCTTTTAAACATAGAATTTAAAAACAATCGATATACTGTTGACCGCAATGACATTAGCAAATCCATCGTCGTCAATTGCAACATATTTGTTCTTTCTTTGTCGATTATTGTTCGCGATGAAGCGTATTAATTTAGATAATCGCAAATTAATAGTGCAAAAATGGTGTACAGGGCAGTATTCACTGCGAAAAATAGCAAAAATGTATAAATGTTCCAAGTCAGCGGTGTACCAAATCATTAAAAAATTTGGAGAGCATCATACGCTCGAAGATTTACCGAAATCTAGACACGGGAGCGGGCCAGCAAATGCTCAAGTCGACGAAAATGTCATGCGGCTGTTAAAATCGCGAAATTATCTATCGGTTCGTGATATTGCAAAGAAAGTTGGCGTCAGCGTAGGTACGGTACAAAATATTAAAAAAAGAAATAATATACGAACCTACAAATAGCAAAAAATTCCGAAAAGAAGTGCAGAGCAGCCAACTAGATCGAAAAAACGGTGCGGGAAGTTGTACAACATCTTGCTAAAAGATAAATCTCGTTGCATTTTAATGGACGACGAAACGTACGTAAAATATAATAGCAGTACATTAAAGGGGCCCCAATACTACAATGCCGTCGTAGGAGAGTCTGTACCCGAGGAGGAAAGAACAATTAAAATAGATAAATTCGGGAAGAAAGTCCTGGTTTGGCAGGCAATCTGTTCCTGAGGCCTCAAAAGTGCTTCCTATTTTGCAACAGGCACTATTGGCGGTGAAATATACAGAAAAGAATGCATCCAAAAACGGTTACTTGCCGTCTATCGGAAGCACAGTGTCCCACCCTTGTTTTGGCCTGATTTGGCAAGTGCCCACTATGCTGGTCCAACAGTGGAGCTACTAAATTCAAAAAACAATGAATTCGTTCAAAAAAAAGACAATCCACCAAATTGTCCGGAGCTCCGTCCTATCGAGCGGTACTGGGTCATTGTGAAGAGGCACTTAGAAAGGATGGTCGTGAAGCTAAATCAAAAGAATGTGGTTTGCAGCTAGTCGAAAAGTGTCAAAAAGTGATGTGCAGGCACTTATGCGTAGTATCCGCATAAAATTCCGAAATTTTTACCGATGTAATTAAGTTATTTTTTTTTTCATTAAATATTATTTTGTTTGTTTTCGTTTAAATAATATTTAGCGAAATAAAGAGATAATAGCGAAAAAAATCATAATATTAATGTTTTTTTAGTGTCCGCTTAGTAAATTGAACAGTCCTTATGCTTTTAAGGCATGAGTGAATAAGTTATTACTGACCCAGGGAACTCCATCCTCGGCCTCCTCATCGATTCCCACTAGGTGAGATAGATCTACAGGTCTGTCTTTAATAATAAAAAAAAGTCTTGCTAAAAGTTCCTGGAAAAATCTTTTTTTTAACCTAGTTGTTGAAGTTTGTATACAAAAGCCTAGCAGAGCCTACTTGAGAAAAACACACTTGTAGATAATTAAACATAAAATATAATAATTATTGTGGAACCAGTACCAGTACGAGTGAGTTTTACTCAAGATGCTGTTGGAGTTCCATCAAGTGCCGACAGCCGCTAGTATACATCATAGCAGAGCCAAGCCAAAAGTTCATAGCAAAATCTTTTTCTGTTACCTTGTTGCAGTTTGTATACGAAGGAGTTTTTATGATTTATTTTCAGGATTGTAACGATATGAAAAGTTCCTGAAACTTATTTCATGCGGAACGCTAATATTCAGCTATTCCACATTACATATTAATAATTACAATGTTTATACATTGCTAGGGCAGTCGCCCATACTTCAGTTTAGCCATGTCCTCTTAACTCGCTTTGTAGGGAGCGTACGTAGTATACCTAAGTAGTCTGTGGTAGGGAGGAAAAAGATGTCGGTCTTTTGACCACCATACTTGAGTTTCTATAAAACTATTTTTCATTAAAATATTTGACATTGGCCGAATTGTGTTGGGAATTTACAGACGCCATACTTAAATAAATATTAATAATAACTCGCTTTGTAAAACAACAATTGTAAGATATAACAAATAATGAAAATATGATGATGAATTAGGTAGAAGCATTACGCAGCTCTAAAGCGTCACACATTATCCATTTCTACATTAGCGATACGTTTCTTAGTGATCTTTCTCTGCACCCCGAGTAGTACCGACAAAACTAAGAATAGAGGCGAGATATTGTACGTGAAAATCGTCACTAAACTAGTGATACATAGTGGGCTGGGTCTCTATCAGATTGACCTTTTTGCCAAAAGGTAATCCAGCTAGATGACATAAAAGTAGAATACTCAGTTAGCAGTAAAGTCAATTCAGCTAGAAGACATTCAAGCAGAATACTTAGTTAGCAGACGGATAATTCACTGCAATGGTGAAAGCGTAAAAGCACGAATAATTTACAGGGTTGGCGTTCCATAATCAACAGATATGTATATATAGGACGCAAGAATCCAACTTTCCCAGCACTACTACAAGCCTTGGAAAACCAAACCAAATGCTACGACATTTCGTATAGCAACCAAAACAAGACCTACAAACAAGTAAAAAAAAACAGGAATATGAAGACATCAACAAGGAGATTGATGTAGCTTTACATGATCTATACAGTGGAACCATTACTTTAGGACACTGTATTGAAATAATATGCCCATATGTTGTTTAAAATAAACGAGGCGTAGTATTATTATTAGGTAAGTAGAGATTTTTTTTTATTTATACACAGGAATGGTGATATTTGGTTTCATTAAACATGTATATATTTTTTTCATGTATGATTATTATTACGCCCTCTCTCTCAGCTCATCTCTCGTCTCAGCGTTGTGCCGGTTGCATCATTAGCTGCGACGCTACGGAGCTGGGGTCCGCCATTGACAATGGTCCCAGATTTGATAGATGGTTTACAATACAGTAGTTACAAATCGAGATAAATAATTCCCAGTGCGTAACTGGGTTTCCAAGCGATAAAAATAATCCCATTTCGTAGCTGGTTATGAACAGGGAAACAGAGTGTGATAAAAAGAAGTAAACACAAAGCAAATAGCTTCTTAGCTTTTCTGCAGTTAATTTTCGTTAGTTAACAAACTAATTAACCTTACGAATGATAAAATTGCCAAAAAATATTTTAATCAGACAGAGAAAAAAGATACACTATTAAGAGCGAGGAGAATATTTTTAGAGGCAGCGAAAACGGAGTTCAGTCATTTAAATGAGGTAAAGGTACCTGAAATGTTTGCCAAACCGTTTAATGTTATTAAGGATGGAGATGATAATGATAAAATATAAATGTTTGTCACAACATTATCCAAAAAACATAGTCTGGGTCAATTTTATGCGAACGGTACATTTAAATCTACACCAACCAAGGCCTTTTTACCAGCTTTACACAATCCATGTAGATGTGACCATTAGAGAAGAGATGGAGAACATTGTTCCTGTCATTTACGCCCTACTACCAAATAAAAGTCAAGATGCATATATTAGGCTCTTTGAGCTGATAAATATAAACTTGAATATTGAATTTCGGAGTCTAAAGTGCCATTATGAACTAGCACCTATTAACGCATTACAAAAAAAAATCCCTGGTATTAAAATATCAGGGTGCTACTATCAATATAGTAAATCGATTTGGAAACAGACTGAGAAGCTGAACTTGACTAATTCAAAAGAAGGAACAGCAATTAAATTACTGCCAAAAACGAATAAAGTTCAAACGTTGTTCCAGTTATTTTTGGGCTGCTTCCGGATAAAAGACAAACAACTTATGTTCGATTTTTTCAATTAATATAAGAAAATTTCTCAGTGTGTATAATGAATTTCAAATATAAGTGAGGTGGTCATTCCAGAGATGCTGTCTGACGGTTTTCTAATTTGTAATTTGTATGGACTTCGATAAAAATATGATATTTGCTACACCATCTGCTGTAGAAATTTTATCGGAAAATACTGAATATTTCGGTGACGGTACTACCTCCGTTTTTACAACTATACACTAGTGAGCTTAAACAAAACGACAGATAGTACATGTTTTGTACCCGTAGTTTACGCCCTTTTACCTAATAAGAAAGAAAACACGTACAGACGGTTGCTTTTATTATCGAAACATGAATTTGGCCAAGACATTAAAAAGTTTAAATGCGATTTCGTAGTTGCCGCTATCAACGGCCTAAAAGCTGAACATCCGAATACCGTAGTATCTGGTTGTTATTTCCATTTTCAAAAAGCTCTATGGAAAAAGTCTAGACAGGCTTGATTGAAACTGAAGAAGGGATAATTTACACGAAGTTATGTACTCGGCTGGCTTTGCTGCCAAAGAAAGATATACCTACCAGCAGCATTATTTAGACATTTCCGGATCGGTACCTGACGATTCTGCGATGACTCGATTCCACAATTATTTTTTAAACTTCTGGATGAGTAAAATTACCGGTTCAATTATTTCAGTCAGCGAAGACGAATTTCGAACCAATAATGCAGTTGAGGGATGGAATAACCGATTAAACCACCGAATCCCCAATAAACCTTCCCTTTATTTATTCATTAAGTTACTGAGAACCGAGTTTCAGTATCAAGATATTAAAATTGGAAAAATGCAACTGCATTGTTCAAGTGTAATAACAAAACGTAGAGCAAAGGGCATACAAAAATATCATCAAGAAAAGGAAATCGTCAATGATTTCGTTGAAAAAAAAAAAACAATTTTTAGAATGTTTAAATAGGCTCTGTGTGATTATTTAATTTGTATATGTATGTATATATTCTTTTTAACCGTCTTCTCTTTAATTTAAATTGTTGTTATTGTAAATATTTCGTTTTAAATAAGATGTGTAATTGTAAATATTAAATACAGAAGTGGAATCACGGTTATTGCAGTTTCATTTGATATTAAAAATTCGACGAAACAGGAATACGACGAATCAGGAACAAATCACAACAGTGTAATGTGAACCTTAACGTAATATAAATAAGTATTTCAATTCTTAGTTATAATAAGGTGTAGTTCAAATACTGCATAGTCATATTGCCAGATAAGCATTTTGCTTCTTAGTCAATATAGAAAAACGCGATTCTTAAAAAGCCGGTGCATACGACGTGCTCGCCAATAAACATTAGAAACGAGGTGTTGCTGACACTAAATGCATGCACAGCGGATGTTTGTAATAACTTTGAGCCAGTACAAAAATATATGAAAATAAAATTTGAAAACTTAAAAAAAAAAGGTTGAGGATGTTCCAAATTTCTCGCCTGTAAAAGACACGTCTGTTTACGGCCCGAAAATCATACTTGGAATCGAAAAAACTGAATTTCAAGAAAATTTAAGACTTATACTCGTATGTTCCACGGGGTTCAGGCAAAGGTTTTATTATTTGCGAAGAATGTTCGAAAATCGCGAGAAATATTATTAAAAATGTTGATAAGAAAAAAATGTACTTTGGTGATGGGACCTTTCGATATGTGCCTATTGTGTTTTATCAGCTGTACACATTGCATCTTGGATCTATGCTCAAATGAAATTGCCACAAGTCATCCCAGTCATTTACGCGTTGCTCCCTAAAAGCGAGGCGACATATATAATTTTTTCAATTGGTTAAGGATAAATTGAGAGCAGTAATCGACAATTATAAATGCGACTATGAAATTGCAGCAATGAAAGCTGTACAAACAGTTATCCTGAACTGCCAATCAACCACCTGCTTTTATCATTTCAACAAAAATATTTGGAAAAAGGCAAAGGCATTAAAACTGACTGCCACCAGTGAAGAAAGACACTTGGGAAGGATGACAGCCTTGTAACCGTTGCTCCCTGATGATCGCATTTCTAACACTTTGTATGAATTGATGGCACTTGTGTCACCAATAGACGGAACAGTTTTATTTAAAAAATATTGCGAGGATCAATCAATGGATCTCTAAATTTGATCCAAAAATATTGAGCTGTGCTTACGAAGAAGCAATACATTATGATTTTGTGAATAAAATGAATATGTTTGTCACTCCAAAACGAAATCGAAGACTGCGTGACATTCAATTTGACAAAAATTAAAGCATCTCTTGCAAGTATTGGAAAACGAAGCAACTTCCAACATTAATTTTCTCACGAAAATAATTTCTTTAAACCGTTTCGGATAATGTGTTCAAAAAGAGATTTTTTATTTAATACTAAGGAAAGTTTATGTTATGTCAGTGATGGATTTGTTTTTTCTTTTCTTTTTTTATTTAATTAACATATAAACTTTGTTATTTCCTTCCACTTTTCATTTGTATACTTTTACGTTTTCGTAATAATTAAAGTCCAGTGGTACACTCAAAGTCATTATTTCATTAATATGTAGGTATATAACAAACAAGAATATGTTCGGACTCCTAGCGACACCTGTGAGCAGTCTACGTGAAACAACCACACATCGTCACACGCTACTTACGTCACACTTATGTTATGAGTACCTCTCATACCCCTACACCTGGATTTTTGTATATAATAGCATGCAAATAAAATTAGTCCATCCCTTTAACACAGACGATGTTTTTTTGTTTACTGTACAAAGGCTGGTCAAATCATGAAGTGGTCAAGTGATGATGTGGTCAAAACAAGTATTAGTCTAAAAAAGAAGTGGCCAGAACCAGAAGTGATCAAATTGCGAGGTGGTCATTACCAGAAGTGGACAAAACGAGAAGTGGTCACCAACCGTCAGAACAACCGTTACAAAAGAGTTTTATTCATTTATCGCTTTGCCTGTTCTTTAAGAAAATACGATCTTGAAGGAACATTTTTCTCAAAAGATAACCAGTGAAGATATCAGTTATCTGCGAGGAAAGTAAAATCCTTGGAGATAATCAGGATATCCTGAACCTCACGACAAACTTAACTTTGCCGTTGGAAAACTGTTAACCCATACATCGGCATAGATCGCCGTCAGTTTACCAACACCGCAAATAAGTTTGTAATCGCAAAAACATCTCCGCCATTTTGAAAAATTTCGATAAACTGTATCGACGAAAAAATCCATATAATTATCGAACCTGCTCACAAAATTTCACGAGAATCTGTTGAGAAATGCGACACTATGCCCTAAAAAAAGAAAGAAACAATTTCGTGTCATAAAAAAAAATTGAAAAACATTCCGACTCAATTGGCTATTTACACGCCCTATCATATCCAAAGGTGAAACAATATAAATATATTTTTGACGTCAACCGTACAAAATTAATTATATTATGACTGCTAAATAAAAATATTATTAAAATATATATTCTTAATTTATTTCCTCCACCGTCTCGGTCTTTCTTTCGGAAATGTTTTCTATGGACTATTTGTTATGTTATAACCACAAAATCAACCTTGGTGTTGTCTCTTTCCTTATAACAGTGACGGGTCGAGAGTAAAAAAGATGGCGCTATTAAGTTGTAATCTTTTACGTGTCTGTGCCTGTCGTATTGCATGTGATGTTGCTTTCTGCTGTTCCTGTTTAATTTGTTTTGTATTTTATTTTCTCATGATTTTTCTTTTTATTTTTTTTCTGCTTGTTTTTTATTTTATTGTACTGGCTTTCGTGAAGTCACTGAAATAGGGACTACTGAAAACCAGCGTTGTGGGTCGTGGTCCGCCACGATACGGCATCATGCTGACACCCTATTTGACACTACATATTTTATACTTTGTAAAATGTAATCCTTTATTTTGTTGTTTGTTTTTTGTGTTATATGTATTGTGTCAATTTTTTGTCAATAAAATAATTTCTATTCTATTCTAAATACAATTATCCTTAATAAGAACATTATTAAAATATATTTAAGACTAGCGACAGTAGCGACCCGCCCTCGTTTCGCTTCGGTTAAAGTTCCCTTCCCATTCCCCCCTTGAAAGTTGAAATATCCAATTTTTTCATCATAAGAACCTTCCTCGGACTTCAAGGAATATTTGAAAAAAATTAGCCAAATTAGCCAAGTCTTTATCAAGTTATAGCGTGACCATGGGAAATAGGGATTCATTTTTATACATATATAGATAATTCACTTAATATCTTCATTGTTTATGTAAAAAAGGTATTAAGTGTATTAAATGACAATTTGATTTAAGTATCTATACATATATTAAAACAGTAGAACCAATTGATGTATCATACACTATTAATGAAGTCTGTTAACAAAATTAAATGGAGTTGCGACAGGCCATGCGCTGAGGAGGAAAAGAGATGAATGTGCAGAAGAAGTAACAGAATGGTACCCACATGTAGGGAAAAGACCACATATGAGATAGGACAACGAATTTAACTATTTGATTAAAAGAACACTTTTTTAAAATTGAATTTGAACCTTAATTTAAAGAGTTAAAGTTCAAATTCGCGATCCAATTTTCAAAAGTCCCGTTACATCTGGTTTAAAACCATTGCCGGACCAACATGGAGAAAAATGGCAAGGCTTGAAAGAACTGAATGGAAAAAACGAATAGGGGAGGCTATACTGCAATGAGAATCGACAAACAATAATACCGATATCGAAGAATATTACCTAATACTATTTAAACTGTAATCATTTAATTAAATATTAATTAATTTAATTCATAAGCTGTGCCAATATTTTTTCAAAAATTGATGTAATAATTTTTATTTTATTTATATACCTAACTGTTATTTTGTCTTCAGTTTACTCGCTCGGATTACTTTTTTTAAATTCTTGGTCCATTTTTGATTGTTTTTATTTTATTATGTGTAATTTTATTGAAGTGTAAGTTGAAGACAGTGTGCAATCACTAAATAAATACTTTTAAAAGGTACAACTTGAGTCTTAATGCTGATAATAATATATTTTATAATGTTTTTGCTTAAGCTCATTTCACGGTCAATAGCCGAATGCCGCCATTTTTTATACATAAATGAACAAGTTAAAGTTCCCGCGCGACGAAACTGCGCGCGCAGCACTGCCGTCTGTCAGCCAGTGTGTTACAGCGGCGTTTTGGCGTCGATGTAAACACTGGCTCAACCCAGCAAGGCCCGAGTCTCGGCTCCGTGACACGTCGCTATTATTATTGGCCACCGTCAACAGCGGCGCCACCATCCGGCCCCCCTGAACTGTGTCTGTCCGTAGACACACCGCTATCTGCAATTTAACAAAATGAGAGTAAAATACTTGTTACTGTTACTCGAATATGTCATGTTGTGTTCCCATCATGAGTATGATAATCTGTTTATACAGACAGCTAGATTACCGACTTCGCACCAAAATGCTCAGACTCGCAGTCCACATGGTGGTCAAAGCTCTTCGGTTTATCAGCTCCATCTAGTAAGAACCACATCCCTCATAACAAGCTCGAGGTCGAACCTCACTTTAGAAGTTTGAACCTCACTTGTTTTATAATGAGAACCCCAATCACAACAGTATAACTTTTATAATATAACTAGCTTTCGTCCGCGACTCTGTCCCTTTAGAAGTCGTTTATTGGTTTTCCCTTGGGAACTACAAATTTTCCGGGATAAAAAGCATCCTATATGTTAATCCAGGGTATAAGCTATCTCCATTTCAAATTTCATCCAAATCCGTCCAGCCGTTGCAGTGTGAAAGAGTAACAAACTAACACACCAACATACACACACACAAACATTCGCATTTATAAAATTAGTAGGTTTTGGTAACCATTAAATACATTACAAATGTCAACCAACTAAATTTTAATAACGAGGATAATTATGAGATTATAATTTTATTCATGAAATTAGAGAAAAAACAATTTCAATAAAATAAATAAATAAGCAGTCAAAATATAAAATTGACGATGCTTTTATTACTGATTATGATATGATTACATACCAATAATGCCAACATCCTCATCCCAATCCACTATTTTGATCCAAAGTTTCACGTTTCTACACACGCCGTGCCTGAATATTACTTATGTGAACGTTCGCTACCAATTATCTACCTTATCAGTATAAACTCTCGTACCATTGAATTTAAAACCTAATTATGATAACCCGTTACCTGACGATCTGCCGATTGTTTTGCTTTCTTTCGAAATGGCGGTGGCGTAGGAATAACCTTGGACCCTAAGCTTGGACCTTGCTCGTTTCCTTTTTCTTCTTTCGCGGTCTCGAGCGAGAGACATTCGACCTATGTTTGTAAGCAGTTCTTATTTAGCACTTCTGATGCAAGTTGAAATCAGCGTGCAATCACTAAACACTTTTAAAAGGTGTAACTTGAGTATTAATCCTATAAACAATATATTTTATAACGTTTATGCTTAAGCTCATTTGACAGTCAATAGTGGAATGCCGCCATTTATTTTATTACACATAAATTAAAAAGTTAAAGTTCCCGCGCAGCACTGCCGTCTGTCAGCCAGTCTGTTACACAGCGGCGTTTTTGGCGTGGATGTAAACACTGGCTGAAACCAGCACGGCCAGAGTCTCGGCTCCGTGACACGTCGCTATTAATATTGGCCATCATCAACAGCGGCGCCAACCGATGTTCAGAAATGAATCGTGTTGAAATAAAAAACATCGCAATTGACCGAATTTCGGCAATAGGTAGTTAGGTGACCATCCCCTAATCTGAAGGCTGGATCCGCGCCTGGAGTCATGCAATGCCACACATTTCCTCTTCGCAGACTTCGCAGCACCATGTTTGTATAATCTTTACGTTTTTCATCCGATCGGGTAAAACGAATACAGCGACATTCACAATTGTCAGAAAGAAACAAATGATAATTTTCAAATGACGCAAAACTTTTTTTATTTATTGAAAACAGATTAAATCCTGATAAAATCCTTCATCGTAGCTGGGGCATTTCTCTGTACTTCGAAATTCGAACTTCGGATCGCCCCGTTTCTTTCTTTCAAATTAGCTACGCGTCGAAAGCAAAAGGGACGGCAATAAACGAATTTGGAAGTTCAGAGTAATGCCTCAGAGAGAGTAATGCCACTGGTAATTTGGTTGGTACCATGGAACTAATAAGTACTATATACCACTAGAAACTGCTGTAAAAAAACAGTCCGAGTGAGATATCAACTAGAGACGCTTGTGTCTCACTCAACTAGAGTGACCAATCGCTTAGCAAACCACTTAGGATTTGTGTAATTTTCAAATATTACAATCCGAAACTTTCGCAAGTATAGCCTGGCAAAGCCGGGCGCTGTTCGGAATGAAATTGGCAACATGATTCAAGGTTTACTCTAACCTGTTACTGGTTGCCATTTGAAAATATTGTAGTTCCAACTGTCACAACACTCACAACGATATGCACTCTTTTTTGCCAGCTCTTGCTCTTGCTTTGCTCTTTTTCTTGTTGGTTTGTCCATCTGTAACGCATTGGCATAGAGATATATACAGCAAAACAGAGTTTTAAGAGATGACAGGTGAAAAACTAAGGGCCGTATTAATAAACTCGTCTCAACTGTGATCCCCGTCTCAAGATACGTCAAAGTAAACGTCAATCCATACAAAACTGTCATTTTGACGCATCTTGTGAAGGGCGTCTCACACGAGATCAGTTTATTAATACGGCCCTTAGTGTACTAAGTGTGTCACAGTATGTTAAAACAGTTTCATATCGACGGTGGAAAGGCAGAATTACCGAAGCGACATTTTCCGAATTTTACAGGAGAATGATTTGACGTTATTTGTTAAGAAATAATTTATTATGAAATGAAATTTTGATGTTTAATAATTGAAGAAAATTAAATTTATTTATTTGAATGAAATAAATAAACATATTAAATAAAATCAATTTCATAAAAATTGATAAAGAAACTCAAATAGAAACTCAAGGCGCAGGCTAGCGTCATCTACCGGCGTGAGACAGCATTGTTCAAGTGTGACCATTATCCATAGGGCATTTTGTACATACATACGTAATAGGTACTAGTTAATGCCGCCCTTCACTGCCAGGTGTCGCAGTCTTGTGACATGCTCCCACTAGGGATCTAGGTTTATGGAAATATAATTTATTTTTCTTTAGGGCCTGTACACAAAACTGCGATGCGACGTCGCATCGCAAAAATCTACGACGCAAATGTAATGAAATGTATAATAAAGTGCGCAGAAAGCTCGTAGATTTTTGCGATGCGACGTCGCATCGCAGTTTTGTGTACAGGCCCTTACCCAGTCATTATCCCTATTCGGGCACTGGTTACGCACAATATTGAATTGTTTTACCTTATTTGGTTTTGGAACGTGACTTACCACGGAAGCTGAGCTAAGAAGGTGCAAAATTGTATTAAGCGGGCTGTAAGAAAAACGAATTCAGAAGTTAGTTTATTTACTGTTAGGTATTAAATAATGATTTAAGTGTTAACTGTTTTCACGCCCGTAATAACAAACTTTGAAGGCTTATACTTCAGTCACCTTACTCTACAGTGGCGCCAACTGGTGCGCACTAAAACGATAGCCCTCATTGAACCACCAAGCACGATCGCAAGGGGGCAGTGGTCGTGTAAAGGTTTGATGACTGCTCTGTCGTGACGTGCGTGCAGACATACCTAGCTGACATACCTTGCTAACGTCACGTAGGCACCGACGTCATGGAGGTTACACCGGTTACACGGTCAGCGTTAAGCTCTCTTCCGATTCGACTTATACCAATCAATCGTCCGTACTAATAAATGTGAAAATAACTGTGTGCTTGTTTGGTACCTTTTTACGAGAATGCGGCTGGACTATGTATTTGACTGTACAAAAGAAATGTTCTGCTAAGTACCTACTTACTGCCGCACTCAGAGACGTCAATTAAGTTTTAAGTTTCATTAAAGTTGCTGCGTCTTACTGCCGCACTCAGAGACGTCAATTAAGTTTTAAGTGTCATTAAAGTTGCTGCGTCTTATTCTATTGCTATAGCAAAGAAAGTGACAGCAACAACTTTAATGAAACTTAAAAGTTAATTGACGTCTCTGAGTGCGGCCGTAATTCTATTGCTATAGCAAAGAAAGTGACAGCAGCTACTTTAATGAAACTTAAATCTTAATTGACGTCTCTGAGTGCGGCCGTTAGTATATAAATATTCAAAGTAATTATACAAAACAAAAAACAAAAACCTCAATATATAAATCTTTCTAGGATAGAAATACAGTCAAATTAAATCACTAGGGTGCATTGGGGTTATTCCGTGTGCGGGGCAATTCCTTAAAACAGGCGTTTATACCCATTCTAATGGCGTTACGCCAACATCTCTTTTAAAAGCAGAACAAAAAGTTCCCCTGCTTTATCGACAGAGTTAACAACGGCGTGCCGCCACCGTTCTAGAATTGGCATAAACAACTGTTTTACGGAATTTCCCCACACACGGAATAACCCCAATGCACTATATACTGGCACTCCTGGTCAAATTTGTCAGTTTCCGAGGAAATAACGATAATCAAGTTCTACGAGGACACGTGCATATTAATATTTTATGACTTCATATGTCTAAACACAAAATGGTTAGAAAACTAGAGAGCATCGATATGAATGTACTCGTAGTAGGAATAAGGTGAAAAAGTGTAAACATCTTTCTGTCCTCGACTGTACCTACGCTCGAGAAGCACCAAGACTATGTAATATACAGGGTGTTCGGCACATGAATGAAACAAACAAAAACAGCGAAGAGGTGGGCCCATATGCTACTTACGTAGCCCTATATATCAGGGCTAGGCCCCAAGGTTTAGGAAAATCTACACCAAGTGTCAATTTTAACACAACATAACAAAACTCAAGATGATAATAATAAAACATTTTGATGTTTATATCCGCATTTTATAGGGCTAAGTTAGTAGCATGCCCCACCTCTTCGCTGTTTTCGTTTGTCCAACCATGTGCCAAACACCCTGTATAATGTTACCGGAAACCAAGAACACACAATACCTATACTCTAACCACTACGTACATAAGCCGTTTTATTTTTCTTGGAAAGGACCAAGGACCTTGTCTTGTTTTGAAAAGCGTAATTCTTGAAAGTTAGCTTGCACATAAGTTGTTTACACACACAACATTGATTCATGTTCTTTGCTTGCCTCAGCTCAGATAAAAACATAGTTTGTATGTTAAAAAATCAACAGAGAGTGCGTTAATGAAGTAGGTATACGCTACTTTGTTCTTGCATCATCATCATCATCATATCAGCCGAAAGACGTCCACTGCTGGACACAGGCCTTCCTCAAAGATCTCCACGACGACCGGTTTAGTGCTACTCGCATCCATCGGCTTCCCGCGATCCTCACCAGATCGTCAGTCTCCCGTGTCTGTCTTCCGTTCTTGCAAAACCATAAAAAACCGGGCGATTTTTTTTTAAGAGTTTCAATATTTAACTACCTATATGCCAAATTTTATTACAGCTTTTAAGTACTTACCAAGAGTCCCTGAGTTAAACCGTGGACAGACAGACGGACGGGACGGATAGACGGACATGGCGATGACTACGGAACCCAAAAAATGATGATCCTAGACGTCGTCCTAATACGAGTATATTTTTTAAATATTGAAAAATATTTAATTATTCCTCCACAATCAATCACACAATTTAGAGCTAGCACTGAAAAAAAAAAACAGAATCAAAATAACGCAGGTTTGTCGAGATATCAATTTTCGAATATTTAAGTTAAGGTTGTCACTTTGCCACTATGCGATGTCGTAACTCGGTGAGTAATTTTTAAATAATCTAATAGCAGGGCCTGTTTCACAATCGACAAGTAAACTCATCTGTCAGTTAAAGATAGCTCTCTCCTGGTCTATTTTCAAGTGTAACAAAGGGAAAGGGCTAAATTTATTTGAAAGATATGCTTTACTTGACGATTTTGAAACAGGTGAAGTGAAAGACTACTATATTATAAACATGTTACTCTAACGTTTTTTACCTACGTTTAGAACACGTCGCAAAAAAAACCCAGGTTTGTTGATTGGAAACACGTTTTACGAGCAAAACAGTTGAAAATTTATGGCCATAGACAAATAATTCATAGAACACTGATTCTACGTGAGGATCCCAAGGATCTTTGGTGACGAGAGAAGCTCGATCATGTGGGTCACGGTGGTCAGCAAGCTTTTCATGTGCACTCGGATTGCCAGGACGATTATAGGATACTAGTTTTTGTATGTGGAAAGGAAAACACACACAAATCGATAGAAATGCATGCTGAGATTGATGAAATTAGGGGGGGCTGACCAAAATGCATAACGCCAACTTAACGAGATGTTAGAAATCATAGAAGTGTATAGAAAATGACGTAAACTAAAGATCTGTCGCGTCTAGGAAATAGGAATATGGAAATATTAAATGTCCCGATAAAAATTCTGACATTTCTTGTTTATAACATAGATTTGGCGTAGCTTGTACGACGCCCCTTAGAGTTTTAAGCAAACCAAGCTGTAATTTATCCTATTTTAAATTGTTTTGAAAGAAATATTATTGTTTTTGTAGATTACTTACTACTTTTATATATCCTTTCATTCATTAAAACTGTGTAAACTTTGTAATAAATATATCACGTAAACATTTTTTTTACGAGGTCATTCCTAAAAATCCTGACACTTGCCAAGTCCGGCCACAATCCGGACAAAGGGCCAAAAATCCTGACATGTCCGGACAAATCCTGACGTATGGCGACCCTAGTCGTGTCAGCCGCTTATGTCAACCGAATGAAACTTACGACTAAAGGGCCTGTACACAAAACTGCGATGCGACGTCGCATCGCAAAAATCTAGGAGCTTTCTGCGCAGTTTACTATACATTTCATTACATTTGCGTCGTAGATTTTTGCGATGCGACGTCGCATCGCAATTTTGTGTACAGGCCCAAAGGCCCAAAACTCGGGTGAAATCTTATTGATGAAAGCATGCTGGTTAGTGATGAGATGGAAGTCATATACATATATAACGTAGTAACAAACAAATAAGTAATGTCCATGTACCTAATGTCAAGTTAAATGATAAGACCCACGTGGTATGATTCCAAAGATTTAAAAAATACGAATTTAAAAACATTTAGTTAGGTACAGTCACACAGGTCACACTACGGGATTGTTGGACCACTGGCAACATTCTTAATTTGGTCGGGTTGTCAAATCGTCCAATTTTAATAGTATTTTACCGTGTAAGCAATTAAGAATTGACAACCGGACCGAATAAAGAGTGTTAGCTAGTGGCTCAACCTGTGGTGTGTATAGTTGAGGACTCAATTAAAAAGACCGTTAATTTCTTTCTGTGTGAACTAGTTATAGTTACTCAAAGGAAAACATTACACTTTTATACCTAAATTGACTCCTTAAGTAGACGTAGGTTTTTTTAGAGTTCCGTACCTCAAAAGGAAAAAAGGAACCCTTATAGGATCACTTTGTTGTCCGGTCTGTCTGTCTGTCTGTGTGTCTGTCAAGACCCTTTTTCTCAGGAACGCGTGGAGGTGTCAAGTTGAAATTAATATCAAATAAGTACTTAAATCTGCAATCCCTTGAATCAGTGAAAAAACCAAACATCTAAGTCAACGCAATCAAAAGATACGGCCGTTTATGCCGCATATTTAAGGGAATCTCAAGGGAATCAAAAACTATAGGGTACTTCCCGTTGAATTAGAATCATAAAATTTGGCAAGAAGCAATGTCTTATAGCACAAGTAAAGGGAAAAATCCGAAAACCGTAAATTTGTAGTTACATCACAATATATAAAATAACCAGTATAAACTGACACTCACTAAGTACGAAAGTGCATACTTATTGCGTGTCAGTTTATACTGAACCATGTTTCTATTGTATTCCCGTGATTTAAGAACTATTTACATACCTACAAGTTGTACCCTCGGTGCGCGAGTCCGACTCGCACTTGACTGGCTTTTTTTTAATTCGCCTGCTGTTAAAGGGCAAAGGGGCTGTAGCTAAACCGCCAAGTTCTTTCGACACGTGAGCTCTTCAAACTGGCGGTTCAGGTTAAACACGTTCCGTGCCCTTGATCCTGACAGAAATTCGATTATCAACATATATGCGACAAATTACCATTAATTTCATCTTCCGCGTTGACTTTTAATTGCCTATTAAGATGGAGGGCCACAAACAAGAACTTAAAGGATATTGAGTTCATTTTGTATGGAAATTATTGAAAGGGGCATAATTTGTATGTGTTAAGTCACTCGGCCACGAGTAAAAAAATGTTAATACGCAAAACCATTCATCATAAAATAACGAACTTATACAAAATAATAATAAATTATAGCAATAGACCCGTCAGTCAAGGTAACAAAAACTAACTTCCAGAATATTATTGTGATATCGATTTTCTATGAGTTCTACATATACATAAACCTACATCTCGCTAAAGAGCTGAGGTTGAAGTTGGCTATTAAGAAACTTGAAAACATCGATATCGATATAGGTAACAACAGTTCAGTAAAAAAAAGCCGGTCAAGTGCGAGTCGAACTCGCGCACCAAGGGTTCCGCACAAACGTGTATGTGTCTAACCCCATGCATTGTCCTTACTCATCTACTTCAGGGTTAGCTGGAAGAGATCCCATTTAGGGATAAGTTCGCCTTTGTACTTTAAATTTACGATGTCAATGTATTATTTACTTATACTTTTTGTGCAATAAAGAGTTTACATACATACATACATACATAACATACTTGTAGGCATGTAAATAGTTCGTCATCATTGCGTATGGCAATCATCCTGCATGGATCAAGCGTCAATGTCCAGGTGCTTCAGCCAGTTTACTGCGGCGGGCGTACATTTATGCAGCTCCTCCATGCCTCCGGAAAACAGCGAAGTGGACAATCATTTACCACGTGGGAGAGGGTCTGATCAGGTGCTCCGCAGTCGCATTGTGGTGACTCCCTTAATCCCCACTTGTGCAGGTGGTGATTTGTCTTCCCGTGGTTAGACCGAAACCGATTTACAAATAGAAACCGATTTTAAATAGTTCGTAAATCACGGGAATACAATAGAAACAAAGTCCAGTATAAACTGACACGAACTAAGTATGCACTTTCGTACTTAGTGTCAGTTTATACTGTTTTTTTTATGTGATTTAACTACAAATTAACGGTTTTCGGATTTTTTCCTTTACTTGTGCTATAAGACATTGCTTCTCGCCAAATTTCATGATTCTAAGTTAACGGGAAGTATCCTATAGGGTTTGATTCCCTTGAAATTTCCTTCAATATGCAGTATAAACGGCCGTATCTAGATGTCTGATTTTTTTCACTGATCCAAGGGATTGCAGACCTAAGTATTTGATATGAATTTCAACTTGATACCTCCACGCGTTCCTGAGAAAAAGGGTGTTGACAGATACACAGACAGACAGACAGACGGACAACAAAGTGATCATGTAAGGGTTCCGGAGATACGGAACCCTAAAAACATATCTAGATCGGACCATATTTACTGAAGTTATACTTACCCCCCACCTCCTGCATTACAGCTCTGGCACTGTTGTTATAACCTCAAATGATAACCACGAATATTTCAGAAACCAAGCATCACCACGGAGGGGGTGAGTTGGAGGGGTTCCTCCCTCCCTCTCCCCCTTGATTTAACCTCAAATGTAGAGCAAAAGTGGTGAGGCACCTCGTTTTACGAATTAAGACCTTCAGAGTAACCCCAAAGAATTTAATGTAGCCGTTGATTTCAAGTTTTCAAGTTGTAATTCCCCCCATTTGCATGACATTATGTACGTACCACCTATAACAAGTTTGCCGGCTTTTCGAGAAAGGTCATACTTGTTTATTGTGAATGTTGTGATGACAACATTTTTTTTTGTGGTTTTTCTGTCTTATGGTAAGTGGTATAACTAACTGTGCTTGTGATCTGAGGGTTCTAATTATGTTAACTAGAAACATTCATATCATATCACACAACCACTGTAAACTTGTACCATACGGCAAACGTTGCCTAATCGATGATAGTTTCATTAATTGATCACAGAAATTTATCCCTCGAGCAGATAATTTAGCAAATTCACTAAGTAAAAGTCCGTAACATTGCCTTCGATCGTCAATATCTCAAAATATTGCAAATATTATACAGTCCATACAAAATACATATTATTATACATAACATAAGTATAATCAGGTAATTCAGTGTAGAAGGTTATTGTGTAATATAGAATTTTATATAATAAGAACGACATTTCCCTGGATCACATGTTTAAAATTTGCTTATAGACTCTTATATTAACCGTTTTAACCTGGGTTTCCCATTTTTTGGACATTTCAAATCGAATTTCAATGTTTTCCGCTCAGTCAAGTAACAAGTTGGTATTAGAGCCGACCCCTTTTAATTGAGGAAAACGTTTTTAATTTCTGACGAGTGCTCGGATACATTTTTTTGTTATAAAAGCTTTAATAATAGACGAATATATGACGAATATATTAGGACTGTAGATTATGCATTATAATAACTTCACTATCAAGGCTAAATCAACTATCACAGGATTACCAAGCATAGTAGAATTGGCTAAGGTTTGTCCTATCTTTTGTTATGGTATGGTGGAGCTTCACTTGGTCAACTGCCGCACTCAGAGACGTCAATTAAGTTTCAAGTTTCATTGAAGTAGCTGCTGTCACATTCTTTGCTATAGCAATAGAATAAGACGCAGCAACTTTAACGAGACTTAAACATTAATTGACGTCTCTGAGTGCGGCAGTAAGTGTTTGCCATATCGACTATGGAACTATCAATTACGGTAAAGGAATGGAAAAGGACACTAACGGCCGCACTGAGAGAAGTCAATTAACTTTTAATTTTGATTAAAGTTGCTGCTGTCACTTTCTTTGCTATAGCAATAGAATAAGACGCAGCAACTTTAATAAGACACACAGAGCGCGCTGCACGTTACATTGCTCGTAATACACGCATTCTCCGATAGGTCTTCTTACAGAGTGCTCAATGTAAAGCCTGTTGCAGACGATGCGCAGTAGCTTGCGCAAGTACGAAACACAAGTACTTGCGCCAGCGTTCAAACGTGTGCACTATTACTAAGCAAAATTATATTCAAAGTAGTAGTACTTGCGCAAGCTACTGCGCATCGTCTGCAACGGGCTTAACGGCTTCACGCTTTACTTCTTCGTCTTCTTCTTCGCTTTATTTTGACATACTGAATGAAGGAAATGCTACGGAAATATTTGACACATAACAAGTGAAGTGCCACATTATAAAACATATTTGTATTATTAAGGATATATTCACAATTATCGAACACTGTTTTTGTCCAACTCTTAACTATTATAATTATAATCTACTAGCGACCCGCCCTCGCTTCGCTCCGGCTACAAACCTTCCATGAAAAATTATCTAACTAAAGGTGAAAACCGCATAAAATCCGTTGCATACCTAGTTTGAAATATCTAAGCGTAGGTACATACATAAGAAGGGACAGACGGCGGCAGGAAGCGACTTTGTTATATACTATGTATCTAGTGATAGAGAGGTTATTACTCGCTCCAAGGTCTAGGCCTACGGCTAAACAAGACAACACTTCCGCTATTTGCCCTTACAGTTATTAGAAAGAGATGCACTTACGCACGTTCTATGGAAGGAAATAGAAACGTCGTCTCAAACAGTATCGACAAGTCAGTTAACTTAGATTGACATAGGGATATACGTGCGAGACCGCACGAATCAAGAAACAAAGTTACCTATACGCGCGACTGAATCGCAAATGTCATTAGTTTTATAGAAAAGGTGCTGGTGTCGAACGAACTTGTAACTTTGTGACATAACAGCTGGATTCCAACAAGTTGAGAATTCGAGCGAGTTTTTAGGGTTCCGTACCAAAATGGTAAAAAAGGAATGGTGAGACTTCGTTGTCCGTCCGTCCGTCTGTATGTCACAGCAGTTTTTCTCAGTAAATACAAATGCTATTAACTTGAAATTTGGCACAGTTGTATAACTTGCTTGCCTGCGTCTATTTTAGTAAAAAAAATATGAATGATTGAAAAGTCTAGAATTGGTTGAAAAATGAAAGTGATTTGATTACAGCAAATGGGATGTCATATGAAAGGGCTTAATTTGCACATTTCAAAACAATTTTTTTATAATTTTCCGTGACGTATTTTTTGATTTATAGCCAAAAATGTACAAAAAATTACTATTCTCCAAAGTTTATGAACCAAAAAATCTGAATAATTCCTAACGTATACCTATTTTTTTTTTTTTTTCATTCTTGTTGTAGGGGCCCTTCGTTTGTGGAGGCCCCGCGGGGCTGTAGCCCACGGGCCTGTTTATCAAAAGCTAGTAGCTTGTGTTACAAGTGGAAGTCTCTTTTTATTGCATATTGTTGGAAAGAGACTTCCACTTGTAATATAAGCTACAAGCCTTTGATAAACGGGCCCCAGTTTGCCATCCCCTAAATCCGGCACTGAGTTTGCATGTACAGTCACAACACGGGATTGTTGAGCCACTATAGAACCTTCTCACAGAAAGTAGACGGTAAATTTTGACGTAATTTCTTCTGCGTGACTTGACGTTGTCATTATGACAGGGTTCTATGGTGGCTCAACAATCCCGTGGTGTGACTGTACAACAAAAGTTGCAATTAAAACGATGTATTACTTGTAGTAGAAAAAACATTATCTGTAAAATTGAGCAAAGTGTGGTGGTGAGGCAAATTCAGGGTCTCTTTAATATTTTTTGTTTTTTTTTTGTATTTTCAGTAACATTATGTTCATTTTAAAATAGGTAGCTTACGCGTGATTCTGTTTAAAGTAGTCCAGAACCAGAATCATCCAGGTTCAATTATATTTTGATGCGTATCAATAATTAAAGAAAGAAAGAAAGAAAGAAAGAAAAACATTTATTCGTGACCAATATCAGCAAAGGACAAAAAAATACACACAGTAAGAATGTAGTCACGAAATGGATTTGGATATAGATATAGATATATAGATTAGATAGATATATTGGAATTAGATATAGTCAACATCAAAAGTAGATACACACTTTTGTACCTTGTCGCTGTACAGCCACGCTAACAACAAACAAGAACACAAACAAGATTGTCAAGTATATTAATGCGATAAAGTACAAAAGTGAGTATCTAATTTTGACATTGACTGTACCGACTGTTTTTATGAAGCGCTCTAGTCCATAAGTGTGCGAGTAGTACAGTCATACTTTTTGTTCAATAAAGACATCACGTTCAATTTTATTGACTTTTTGCAACCGAGTTGTTAAATAAATCGCACATGAATAAAAATGCATAGCAGTTAACTAAAAAAAAACATGAATATTATCCATCGAACGAGTTTGTCTCTCGAACTGATTCTCAAATTGACATTGACAATGACTTATAATACTTATGTATTAACCTTCTGAACGCCGTTGACGGCTATAGCCGTCATGGTTGACAGCGTAAAATAGACCTAAGTGTATTTGAGGAAGGTTGACATTAGCTATGGTGTGGTGTCTTATATATCAGACTACGGCGGTCAAAAGGTTACACACACACGCCTTTAACGGACGTGATACATTGAAGATTAATAAACGCAATGCGTCTTAAGCCGCGATGTTGAAGCTTCATTGTATAATGGAATGTCCCTTTTTTCAACGGCATGCACCTATATAGCCGTGTTAACAATTATGGACACGTCGTATCTACCGATATAGGTATCTACGGATACGATACGAGTCGACGCAGACATATAAGCAAGCGGCCGGCCTTGCGGCGCGCACAACTTTACGTATTTTTACCCATTCCGGTGGACTGTAGACTAATTGTAATTATTACTTAATTTAATCTAATAAAAATGTTGCGATATTTCTGTTTCTTGGCTGTGATACTGGGAGTTAAATCAGCATCTGGTGAGTCTAACTTTTTTTATTGAGCTTAGGGCGCAGGGTCGTTGTGCGGGTTTGAACTTGGCGAAGAACTCCCGTGCACGGAATTTTAATGAAACCACATAATATTTTGAAGTGCGCATTTTTGTGTTGAGTATGATTTAAACGGTTGGCAGAATATTTACTTTTGGTCAGCAGAAAAATGCATTTGGTCTTGATTTGGTCAGCAACTTATGGTCAGCTAAAATATCAGCTCGCCATTTAGGTAATTTCGTTTCAGCTCGTAGTTAACCCCGCCGCTTCTCCTTGATTTAATCCCCTGTTTCCACATAGTCTACCATAATGACCCCTCAGCATCCTAGAACACGGATGCCATAACCTTTCCCTCTGAGCTTACCACTTTGAATTTCTTCGGCGTCTAGGTGAGGACGGTCGGTCATGGATTGCTGTTTGGACTCCGGATCGAAATGATGGATCCAAGACTCATCCATAGTCAAATCGACGCAAAAACATTTCGTGGTCAGCCTGATAGTTTTTAAGATTTGACATTAAAGTCTCGTATCGTCTTTTTTCTCAAAAAGTCATAAACTGTGCGTCTTAGAATAACAAAATTCATATTTATATAAAGTTAATTAAATTTTCAATAATTTAATCCCAACCGCGGCTAAACCCTATAGGGACTAAGCTATGGTCCTGTGAAGATGGTCCATTTTCTCGAAAATTTACAATTTTAAGTTTTGCTCCCGTCCGGATCAAAACATTGGCAAAATCGCTCGCCCTATGAGAAAGTCATTAAAAATTGACTGCCGCACTCAGAGACGTCAATTAAGTTATAAGTTTCATTAAAGTTGCTGCGTCTTATTCTAATGCTATAGCAAAGAAAGTGACAGCAACTACTTTAATGAAACTTAAAACTTAATTGACGTCTCTGAGTGCGGCAGTAAGTTGCAGTACATTTAGTTTGCGTTCATTAAAGTTAAGAACGAAGTCTGTCTGTTATACTAATTATAGTTCACTCAATCTCGAAAAAACAAAAATAAGTTAAAATTTATTTTTGAATATATGCCGTGAACAAAATTAAAATAAAGAGACAAGACGAAACAAGATTAAAAATAACAAAAGAAAAAAAAACTACATGAAATCATTGTCACGGCATAACCGTGAAAGGGCGCCGGCTCGGCATGTGCTGCAGCATTGCTGGGCAGCGCTGATGTTCTGCCGGAGACCAGGGGCGCGGCAGGGGACGCACTTACACACAAATCTAAGCGATTTGGGATACAACATAAATGTTAAACTATAACAATTACCTTAACTTAACTAAATAATTGTTCTTGTGTTTAAAAGCTTGCTTTTACAACTATCACTGATACTGAAACACTACCTAGCACAGGCATCTTGAACACGCTGCAAAAGTTTATGTGTTTTAGCAAATATGCAACAATCGAAGTTAAACAGTAATTTTGAGAGAATCAGCGCTTCGCAGAGGGAATGGAAAGATCAACGTCCAAGTAATGCCGAACTCTGTATAAAATCCTTAACCTCTAGAAACAGTTGCGCACCAGTTCTGCAACGTGATTTTGAAACCGTAGACTTGAGTCCATAAGGACACCGAGATTTCTCGCCTCTTGCACCTCCTCCAATACATTACCCAAGACAGCGATCGTAGCTTTTAAAGATTTCACATTTTGGCTCTGATGACGGGAACCCAAAAACATACATTTTGATTTAGAGGGATTCATAACAAGGCAATTGGAATGACCAATCAGCAATATGTTGTAAATCTTGATTTAAAAGCCGTCCTGTCAGTAGACCTGTAAGTCGTCTGCATATAAATGGTATTTACAGTGCTCTATTCTACAACAAATGTCAGAAGAATATAGCAATAGTGCCGCGTGATAATATTGATAATTAATATCCCCAATGATTGCGCTCCATAGATTTTGGCCGGCAGTCTGCCCATAGGCAGTCAGTCTGTATATTGCGATTGGTATACCTGTAAATATCAAAATACGATTACAGTCACGGGGTCACGGTTTAGATTCTATATAAATGTACAGTTATATTCAGTGTGGTATCTTGTAATAAAACTACGGTTATTAATTAAATACCGTTATTCTCCTCAGATTGATTATGATTACGCAGTTAGGTAAGTAGTAGCTGTTATGAGTTTAAGGCCTTTGTCTATCGGTTAATTAATAATATAGTAATATTATATTTTAATATTTTTATTTTAAACTTTAGCGATGTTCACACATACTGTTGTAAATCTAAAAAAATAATAAAAAATCGCGTAAAATCATATTATAAATACCTCGACGTTTGTAATTGCGTATGTGTTTTAGTGGATTAAGTCCCGTTTTATATTTATTACAATAATTATCATTAGTATTTTATAACAAAATAATAAATAAATATTAGCTTTTATCAATAAATAAATAAATAAATTAGGGACAATCTCACACAAATTGACCTAGTCCCAAACTAAGCTCTAGGCCTGTACTATGGGTACCAGGCATATGTACTTATATAAAGAAATACATACTTGAAATATATAGAAAACATCCATGACTCAGGAACAAATACTCGCGTTCATCAAACAAATAAATGCCCATACCGGGATTCGAACCCGGGACCGCTAGCTTCGTAGGCAGGGTCACTACCAACTAGGCTAACCGCGTCGTCAATACCTACATAAGTAGTATTTATTTCTTCTTCTAACCTACAAGCAGTAGACCTTAGTTGAGACTAGGTCAACTTTGTGTGAGATTGTGCCAATATTTATTTTATTTATACTCTTGTCAGGGGAAATATTAAAGTAGCTGTATAAATTATTTGAATCTAAGTAAGTGAACTCATCGAATTCCGTGACTCGCTCAATTCTGTGGTAGCAGTTTTATAATCCGCCACAGAACCCTGTAGGTCGAACCTGGGACCTAAAATACACCCTTTATTTATTAGCCTTAGCTTATTTAAAAGTCCTATGGTCGTATTTCAGTTCCTAGATTCTATTAGCAGGGTTCTCTGGCGGATTATAGAACTGCTACCACGGAATTGAGCGAGCCACGGAATTCGATGAGTTTACCCTATTAAAAAATTCGTGCTTATCACACAAATATTTGCCCTTACTGGGAATCGAACCCTAGGCCGCTAGCTTCGCAGGCAAATAAGTTAACCGCTAACCGCGTTATCTAACAGATACAGCAATCGACCATGCCAGGGTCCATTTATCGCGAGTGTTCGTATAGTTGTGTGAGATCTGACAAAATAAACACAGTATTTGTCCAAGCGCCGTGTGTGCATTTCAATCAGCACTTATATTTAATAGCATCACGGATATTGACTTACAGTTAGTTTTTAGAGTTCCGTACCCAAAGGGTGCCAACGGAACCCAATTACTAAGCCTCCGCAGTCCGTCCGTCCGTCTGTCAGCAGGCGGTACCTCATGAACCGTGGGTGTGTAATATTTTGCATAACAACCAATTTACTAATTTTCATTTTGCAGTACACGAATTGTATAATTTCGATCGTTATAATAATCAAATGATATAAAAACAAAATGCATAACATGAAAATTCATAATTTTTTGAGCCATAATCTGTAGTTGCATAATAAACAAATAGTCACCTCGTATTTAGTTTTACATGCGTAATATACATTTAATATAAACACGGAGAGTATAATATTTAATAAATATAAGAAATGCACGACAAAGGCGACGGAGCTCCGCTGAGCGGAGCTCCTATTCCCCGTAGTTACGGCCAGGGACCGTGTTCGCTATGGTATATAAAACGGTATGGTAGCGGTATTAGATGTCCGATACCGCTTCATTATAAAGGTACCTATACCGGTTGAAATATAAAGGTACGCTACCGGTGTAAATAACGATATACATTTAGGCATACACTCGGTAACTAACGCTGATTGGCTGTACCTTTATGAATCCGTTTTTGGAGAAGTAAACCATCATTAGTACAGTTTGAGCTAAACAATCGCGCTCATCCCACAAACTTTACCCCCGGCGGGATTTGAACTCTTAACTTTTTTGTCTTTGTCTCTTGGAATGCTTTCACAACCACTAGAGCAACGACGATCTCGAGAAGTTTGTGTGTACGTTGGAATATGGAATAGATGTATGCATTTCCCTAGCACCTGTTAAATCTTTTCTCGTGCATGCGTGTTAAGTCGGCTGGGCAAATTGCAACATTGTCCAACATGCAGCCGCTAAGAAGTGCCGCTCTCCTTGACCGATAAGAAAGGCCTGATAATTTTGTAAATAAGCGACTCGAACCAGGCACGAGGCCGGAGTAAGGTCCATTGTTAAGTTTCACTATCAATTAGCGGTATTAAATACGCAAACGTGAAGAAATAACTATTCATATTAATATCATCATCATCATCATTGTTTATTTAAACACTTTATTACACAAAAATGACAGCGTGCAAAAGGCGTACCTATATGTATACTTAATGCTATAATATATCAGCCGAAAGACAGATCGGTGACGGCCGGACAACTGACTCAACACAGGCGCTCAGCGCCTATATTTAGGTGATCAAGCCCGCGCGCCGGTCACGTATCTTCCTCTTTTTGTTTTCATCTAAGGACGGTGCTAATATATTTTAGACAGAAACGTACTAATCCACTAAAACGCCTCGTCTTCATCCAGCTCCCTTCATCAAACCATGCAGAGCCGAGGACTCGGCCTGCCTCGTCGCGTCCGCCCAGGCCGCGCTCCCGTACCTGGCTCCGGGGATCCCGGAGATGGCTGTGGCTTCCCTGGACCCCATGCTGCTGAAGCTGGTGAAGGCAGACCAGGCTGGGTTGAAGCTCTCGCTCAGGAATACCACTGTGGCGGGGATGAAGCGGTGCAAAGTCAATAGAGTCGAGTAAGTTGATAATAACATGCCCCTTTGTTTCACCGAATTTCATTTCATCGAAAGCTATTTTCTGCTGAAACTTTATATTTTTAGGTTATCTTAAACATGGGTTACGTAGGTTAGGTATGGTTAGATCTTTGAAAAATTATAACTCCTGCACGTGGAAATGCCTGTCGATGAAATGAAAATTCGGCGAAAGAAAATATTCTAAGAAATGAGTGTCGGTAATTCAAAGGTAAACCTAGGCTGAATAATAGATTGAAAAGTCCTAACAAGGAAAGGTACCCAACTGTCCGGCTCCGATTTGATTTAGTTTGATATGTTAGAGAGTAGTCTAAAATAACAGACACGTATTTTTTTTAGCTACCCAATCTGAACCTATTGATTATGAAAAAATAATGAGCACGTGTTTTGTCATATCGGCTGAAACTCATATTCTCCTAAAAAAAACACTAATGAGAAACATGTATAAAACTTTGAAGGGTGACTGTCCCAATAGGTTGAGATTGAATAGCTAATAATAGTAGATTGTTCAACAAGGGACTAAAGTAAGCCATTATGACACAAGATATTTATAGAAGTTTGAGCGTCATTATGGCTTTTTAATCTCGAGTTAAACACTCGTAACTTTTCACTTCGATTGTGAGAAAATAAATTTTGAATAAAATAGCTAATAATTTTAAGACAGACACGTAAAAATGCAGAAAGAGACAACAAAAAGGTTGATTTTGGGGTTAGAATATAACAAATAGTCCATAGACAACATTTCCGAAACGAACACTGAGGCGGTGGAGGTTGTATGCCCAGCCCGCTCTCCACCACGCACTCCGACGACAAGGGCAACTTCATCAATCAAATGCCAACATGTATCTGGCTGTTTGTGACTTTCCAAGGCTTTTATAAGGAAATTAAAAAGAAAATCATTTTTGTAATGATTGTGAAATAGGGACTAAAAACACCTCTTGTTTTGAGAAATGAATTCTGTTTCCTGATTGGTCGATTTTTATATAGCTGTATTCTGGTTGGTTAACACCAAATACAAAGTTTTTTTAAAGAGTTAAATTAGTTAAAAAGTATACGTACCAAAAAAGAACCCACTGTTCGATTCATATTTCCCCTAGGGACTTAATGTACTATTTTAGTTCGGCTTGATAAGCCTTAATATGACACACTTTTTGAGCATGAGAAATGAGAAGTGAAAAAAAATATGTGTCTGTTATTTTAGGGCCGTATTAATAAACTCATCTCAACTGTAATCCCCGTCACAACACAAGATGCGTCAAAAATGACAGTTTTCTATGGATTGACGTTTACTTTGACGTATCTTGAGACGGGGATCACAGTCGAGATGAGTTTATTAATACGGCCCTTAGACTACTCTCTAACATATATCAAAATACATCAAATCGGAGCCGGACCATTCCTTGTATTTAAGTTGATTCAGATTCAGATTCAGATTTTATTACTCAATATAAATTACAATTTACAGTATAAATTGCATTTCATGTCAAATTACAAGTTATTACATTGAGATCGTCAGAAATAGAAATTACACATTAATGAAATTACAACAATATAAAATTTGAATTATTTATATTACGTGTTAATGTCATCTTATAAGTATGAATGGTCCATCCGTGTTTCAATAAGATGCTCACGTTCCCTTTTTCCTCGTAAATTACAGAGTTTGACAACTACCCAGGTTCGGAAAAAAATATGAGCTATTTCGGTTACTAAATAGAATTTTATTTTCCTTATAGGAAACTTGTCACTATAGATGAATGCTAGTCGTATTATTCCAGTTTTCTATGAGTATGATCAAATTCCACTTGACAGTCGGATTAGCAACCAAGAAATATATCTTCCTTGTAGAAAACCAAATATTATTCCGGTTTTCTATGAGAACAAAAACATCCCATTAGCAATCCTTGCCATTAGTTATCAAACTCGGTTATTTACGAGGAACTTTCTAGGAAGTTACCTATCTCTGTGGAGTAGGTTGACAAAAGAGAGTATGGCGAGATGACAGGTGAAACTACAGTATTTTCAGACAGCAACTACCGCAATAGGCAGCAATTTTAAGACGGAGTCGAGGGCAAAAGCTAGTATCTGATAAATAAAGTCAGGTAAAAACTCGTGCCAGTAACGTGACTTCATCATTTCTTAGTATTTCATTTCTTATTGCAAAGCGACACAATGACACAATGGTCACGCAAAGTTCACGGATATGCCTTGAGGAAAACTTATTTCTTCAGCATTTTATCTACGACCAGCTATATAATAAATAATAGTTTATCGCTAATCGAAAGATCACGAAGCACGTGCTTATTTAGTGGATTTGAAATTCTAATTAAGTTCGATCGTTCGAGATAAGTGTAAACATCTTTCTGTCCTCGACTGTACCTACTCGTAGGGATTTGTTAGATCATTTGCACAAAATACATTTTTTCATAGTAGCGAATTTTCACATCTAATTTTTTCATAATCGTCAATTTTCCTAATCGCTTATCTTCATGTAGCGATTTTTTGTATAGCGGCATTTAATGTTCGCATTTATTTTAATCGCCGAAATTACCAGTAGATTATTTTATGGGTAGCATTTTTTCCGATTCTAAAAATCTAATTTAACAGAGCTCCTATATTTCTGGGTTGTATTGACCCTCCGGCCGTGATATAAAAACGAACCTAACCTTAACCTGCCTACGTATTAGGTACGACATTAGTCATTACGTACGAATTACTATTGGGAAAATTTGCGATTGGGAAAAATTGATAACGGACAAAAATCGAGTAGTAACAATCACGAACATTAAATAACGCTATATAAAAAATCCCTACATGAATAAAGGCGATTAAGAAAATTAACGATTAGGAAAAAGACCGGCCAAGTGCGAGTCTGACTCGCACATCAAGGGTTCCGTACCATAAAAGATACAAACAAACATTTACCGTAAAAGAAACAAGATTAGGTAATTGTCTAAATTCATTACCTCTCTTTATTTAGGTACCCCCTTTAATTTTTTTTTTTTTGTGTTTATGGCGGAGATAACAATAACAGAGATATACACTGTGAAAAGTTCAACAGTCTATCATTATGGTTCATGAGATACAGCCCGCGGAGTGAAACAATTTAACAAAATCATTCTTTTTTGAATGGGAGCCCTCTTTAATTTTACATTTTATTTTATTTTAATTTTTTTCTGTTGTAGCGGCAATTAAACTAAACACTCTGTGAAAATTTCAACTGTCCACCGGTTACGGTTTATGAGATGCAGCCGGATTTAACAAAAAAAAACACGTTTCTTGTATGGGGCCCCTCTTTAATTTTTAATTTTATTTTATTTTTATCATTTGTCGCTACAGCGGCAATAGACATACACATTCTGTGAAAACTTCAGCTGTCTACCTATTTCGGTTCATGAGATACAGCCCGGCGACAGACAGACGGACGGACGGACGAACAGCGGAGGCTTAGTAATAGGGTCCATAAAAATGAGATGTGAAAATTCGCTACTATGAAAAAAGGTCTTCTGTGAAAATGATCTAACAAGCCCTTTTGACGTCTTAAAACCTTGTAACAACATGAAGGATAACGAAAAAATACCTATAAGGACATCTCTTTCTAACTCGTTTTGAATGCAATGAATAGAAAAAGGTCAAACATACATCTTTTGTTGTTTCTTATAGTCCGGTTTCTATGCAAGTACTTATTATGTGGTTTTAAGGAGGGTCAAGTTAGAGTAGTTTATTGTTGTTACTTTAGGACGATATTGACCATGCTTTTCTGTCCATTGCACAATGGACACGTGCATTCACGCGTCTTTCTCCCGAAGCCGGTCTCGTGCCGATTGCATCTCGCTGGACGGGTGTTGCCACACTTTCCTCGGCTGCAGCCTTCACTTAGACCTACTGGCCTTAACTGCCGCACTCAGAGACGTCAATTAATTTTCAAGTTTAATTAAAGTTGCTGCGTCTCATTCTATTGCTATAGCAAAGAAAGTGACAGCAGCATCTTTAATCAAACTTTAAAGGTAATTGACGTCTCTTGAGTGCGGCCGAAAGTCTTTTGTAGGTTGAGGAAGGTGTTTTCTTATTAATAACTAATTTCTAATTTATTAAAAACTGAAAATTTTATAGTTCCCATGGGAATCATGCACGTTAAACGAAACGAGTAACACTATCAAAAATATATGTTATTATATGTATAGTTGTTTCTTTTCCCCAGTCTAAATCCAGAGCAAGGCAAGCTGTCAGTGGTGATTCAATGCAGCGTGGTGCTGCGAGGCTCGTACAAGCTGGGCGGCCGCCTGCTCCTGTTCCCCATCGAGGGCGAGGGCAAGCACGTCATCAAGATACGTGAGTACCCGCCGCATGGTTCTTTTGCCCCCAAGGTCAACATCAACACGATACCTAACCTAACCTAAGGCTGGAATAACACTTGTAAGTTTTACTTACATGTGTAACTTACAATAAGTACTCTCACAAAGACAAATTACAATAAGTTACTCATAAAGAGTGTTTACATTTGCTTTATCGCTTTATGCATAAGTTAATTTAGGCCGGCTCCACACCTACCGATTCTGTTCTAGCCTCCTGATTTCAATTCTTTTCAGAGCCTATAGCCAAGTGTCACACGCTTCGTAGCGTTTCTGTTCGTTTCGTCTCTAGTCCAATCGCGTTATTGTTAGACCACCTGATTCGACTTATCGTATCACGTGATCTACCAGTGACACGATTGGTTTAAAAACGAAACTAATGCATAACGCTAGTTAGCGTAATTGTGGCGCCGGCCTTACGTGAATAAAACTCGTGCAATTCCAGCCTAAGCACAAAAACGAAAACCCGACCCGACTAGTATGACGCACCCTTATAAAAAATATATAGCCTATGATGACACTCGCACGTTTTTGACGAATCATATTATTATGACACCCCATTTGTTATAATCAGTCCAATAGTTTTAGGATAGGAGCTAGAGCAGAACATCCGATTTTCGGTCACATACATACATAAACTGTTAACCACATTACCCCTTTTCATGCTTCGCGCAGACGGGTGATAAAAAAGATATAATACCTACGACGGTGATTTATCTACAATGACTGGCTACGCAATTAGCCTAGTTTGTTGGTAGTGACCCTGTTATAAGGCTAATTGATTCCAGTACGAGTATATTTATTCCTAATCCTTGGGTTGGATGCATTCTATATATAATTATTATGTAAAACGTTTTGTGTGTAACTTGCGGTACGAAATTGCAGACACACCAGCGAGCTTATGTACAATAGAATGTTTTTTATGTACTTAGCCTGGAAGAACTAATTTGACGTATGGTGACACAGCAATAACTAAGCATCAGATTTTGGGTAAAATTATGTCACGTCCCTTATTTTATAGTACCTACCTACTCGGCTGTCTATCGCTGTCACGTTACACTTGTCAATTATTTTTTTTGCCAGAGCACTGTATATCGATAACCGAGATATATCGATATATCGATAAATTATTTATCGATACGTATATCGATAAAAAGACACCTAATTATCGATATTTATGTCGATTTCCAAATTATACCGGTATTACAGTCCCTGTGCCAGAGAGTGCAAGTGTCAGGCCGGCCTTACAGGCCGTATGCAATTCCGTGCTTTCTGAAATAATAATATGAATTCAAATTCTGATTCAGACTGTAAGGCCGGCGTAACGCTGTATCTTGCCTAGGGGACACGGTTTATGCAGGAAAAAAATAAAAGAGTTTATATAAATATATATATTTTTTCGTAATAATTCTGACATGTTTTCCTGCAGAACTACGCAGATATTTTATATTATTTTTACAGTTTTATATAATGCTAGAATAAGTAGTATCATTGTCATATAAAGTTAAAACTACTTATGTTTAAAAATAAGTAACTGTTGAGTTTCTTGCGGCGCTTCTTCTCAGCAGTGGTCTCCTCTTGGGAAGCGCTGGTAGTTTTTGACGTGTAAAAGTGCCGGTCATAGTCATAGTCATTTATTCAGTAACATTCAGTAACAATATACATTGCATTTGACGGTGTGGCCTACTTACTGAATAAACATCTTTTATCTTTTTTAAAGGCAAATGGCTGTTTTCTGCATAACGCTATCCTATTAATACTCTGGTTTACGTATCTAGGTACATACTTGATTTATTTTTGTCATTTATTTCATTGAGATCCCGTTTGCAGGTGACATAGTGATCACAGCCGACACGGACCTGTCGACGGAGACGGGCGCCGACGGCCGCTCTCACTGGCGCATCGGCAAGTGGACCAACAGCTTCGACGTCCTGACCAGCGCCAGCTTCGACTTCGAGAACCTCTTCAATGGGAACCATTTGCTAGGTTAGATCAGATTTTAGGGCTACCTAGGGTTTCACTGGATTTATCTAATTTTTTCTTAAAGCACCGGACTGAAAGTTGTCAGGGTAGAGGGGCCCTTGTGTAGGCTCTGTCCGGATCACTATATGTTATCAGTTACCCTGCCGCTAAACAGCAGTGTTCGCATTATTGTGTTCCGGTAATGACTAGCATAGAGGCCATGACAGTTATAATCTGAGCTTTGTTACAAGTTGTATAATCTATAATTTTTCCGAACCGGGGCAAAAACTTAATAGTCGCGCCTCCTCTTTTCCAAATCCAGCTTTTGAGAAGTTTAATTGCCGCCCGAGGTAGGTGCAGGGAGTGGTTTTCCCTTAGATCTGGTCCCGTGCCGGATTAGCCCATAAGCAAATTAAGCAAAATTTCCTTAGGGCATCACGTCTTGGGGGCGCCATAAACAGTACCAAAAAATACTAGGTTACTTATGAAAGGAGAGGGGGGGGGGGTCTGAGGCGTGGATTGCTTAGGGCATCATGTACCTAGTCTTAGGGCCGTAGTTATAAACTCATCTCAACTGTGATCCTCGTCTCAAGATACGTCCAAATAAACGTCATTCCATAGAAAACTGTCATTTTTGACGCATCTTGTAACGGGCATCTCACCCAAAATCAGGTTATTAATACTGCCCTGCTAAGCTAAAATGCGATATCTCAGACACAACTGCTGTAGCAATTGCTACCTCATTAAAGCAGGAGAACACTGAATCTGCTTTGGCTATTGAATTTGAGATATGGGTCATTCTCACGAGCGTTTCAGCCGCCGTCACAACCGTGGTCGCATTATTGACGGCTTTGGGCTTCCCTGTAGATTCGAATGTCATTTGCGGCTATTCTGGAGAATGCAGAGCCGCCGCTTACAATTCTCATCAATAGCTTTTCCTTAGAAAATCGACAATTTTGTAGCCACGGCTGTGATTGGCGGTTGAAACGATATGAGAATTACCCATATCGTCTTTTAGCTTAGGACGGCAGAATACGACCCTTAATTCGGCGCTTTCTAGGCCTGAGTCAACTACGTCTTTTTCCGGTCTCACCATTGATCCAGAATGCTTTTGGTGGCTCCGCCTCACCGGCTTTATGTATTCCAGCGGACCCAGTTCATACGTTTGTGAACAGCAACGGGAAAGAAGTGATGAAGGAGATCGCTCCGCCGATCGTGCGCGCCATCGTGCAGAGAGTGGTGGACGCCGTCAACGCGTTCTTCGCCGCCGTCCCCGCAGACGATCTATATGTCGCGTAAGTTAGGTTACAAATGTTAGAATTAAGTAGTAAATTATTTTAAATATTTGTCTTTGGTTTTATTGTACACATTTCATCTATTCGTTGGAAAAATATAAAAACTTGGTATAAAGTTCGGACGAAATGAAGGAGCAACATAATATTTTATTCCAAAAACTGCTGCTAAATGTGGTACCTAGTTGCCACTAGAGAATAGTGTACGAGTAACAGGGACTGTAATTCCGGTACAATTTGGATATCGATAATTATGTACCTTTTTATCGATAAATAATTTTCGGTACATTAATATCGATATTTTGACAGAACTCCGTCATTTATGACCCGATTAGATTTTTTTTTATTCAGTCAGATTACTTACATAGTCGAATGAAACATATCCGGTTCAGATTTGTATAATTTCTATAAGAATGATAGACTGATGATGAAATCAATGAAGAATCGACGAAACTTCAAAAATCGTAGGCAGTAATATTTGGCCAGATGATTAATGTATTTGATTACTAACACAATTTGCTAAAAAAATATGTACCTATTAGTATCGGTACAAAGTATTGATAAAAGTATCGATATCTGTTTATCGATATTTAAGTTTACCGATACAATTATCGATATATTCGGGAAGTATCGAAATTGCTATTGATATTTTCTTAAAAATACCGATATATCTCGATATCGATATACAGTCCCTGAGTCGAGTAGCACTCAATTGACTCAATACAATAATTTTATTTGGAGTGGAATTACAATATTCTCGAGTGGCAACTTTCAATTTACGCATCAACAATTTGACGAGTGGAACGGATGGTGCATGAAGTGTATCCGAACGTTCGAAATGAGTGTTTCGTGGGTTTACCCAAAGAGTAAAGTAACTATAGAGGAAGAGTGGCAACTCTATGGTCAAACTTGCATGTACGACAAGTGCTGCCTGATTTCTATGATAGAAATGTTGATGTTCCCCTTTATACTGTCGATTTAAGGCACTTATCGCCTTCAGTAAAAGAAGTGCCAGCTTTATGCCCCTGCTACACGATCGGGCGGTTGGGCCAATCGAGAGGGACGCAGCTATCTGTAAGAACGAGACGTATATATTACTATCTCATTCTGACAGATAGTTGCGCCCCTCTCGGTTGGCCCAATGTAAAAAGGGTATTAAATGATGTAGTCTGATGAGATCGTGGAATGGATTGGAATGTTGACTCTGAGGTAGATTTAAATTTAAAGGAAAGTTATATCAGCACATACCGTTGGCACATAGTCAGCCGGAGTGAAAATGCCTTGGAAAATACACTAGAATTGCTCTCCTGATTGCTAAAGGAATGTTTATATGTAACAAGTTAGATAGCTTTTGGACTAGCATCAATGTGCAAAGCTTTGAAAATAGCCCGTGGCATTGAAGGAAAAGCAGCACTAGAATGTTCCAAGCCCATGACTCGCCTTGTACCATGTCTTCAACCATGCTAGTGTTATTGAGCACATAGTCGGGGAAATAAAGTAGTTCTTAGCCACTTGTTTTTGTTTTATAATCCAGGACGGCTTTGTCAGCCATTTTAGCCAACTAGGCTCATCATTGATGAACAAGATTGATTATTATTCCTTTAAGTATGATGATCATACTTTGCTGCAGGGTATATAGCTTTTCTATGTACACCTACTAACTTAAAGCAGTTAACCTCTGATATGCGGAAGCAAAAAATATACAATGGGGGCATTTACTTGCAATGTAACGATTCAGATTCGAGGATTAAATCAGTGAATAAGGAGAATTGAGCATTAGTCATTAAAATTAGGGAGGCAGTATTAAAACAATGTTCAAAATCTCCCGGTGAGGGAGCACGTTTCTGGCAACAACTAAGTGTAATCACATTTATACCTTTGCTAAAGGAAAACATTTCTGGGCAGAATAAATATTTATTGCTTACATAGTACACTCTATAACACGATACAATCGCACTAGGCTAATTCGAAACGTTTAAATTCCAAAGACAAAGAAAAAAAACAAATAAACTTTCAACATTTTATTGAAACAAAAAAAATTGCAGTTCCGATGTTCCCTGCACCAATAAAAAGTTAGGAATGCCATAGATAATTGCATTTTCTGTTAAGATCACAATCACGGTTGGCCTATCACTAAGCCAGGTCGATGGAGCTGTTACTGGGCCAATGTCAACACGTTAGCTATTGGGCCGATTAGCGGGTAGTGTAGAGCAGCGGTAGCGGGCAGGCCTAGTCGCACTTGGCGAGCCCGATGACGCCGCAGGCGATGCGCGCGCCGGCGTTGCCGGTGCTCTTGCTGAGCTCGTGGCCGCCCGCGCCCAGGTCGTCGGGGTCCGCGTGCACCACCAGCGTGCGCCCCAGAATGCTGTTTGGCCCATGCAGGGAGATCTGGGCGTCTTGAATGCACACCTGGGTATATTTTATTTAAATTTAATATAAGGTGGTCAGTATAATGCTAATGTGAGTTGCACTGATTTTAATTTATTATGACAGTTGGTGAAGTTTTGTTTCACATTTGACACAACTCGCTGAATGATCTTCAAATCCCTACTTTGAAAATCCAAATTACATTAGCTCCATGGTCTATAATATTTGCCATAATTATTTTTAGTATTGTGTTTCAAGTCATAATTATCACATGAAACTTGTTTTTTAAGGATTGTTGTAAATAAATGTCTAACCAAACCCAGCTTTGTCTACATAATGGATATTTAAGAAATTCTGTGAATGGTTTCAGTGATATTAAAAATACGACAGGAGTACATTATGACCAAAAATATTTTTGGGAAACAAAGGTTAGGGTATAGGAAAGGGGACGCAGGACTTAAGTCAGTCAGGTTAGGTTTGGTTATTTTTCCTTTGCGTCCCCTTTCCTATACTACGACCGAAACAAAGGGCTCCCGAAGCTCCATCAGTCTCTCGATTTGGTTTCAAATTACGAGTGAAAACCGTAGGGCATAGTGAACATCCAATAACTTCATAGTACTTCTACAATATGTACCTTAGTGACGCAGTTGTCGGCGCGGGCCTACACCTAGTGTTACCCAGGGGGGCGATTTTTGACTTTGGAGCGCTCGAAAGTTTCACTCCATACGAGCGATAGAAAATTTGTAATCCACACGATTCGTTTTCAATTCTATCATTAGAAATTTGTTTTGACATCTGTCAAATCAATCAAAACGTCTGGACGAAACAAACCTCAAATATCATAGACAAAGAACTATCTAAACGTTTCATTTATTAGTTCTCGCAGTAAAAGTTTTTGGTAAACGCTGAAAGTGCATATAAATAATAATATTCTCGCCACAATTACAACTTTTAATTATATCGTATGTTTATTTATATTGAAAATATGATTAAAAAAAACGGTAATCATCGATCTTCTGCGTATAACGAAACACGTGAATATATTAAATCAATCACTAGTTTTCGAGCGAGGGCTTTCAAAAATACGGATAATGGGTTCTTGCTAAAATAATCGTGACATATTTTTGTGTGCTATTATTTTATTTCACTCGACTTTGATTTCGAGCACTGGAAAGTCAAAAATCGCCCTCTGGTCCCCGACGTGGCATGGTCGTGGCGTGGTCGGGCGCGCCGTGGTCCTGCTTGCACGGGCTCTTGCTGATGATGTATGTACGTGTACCTTAGTGACGCAGTTGTCGGCGCAGGCCTCGATGTTGCCCAGGTCCCCGACGTGGCGCACGTCGTGGTCGGGCGCGCCGTGGTCCTGCTTGCACGGGTTGAAGTGCGGCCCGGCCGAGGTGCAGCCGTTCGTGTTGTCCCCGAACTCGTGCACGTGGAATCCGTGCTTGCCCTTGAATAAGTCAAAGTCAATAAATTTATTGTCACTAAAACACGAGTCACAAACACAGAAATCAAACATACACACTCCAAAAAAACCTCATCCATGAAATTCCTTAACACTATATACAAATACGATACAAAGAAGAAGAACAAGACTCAGAAACAAATATCCTTCCACACAAATGTCCCTTAGCGGGGATCAAACCTGGTTAAAATCGATTCAGTACTTCCAGAGATTATCCCCAACATACAAACGTACCAACAAACAAAAATTTTACCTCTAATTATTAGTATAGACAATTTCTTCTATCCCTGAAAGTTTACCTACATACTTTGTAAATGTTATTTTAGGTTTACTAATGATTCGCAACCGCACGTTTCGCAAACTGTTTCATTTCGCAACCGTTTCATTTGACCAAACGCTTTTTTACTAAAACTGTAAATATTTCAGGATTTTTATAAAACTAACCTAACCTAACCTATAGGGTTCTACACGATGGTCCTGAAATAAATCCTGAAATATTTACAGTTTCGGAAAAAGAAGCGTTTGACCAAATGAAACGGTTGCGAAATGAAACAGTTTGCCAAACGTTTTCCGCCCAAATGGAAGGACACCGTTATTTTAATCTATACTATACTATATTATGTTTTTTTTGTTAACAGTGTTTTTTGTCAAAAAACACTGTCAAAAAACACTGTTAACAAACTGGCTGTATGCCAGCACTCAATGGAAAGGAGCATGCTTGGAATAAGGAAAGCAGACAAGATGAGTAACACCAAAATTAGAGGCAAAACTAAAGTTTCAGATGTAACACTAAAGGTCAGAAGACTCAAGTGGAAGTGGTCAGGTCACTTGGTTAGCGGCAAGGACAAGTGAAGCAAAAGGGTAACCCAATGGTATCCAAGAGAAGGTACGCGTAGAAGAGGCAGACCACAGAAAAGATGGGATGATGATATAAGGCAAATCGCCGGAACATCCTGGCACAGAGTGGCAAGAGAGAGGCAAGAATGGAGAAGACTGGAGGAGGCCTTTGCCGACTGGCAATGAGACTTGCAAAAACGAAGTAAACAACAAATTTTAGAGTACTGAAGGAAAAGAAAATGAAAAACCCAAAATTTATTTAATCATAGTCTAATAAGAGAAAATAATTTGTTAGTCTGAATAAAAGGCTTATTTATTTATTTATTATTTTATACTATATTATAAATGCGAAAGTATGTCTGTTTGATTATTGCCTTTTCACGACAAAACGGCTGACCGGAACCGGAACTTAATGAAAGGCAAGGAGACCGATCATATCCCAGGGAAAGGCAAGAAATTTTTATCCCAGAGAACTGGACAGTTCTAGAGGTAACAATGATAAACGATTTCCATGCAGACGAAGACATGGGTAAAAGCTAGTTATAAATGTAAGTGAAGTGGCTGCTGTTCAAGTAGCTTTGATAGAATCCATTCCATATGTTTACTGCAAGATGTCTCTGTTACTATTCAGGAAATGACCTCGAGTCTATTATGTTGTTATACTCAAGAAGATAAGGAATTATCATTATGCAACTGCACATGAAGTAAGGAGTCAACGGAGTCAACATATTTCCCTGTGTTACAAAAAACAGGAAAACATAAAATGACTTATGGAACATAGTTCAAGCTACCCGAGCTAGATGTAATGCAAGTCATTATTAGCTGAACCGGAGTTTAATCATAGTTACTCCATAAACCTGGGCTTAACCAGCTACAAAATGATAATTAGCATGACATAATGACTGTTATCAAGAATTTTAAAAGGTTATGCTTTCTCCCTTGTCCTCTTGTTTTGCACACTCATTTTATCGAATGTGTTGTTTCACCGAATTTCATTTCATTGAAAGCTAATTTCTGCCGAAACCTTATTGTTTTCAGGTTATCTTAAACATGGGTTACGTAGGTTAGATCAAGTTAGACCTGTGACCACCAAACAATTATAACTCCTGTATGTGGAAATGCCTGTTGGTGAAATGAAAATTCGGAGAAGTAAAACATTCTATAAAATGTGTATCAGTGATTCAAGGGATTTCTCTATCTGAAACCATCCTTAATCTTGATCATTTGTATGAAAGAATTTTCCCAAGAACCAAAAATGTATTCACAGAACAAATTAAGTTATTGATAGATAAAAGCATATTATTTGTTAATAGTAATAATTATCTTTTGCACGAGACTTCTATGTTGACATTAATATTATTACCGTTTGCCAAATTTAATTCAAACTAGGTACTATAACTATCTTTCCTTGAATATTTTCTGTAGATATTTATTTATGTATGTTAGATGATTGTTTCTTTTCATCTTTGCACCACCAACCAAATTTTTGTTGTTCAAAGGGCAGGGGTTTCTGTTGTTAAATAACTAGCAATAAGACCACCCTGTTGACTTACTATGCACAGGCCCGGACTTAGAGGGCCCGGGCCCCTAGGCACTTAGCATTTGGGGCCCCCTCCCCCATCTCGAAATTATTCTGGTGTAGCAGGTCAGTTTGTGTGCAGGTCCCGCCACTGGGGCTGGGGCCCCTAGGCTGCCTGGGCCCCTAGTTCGGAGCCTTGTAGGCCTAGGTGGAAATCCGGCACTATGTACCTTTTGTATTTTTAGGGTTCCATACCCAAAGCGTTTGTCAGCAGGCTGTATCTCATACAAAAAACGTTTTTTAAAAACGTTAGTTTGTTCTATCGTAAAAACAGTTATACATACAAGCATCAGTGTGATTACAGTGTACACCCTAGGTACCAAACACATCAAATCATAAAAACCAGCAAAGTGCGAGTTGAATGATATGCGGAACCGGGGAGTGTAATACAGGTATAATTTGTATATCAATATCGGATATCAATATAGATATCGATAATTAGGTATTTTTTATCGATATAGGTTTATTAATATCTATATTTTGACAGAACTCCGTCATTTATTAACCAATTTTTCATTCATTTCATTGCGTCATATAAATGCGGTTTTTATTTAAACAGTGTCAATATTTGGCCAGGTATGTATCTGATTACTAACACAATTTGCTAAATATTTACTTACCTATTAGTATTGGTACCAAGTATTGATAAAAGTATTGATATATGTTTACCAATATTTAAGTTTATATATTTATGTTTAACTGTATCTAGTGATCATTGAAGATTGTTTTATCATATTGAAATTCATGATTATGGGCCAAATCAATGTGTTTGAAAAACAAGAGTCACTTATTGCACAATCATTAAATCATTATCATGCCACAAGGCCACAGTGTCAACAAGTTTACCGACGTGGCCATACTTGTATATAATTTACATACATTTTGACACACTCTCAGGAATAAGCTGGTAATTGTGGTGATATTTGGACAATACATTGATTTGATTAGTTAAAATCAGCCAAGTGCGAGTCAAGACTCGTACACTAAAGCTTCCGTACCATCGTACAAGACAATAGATACAGCGATTGTTAAGATAGAGCAAAAATTGCCGAATGTCACGTTTCTTGCATAGGGCAAGGCGGGGCCCCCTTAAATTTTTAATTTAATTTAATTTTTAGTATTTGCTGTTATAGCGGCAATAGAGAAACACACTGAAAATTTCAACTGACTACCTATTACGGTTCATGAGATACAGCCTGCTGACAGACGGACAGACAGCAGAGGCTTAGTAATAGGATTCCGTTGGCACCCTTTGGATATGGAACCCTAAAAATTATCCTTTCCTTTAACCAACAGTATGTTTGGCAATCATTGTAGTTTTGAAAAATGTCTTATATTTTTTAGTGTTAAAACTTACCTTTTTCAGTCCCGCCACCTCACCAGTAACAATTACTGGCCCCGCTTCATTCTGAAACGTGAAATAGAGGGTAAAATACCTTACAAATATAAAAATAACTATTAAACAAAAGTTATATGTCAACCATTGATGTGCCTATGAAGATATTTGGATGTTTTATAGCCAGACACATTGACATTTTGAGCATGGATCCTAACCATATAAGGGGTTTAAAGATAAAAACTAGGGGGTAGGATTATTATGATATCCATATTTACAGAATAATGACATAGCTAAAGCAACAACACTAAATAAAACAGAAAATAATTATAATATCACTTAGTTTACACATAAATGGCTGTTTAATTCCACTTTACCTGTAAAAGTACACACTATTATGTTAAATCAGAGCAAAATCCAAAAACAAATTCACTTGCGCAATAATGAATAATGACCGAGTCAAGTGTACACAGTAAATGCATGGGAAAACTTCTAGAATGAGCTAACCGGTTGAGATAAGACAACAATTTAAGTATAATAATATAATAGAGGCGACATTTAAATTAATAAATCGTAAGGTTTAGTAAATTTATGTAATTAAATATTACTAATATTTACTTCTATATACGACAGTCATGCTATATTAATATCGCTAATTATGAAAAACCCAAAAAAGCTCTTACAGCTTGGTCGAAGTACACCGTTCCGGTGACATCGCCTTTGAGCACGCAGACTGCTTTGGCTGGCGTTGGCATTATCGCTGATTCTTTCTGCAAATCAAGATTAAACCGTAAGAATGAGGCACGAGGGAAGTATTAAATAAATACTTGAAATTATTATAACTAGACTGACGTTCGTCTGTCGTCCCGGACTTTGACTGAATTTTTTTTTATAACTTGATATAAAGGCGTTTTTCCTGCACAGAGCGCACAAAAAATATAATGGTTATTTATTTTTTAAATTAAATCAATCACATAGATTTATTTATTGGATAAATACTTACACAGCAACAAAACATAGTGATTGTCACATATCATAAGAGAAGTTTTGATAATGATGATTGATTCGATTCTTTTGCAATTGAGCGTTGAGTCTGACCACTGCATCAAGACTGCATCGGCTAGTGCAAGTGTAACCATTCAAATGTAGTCTTTAACGAACATATTTTTCAAAATAGAAAATTGACTTTCACACAATTGTTAAAAAATAAATACTTTAAACTTAACAACAAACTTAGAACAAACACTTGCATAGAAACCAGACTATAAGATCATTGAACTGAAATTTGGAATACGTATGTAATCCCGATGACAATGTAATATTATGGTTTCAATGAGCAGATCTGATGATGGAGTCGGAAGCTGGCAACAGGATCCTCAGCTGTACTTAACGTACCGTAGACCCATCGAGATGGGATTCGTTAGTTGGTCTTGATAAGTTGAGGTTGACAGTGCAAAAAAAACTGTAGTTGGCAATAAAAGATTGTGATTGTTGAAGACGAGAGATTAAACCCGTAAAACATTATAATAATGTTAAATGCTAAACTTTAGCAGCTAAAGTTATAAGAATTTGAAGGTTTTTGTTAACAGCAGGACATAATATTCGTAGGGATGTCCCTACTAATATTATAAATGTCTGTCTGTCTGTATGTCTGTTACCTCTTCATGCTAAAGCGCTGAACCGATTTAGATGAAATTAGGTATGGATATAGTTTAAGTCCCGGGAAAGAACATAGGATAGTTCTTATCCCAGAAAATTTGATAGTTCCAAAGTGTATCCTAATACATGATAAACGACTTCAACGCGGACGGAGTCGCCGGCAAAAGCTAGTGTCAAATAAAGAATATGTTAAATAGTTCAACACTGTTTTATTTATAATATAATATTGGCGATAAAAACCAACCAAAAAAGGGTTACAGGATCACTCGCGTGACTTTCTGTTCCTCTGCCATAGTTTGCTGAATCTCTTCGGTATCCAATTTTCCCTGCCTACTCGCTGAATCCATGCTATCAAGTTTTTAGCCTATCTTGGCAAGAAACGAGCGATCGCACTTCGGACAGACCAGAACACCATCCCGATAATTGTAGCTTATGGCAGCAGGAGGTCGCGACTTAATCTCATATATTTACACATCACTGTCAAAGTAATAAAGCTACTAAATGAAGAAGTCACCCTGACACAAAATTAAGTCTTAAAGTCGTATACCAACTTTTTGATTTTGTTGTATTGGAGGTTCGTGCGGAGGTGCGGCTCATGGCTGTTCAATCAAATTTGACGTCAGTTAAAGAAGAAAAAGTCTACTTTTTGTTTTATTTCCTGTTGTGGAATACGTCATCTAAAAAGTAAAGAAAGATAGCTGGTGCGAAGTTCATCTTATAGTGGGGTTTCTATGTATGTACTTATTCTGTACCCAGGAATCAATGTTAAAAAGATACACAAACTCTTTGGGAAAACGCCTGTGTACCGTAAACCGTTCTACCCTACGAAAAGTAATAAACCGTAAAATGCATTTATTTATTATCAATTATCATCAATATATATATACTGACTGCTTTGATATGAAATATTGTTGTATTTCAGTCTATTTCATGAATTGTTGATAGTTGTTTTTAGTTGATTTGGGAAAACTCAAATGCCTCGCGAGGCTGCTCGCCCAGTGTGGACCCAGCTATTCAGGTACGTTTTCTCTAAACTAGAATAGGTATATTATTTGTCAGTTACAATGGAATATATATGAACTGATTCTATAGTTGGCGGGGCAGAGTTTGTGTCGATGGATTTGGATGCTTTTAATGTTTGCGTGATTCTAGAGGGCACAGTTCAAGTTAGGCTAGGCTAGTCTGCTTGACTTCTTTGTAAGAGAACACTAGTAGGTATCTAATACTATGTAATTTTCCCATCTACTTACTTACCATAAAAATGGCAGCTGCCAACAATCAGGCAAATAAGGGGCGTGAAGGGCTGATCTTTGTTTGGTTTTTTATATTGACTTCAAAGAAGTAGGTATTATAATTTGTCAACACAAAACTCATCTTAAATCAGTAGAACAAGAGTAGAATTTGAGTAGGAAGAAGCTTCTTGGGCTCATCTTTCCATCACACATTCTTATTGGCACCTGTTGTATTTATCATGGCAATTTCAGTTAGTGACTGAGAGGGATAGAAAACATGACTAGGAGTAATTAAACTCGTCTTCATAAAAAGGTTCTAGGTGCAATCTCCAGTGTCTTATATATATAAGCTTTTTAATAGCAATTGACTGATCACATAGGTAGGTACCTACTTATTGTTATTTATCTACTTACATAATATTTAATTGCCTACAAAACGAACCCCATATCGAGTTCCAAGTACTGTACTGAACACCTAGGTACATACTACTAATTACCTACATACCTACCTACAAGCATGAAATCGGGTAACTATCCATACAAATTTACTTACAAAGTGACCGTTTTTATAGCTCTCGAGTATAAACGGTGGTGAATGCCCTCACGTCGAAGATTGTTTCTGCAAATCACCGTAATGGGGCAGATTAGCGACAAAAACCGGGCTCCGACAGCACACGGTAGAAAGTGCGATTGGAGAAAAACTTATCTGATCTGATGACAGCCCGTGAGGCGGGGAAGATGAGACTGTGCCGTTATCTTGGTTCGTTGACGTTACGGAAACTAATTGACTATTTTTAATGACGACGAGATAGTGTTTTTTGTGGAATAACTTCAGGATGTTAGAACTCGTTTCACAGATGTCTCGAGATATTTTTTTTCAAGGAAAAATTTTACGCAAGTTTATTTGCCAACTGTAGGTACCTACTTTCTTAGGGTTCCGCACCCAAAGAGTTTCAAGTCAAACCTCCGCCGTCCGTCCATCCGTCCGTCTGTCCTAACTATAAATAATTTTCAGAATGTGTGTTCATTACTTATTACGGTGGATTTCCTAACAAATAAAAAAAGTTAACAAAGTTCAATAAAAAAGAAGGTCCAAGGTACGTTTTTTTTCAAAGTATTTTTATTTTTGTCGTATCGTAAAAACGAATCCAATTCAAAGAAAGTTGGCGTAACATTATGCATATTAATACTTTTCACCATTAATTTTGATTTTCAAGTATTTTTGTGTAAGTATTTGATCGATTTATAAAAGTTTGCGTAAAATCGCTCGGGAACTCGTATTTATAAGGGAAGGAGTGTTTGTACACATATCTTTTTAGCTCATATTATTAAAGCCATAAATAAAAAAAGCTCAAACATAATTATGTCTTCGGTTGCAATTTTTTGCATGTGTAGGTTTGTAATTTTTGTAGTGCACGTGTGTTGATTACATATTTTTATTGTTTGCGTGCGTGATTTCAAGTTACTTACCTAGTGTTTATGTTTTTAGTGGTGTATGTGCGTAGGAAGGAATAAGAGCAATGTTTTCATTTTGTTGAGACTCCTTTACTATCTTCTCTATTAATATGGGGTTGACTAGATAGGTCTTGATGTTCTATCGACCCGTTTCATTTTGATCCACGACCGACGTTACACCCTTTATATATATTGTACTTTCTTTTTACTACTACTCTTCTTATTAATTGTCTAATGATAGAAAATTGTCATTTCTGTCTGACCTGTTCTGTGTTGAGACCGGGATCTCACTCAAGGGCGGGGCGTATCAATAAACCTGATCTTCAATGCGATGACTCCCTCAAGACTTGTTATAGATTACAGTATTCTACGTGATGATGACCTATAATATCAGTTTATTAGTATGGCCCTTAAAGGTTAATACAATATCCAATTTATAGGAGCCTAATAGGGTTGAAGACTAATTTTTTTTTCTGTGTCGTTTCTGTGTATTTTTCTTTTTTTCACATAATCAAAAAATTACGGAGATATATTGAGTTGAAATGTCGCATGACGTCTCGTCTTGGTACAATGTGATACAATTTTTACACAGAAGTGACGTCACGAGCCCGCGTTCCCGAACTTTAACGCGCTTTAACTTTGTCATTTTTTGTTTGATTGATAAAAGAAAAAATACGTGTCTAATATTTTTTGATAATCTAACTGACGGACTGAATAGAATTGTCATTACCCCTATTAGGAAAATAAATCCTAACTATAGGAACTCGGATTCTAACTGCGACCCATCTTCCTAAATCCTAATAGCCTAATAGGATTCCTACAAATTGGATAGAGTAAAAATCATCCAAGTGACGTTAGCCCTAGTCCATACTGACTCGCAAACGTCGGGGTCTTCATCACACGCTCGGGTATCGAACCTGACAGATGTGGAGCGGAGCAGGAAGCAGGACGTGCAGGAGCTTGAACTTGACTTTCCCTCGCCGGACATGCGCATGCGGCGCTATTGCGACGATTTCTGCCGAGAGAATATTGACGCGGGATATTGTCATAGGTATTTTGGTACGTTGAGGTAACGTCAACGCCGTATTATAAGTACTGATTTTGAGTAAAATGCCCGTCTTAATTAGTAATGACGGTTTCAATGATTTGACATTTACCTGGAATTCATCTAAACACCGTATTTGTGACGTTCTCAATATAAAGGGACCTTATGGAGGCAGGCGGTTACGCCGTTTTTAGAACTGTTACCATAGTATTCGTATAGTTACAAGAATAAGAAGAGCGTAACTGCCTTCCTCCATGAGGTCTCTTTATATTGAGGACGTCACATTTAAGCTTGTAAGCTTACTCAAAATCGGTTTACGTCGTGTGAATTGATTCAGCGACTGTATACGTTGTTCCCAATAATGATTAAGAAAAACATTTTATTTGACGGTGTGTGTGAAGTTCCCAATCCGCACTGGGCCCGCGTGGGAACTATAGCCCAAACCCTCCCATTGTGAGTGGAGGCCTGTGCCCAGCAGTGGGACGTATATAGGCTGGATTATTATTATTATTATTATTGTATTAAGTAGAGCATACTTTGCGCTATGGCATACTTATTCGCATATTATTAAAAAGTGTCTAATGTGTATTGGACGCCGTAATGAAATAACGAATCAACCGACACTTTATTTAGCAATAAAATACAATTTCAACTATTGATACTGAAGGTTGACATTTTACCGTTAAATACAGGTCGATTCACAAGAGCTGGCATGAATGGATCGAACAAGAGAATGAAAGTTTACATGTTTGTAAAATAAATACAGGTTTTCGGTTTGGACGTGTGAAGGGATGGCACGCACACAATCATAGATGACATTAGTTTCGTTTCGTGCCAACTTTTGTGAATCGACCTGTAATTGTCGGTTGATTCGTTATTGCATAACGACGTCCAATTGGACGTAGTTTAGGGAAAAAGATCCAACCCACAAAGCAAAAAAATGTATTTGAATTTGAACTTTATTGCTGTCAATATTAAGTCAAATTCTACAAGTGTGAAATGGTTGAATTTGATTCTTTTCGCTAAACTACGTCCAATTTAGGCTTAGCACTGGCTCTTCTGAAAGTAGTACGTCTATTCTGTGATGGAGCTGTAAAATATTGAATAGACTAATGACAGTGTGACTGCTTTCTCGATTGGAATATAATACAAATAGAAACTTTGGAAATTTGAATGCTTCGCTACAGCCTAGCTAACAAACACGCGAAGTTTGGTGGATGATAATGCGCGGCGGGGATAGAGTGCCTTGAACTTGTTAGTGCGCAATAAATAACTGCTTCATTAAAGACAAGACAAACATTATTTTCTAAATCTGTCACAAAATACTTTAATATGCGGCATGAAATCTACTATTTAAGTAGTATTTTGACTGTCTAAGCATTTATTAGAGGTAAAATGTTAACTCTTGGTGACGTTTTCCGATTTATAAACATTGCCAAGGGAGCATGAAACTATGCAATAATTAAATAATATGTATGTAAATGTATGTATATGGACACTTTTATTTAAACTTTAAGCGTTAAGTCTTACGTTAGAATATGGAATAGATGTATTCATTTCTCTAGCACCTGTCAAATTTTACCTCGTGCATGCATGTTAAGCCCGCAGTGTCCAAAAATATTTATATGGAAAGTAACATTTTTTGTTACCAAAATTCTTTCTTTTTGGTAACAAAATAGGAACCCCCATACAAATATTATCAATAAAATCGTCATATTATGTCGATTCGTCGCATGCAGCCGGCATGCCTCGTCGCGCCCTGTCGCAGGCTTATATATCCGCGAGCAGGCCACGAGCACTTTCATTGCCGACCGTACCGCGAGCGATGCGGTAACCCGACTCGAGGTAAGCTGATACACACACACACACATAGATACAGAATTAGCCTAATTAAGGCCTGGACACAGCCTGCTCTTAGAATGAGGGTAGGTATGCGTCATAATCTTCTAAATGAGGGGCTGCAGCTAGGAACACAATGCCTATTCCCAATATTCAAACGGCGTGCGTTACAAAATTTGTGAAATTTTAACCAGAAGTAACCAAATCACACCATTTTACAATTTCCATCCATTTTCCGTCTTGTATTTTTTAAATACTGATAGAATTTTAATTTGTTTAATTTAAGGTGTTTTTTTCAAGCAGTTTATCAGAATATTGTGTATGATATTAAAATTGATGAAATTTTCATTTATTTTATGCACGACAATTAAAAATGATGATGTTGATGTGCAATGGGGTTTAATTCAATTTAATGTAGTATTTTATTAAATATTCCGGGAAAACAAGAAAAGGTAGTTGTATTAGGTTTGTGTCTTTTTTGTACAATTGTATGTTTTGTTTGTGTTTACTTAAGTTAATGTCTAATTTTATTTTATTCAAGTATGACATTACATTTTTAATTAATTTACTTTAGTAAGTACTTACAATTTGTTGCTGGTTTTAGGCTAACTGCGTCGTAAAGTTCGATAAAAAACTTATCCAAAATTAGAAAAAAAAATTACACAAGAAGTAGGTTGACGTGCAATACCTACAAGAAGGCCTAAGGCTGCCTTTCCATAGAAGCGGAGACGAGCGGAGCGGAGAGGAGCTGTGTAAGAATCGACCGATCACATTGCTTGTAAATGTTGTAATCCACATCTCGTCTCCGATCCGCTTCAATGGAAACAGTCAAGCGGAGGCGAGATGTGGATTACCAATGTGATTGGTCGATTCCTACACAGCTCCTCTCCGCACCGCTCGTCTCCGCTTCTATGGAAAGGCAGCCTAATAAGGCAACCGATATCATGAAGCCGTCGCCGTCATCGCAACCAATCTTTCCGCATCACTTTTCCTTTCAACTTCGCATTTCCCACACTTTTTATTCACCCCACACTATAGAGGTTGTATTATTATTTGCATTATTCAACACTGTATCATTAGATCGCTAACTGCCGCACTCAGAGACGTCAATTATTTTTTAAGTTTCATTAAAGTTGCTGCGTCTTATTCTATTGTTAGGTATAGCAAAGAAAGTGACAGCAGCAACTTTAATGAAACTTAAAAGTTAATTGACGTATCTGAGTCCCGCCGTTACTTAGTTCTGAAATTAATTGCGTTCTTAAATGTTACCATTCTTGTGTGTTAAGGATTGTCCATTTCTGTTTCTTTGTGACCTCCTGGCCCCCTAGCAAGCAAGCACGAGATAAAACTTGGCAGGTGCTAGGGAAATTAATACATCTATTCCATATTCTAACGTAAGACTTAACGCTCAAGGTTTAAAATAAAAGTGTCGCGTCTTGATATAATCGCTATAAAAAAGTGAAAATCGCAATAGTTGCTTAGTAATAAAAGGTAATAAAAGTCGTGACGAGACACTTAAGCGTTAAATCTTACGTTAGAATATGGAATAGATGTATTCATTTCCCTAGCACCTGTCAAATTTTATCTCGACCTTGCATATTAAGCCCACTGCAGACTGACGTATTTTGCAATATGAGGTATCGTTGTATCGTTGGATATGTTAACATATATGTCCATCCTGAAACCGAAACAAAACGTAATAATACCGACTAAAACCAAATATGGTTAACCAGCTCAGTCAGCATGTTGCTGTCTGTGAAGCCAGCACAAGTCTTCCGCCGTTTTGGTTGTAAGAAGTGTCATGTGCTATTCTGTCTGATGCTGTAGAGGTGCTACCTACTAAAACCCCAAAGTTCAAGGGTTTGTTTATTTAATTGTCGTGTCAAAGATATTGATACCTTTATTGAACGGTTTTTTTAAGTTTCAACGTCTCAGTCCTCACGCTTGCTTTGAAAGCCTGCTACTTGTCCCTTATTGCATTTTACTTTTTGAAAGTTTACCTACTAGGTAGCGTAACACAATCCTATTTTTCCTCGTACTAATGTCGGATTTCACCAACTACTTAACAGACGATTAGAGTGTTAACAGCCGTCAAAATGTATGAACTAACAGTCGATTAACCCAAACAAACCTATTACCTTCTATTATTATTATTGTTAAACCTTGTTCTTTCTTTATATGGCAATAAAACATTTTTTCTTCTGTTTCTAAAACTTACGACCTTTGTTATTATCCAGTTAAATTTTATTTCTACTTGGCCTTGTATCATTTCTTAAATACATGTCTTTGTTTTAGTATTGATGTGTCTTAACAATTTGTCTAAAATATCCTTAGGTATCTGCAATGGCATATTTAGTACCAATTTCACCATATGATGTTAAATGTTACTCTCATACATTTTGACATCTGTTATCACTATTAATCGTCTGTTAAGTGGTTGGTGAAATCGGACATTAGTGATCTAAATATTCTAAATATTCCCTCGCTCGGCTAATAATAACGATGTAATGTTCCAGATGCATTGGTTAAGCGCGATCTGCGTTTTGGCGGCGGCGGCGCACGGCGGCGGTGGAGTTACTAATTCAGCTGGTGAGTCATCAGTCACGTTACCATTCTTATCGTTATCAACATCATCATCATCTCTACAGCTGCCATTACCCATACGTAGTCCTGATGCGGAAGGATTCATCGAAATCTTCGGACATTTAGGCTAAATATGCATTTTGATTCTCACGCGTTTGAAAATACCTAATAATTAAAAAAAGTCAGATCATATCTCGATATTTGAGGAAGCGCACCTGGACGCATTGCAAACGCGGTAAATCAAGATAAAGAGATTTGAATCACAACACACACACAAGAGGGAACACAAGAAGAAAAGTGTCAGCCAGCTTGAGGAACACAGCGTGGACGAAAGCTGTGTCCTAGGTCCATAATGATCTCATAACTTTTAAGTAACACTTGTGTATACATTATGGAACGCAATAAATGATAAAGAACAAACAAACACAAACAAAAGAACAATAAAACACAAAACATACATAAATAACAATTTTCTTACAGTTTTCTCTTGGCTGACTGACACCGTAACAATTAAATATTGAACTTATCTATCGGGAAAGTGACCGGCCTACCGTTTGCTTATAGACCCTCCTAGCAACGAGATGTCTGCATCTAAACACCGGACTCTCTAATATAGCGGAGGTTGATAGTCCCCTTTGACGTGAAAAACCAGCAGAGGAGTGCGCGAAAAAAAGTTTGGAGGGATCGAAGAGTGATGTAGTTTAATTTGTCACAAGCACAAAGAGGTCCGGGTGGGTGCAGTAACGGTCGCATAGAACTTGGATGTTATGCCAAATGTGTATGCACATACGTTTGTATTTTTGTCTAAAAATAACAACGTGAATTTAGTCGACGTCATTGTTCTTGCTCCTTGTGTTAACAATTGTACGAGTCTTCTACGAGTACATCGATCAAATCTACCTAACTATCAACAAATCAAAAATCAAATCATACTCGCACATGACACAATTGACATAACATTCAAGTTTTTATACTTGTTTTGAAATTCGCCAGCGTCACGGTTGTTTTATTAAACGCATGTTGTAATGCCGATTACTTACCTAACTGTTCATGCACTTATCTCCTTTTCCGGGTTTTTTTTAACGGACCTGCGGAGTTAGCCTCTAACGGCTTTGACTACTTCACCGGAGAGAAAGCGAGCTTTTGAGGGGAGCTCAGCGTAAAATATTTTCCGGGTTATTCGGTTCAAAATCCTCATCTTCATCTTAGCCCGCAGCAATCCACTACTGGACATCTCTCCCGAAGCGCCACAAAACCTGTCCTCTGACGCTTCCACTTCCTGCCCTGCATTTCTCAACCGATTCTCATGAAATTTTGTGAGCAGATTCGGATTTTTTTCAATTCATTTTTTCGATTTTTTCAAAATGGCGGAGATATGGGGGTTTTTACGATTACAAACTTATTTGCGGTGTTGGTAAAATGACTGCGACCTATGTCGATGTATGGGCATCGACAAAGTTAAGTTTGTCGCGAGTTTGACCAGCTGTTCTCCTTTACAGGTCGCATTTCTCAACCGATTCTCGTGAAATTGTAGTAGATGTTTAACAGTGCCCGTGCAGCCTACTTACTGAAATGTTTTTCTATCTTATCTTTATAATGTTAAGTGGTTTGATAACATATGAACAGCTGGACGGATCTGTGATGAGATAGACACAGAGTCCATGCTCCAGATTAAGACATAGGGATACCTTTTGCCGCGGAAAATTATTCAATAGTTTCCGAAGAAACGATTTGAACGCCGACGAAACCTGCGACTACACTAATGTTAATAATGCTCGGACGGATCAACCAAGGCTCGCTGGTTAATAATTCGTAGACGAATCGCAAAGCGAGTTGTTGAAAGAGAATCACCTAACAGACGTAAAAGTGACAAGATACAAAAGTGATCACTTATAGCGTTAAATATTTAAAACAAACATGAGTTTCAACTAACTCGCGATATGGTAGCAAAATCGAAAGTACATTTTTACGATGTCACCCGATGACTTTCGTCGGGTGATATACTTATTAAGTCATTAGTGAGTAACTTTTTAAGAAACAGGATTTGGTTTTGCTTTTCTTTAGTTTTGAACTGGTTTTTGAACGTGACTTCGTCTGAAGAGTTAGTTTTATTTAGATGAATTTATTGCCATGAAAAAGTAACAATTTTCATATTTACTATAAATTTAAGAATAGTCGACAGTTCTTCATCCGAGAATGACCGATAGAATAAAACAGACTTCCCTAAGAAAAAGCAATACTAATATGGCAAGTCGTATTATAAAAATCGATTTCAATTTACAGATCTGTCTCCATTCTGGACGGATGACTACAAAGTATTCGAGCAAATTTACGGGAGGACTTCCGACAAGGAACTGTACGGGGCTACTCTTCCTCCTAGCCTGAACTTCGGCGTGGATCTCACTGCTCTGAAGAATCAGGCTTCGGAGAAAAAGGAGCGCTTCGTAGACACAGGAGACACTGACGTCCTGGAACCACAAGCGAGCCTTTACTCCTTCGGAGGCCACTTCGACCAGCTCCTCACTAAACAAAGCTTAGAAGCATTCGAAAAACCAAAACCAACGAAACAATCCTTCAAATTCATACCATACAATGACTTTACCCCTATCAGCCAAGCCAATGACCCGGAAACCTATAATTATTATAAAACTTTGGAGTTTCTAGATAAAAAGAAGAAAACCGATGCCTTAAGGAGTTTAGCGAGTATCAGGCAATTTTCAAATTATGAACCGACCAATCCCGAAGACACTGAAGGGTACAAGAGTATTCAAGATATTTTGGAAGCCCATGAAGGGAACAAAGGTATTAAGAAACAGAATACTGAGCATGAGAATTTCGCTAAATATGTGAGCTATGGGGTGTCTAAAAGCAGGGGGAAGAAGCCAGGTCCAAATTCAAGGTATATCCAGAGCAATGACCTACCGAAGCCACGATGTGTGTCAGGGAGGTGTCGGAAGAGAACCAACTCTGTAAGGGTCAGGTCAGGACCTGTGCTGAGGAAGATAAAGCATACCATAATCAGTGACTAAGTAACACAAAGTATGATAACAATAATCGAATCACTTCAGGGGTAGCTGACATTACAACTTACCTGTTCTACATAATTACTGTGCTGATTACACTTTTACGCATAAGGCAATCAATCCCCAAAGTAATTTAGCTATAGTAAGTTCTATTTTGATTGACCATAAGTAAATGAAAAGTAAAGGAACAGGTGAAAAAGTTAAAATACTATTTACTCGTATGTAAGGCTGCAGATTATACCCACCTGACAAAATATTGTTACGCATGCAGCCAGTACCTATTGTTATTTATTTTTAAGGGGTTGTGTTGTTAATTTATTATTCTATTGTTATTAAAACAAATTCTAGATTTAGAGTAGCTTTAATCGTACTTAATTATAAATCTTAAATAAATTATTGTTGTTTTTAAACCGTTTTTTTTTTCACAAAAATTGGTCAAAAAGCAGCATTTTCACTCACAGTCACGGAATTGTGTATTTATACAAACGTTTGCGTCCTCGTTTGTTAATATTAGACAATTCCGCGGTTATCCGCCTCAACATGCAAATGGCATTAAAATGGCATTGATTGGCGCATGCAAGCAGGAACTGTACCATTGCATTACAGTTTCTGCTGATTAAAATGAAGGTAACCTTTACCCCAAGGATATTTAAGCACAGGACATCTTGAATTTTTGGCAAATCGTCTAAATACCAGAATTTGTGGTGTACCTGATCTGTGTCCTAACCTGAACACCAACACCAATAAGTAATTGTGCTGAATCGTGGGGCTTTGCCTTTAGTAGACCAGATTCTCGGTATATAAGTAAACGAACCAATTATAACCAGAATTGGAGATCTTATTCTGATCGTCAAAGTAATAAATATCGCCTATTCTGGTGTCCCATTTTTAAAATGAACTGGTGCATCACCATAGTTAATAATACGCCTGAATTGGCGACACACCTTTGATTGTTCAGGTCATTTAAAAGGATCTAATTTTAACATTAACTGGTGCATTAACATTATAATGCCAGAAACGTTAGTACAGGGTTTAGTTTTCTGGTCATCCTAGTACACCCAGAACTGGCTCTGATTAGGATCATTCAGGTCATGCAATCTGGTATTTCAAATTCTCTATGTTAACTGATGTGCTGAACTGATGCCAAAACAGTTGCTGAATAAGATGTCCTAGTAGATGAAGTTGGGGTTGGTCTCGCTCTGGCGGTTCTGGGCGGGCTGGTTGGCCACGGGGTTGGAGAGACGACTCTTGCGCTTGTTCTCCTGGATGCTCTGCAGCAGGAAGGGCGGGGCGGTGGACTGGCGCTGCTGCCGGCTGTCGATCTCCCTCGCCAGCTCCTCTACGAACTGCCCACCCGTCTGCCTGGAGGATAGAGGAGTTAATTACTATGAAAAAGTGGTATTGAGGCCGAGGTGTTAAAGTAAAGTACAGCGAAGAAAAAACATCATAAAGAAATCTGAAAATTCAGGTATATTACTGTGGTAAGAAGATAATTGCATAAAATATCCTACAGTTTAAAGGAAGCGTCAATTTGGTTCACAATAATTGATGTATTTTGTGCTTGGTCCATACTGATGGACCCAGCACCACTGACGTATTATAAGCCCTGCGGCTTGGTGGGCTATGAGGTCAGGACCCTGCGAACCTGAGGAGTTTGGTATATTATATGCCTCAATGCTAGAAATTCCTACGGCTGTCTTACGGCAACGCGGGGCCTAGCCATGAAATACTTACGCTAACTTAAAGATTTTCGAAAATCGTCAAAACATATAGAAATGATGTTTAAGCGGCTGACGCTACAGATCGTTAGCTTTCGTCAATCCTATACATTTGTGACGTTCTCAATAAAAAGGGACCTTATGGATGCAGGCGGTTACGCCGTTTTTAGAACTGTTACCTTAGTATTCGTATAGTTACAAGAATAAGAAGAGCGTAACTGCCTTCCTCCATAAGGTCCCTTTATAGTGAGAACGTGACATTTTGTCAGTTTTCGTACATTTTGCGCGTTATGCATCTTGGTTACCTAAGGGCCTGTACACAAAACTGCGATGCGACGTCACATCGCAAAAACCTGCGACGCAAATGTGATGAAATGTATAGTAAACTGCGCTGAAAGCTCCTAGATTTTTGCGATGCGACGTCGCATCGCAGTTTTGTGTACAGGCCCTAAGATACCCACCTGCACAATACATATCAATAATAATGCTACTTACTATCACGTTTCTACGTATAAGTAGGTAGGTACTTATTCCGGCCATAGGTGGTTTGTCACGGTTTGTCCACGCAAGAATGTTATCGCCAATGTTAATCCAGGATTATCGAGTTTCTTTTGTAGATTATTTGGCTAGTAGATAAGTGTAGTAGAGCAGGTGAATATTCTAATTGAGGACTTACACTAATAAACAATAGCAATCGAGGACAACGAAGAATTTTAACACATTCGAGTTAACTACTGATGAAACAGGTGTTCCATGTTTTCCCATAACGTCGTTTGTCCTAAAGTAATTTGCCATAACACTTTTGTCAAAATGAATGTTAGCCATAATGTTTTAATACCATAATGCATCGATTGTCCTAACATATTTTAGTCATCATTTCGGTAGTTATCATTGAAATCCTAAAAGTTAGGTACGACGACGAGCGCAGCGAGGAGTGTTAGGTTGAACTGTTAACAAAAACAATTAAGAACCGATCTGCTGGCATTGTAGTAGGATTCTGGCAGAAACTCGGCTTTTTGAAACTGGCAGAAACTCGGCTTTTAGGACAAATGGGTTCACTAATGTTTCGCTACCGCAAGTTTCCCAGACTGTTTAATTTCCCAACCGTTTCATTTGGCCACACGCTTTTTTTTCAACTGTAAATATTTCAGGATTTTTATAAAACTAACCTAACCTAACCTATAGGGTTCTACACGATGGTCCTGAAATAAATCCTGAAATATTTGCAGTTTCGGAAAAAACCTTTGGCCAAATGAAATGGTTGGGAAATGAAACAGTTTGGGAAACGTTTTTCGCCTAAATGAAAGGACACCGGACAAATGATTTTAGGAACAAAAACATTATGTCAAGATATAATAAACATTATGTCAAATAATCATTAGGTCAAACGATTATTATTACCACGAATGTTCAGCAAGTGAAATTAGGATTTCAAACGTTATGGGAAAATATAGGGAGCCGATCATTTTGATCTTGTCCTGACTCTGATTGTACATTTAATATCAAAAATATGTGCGACGTGTCACGTACCGCTCGGTGCCGCGGCCGCTCTCGGCGTCGGGCTCGCTGGGCACGTACATGGAGTACCCTCGGCGCGAAAGCTCCTCGTCGGGCGCCAGCGTCGGGTTCTGGAAGGCGTGGTGGTGCTTGTCGTCCATCGTGAGCTTCCTGGAACGAGGAAGCGAGAGGTATAGAAGGCAACTGGCAGTGAGTTACTGCATACTGAAGAATCATGGATAGACTGCTTAGGCTTCCGTTGACCGTAGTTCTAGTTACCAGTAGCATAATAAATATATGAAAGATTTATATTTATGAGCGGTCTAAGTATATAAAAGTCGAACAAAACTCCCAGTATACCCATGTGATACCCCTAACCTAACCTAACCGAGTTAAAAACCCCCGACAAAATAAGGACCTCTTCTTATCGGCAGCTCATCATAACTTACGAGTTAACTTAAGAGGCTTAACGGATTTTCATCAAACCAAAGAACACTCGATTAAGTCACCTTTCTAGCAAAAACCAACTACTTAAATCGGCCCATCAGTTTAGAAGCTACAGACAGTTATACACGTCAAACTTATAACATGGCTTTTTGCTTCGGGGGGCTCCCTAGCATGCATGCAAGAGATACAATTTGACAGGTGCTAGGGAAATGTATACAAGTATTCCATATTTTAACGTAAGGCTTAAAATAAAAGTGTCCCGTCTTGAATCGCTATAAAAATGTGAAAATCACATCAGTAGCTTAGTAATAAAAGGTAATAAAAATCAGTACGAGACACTTTTATTGTAAACCTTAAGCGTTAAGTCTTACGTTCGAATATGGAATAGATGTATTCATTTCACCAAAGTCAGCTAAGAACCATCCACCCACGACCCACCCCAATTAAACTAGCTTTATAAACCGGGTCCGAGTTGGTTCATCCTTGAGGATGCCACACACGTTTACATCACCCCTCTTTTTGCGTCGGGGGTTAAAAAAGTACTGACTGCACTCTGATGGAGGGCGTCTGGCGCAGGCGGCGCTGCACGGCGCACAGCTGCGCCCACACCGCGGCCAGCAGCGCTCCCAGCAGCAGCACCGCGCCGCCGAACACGGACGCTATTACTATCAGCTGCGTATCCGTATCCTGCGCACCAAACATAATATTAATATCACGGGACAATTTCACACAAATTGTCCCTAACTATGCTCTAGGATCAGGATAGGATAGGATAGTCAAGGTCATAAATATTGTGTGCACGTTTACTACCTTGTCACTTTAATCGCTGCGACATTCATATGTGGCAGTTTAAACATGATAATGTACGCGCGCGATCTGAGTGCAGCTCTGAGGAATGCGAGCGAGCGACATCAAGTCAGCACAGCCATACACTACATGGCGAGCGAGGCGAGGGGTGTCGCCGGCGGGGGGACGCCCCACCTCATACCCCGACTGCAGTCAGATCGCGCGCGTGCTATACACATATTTATGACCTATGTACTATATGGGTACTATAGGCAACGATTAACATACTTAGGTATATAGCGAAATACATAGAAAACATCCAAGACTGAGAAACAAATTGGTAGGTACTCGCGCTCATCACACAAATATTTGCCCTGACCGGAAGTCGAACCCGAGACCGCTAGCTTCGTAGGCAGGGTCACTACCAACAGTACCAACTAGGACAGGGTCTTCAAACTTTTTAGACAAATGTCGATTTTTCGGAAGCTCAAAAGAGCCGCAGTTTTCTGTTTCAGGTTTTTTACTGTATAAAATTATTTTTCGAGAGGAACTTGAAGAGCCGCGTTGTGCCGACCCCGAACTAGACTAGCCGCGTCGTCAAATGGTTCTTAAAGCAGTCAAAGAATAGAACTCTGGCTGTTGGTTGCTCGTGTAACATCTTTAGCCACGATTCGACAATCCAGTCAAGTTCGCAAAGGATTGGAGAGAGAGTAGGTAATTAGAATTTCTTAAATATTGAACCTTATGAGGCCTGTCAATAAGACACTTGTTATTTTACCAACCGCACGGCTTGGGATACTATGGTATCCCTGGACTGTCAGGTGTAAGATGACTCCTTCATAGCTGGTAACGTCGCATCCAGCGTTAAAAGTTGGTCGTGTTGCATCTTAACTTTGGGGCGTTACGTTAGTTCATGCAAAGACGACAAATTCATATATAGCTATTTTTGTAAATTTTTGGTCATAAATCCGAAACTAAATGACTAAAAATTAAAAAAAAAGTTTTCAAACGTACCAACCAAGCCCCCATTTGCTATAATCGTTTCACTTTTATTTTTAAATGCCCCTTTTAGACCCCATTTCCAATTACAATAAAACTTTTATAATGAGGCCTCGTGCGTACCACTAAATACTACCTATATTCCAAATTCCAGCCTGATTGCTTTAGCCATTCCCATGAAAAAAGGTCTTGACAGACAGTCGGACAACAGTCATCTTATGGGTTCCGTTTTTCAGCGTTTGGTACGGAAGCCTAAAAATGTTTTTGACCAAATTATTTTCGACCAAACCATACATTAGGTCAAACAATGATTATGCCATATAGACCCAAAAATTAGGACGCTATGTTTTTTTTTGACAGAGAACTTTGGTGGTGCCGGTCGGTACCCTGACATTCGCAGTAATTACGCCTGATAATAATATGATGGCATATACAATGACGTACACTTTTACTCTCTTGAACAGAAAGGCGTTTACGAGTATGTTGATGAAAATAAATGACTATTTGCGACTAACACGTCATTTTTGACCAATGTGCGGCCATATTAATATCGTAAATAGATATTTAAAGGAAATCAAACCAAGTAATTGCTATCTTGTCTACATTTTCAAAGAGACACTTTTTCCGAGCGATTACGTAACACCTAACGTGTTAGGAATTCACCATTCATCATCATTCGAATAAGAACATAGGAATCTATTGTACATTGATTTCTATTGCTGATATTAATTGATTGAGTGCAATCATAATAGGTTTTAATGCACTTTGCAGGTGTCCCGATAAACAATAAGTATCTACTTATTTATATCACACTGTCAGATGAGTAGGTACCTATATATTCATAGTATATTTCTAGTCACGCGGGCACTTTAAGTATTATGCATGATTAAGACGAGAGTTAAAAAAGGTTTTTCTTAATTGGCATATAGGTAGGTACGTGTGAAGGCTTTTAAGTTGCAATAAAACGATGACGCTGAAGGACAATTTTACAAAAAATAAACCGAATAGATATCTCAAAAAGAAACTGGATACCTATCAAAAGACTACGAGTTAGTATTTAGTTCACAATGTCATAACAGTGAATAGAGCAACGTTTTGTAAGCGATAAAAAGTATGTCGGCATGGCGTTTCAGCTGATTAACTTATGTAGATAGCTAGCGAAGTACCTGTGCGATAAATATTTCAATCAGAGATAATATGACGCCAATATTGTTGTTTTCAAAACAAGTACTTTGTATTTTCATCCGACTGCACGAAGGTTATGTTTTTCGAGCGTATGTATATTGAGCTTCTCCGAGTGTCCGATAATTGATCCGCCGAGGTCCCATTTCGTTTGGTAACCAGATTTACCAATATTATAAAAGTAACGATTGACCGGTCTGTGTCCACCATATATGTTTGGTGTTACATTATAGAATTAGACGCCGATGTCGGTTCGCTTGTCAGTGATCTCGTATCTCCCAAATGAGTGAACGAATTTAATACGGCTTTTTTATCGTAATTGACGATTATAGGATGGCTTAGTAAAATGGCGTTTAAGACTAATCAGTTCTGAATACTGAACACCTACATTCAGAACGTCGGGAGTTTTAATATTTATTGTAAATCAAAACTCTTGAAACCACGGTATAGTATTTATTTTTTGAACTGAGCTTATCCACTTAACGGAATAGACAAAGCCATTGTATCTATACAATACCACAGACAACTATTATCTGCTTTGTTCTGGTAACCGCAACCCAAGTACTTAGGTACGCATGAAGCGATTTTATTTTATTAAAGCATTTTTTAATCTTATGAAAAGGCCATTGAAAAAAGTATTCCGTAGTCCTTTTTGGGTAATTCTCCGAGCGTTTCAACCGCTCTCATTCTCCTGGTCGCATTTATGTCGAATTCCCTATAGATAAGGATATGCTATTCTTTGAGTGTATTTGTAATCTACTGTCCGAGGAAGTATAACCTATTAACCTTACAAGGTAGATATAATCTCCTTTTACTGAATACTCATTATCATAATTTGCGATTAATCACTCAATGTTATTGTCTTCTTTAATTGGATAAGCTCAGTTCAAAAAATAAAGGCTATACTCGTTGTGTTACAACGTTTTATCACTAGGAGCAAAACAGGTCACTGTAGCGGGATCTGCGAGATTACGATGGAATTTGTTGCTTTCGGGATGTCGACTGATAAGTGATAAGAGTTATCTCGAGAACTCAACGCCTGAGAATGTTCCACTACGATGTACCTCTTCACATCTTGCAACATGACTACATTTGTTGATGGTGTCATGTTTTTAAGCAGAAAAGGTTTACTTAACGTAAAGTAGGTATAGAAGAGATAGAAGAGTTAAGTGGTATACGAGTTGGTTCGTAGTTTAGTTTCATTGTTTAATGGTCCATCTTCTTTTTTTATTCAATTTGGTAACTGGTTACCATAAAAGTATCTTAGAGTGTTCAGCCTAAAGGTTTCTAATATCTGAAAAAATACGTTTTATGGTTGTTTGTCCCTTTAAAAAATGATTTAATTAGTTATCAGAAAGAATACCTACCGTTTTATATTTTATTTGGTAATTCGGATATAATCTTTATCTTTCAAAAAGTATATGAAAGCGACAGAACAAAAGTATAGCGCAAACGATTTTTTAAGCAGACGAGCTGGAGTAGTTTTTTAAAATCAGTAAAAATAATAAAAATATTTGTTATACAGAAATATAGCTAATACCTAAGTACATGGAACTTTAACAATAGTAACGTCTTCTGCATTGCTACGAAAACCTCAAAAGTATTTATTTACCTACTGCACTATGAGAATGAACTGTGCTCCGTCTACCTTCTTTGTTAACCTAGTAAAAAGTGACTTCTCTAAATCTGGATAAAAAATATTAAAAATACACATCGTCTATTACAAATTACCATGGAAGGTACCTTGCGTCCTAAATAAACATTTTTATCTTTATCTTTTACAATCTTTCAAACAACCTGTACAGAAATCTGCGTATTTTTTTGCAGTTTAGACATTTCACTTTCGATTAATGTACCACTTAGTCACTGTCACTACCTATTACTCACAAAACCAATTTAAAAATCGACATCACAACTAAATGTGTCGTTTTCAAGTAAAAGGTACTAATACTTTGTCCGTTGTCAATAAAGTTGATTTTATAAGGAATAAGGCACTTATTGTCAACCGACAGTGGTACTTTCGCTTGAAAACGACACGAATTACTAATGAATTAAACTGATCACTCACCATGTTTATGTAAGCAGTATCATGATGTTACGCCGGCAAAGGCTGAGTACACACTGGCGCTATCACGGCTGATAGCCGATAGGTGTCAATGATAACGGAGATCTGCCGTCAAATGTTTATCAATTTGCGACACATTTCATATAAGCAAATGTCTGTCAAAAATTTCATTTTTGGAACAAGCTTTTCTTGCCAACTGTACTTTTGCACAATCATCATCTGCTTATCAAGACAAATCCAACGAGCTCAAACACGACGGGTATATCATGTGTAGTTTAGGAGTTCCCATGGCCACCTCCCGTCTACATCATCAGACCAGCTGGTACCATATTATTGTATTGTCACCGAAGTTACGTAAGTATAGGGAGCCCGTTGACACGCATACAATTGTCTGACCCAATGTATTGTTTGGTCGAAAACCTTTTTGTCTACCACCCTTTTAGGCTAAAATTTTAGGATGTAATAAATATCTGGTTGTGTAGATTAGTTTGGTTAGTTTAATAATAATTCTGAAAAGCAACCTTTTAATTTATAAAAACGTTTTCGACCAAATGATTTTCGACCAAACGATACATTAGGTCAAACAATGATTATGCCACCTGATATAGACCCAAGTACTTATTATAAATTTGAAAGTTTGGATGGATGGATGTTTGTTACTCAATCACACCAGAACGGCTGACCAGATCTGGATGACATTTGGCATAGTGATTATAGTATGAAATATCCCGAAAAATGGACAGTTTCCGAGGGAGCAGCGATAAATGACTTCTGCGCGGACGGAGTCGCGGGCAAATGCTAGTCGCTTATATTTTTTAACCAATAGCCTAATAGCAAAACGAATTAAATCTAATACTGCGAGCATGTTTTAGATACTTAAGAACGTGTGGCAAAAAGAAAACATTATAAGTATAGCGCACAGGTAGTATAAATAAACATAAGCTTATAATTGTAAAATATAAGCTTATTTAAACGACACCGTTAGATTGGGTTAGGTTAGGTTAGTTTATAATCTCCGCCACTCCCATGGCAGGGGAAACCGCCACTCCCATGGCAGGGGAAATGCATAAAGCATTTTCCACCTTGACGAAAAAAAAAAGGTTAGTTTATAATCTATCGTCGTTAGTTTACAATCTCGCGGTTTTTTTATAAACTAACTGCCGCACTCAGAGACGTCAATTAATTTTTAAGTTTCATTAAAGTTGCTGCGTCTTATTCTTTTGTTATAGCAAAGAAAATAATAAATAATATGAGTCAATTAAACAAATGATTACTTAATTTAACTTTTAATGTTAATTCCATACATTTTTTTAACGTAACGTAAAATGCAACGTTCACCGAATGCAACTTGTTTAGCCCTACTGTCTAGTCTATCGAAAATTTGTAATTTCAAATGCACTTTTAGAGTTAAAGCGATCTAATACAAAATATTGTCTTAAACATTCGCGATATTCACACATACTGGAAGTTGAACGGGACTTACTCGCGTAAAATAAACATCTTTTATTATTACATCGACGTTTCGATAGCGTTGCAGCTATCGTGGTCACGAGAAGACTGAAGAGACGGGCATCAATGTCTGCGGGTGAGGCGAGTTTTCCGAACTACCCGCACCGTCTTGTTTATGTTCACTCGAATCAATTACACGACACACAACACTCATAACATCCGACGACTTGTCCGACGATATATCCCAAGGCCTACATTTGCCAATTACTGGATTCCATGATGACGATAAATGTTAAGTTTTCTACTTCGAGTCATAAAATTATTATCTTAGGCGCCCATTACACGGTATGTTGTGCTGTCAGTTTTGCCACAGTCACCGCAGTGACTGACGGATGACCTACCGTCTAATGCGGTGACTGATGTTTGCATGATCATTATCCAGTTAAAGATAAAAAGATAAAAAAGATAAAAGATATTTATTCAGTAAGTAGGCCGCACGGGCACTTTTACACGTCAAAATCTACCAGCGCTTCCCAAGAGGAGACCACTGCTGAGTTGTTTTGATTTTTGCATCAATCACCATCAGTCACGAATGACTCATGACTGATAGAATTGACTGACGCAAAACCTACCGTGTAATGGGCGCCATAGAGACCTAATTTAAAATCAAAAAATTTTGGAATTAGGTTACTTTCATTCTAAAGGTGCATGGACAAGTCAGCTCAAGGGACAGCTAAGCCTCCTGATAATGACATGCCTATTCATGACTAACGCTCCATCGAAATGATTATCTTATCTCTGTTATCTTCTGTGATTTCTATGATTAAAATTTGTCAGGAAACAGGTTATACTCATCGTAGTACTACGGAGAATTATTTACTTATCTAAAGTATAGTTCAACTGGAATAATGACGGCGGGCCGGCGCGGCGGCCGCGCTCGCTCGGCTCGTGCTTGTGGTGGTCATAATTGAGCCTAACGCTCCTCCTCGCTGCACTCGTCGTCGCACCTAACTTTTAATTTCCGTTTATTTATACTAAACTGGAAGAAAACGATTTTTTGATGAATTTAACACAGTTTTACATTCAGTAATCATTCTATCTACCAAACAAGTATTAGGTAACATAATCATTCAGTATAAGAAAATTAGAACAAACTACAATTATATAAAACGTCAATAAGACCAAATGTAATTCAATCAAATGATTATTATACTAAATAAAAAATATGATAAGTGATATTAGACAAATGGTTAATTATACGTAATGTTGTTAATGTTGTTGTAAAAAATATTATGGCATTTACATTAGGGCAAACGTCGTTATGGCAAAAGATCATTATGACAAAAGTTATTACGGAATATACAAATAGGACAAAAGATAAGTATTATGGATTCTAATATAGACCCATTTTATCAAAAATTGGTCGAATTCGGTTAACGTTTAGGGGGTGGAAAACTTTATCGCCGTTTGTGTGAAAAGCCGTCACCTCACAATCCTCTTAAAACTGTATTTTATTTCCACACTCGATGGCTTCAGAAAACTGCAGGAAATTGTAAAGCGCCCCATACAGATCTGAAGAAAATAGTGTCGATCAAACGACGGATCCTACAGTCAAATCGTACCGTGTACAATTTTTTTTAACGATGTTCGATTCTTCGTTTCGATCAGTCTGAAACGACAGATCGTAAAGACAAATCGTACCGTATAAGGGGCCCTTTATCCCTGATGCGTCTTGAAACGGATCTCACTCAAAATCAGAAGACGAATATTATAGTTCTTGATTTCGACATCCGCAAAGTTAAGTTGGTGGCGCTTAAAATATATTGTTATTTAAACAATAGAAGCCTTCAACTCGACCTCTGGCAACTGATACACACGTGTCGAATTGAACATCTCGCGGGCACAGTATAAATATAGCTAAAGCAGTAAAGAAACTACGAACAAACGTTCGAAACGTCGCACTCACACAGACGGGTCGGGTGTCGCGTGGAAACGAATGGTTTCGCTTTCTATTTTATTCTTCTCCACGAAACCATTCGTCTCCACGCAACACCCGCCCCTGACAGCAGTGACAGCACTGCCATGTCCGCTTAGGGGTCTCGTTGAGACGTACGTCTGTGTGAGTGCGACGTTTCGAACGTTTGTTCGTAGTTTCTTTACTGCTTTAGCTATATTTATACTGTGTGTGGGCGTGATGGACGTGGCATGTCTAGGTCACTCTACTTATCGTTATTTATTTTAGTCAATTATTTCGACCGAACTATACGAGTACCTACATATAATTGCACTGATCTATACTAATATGTGACGTTCTCAACATAAAGGGGCCTTATGGAGGAAGGCGGTTACGCCGTTTTTAGAACTGTTACCATAGTATTCGTATAGTTAAAAGAATAAGAAGAGCGTAACTGCCTTCCTCATAAGGTCCCTTTATATTGAGAACGTCACATATTATAAAGAGGTAAACTCGGGAATTACACAACCGATTTCAAAAATTCTTTCACCAACATTCAAGATGGACTTTCAGGGTGGACATAGGGTGAAAGCACCAGTAATGGACAAGGTCCAATGTTGAACACATGATTCTTATGTTGAAGGAGATAAGGGTTATTCATTTATTTTGCAACAGTAAATTTTTGACCGTATGATCTTTGAATTAAGATTTAAGAGTCCATTATTGGTGCTGTCAGCTTAAAGTGTCCAACACCGGTGCCATCACCCTATGCTATATTTTAACTTGCGAAAGTACTGACTCCGCAGACAAAGTCGCAGGCGGAACGCTATTCTTCGATAAAGCGATATAAACTGACATATGATTATCATCAGTTTACCTAGAACTTTTTAGACAATCAAAGTTACTTGTCTGCCACAGACTGATAAAATCAGGGTTTATTCTGGCTTCATTCCATCGGGTAAAATGGCAGTAGAGTAGAGAGCTTAACATGCATGGACGAGATACATTTTGACAGGTGCTAGGGGAATGAATATATCTATTCCATATTCTAACGTAAGACTTAACGCTTAAGGTTTAAAATAAAAGTGTCTCGTCCTGAATTTTATTACCTTTTATTACTAAGCGGCTACAGCGATTTTTATTTTAAATCTTAAGCGTTAAGTCTTACGTTAGAATATCGAATATTATCTCGTGTTTGCATGCTAAGCCCGCTGCAATGATTGCTCATGGCGTTGATTCCCGCAAAGCTTTGGAGTGGAGTTCCAATAGGTACATTATATAAAGCCACAATAGCGATTTTGATATTCGATGAAGGTGTTAGCTGTCACTTGAGCGCACATTATAATATAACCGTCGCGTGCGCACCCGAGCGCTGCACATTAAATGGGCGGTGATTCACGACAATAACTCAACAGTGAACTAAACAACGAAATATTAACTGGCGAGGTTTACCGCCTGTTTCACAATCGTCAAGTAAAGTATATCTGTCAAATAAATTTAGCCCTTACCCTTTCTTACACATGAAAATAGACGAGGAGTGTGCTATCTTTATTTGACAGATTTTTTAATCTGTCAAATAAAGATCTTTACCTTTTTAGATAAAGATAAAAAAGATAAAAGATAAAAGATATTTATTCAGTAAGTAGGCCGCACGGGCACTTTTACACGTCAAAATCTACCAGCGCTTCCCAAGAGGAGACCACTGCTGAGAAGAAGCGCCGCAAGAAACTCAACAGTTAGTCATTTTTTAATAGAATATTCACTTATGACAATGATACTACTTATTCTAGCATTATATAAAACTATAAAAATAATATAAAATATCTGCGTAGTTCTGCAGGAAAACATGTCAGAATTATTACGAAAAAAATTAAAAAAAATAGCATATATATATATATATATTACTTGTCGATTGTGAAACAGGCCCTTAGTCGTCCCGCGAACTTTGCCTGTCCAGGGCGGCTGGCACAACTTGCCGGTGACATGGTTGTCGCTCGGATCTCCCTTTCAAACTAGTCTGTGACGACAGAGACGCACTGATCGACAAGCGAGAAGATACACGACACTAAGCGCGCAGAGTTGAAAACTCATGTTCCGATTTTTTTAACGCAGTACTCATTTTCTATAGACTGAACCTGGACGCTAACGCTAACTTAATAATAAATATTCGAAATCAAAGAAAATGTATAGAATTAATGTAAGTTGAACCGCTTCTGTCAATTCCATACATTTTGTCAGGTTTCAAACATCGTTTAAAGACAAAAAGATAAAAGAATTCAATGGAACAAATCGCGCTCATCATACGAATATTTGCCCATACCGGTATTCGAACCCGGGACCGCTATACCAACTAGGCTAACCGCGTCGTCAAAGTAAGTTTAGTAGGCCGCACGAGCACTTTTACTCGTCAAAAATTAACATGTACCTAGCTAACGCAATGCATATTAACTAGGCCCTCTGGCAACACTAGATACACTCCCTTTCTTACTGCTAGAGTAGATCTATCATTCATTAGATTAGATTATGTTTATTAAAACATATTAAAATCCATTCAAACACCCATTGTAAATAAGTCATGTAAGGGCATTCCAATAACAATAATGAACTAAAGTTCAATGCAATCAGAGCGGTGAGCTCTGCTGATCGAGTGGTCCAGTTGATCGGTATCAGCTGACTGCTGAAGGGCGTGTGGTGTCAGACCTGGAGATCGGCACGAAGTTTGTTATTTGTTTATTTATTTAGGTAATAAGATCATAGAAAAAGTGACGGCTCAATGTCTCCAAATAATTTGATGGACTCCTAAACGAATTAGGGTTAAGTTTTAAATTCCCGAATAAATATTTGTCGGTAATTTTAGTATTTTTTTAGGGTAGGTATTGTTTCGTAGAAAATTAATAGCTCGATTTTCTTTTGCCCGAACACGATACTTCGATTCTCAGTAACGCGAATTTTTACTTCTTCGAATTTTCGTTTCTCCGAATTTCATTACTTCGATTATTAAATTTCCGATTTTTAATTGAAAATATGTTCAAATCTACGAAGTTTTAATATCCCGAATGCACTTTTCACAGAATAGGTTTTCCCCGATTGTTCAGTTAAACGATTGTTTAATTTCCCGAATTCTGTACGCGGTTTCACACAAAGTCGAAATATAAAGATTTTATGATTTCTTATTTATGTTTCGGGCGCTTCGCCGGCCGCTGCCGCGGCACGCTCGCTTCGCTCGCTCGGCTCGCGTGCTGTTGTGGTCACAGTTCTAACCTAACCCAACCTAGTGAGGGGGGGTATTTGATTTATTTATGGCGGGGGGCTTCGCCCCCCGAGCCCCCATTGTGGGGGGCTTCGCCCCCCAGACCCCCCTCCGCCTAGCTATCCCACTCCGCCTTCCTAAAGTGTATCTAACATTCGAAGTCGAAACCCATTCGAAAAGTATTAATTAGTACTTCCAACTATCAGAATCAACCGTTTTCGGTGAAACGTTTTCGAGAAACAGAAAATTTTGCCTATTAATATTCGATGTATTGAAAAAGCAGCAAGTGAAATTAGGAGAACTGTAGTTTCGGACAACAGATGACTTCGAGTAAATGAAATTACAAAGCAATGAAATTCTAACTATCGTGATTCGAACAACTGAAAATTCTGGCAAACGTGGTCGGAGAACCGAAATACCTCGGTATTGACTTTCTACGAAACGATAGGCACCCATTTTTTTAATATTTTCGTTTCTCAATTTCACATATCTAAAGCCACGTATTCACTAACAAACATGCTTATCAACACGGTTTCAGACACAAAATCTGAGTGTTTCTGAATTAACTGTAAAAATTATTGCGCTAAACACAGCTGTTTCTCGGCATGTTTCTGTGCTCCCCGCAGGTGGTGGGGAGCAAGCGAAACAATTCAGTTTCGCTGTGTAGGTTATACGAAACATTGTTTCTAGTGAGTACACGGCTTTATAAAAGAAAGACAAAGGGTTAAAATTTACTAGTAATCAAGCAACCCGCCCCCATCGCACAGGTGAAACATCAATCTATTACAGCTGAACCTTCCTAAATGACGGTTGAATGACGTATACTAAAGGTGAACAAATATATCATCGATGTTAACTTGTCCAATTACTACAGCAATTAACGCCCCGGCTCATGATTAACATTTAAAATGAGTAATTAGTTTTAACTAGAGCGTTTTTAAAATGATGGCCGGCGGGGGAAAATGACCTTTTTACACTAGTATGCAATTTATTGGTGATCAGATAACAATGCATTTCGTCCCTGAATTTGTAGTAAGTAATTGTGAAAAATTTAGATCAACATAAAGATACAGAATGCAAGAGAAGATGAACGAACAGCCGAGAGCGGTGCTATTTATTATATATTATATTCACGACCATCCATCGGCTTCCCGATAGTCAAGCTGATGCTGATAGAATGGCTAATCAATTAGTTATCTTCATTTTAGTTTTGTACATTAGAAGCAGGTACTTCTGTTACGGCCTGTTTCACAATCGACAAGTAAATTCATCTGTCAGTTAAAGATAGCCCTCTCCTTGTCTATTTTCAAGTGTAAGAAAGGGAAAGGGCTAACTTTATTTGACAGATATGTTTACTTGACGATTTTGTAACAGGCGGTTAGATTAATAAAGTATTTATAATTGTTAACATATTTTATCCTTGATAAAAGGATTATCAATGTAATATTGAATGTCTGCCTTATTTTTCTTAATAACTGGTAAATCTTAAGTGTTTCTCTATGGTTAAACAAAGACATACTAGGCGTCACTGTCCTGTTTTACCGGCGAAAGATATAGCGATCTTGTAATAGAAGATCGACTGATTTTTTTGTGGAAATAAACTACAAATATCCGAAGACTAATAGTTTAATTTACTGCAACAGCTCAAGTATTTCACGTTCAAGATAATGTAACAAATTATACAAAACTATTTAATAAAGATCATCTAGTAAGATGCCTGAAACTAGATCGCATATGAATTGAACTAAGTACAAAAAAACGGCGCGGCCAAATCCATTTATTTGCGATTAACCTAATTTATAATACGAAAATAACGACCACCTCAAGGCGATACAATTAAAAATAATTCATGCATACATTTAAAATATATTTTCAACACACTTGCTCGTAAAGTGGCCCTTATTCCAGCGTAATAGGGTCATAATGCAGCATATTAAACACGCGTGCTTTTTACTTTACATTACCGCACTAGTGTTTTTTAAATCTCAGCAAAGAGTAAAAAATAGTAAATATTTTGCAAATGAATTAACTGTCGTAATTAAAATATCTATAATAATTATTTTTCATTAAATTATTTATATTATCAACAATATAATATTGTTTTTTGTTAAAAATACATAAACATTCAGTTAAAATCACATTTTTAATAATTGGCTGTTTCGCGCGAATTCGTCAGTACCTCAATTTCCACCAGAGCGCGCATAATCTAACCACCAAAATCACGGCGCATTAAGATAATTTATCGTAAGCAACAAAAATACCATTACAAAAGATTATCTATTAAAAGAATTCTAGCGAAAAAAATACAAAAAGATGACTTGGAGGTGCGGGGTATCGATCCCCGTACTTCTCGCATGCTAAGCGAGCGCTCTACCATCTGAGCTACACCCCCGATGAATGTTCCGGCGAAATAAGTGTACTTAACCTTCGTATATGTTTGTAAGTTAACGATAAGACAAGTAGGCCTAATTATGGTGCTCCCACACTAGCTGTTATAAATAATGTTATATAACAATTTGTAACATAATAATAAATATGTATGTAAAATAAAATAAAATCAAAATGTCCTAAGTCTTAAAAATGGTTCGGCATTTTTCCTTCTCATAGGACATTTTGTTTTTATTTTATTTTACATATTTATATCATGTTACAAAATGTTATATAAAATTTATAACAGCTAGTGTGGGTGCACCATTTGATTACATTGTGAATTTACGTATAATTATTTATGTAAATAAATAAAGTATTACACAATTTATAAGTAAATATTATTTTACACTTAGAATATAGTAATCGAATTAAGTACATAAATGTGTTCATATTTATGAAATCACGTTTTTTTTTCGATAAGTAAGTAGGTAGGTTTGTCGGCTAGTTATCAACTCCATTTAATAAATACTTATTAGTCTTATAACAACATAAGACATTTTAAATATTCGGATATTTTATTAAGTAGTAGTTTAAGTAAGTACTTAGCTTAAAACTTAAATAACAAACTACTATCTACTACAAGCACCGGTACTATTCATATTAAATACTTCAATGTACTTAAATGTGTAAAATTAAAAAATAATTTTATTAATGCTAACGTAAAGAAATAAATTGTTTGGATTTTTAAATAAATTATAAGCGTGCAACCACTGTGCAACCATGCAATGCAATACAATCATAGGTTACCTTTTTCGACAAAATTGTAATTTGACTTAAAGGTACAAATATAAAATATTTATGTAAAACATAATATTTATATTTTGCACCGCCACTACAGTCTCAGCTTTGCCCAAAGGTTAACTGGTTGAGAATGCCTTACGGCATTAATTTCGCCTTTTGTATACTAGGTGTATTCTTATGTGCAATAAAGATTAAATAAACAAATAAACCCATTAAAATTACATTATTTATAGTAACAATAAAATTAAACTTTTGATCATGATCATCACGATTGATCTTTGAACCCTGCGCAACTATTATGTCCAGAAATTTCTTGCTATTACATCTGTACAGGCGCTTCAATTTAAAAAACATTATGGCGTATACTAGCGACCCGCCCTCGCTTCGCCTCGGGTACTATTATAAACATAAACCTTCCGTGAAAAAATATCTAACTGATTGTGAAAACCGCATCAAAATCCGTTTCGTGGTTTAGGAGGAGTTAGCGGATAAACAGACAGACAGATGCGGAAAGAGACTAACTGCCGCACTCAGAGACGTCAATTAATTTTTAACTTTCAATAAAGTTGTTGCGTGTTATTCAATTGATATAGCAAAGAAAGTGACAGCAGCAACTTTAATGAAACTTAATAATTAATTGACGTCTCTGAGTGCGGCCGTAAGTTTATATTATGTGAGGATATTACTTCGTGGATCGTTTAATAGTACATTACATTATTAAGTCGGTTAACGTGGTTCCGTAGTCAGACTAAGAACCCTTTAAGTTTCGCCATGTCCGTTTCCGGCCGTCTGTCTGTCGGTTTGTCTATCCGTACGCACTCACATTTGCTCAGAAACGATCAGATTGCAATAACTCTAATAAGTTAATTATGTTTAAAAAATGACTAATTCTCAGCAGTGGTCTCCTCTTGGGAAGCGCTGATAGATTTTGACGTGTAAATGTGCCCGTGCGGCCTACTTACTGAATAAATATCTTTTATCTTTTATTTTTTATACCTACGCCGAGAATCACCACAGATTGCATGAAATAAAAATTAGTTGGTAAACTATGGTTTTTGGAGATAATTTTTAATCTCCAGCCAGACCGTTTTCGGCGACATTTTTAGCATCCGAAGAGAGAATCGAGCGTGAACTGTATTTCTAACTACTTAATGTAATCTTGAGAACCACCACTTATCATACGTAATTTGTATCTAACTCGCATAGCGAGGTACAAAGCGATGGATGATCGAGATAATAGTCGTCGGCGCATCCGCATTACTTATAGTCCAAGAGCTGTTAGACATTTTTGGGGAGGAATTTATGTGAGTTATATTATACTGCCCTGCTAAGGTAAAAGGCAGTATTTTACACAAAACTACTGTAATTATTGCAACCTCATTACTGGGTAATAAGGCTGCAATTGCTACAGTAGTTTTGTGTAAAATACTGCCTTTTACCTTAGCAGGGCAGTATAGTGTGCAATGGGTCCCACGCAATAGAATCCGGCGTCGCGGCAGACCACGGCGACCTTGGCGAGATGAGCTTGATGCGTTTGATTGAGACTGGTGGGAGACTGCCCAAGATAGGGTTACGTGGAAGGTAAAGAGAGAGGCCTTTACCCAGCAGTGTGACATTGCAGGCTATTAAATAATAAATAAATAATATTTGAGGCACGCTGAAAACTTATTCAATACCTACTTCATCTATGATACTCAAATACAGAACCGCAGACCTGGTTGAGGGGCAGCGGTGTTAAACCAAGCCTTATAATACTTTAAATATTTTTTTTTGCAGAAAATATTCTTAAACCATTTTGAAATTTTGATAACAAATTATTTAGCCGGGTCTAAAACTTTGCCAGATGCGCTGCTCGCTCTCACACTCATAGGTAATTTCCTCAACCATCTGGCAGGTATATCCAACCGAAATAATATGTATTTTTTTAGCCAAGAACCTCGATTAAGTCACCATTTAAAAAAAAAACAAAATCGGGTGGAAACTACATGTGATTTAATCACGGAAAAAAACTAGACATTTTTTTTTAATTTTGCATAGAGTTCATTATAATTATTATTGTTAACCCCATACAATTTAAAAAAAAAAAAAAAAAACCGTGATAAAATCACATGTAGTTTCACCCTTATTCGTTTGTGCCCTTTATCGCGGGACATCCTGTATAGTAGTTCATGGGTTATGAGTTATGTTATGACCATTTATTGCCTGTTAAGTACTTTAAACTGCATGAGGTGTTTACCTGTAATATATTGTGCATTTAGACGTAAACCTACTCATTGTAATAAACATAAGAAATAATGTAACAATTGTTGGTAAACCTAATAAATAAATAAAAAATTAAAATAAATAAATAAATAAAGTGTCCTGGCGTCGGCGTAATGTCGATGGCATCGCCCCGCGGGTCTCGCCATGCAGCCACAATATAAATATAGCTAAAGCAGTAAAGAAACTACGAACAAATGGTCGAAACGTCGCACTCACACAGACGCACGCCTCAATGAGACCCCTAAGCGGACATGGCAGTGCTGTCACTGCTGAGACGAAGGTTTTCTTTGAGAATAATAAAATACAAAGCGATACCATTCGTCTCCACGCAACACCCGCCACTGACAGCACTGCCAAACTGCCCTGCTATGGCAATTGCAATTGCAACCTCATTACTGGGTAATAAGGTTGTAATTGCTACAGTAGTTTTGTGTAAAAAACTGCCTTTTACCATAGCAGGGCAGCAAAGCCCTGCACAGAACACACAATGTCGGCACACACAAAAATTTGCACACACCGCCCACACGATGCTAAGATTGATCTTAAAACGCCAAGATGAGAACTAACCCTCAACTGGTAGAGAATGCCATTAGGCATTAAGTTCACCTTTTGTACTCAAATTTGTATTTTTGTGCAATAAACATTAAATAAATAAATAACCCTATTTACAGACAGAAGTACGGGGTAGTTATTTTAGCATCAAGTATTACATTTGTAGGTATATTTGAATATGTTGGCATAGCTTAATATTTACGAAGTGGATTTAATATATGAACGAGCACGACATTTGAACCAAGTACATAGTTACTAAACCATCAAATTAAACAATAAAGCCAATCACTACGATTGTCTTCATTCAACTATTCAATTATAAAAACTAACAATAAAATCAAATTCATCAATTTAATAACCCAGAGGTCACCTTTTAGATGATTCGGTGAACACAGTTATTGTTAATTATTAACAATTAAAAAAATCAAATCTTATATAACGTGCATCACGACTGCAATTAGTTGCATATTTAATATAATATAACCATTTTTAGGTTCATTTCATTTAGGTTCAATTTGGCATAGTTGTATAACTTGCTTGCCCGCATCTGTTTTGAGTAAAAAAAATATGAAATTCGTTTTATAAATAATTGAAAAGGGATCTAGAATGAGGGGTTGAAAAATAAAAGTGATTCGATTATAGCAATTGGGGTGTCATATCAAAGGTCAATCTGCACATTTCAAAACTATTTTTTTATAATTTTCCGTGACGTACTTTTTGATTACGTAGCTTTTAGAAATTTTACTCATATTGTCCTATACGTATAACATTTTCATGTCTTTAGTTCATATCCTGAGTATAATACCACTTGATCCCTTTTTTATTTCAAACACAATAATCGTATTGTTTATGAATAATTAATAAATAAAAATAAATAATCTCCGAAATTTATGAAGTTACTTTATATATACTTATATATTTTATGGAAAAAAATTAAACGAAGTGTTCAAAATTTAGTGTTTTCCTGAAATTGACAAAAAACTTTAAAGATCTGTACTAAAATTTAGGCAAGTCAAATATTTATTTATATATATAATTTTATTAAAATTAAGAATATGGTATATATTATATATTTACAATCAATCTGTATATCTGTGTATTCGGTAGAAAAAAGCCATTAGTCGGTACTGCATAGACATTATGCTTTTTCTACCGACTAATGATTATAAAATAATGCCGGTGGTGCTATACCTACTTGTAAAGTTGTAAGCTATCTTATCTTATTATCATATTTAAATAATTATCATTATTTATTTTATTATTATTTGATTAATAATTTTATTGTCATATTTTTTTTATTATCATGATTTTTGCATACAGGACCGACATGAAAGACATAACACGTCAAAAATGCAATTACCAATTTTTTCATCACAAGGCCCTAATACCGGATGCACCGGAAACTGTTCAATTTCACAATGGCGTTGATTTTAATGATCGCTGTTTGACCGTGGATGGATTTTAATGTTAAAGCAAACAATCTTTAATTGTTTTAAATACTTCTGGTTACACACATGAACAAATTAGTCTCTGGCCTTCTGAGAGGCGCGAAATTTGTGCAATAAGCTTGACTATATAATGTTATTTAACCATACACCCATACATAATATAAAACAAGTCGCTTCCCGCCGTCTGTCCCTCTGTATATGTACGCTTAGATCTTTCAAACTACGCAACAGATTTTAATGCGGTTTTCACCATCAGTTACATAATTTTTCACGGAAGTTTATGTATATAATATAACCCGAACTCTTTGCCCCGGGTTCTATTATACGAGTATTATATACATAAATACGTCGCTGGTACATATTTAAAATTACGTTTTAATTATGGACAAATTTATCTTTCTTTATGTTATTTTTAGGGCTCCGTACCAAAATGGTAAAAACTGGCCAAGTGCGAGTCTGACTCGCACACGAAGGGTTCCGTACCATCGTACAAGCTATATTTAACACAATGTACTTTTTATTATTTGTAATCATAGTGGCAACAGACATACACATGTGAAAAGTTCAACAGTCTATCTATTACGGTTCACGAATTAAAGTACATAAAAAGGTATATTTTGATTTGAAATACGGACTTAAATACGGTACCCTCGGTGCGCGAGTCCGAGTCGCACTTGACCGGTTTTTGTATTATTGTTTTCTTCTCATTCGTTGTTGTGAATAACGGTCATTTCCTTCTTTCTTTCATGATTTAGTTCATAATAATATATCAAGAGGTCGTTGTCCCCATTGTCAGACTCAGTTATTTTAAATAAATAAAATAAATAATAAATAAATATCAGGGGACAATCTCACACAAATTGACCTAGTCCCAAACTAAGCTCTAGGCTTGTACTATGGGTACTAGACAACGATAAACATACTTATATAGAGAAATACATACTTAAATACATAGAAAACATCCATGACTCAGGAACAAATACTCGCGCTCATCACACAAATATTTGTCCATACCGGGATTCGAACCCGGGACCGCTAGCTTCGTAGGCAGGGTCACTACCAACTAGGCTAACCGCGTCGTCACTAATGTTTTACTAAAAAACGTTTTACAAACATATCATTTGGTAAACCGCTTTTATTCTGAAACTAAATATTTCAGGATTTTTATAAAACTAACCTAACCTAACCTATGGGTTCTACCTACACGATGGTCCTGAAATAAATCTTGAAATAATTACAGTTTCGGAAAAGAAGCGGTTTGTCAAATGATTTGTTTGTGAAATGAATCAGTTTTTGAAACGTTGTTTGCTAAAATGACAGTATTATTTTCGTCAAGCGCAGCGCTATTTTCTGCCTTACTTGTGATCATCACAATATTATATATTATTATATATTTGACGACGCGGTTAGCCTAGTTGGTAGTGAACCTGCCTACGAAGCTAGCGGTCCCGGGTTCGAATCCCGGTATGGACAAATATTTGGGTCATTCTCACGAGCGTTTCAGCCGCCGTCACTACCGTGGTCGCATTATTGACGGCTTCGGGCTTCCTTGTAGATTCGAATGTCATTTGCAGCTATTCTGTAGAATGCAGAGCCGCCGCTTACGATTCTTATCAATAGCTTTTCCTTCGAAAATCGACGATTTTGTAGCCACGGCTGTGACGGGCGTTTGAAACGATATGAGAATTACCCATTTGTGTGAAGAGCGCGAGTATTTGTTCCTGAGTCATGGATGTTTTCTATGTATTTAAGTATGTATTTCTCTATATAAGTATGTTTATCGTTGTCTAGTACCCATAGTACAAGCCTAGAGCTTAGTTTGGGACTAGGTAAATTTGTGTGAGATTGTCCCGTGATATTTATTTATTTATTTATTTATTTGACGATTGACTGACTTATAGTAGGTACCAATTTCACCATACGATGTTAAATGTTAATCGACTGTTAGTTTTTGACAGCTGTTAACGCTCTAATCGTCCGTTAAGTGGTTGGTGAAATCCGACATTAACTCTCCATCAATCGCAATCTAAAAGCGAAGAAAAACATATTTAACAACCACAAACAAGTATCGACCAACATTGCTATTATCAAAGATATGCAGTAGAGCCCACTTCAAAAATAAAAGTTAATAAACCTCATTCTATCTCACCTTCAACATAAAACAAAACCTAAACCACCACTACTTACCACCAGTCTACGTACTCTGCAGGCCGCTGTCAAAATACTTTAAAACAAAACCTAAACCACCACTACTTACCACCAGTCTACGTACTCTGAAGGCCGCTGTCAAAATACTTTAAACAAAACCTAAACCACCACTACTTACCACCAGTCTACGTACTCTGAAGGCCGCTGTCAAAATACTTTAAACAAAACCTAAACCACCACTACTTACCACCAGTCTACGTACTCTGAAGGCCGCTGTCAAAATACTTTAAAACAAAACCTAAACCACCACTGCTTACCACCAGTCTACGTACTCTGAAGGCCGCTGTCAAAATACTTTAAAACAAAACCTAAACCACCACTACTTACCACCAGTCTACGTACTCTGAAGGCCGCTGTCAAAATACTTTAAAACAAAACCTAAACCACCACTACTTACCACCAGTCTACGTACTCTGAAGGCCGCTGTCAAAATACTTTAAACAAAACCTAAACCACCACTACTTACCACCAGTCTACGTACTCTGCAGGCCGCTGTCAAAATACTTTAAAACAAAACCTAAACCACCACTACTTACCACCAGTCTACGTACTCTGAAGGCCGCTGTCAAAATACTTTAAACAAAACCTAAACCACCACTACTTACCACCAGTCTACGTACTCTGAAGGCCGCTGTCAAAATACTTTAAACAAAACCTAAACCACCACTACTTACCACCAGTCTACGTACTCTGAAGGCCGCTGTCAAAATACTTTAAAACAAAACCTAAACCACCACTGCTTACCACCAGTCTACGTACTCTGAAGGCCGCTGTCAAAATACTTTAAAACAAAACCTAAACCACCACTACTTACCACCAGTCTACGTACTCTGAAGGCCGCTGTCAAAATACTTTAAAACAGCGATTCTAGAACTTTTTTTAGCGACGGAACCCTTTTGAAACACTTTTACACAACCGGGTATTATATCAGTGCTTTTATGCAAGATACTTTACATTAGCATTGGTCTTAAGATTGATTTCTAGAGCCCCAGGGCTATGCGGAGCGCACTAAGAAAAGCTGCTCGAAAGAGTCAATGCCAAGTAAAATAAAGTCTTATTCCCATCAACTGTCAAAAACCCGTCAAATATCAAGAACGTAATTAATACGTATACCAATGCAGGTGATAATTTGGAACTGACAGTTGGACGGCATTGTATGTATAAATACGCCGGGCAAACTGACCTCGCCTCAGGTCTGCAGGGACCGAATATCATTAGCATTAAGTACTTAATAGAAACGCTAGTTAGCGATGGGCATATTGGCCCTTAACCAAGATGCCCATCGCTAACTAGCGTTTCTATCCGTTTCGTTTTTAAACCAATCGCGTCACTGGTAGATCACGTGACTCTTGACGTGACGTATGACGTGATCTACCAGTGACGCGATTGGTTTAATAATGAAACGAATAGAAACGCTAGTTAGCGATGGGCATCTAGGCTAAGGGCCCAGATATGAGAACTAGCTAGATCGATTTTTCACCCCCGTAAAACCCTATACTGCAAATTTCATCGATGTCGTTAGAGCCGTTTTCGAGAACGTGAGTACAAATATGCATACAATGTATATGTTTCTCATTTAATAAGTAATATAATTTTAAAATGTATGGGTTAAGGGCAAAATGTCAAGTAAAGCCGGGTTATGAGTGTCAGTGGCCTCGTGACGACTCTTGATCGCAAGGATCCGAGTTCGAAGCCAACGGTCGCTGTACATTTAATTCCTTCACCATCATGGAACTGACATGGAAGTGACAGGACATGTTATATGGTGGTTAGGAAACTCGTTGATTTTGCAACGTGTATACCGAATTGTCACCTGTCATTTTATCTCTATCAGATTCGTGGAATAGGAGCTTGGTCGTGTAGGAATCTAGGAATTATACTGGGTGTTTTTTTATTCGTCGAACAAATTTTGGGGGTTAAATCAGTAAGTCATACTGACCAACTTTCACTATGGGACCAATCCCGAAATCGCGAAAAAAATTTTGACCATCCCATACTTTTTGGCTAGTCAGCTGACGACGTTTTGTATGGGAGGGTCAAATTTTTTTTCGCGATTTCGTGGTTGGTCCCGTAGTGAAAGTTGATCATTATGACTTACTGATTTAACCCCCAAAATTTTTTCGACGAATAAAAAAACACCCAGTATTTGTTGACTGTACTGTACCTACTGCTAAGAGGCAATTATAAATCGTGTAAACAAACTGCGCATCTCGACCGTCGACTATGCTAATCGTGCATGCTGTTGCCAGGAATCTTAACCGATTATCTGCGATTGAATTGAAAATACTTCGAAAACAACTTAATTCTATTGACGTCAGTGTGAACAGGCTCTATGCACGCTTATGTACTCATCTATTTTCTAGCGGTTGGCAAGCGGCAACCGGGCGTTTTTTTAAAGGCCGAGAAAATCAAAAAGATTTTAAGAAGTAGGTAGTACCAGCAATAATATATTATCCAACATTGGGTTAAATTTATCTGGCACACGGAGAAAAAAATCTAGTTTCCTTTAACAGAATATTGTAAATTCGACTTGATTTTATTGTATTATATGTGACAACTATACTTTTTTTACACATTAATAGAAAATTCTACTTCTGTACAACATCATTTCTAGTAGGTACCTATTACCTGTGCGATTACCCACTTACCTAGTATCGTAGGAAACAAATTTTGTGTAGTATACAAAACCTGTTGTAAGCTAAGCATATTTTACTCTGTAACTATTAGATTGTTACCAAAAAGATATCAGAGTTTTCGTGTACTAGAATATTTTAACTAGAATATTCTAGTATTAACAAAAATATGACTTGTTGTTATAAAAAAAATCTGTTGACCATAGCTGAAATCTGTTTTCCTACACCAGAATCATAACTACATACTATACAATGGTAATATTGTAAAATATTTTTTTCTCCGTGCACGCTTCTAATACTAAAGGCATAAAAACGTGTCAGATAGTTTAAAGGAGCAAAGTTAAATAATTATATTTTTGTTGGTAATTTAAAATGTTATAATAAGCGTGAAAAGAAGAAAAGAAAAGAGATTTTTTGCAAAAATTTTGAAAAGTTGCCAAGTTTTACGGTACTAACGAAAAATAAGTTTCTCGTACCGGTGTGATGTGAAGCGGCCTATGTTAACCCGACCAAATTAAGGAGTCGTATTTAATAATACTCGTAGTATATCTGCAATAAATACGACTCCCTAATTTGGTCGGGCTTACATAGGTTGCTAACTTTAGGCCGCTAGCTTCACACGGTACGAGAATCGGTGTTCTTGTTAACAATTAACGTGACGTGTATAACTTCAACCATGTTACTGCGCATGCCACTCGACAACATCTTTTGATGAGTAGCTGACATTCTAGTTACTCGCATGCCCCGGAGCAATCCTACTAAGTAATACTGGGTGTTTTTTTATTCGTCTACTAAATTTTGGGGCTTAAATCAGTTAGTCATACTGACCAACTTTCACTATGGGACCAACCCCGAAATCGCGAAAAAAAATTTGACCCTCCCATACAAAACATCGTCAGCTGACTAGCCAAAATGTATGGGATGGTCAATTTTTTTTTCGCGATTTCGGGGTTGGTCCCATAGTGAAAGTTGGTCAGTATGACTGATTTAACCCCAAAATTTTGTAGACGAATAAAAAACACCCTGTATATTTAAGTATAATGTGAAAGTTTGGATGGATGGATGTTTGTTACTTAATCACGCCAGAACGGCTTAACGGATCCGGATGAAATTTGGCACAGAGATAGATTATAGTCTAGAACATCACACAGGCTACTTTTTATCCAGAAAAAATGGACAGTCCCTGAGGGAGCAGCGATAAACGACTTCTACGCGGACGAAGTCGCGGGCAAAAACTATTTGGTATAAAAATAGCTCGAGTCCCAGGACACGCGATAAACGTGTTCTACGCGGACGGAGTCGTGGGCATAAGCTAGTTATTAAATATATACATATACTAGCTATTTACGTGGATGTTAATTGTGTACAGTTCGCCATCAAATATATCTGTACATATCAGAGTGGTCAAAAATATCTGAACATGCACTCTAACGCCTTGACAATAGAGTCGTGTTCAGATATTTGTGATTACCTTGTTTGCTGCAATATATATGATGGCGACTGTACAAGTAGATGGCAGTCAGAGATGGCTGCCCTACCTCTTTTCCACTTTGAAACCATATATTATCGTATTGTTAACGTCTTATTCACTTCACATAACCCAAGAAGAATGTAGGCCGAGGGCACGGGACGGAGTTATCGTTCCATCTCACACATGCAACATTTTTCTTTTTGGACATTCCATCCATTGTCCATTACATACGTTTATTATCTTCACAACTAGGTATCTTAGATTGATAACAATAATAATATTCGTTTACAGCAAATTCCTCCATTACGGCCTTTAAATATACAGATTCTAAGACTGTGTTGGTCGAAAATCTGTAGTATTTTTTTATTTTGTATGGCTTTTAGGCAAATAGAGAATTTCAAGGTTCAACATGAAAAAATTTAGGGAGAGGTCCTGAGCATTAAAAGAGCATTTCAAAATACTGATTCTAGGACTGCGTTGGTCGGAAATCTGTAGTAATTTTTATATTTTGTATGTCTTATATGGCAAATAAATAATTTCAAGGCTCATACATAACAAAAAAATAGGAAGATGTCTTAAGCGTGTTTCGGTTTCAAACAACGGTTTAAAACAGGTGATTTAAAACCGTATAGACAGTGGTTTTAAACCAAATTTCGCATGACCTTAAACGCCCTTGGCAGATATCAAACAAATGGGCTTGTTTGAAACCGTGTAGCAGCTCGCTTCTACCAAGGTCAATTGGTTTAAATCCGTGGCTTAAAACTGTGTAGCACGCGCATTAAGCATTAAAAGTGTTGTAAACATCTACAGGATATACCCCCGGTACCTAATATACCCCCTTCCCATAACATTTATTTATTTAATTTAATATTCTTTTCCCCCAGATCTAAAAAATATAATTAACATACACATAATAGTTTAAGGGCTATGTATACAATGACACCTACCTTACTGTTTTTTTTAATCATGGCTTTCACATCTTTCGTGAGATGTATTTTGCCAACGTCAGTGTAGACATCGGACACGATCAGAAAATGTTTGGGTAAGAAGATTTTTAACAGGAGGTAGCCCGAAAGAAAATTGGTATTTGTGCGCGGTATAAATATCTAAACGTCTACAAAATTTCAGCTTTGTAACTTCGATTGTTTCTGATAAAAAGTGCGTGTGACATACATATGACAGACAGACAGACGGAAATGGCGAGTCTAGTTTGACTCTCTCTCTATTTAAGAGCCTAGGCTTGCTCTTGTCGGTGGAGAAATTTCCTCGTTTGACTATGGAACCCTAAAAATGCTTTACATAAGGAAATATTTGAAGGCTGGTGATTTCCATATGCCAAAAAAACTATTCCTAAATAGTCTTTGAAAGGGGAAATTGAGACATACAAAACGTACAGCTACTTCAATCTATTAACAATTAACTTTTGTTTACATTTCGAAAGCAAACATTACATACATTTGTAATTTTAACAAAGCAAACTTTGGGCAACCGCCCATTTTGGGATGTCGTTTAGTTGCACAATGGAGAGGAGATTAAAGCGAACATTGCACGCAGCCGGCTAATGTCCGTTTCGACCAATATATAAAGACACGTTCCATTTACCAGGCGGTAACTATCTTAGGGTTTTTTTTACGTTGGTGTATTGTCTGACATTGCGTGCTTATTTATAAGTACTTGATTTTAGCTAAGAGTCGCAAGTCCGCTTAGATGTCTATGAATGTTGAATTCTAATGTTATGGAGCCAACGTTTTAATTGTAACGAAAGCGAAAGGGATATGTATCGTGTTTAGTGTGTAGGTATAGTAGGATAAAAGTAATAGGATTAGCATGCGAGTTTTCCCGCGCAGATAATAGGTACGGGAGACGCATGCGCATGTGGCAACGTTCGGGCAGAGATGAGACACGTCCAAGGACTTCTTAAGTTTTTTTTTATGGACTCTTGCTCCGACTGTTTGTCACTTTCGCGCTGAAACGGCTGGACGGATTTGGAGCACGAATGGAGATAGCTCACATCCAGGATTACCCCACATAGGCTGCCTTTTATTCCGAAAAATAGTAATGGCGATACCAATTCTACGCGAACGAAGTCGCGGGCAAAAATATATATAATAATATAATAATCCAGCCTATATACGTCCCACTGCTGGGCGCAGGCCTCCACTCACAATCACAAGGGTTTGGGCTATAGTTCCCACGCGGGCCCAGTGCGGATTGGGAATCGCACACACCGTCAAATTGCTTAACAGGGTGTGTGCAGGTTTCTCACGATGTTTTCCTTCACCGAAAAGCTCATGGTAAATTTTCAAATTATCTTCACACAAAAGCGCGGGCAAAAGCTAGTAATCAATAAGGGCCTGGTCACGACTTTGCGCGACCGGCTGAGCGGCGAGCGAATTTTCTAATACATTGCGTGTAACGTCAACTAACCGCCGCGCGGTGAGCGTCTCGACCGAGCAATGAAGAGAGAATTCTCTCGCCGCCGCCGCTCAGAGTCGTGGCCAGCGGCTAGCACAAGTTGCCCGCGACTCCTTTGTCCCTCTCTACGTAGTCCGTAACGAAAGAGACGTACTGAGCGAAAAGCGAGTTAATACAACTTGTTCTACCCGTCCAAGGTAAAACGTATGTGCACGCGTATTCTACCACAAATCATCACTTACATGATTTATTACATGCATGACTCAAAACATTATTAATGTTACGTGCACTTGTTTAATTCAATTAAACGTTTTATTACCCCTTGAGTTAGAGCCATCTGGCTCTAACTCAAGGTCAAGCGTGAAGATATTAACTTAACTATTAAGTTAACTACGTAAGTGCAGTTTGGGCAATCATAGGTAATCATACCATTATTCAAAGTTAATGACGTCGTTTCTTGGTAAAGTAGCGCACGAGATGATCCATGGTTGAGTGCCCGAGGCTGCGGAAATGAGATGGGATTCAGGTAATAGGATAAATCACTTAAACATTACGGTTGCATACGTATGTGTAAGAAACATAAACAAATCAACAGCGAATGAATTTCTTCATAAAGGTCTTTTTGCTATATGTACAATTAACATTTATTTTAAAGAGGTTTTATGTTTATTTTAGGGTGACCATTAATGCAGCAACTACATTTTTGTATTTATTTTAAATAATAAAAACAAAATATGTTAATGTTTCACGTAAATGTACAGGGTTAGTAATTCATGAATTAGATACATTCAATTCTGATTACGTCTCCCATTTCACCCTGTATACCTGCACTCGTATTGCGGTTATCTGCCATGTTATTCTGTTAATGCATCTTCCTTCACATCGACTGAGACGAAAAATAACCGGCGAATTCACGTCGTCCGTCAAGGTGCGTAAATGACATGTGGCTGCCTGCGTTTTCATTTAGGTGCTAGTTTCACCGATGCAACCGGCGACGAATGGTGCTCCCACACAAACTGTTATAAATGTTATATAACATTTTGTAACATGATAATAAATAAAATAAAATAAAGCAAAATGTCCTATTTGAAGGAAAATATGCCGAACCATTTTTAAGACATATTTTTCTTCTCATGTTACAAAATATTATATAACATTTATATTTATAACAGCTACCTAGTGTGGAAGCGCCATAAATGGAAGTGCAGGCAGTCGAATCCGCCGGTTAGTCTTGGTCTCGCCGATGTGAATGGCGAGGCGTAATCCGTACTGAAAGGGTTAACAGAATCACACTGCACACGAGGGCCTTAAACACCAATACCACCTGAATGAGGCGTGGCGTGAGGAGTGGGGCCTTTTGCTGCTGCTAGCCCTCGTAACAGACCCCACGAACAAATTGCCTCGCTTCTGTGCCGACCGAAAACCCTGGACTTAGATCGGTTTCGGTCTAACCACGGGAAAACAAACCACCACTTGCACAAGGGGATTGTGGGAGTCACCACAATGCGACTGCGGAGCACCTGATCAGACCCTCTCCCACGTGGTAAATGATTGTCCACTTCGCTGTTGCCCCGGAGGCATGGAGGAGCTGCATAAATTTACGCCCACCGCAGTAAACTGGCTGAAACACCTGGACATTGGCGTTTGATCCATGCAGGATGATTGCCACACGCAATGATGATGACACTGCAGCTAATAATATTACTTTTGTTTCTCATCTTTTGAGTAAATTGCAAAATCCTCTAATCTGTCTGCGACGGTTTTGTGGTAGCTAATTGCAAACCTTTACAATAATGGCTGCCAACAATAAAACCTATTAGGATCACGTTATCAACGTTATTGAGCTCCCGCGACGTAGGTATCGTGCAATCTCCAGTGACATTTAATAGCACGAAACTGGAAGGCTTTAAAGTTTCAACATGTAGGTTTAAAGTTACAACTTACAACCTACAAAGTTTATTGGAGTTAGCTTAGATTGATCGTAGATGTCCATCAAGAGTCCTCAAGATTATTAAGTAATGCTGTCGTACAACACTAGAAATTACAACTATACCTAAATACCTATTACAAAGTAAATCTATAACATAACAAAATATAACTATTAAATAGTTAAAACCCCCGGCAAAATGAAAAATACCTTCTTTCAGAGTTCATAACTTAGCTAAGAACATTCTCCATTAATAAGTCACCTTTTAAACAAAAAAAACTAAATGAAATCGATCCATCCGTTTGGGAACTCGATGCCACAGACAGACACACAGATAATTAATATACACGGCGCAATCGATTAGTCTTTTCACACATCTAGGCTACTCTGTACATCTCAGCATCCTTCTAAATGTCTTCATTAAGCAATATATGTACCAATTAATCGGTCGGATGCATTTCATGCCTCCGCCATTTTGTGCAATTGCGAAACAGTACAAATTGTTCTCATGACATTTCAAAAAGATCATTAGTGATTTTATTCCTCTTGCGTTTAATTTGGACCGGTGATAAGTAATTTGGAGATTGCTGTGTCAGTTTGGGTACACCCTATCATTAGAACGATTGGGTAATAAGGCTATTGAAGGGCCTCGTATTATTTCTTCTGCTTAAGCTCCGGCTACTCGCTCAATCTTGCATGCGCAAAAAGTTTGTGCAAAATTTGCGAAAAAACTTTAACTCAATAAAATAATTAGCGCGGTATATTGTTCAGCCGTCTTAAAGTGCATATGCTTGCTTGTTCCAATTAGAATTTGTGCAATGAAGATTAATGTGCAGTTTTTAGGGTTCCGTACAAAAATGGTAAAAAAGGAACCCTTATCGGACTTCGTTGTCTGTCTGGTTGTCACAGCAGTTTTTCTCAGCAACTACACAAGCTATTAACTTAAAATTTGGCATAGTTGTATAACTTGCTTGCCCGCATCTGTTTTTGGTAAAAAAAATATGATATAAGTTTTATAAACAATTGAAAAGGGGTCTAGAATGGGGGGTTGAAAAACGAAAGTGATTTGGTTGTAGCAAGTGGGGTGTTATATGAAAAGGTCAATCTGCACATTTCAAAACTATTTTTTTATAATATTCCGTGACGTACTTTTTGATTTATAACCAAAAATGTTCAAAAAATTACCGTTCCCCCTCCTTATCTCCGAAGTTTATGAACCGAAAAATCTGAAAAATTCTTATCTTATAGATAATTACTTATATTTTACAGGAAAAATAACAATTGGGCGTTTTTCAAAAAAAGTGTAGGTACATCGTTAAAGACAAAAATTAAGAAAACAACTATTCCAGTACGTCACGAAAATTAGCCATACATTTACTATCGTTAATTCTCCTACCGAACCAGAAAAGTTACCGTTTCTTATTTTTTGTCTTTTCTATGTACACTTTTTTTGAAAAACGCCCAATTGCCTAGGCCTTTTATTTGAGTGTGTAATTTGTTTTGTTTAAACAATGAAATCGGAAACTGATAAGGCTAGCCTCGAAACTTACATTTGTTAATTAGTTAGTACAAATCACACACCAATATAACAACTTTATCCTACAAGTAACAAATTACTGAATAGGCTCCCGTCCGTCGCCGATATCGCACCGCATCTGACCCCCAAGCTGTGTCAGCTGCTGATTTGCAGCTATTAAACAACTCGGATGCGCCGGAGTCGACGGGCGCGAAACGGCTGCCGTTCAGGGTCACTGCCCTCATTAATACTAAATCACTAGGGCCACCATGATGCAGGAATTATTGAGACTTAGCAGTAAATTTTGTAGATTTTTTTATGACCTGTTTCTCGTTATTAATTACAAATAAACATGTATCGCTATTTATTTTATAAGATTCTAACAAAAAAACGTACTTTTTGGGAGCAAAATATTAAATTTCTCTTCGAATTAAGCAATTGTTAACAATAATTAGAAATCATTATTATTTTTCTTTATTTCGGGCTTCAGCTCATTTGAAAATAGTTGCAAAAGACAAGTAAGTTCGACTACGTACGTTTGCATTTGTAACATTGCTGCACTGAGGTGTTATTATATCTTAAGGAACTAAATACGTCTGCCACCGTCTTTCGTACATTGCAAGGTACAGTCGAACTCATAAGTAACTGTACATTATAGTACCTTGTCACAGTATTGACATACTAAATACTACTATTGACACTTATAACTTATAATACGTAACTGCGATATGGTACTAAAATGTAAAGCTACTTAGGTATGAGTTCGACTGTACATTTCGTACATCAAACCATAAAACAGATCATCAACATAATCGAAGAGTTAACTTATTACTCAGTGGAGCAATAACAATTACACACTGTGTTAGGAATACTTAGGAATAACTAAGCGTGAATGTAAAAATAAAGTAGATACCAACCTTCGCGCTGAATTACATGTTACGATTTGCAATTTTGCACTACAAAGGTCTAAACATTGCCGCTGCTATATATTTTTGTCTGTACAACCGTTGTATAGATTGTCGTAGGATATTATCTCTAATTACAATTAGTTTCTGGCTAAATAGGATATCAAATAAATAAATAAATGTCGAGGTCGAAATAAACAATCTCACATAATTGACCGAGTACCAAAAGAAAATCCAAGCTTTTACACCGATAAACGTACTTTGAAGAAATAATAACCCATATTGCTTGAACCATATTGGAGTCGGAAACAAATACTAGCGCTCATCACATTTCGAAGCGAAAATCAACAAAGAAATCCAAATGTTTGGCTTATTATAATAGTTATCTACACTACACCAGTATAATTGACAAAGAATAGTCCTCAATTTCAATAAAGTATGGTCACCGGAGCGTTATTGTCAAAGAGTTGCGCAAGAGTTTAATTGTTCCATTATTCGGCGATCGCGGCGACCTCTGCGGCCGGATGTTAGGAAAGGAGCGTTTGTTTAAACGTCCGATCGCTTTTCGATAGAGGCGCTTACTGTCGAGAGGAAGTACCGTATAAATATTGCTATGGCAGAAAAAAAGTGTCATCCAATATAACTAAAAAAAAAATACTAGGACGCGTACAACAAGCCTAGAGCTTAGTTTGGGACTTGGTTAATTTGTGAGAGATCGTACCATTTTTTTTTATTTGTCGAAAAAATATTCTACTTATTTCATTATCTGACAATATGCAGATCAGTAAGCCTTACTCGAAATGGTTTTGCAGTACCAATATATTGTAAAAAGGTTTTTCAATTTGGCCACGGAACTCCAAATGTTTAGCATTTCTTCTTTGTTTAATGATATAAGGTGTTTATTCAGGCCAAGGTCTCAAGTTCACGATGCCAAGACACAGTTTATTGGAAACCTTTCGCTTGCATTTAATGGCTTTTCGATTTTGATGGCCGATGCGGCGAAAGGGCAGACGCTACCAGTATTGGGAACATTTTCCTTAAGATTCGTGTTAATTTTAATAGATTTTAATTCTTTTAATGCGACTCTTGTTCATATTATAATTACGTCCTGAATATACTTAGTTAAATAAATATACTAAGGGCCTGTTTCACAATCGACAAGTAAATTCATCTGTCAAATAAAGAAGCCCTCTCCATGTCTATGTTCAAGTGTAAGAAAGGGAAAGGGCTTAATTTATTTGACAGATATGCTTTACTTGACGATTGTGAAACAGGCGGTTAGAGAATCATTCATCCAGGTCAATAAGAAAACAAAGAAATGTTTAGAGATAGGTAGGCTATGAGTATTAGGTTCTACGTGGTGCACGAATCCTTTTGTTGACTTTACACAACCGCGTAAAGGGTATCACAGACTAACGTCCGCAGACGATCTGGGCCCGTCAATTCATCGTATTAGAACACAGACTATCAGTTTTTGGTACAATTTCATACATTTAGTCCGAAGATTTTGGCCGGCAGGCTGCCGGACAAAATGAGGACTGCTGGCAGACTGTTAGCCGTGTTACCCTTTAAAATCGGGATCAATAAAAACGGCCAAAGATATAAACGAAACAAAACTAACAAATTTACCATTATTACTCCGTAATCATGTACTTTTCAAGATCGAGAAAGGTCTTTACAATGATTTATACGCTTTATTATTACTTTCTATAATTTTTTAGGTTAAATAAATATTAATTATACTTTTTATTAAATAAAAACACGCTTGATGAAATTTTGAGGTTAAGTGTCAAACAGTACTAATTTGTACCTTTGGCCATTTCTATTGACCCCGACCTTATACGCCCTTAAAGCGGTTTCAGGCCAGCTATTTATATGCGCGTATAAGCTTGTTTTTTGGAAAACGCTTGTAGGCGCGTATAGGCGCACCTTATGTCACGCGAAACTCGTACAAGCGTTGACATGCTTATAAGCTTGAATAAGCGCGAGTCGCGAAAGACGCCTCCTAGCGCGCTACTGACTAACCGATTCGAGCGAACACGCAGTAATAAGCGCGTGTACGCGCGTCCTGTTTTATGAAGCGCGAAATTAGCGCGCGTGAAAGCGCGTATGCCGAAAAGAGTTTATACGCGCAGAATAAAACGCTAGTCTGAAAGCGCCCTTATGCATTTCTAAGTCGAATAGCCCTTTACGCAACAAAAAACGCAGGTTTTTTGTAATCCCACCAACTCACTTTAATTACTTACTCAATATGTAACAATAACAACTCACCCATGTTTTGTTTCAATTTACGCCGCCATACTTGTTCAAGTAGGCAAATCCCACGCACCGTTATCTGCGATCTTAACATTTGCATCATCGGATAATACCTTATCTTTTGCAACTCATGTAACACGTAACAGATATAAGTATTTAAGTGCTTTTACGTGTACTAGGAAAAATCGGTCAAGTCGGAGGTTTCCTTACGGCCACCACACCACAGTATAAATATAGCTAAAGCAGTAAAGAAAATATAAACAAACGTTCGAAACGTCGCACTCACACAGACGCACTCAACCATTCGTCTCGCTCGACGCGACACCCGCCACTGACAGCACTGCCATGTTCGCTTAGGAGACTCGTTGAGACGTGCGTCTGTGTGAGTGAGACGTTTCGAACGTGTGTTCGTTTGTAGTTTAATAATTACTACTTTAGCTATATTTATGCTGTGCCGTAGTTTAAAGAAATGCTATGAGACATTTTGCTTTACTTGCTTTGGTGGTCATTTTGCTACATTGACTAGCCCGTTTTTTAGAAGGTGACCAAATAAAAAAAGGTCGAGGTAATTTTGACCCTTATTGTCTTCTCAACTTATTGAGACAGCAAAGTTTTGTAGTAAAAAAAAAATAAGCACCCATTTACATGTCGTATCCAACAGAAGCGCAATTCTTTTAAACGCTTTACGCTATTGTCTATGTTTCCCATGGAATTTCTATGGGAATCCATTTATACGAAAGCATAGGATTTCGAGCCCTACTGAACTGCAATAAAGATTCAGTTCTAGATTATGGCTGTTTGCGTCAGTTTGGTTGAGAAACAAATGTTCACATTAATAACACAATTAAGAACAATAAATCTGAATATACTATCTTGAGCTAGATCTGCGGATTGCAACAAATGCTATAATTAGTAATTACCTACAATGTAATATATATAGATAACTACCTAGTTAAACATGTATACATTTATCATCATTGTCCTGCCCTTGTCCTACACTAGGTAGAGTCGACACAACGTGTTTTTGTCTCCCACCATTCTCCTCTATCTCTGGTCCCATAGCATGCATGCACGAGATAAAATTTGACAAGTGCCAGGAAAACGAATATATCTATTCCATATCTTAACGTAAGACTTAACACTTAAGGTTTAAAATAAAAGTGTCCCGCCTTATTGAAATCGCTATAAAAATGTGAAAATCGCAATATTGTTGAGTGTTGAGCGTTAAGTCTTACGTTAGAATATGGAACGGTGTATGCATGATAAGCCCACAGGGAATGTGATGGCGGAGATTGGGGTTGACATTTTGATTTCACTGATTAAACCAGATGACATTAGCAAAGTAACTTGTTACTTATCTGTTGATTTGCCTGTAATGTGTCACTAACATTTTATCTCATTAGATTAATATAAAATATCAATATAACGGCATACCATTTTAGTCCTTAGCCTTAGGGTTGATGACGCTTTCGCAATCTTGTGATTGTAGGCTGTCTTGCCGTTCCTCGAAGTCCACTTACCATCAGGGTGGCACTTGTGGTCGTTTGTCTTCTTCAAACAATAAAGAGTAAAGAGGTAAAGGAACCGGCCAGAAATCAGTAAGATGATGAGGTCCTCCTTGACGTGTCCGTCAACGAGCGAGCCTTGCTAACTCCGGAGGTGAGAGCGAAGATGGCTGGCAAAGAGTTAATTCATTAGAGTTTCTTTAGAAAAGCTTTCACTGAAAGTCTTTTTAGACTCTGTATCATTAAACCAACCATTATATTAATTGTCTGTTACATCTTCATTAGCTAAGTAATTGTTTTTGTTTCCTTTCATTCATTCTTATCGAAGTTCAATCGTTTGAAACGCGCAGGCGTCATCCTTTGCTATTGCAGACGATTCGCATAAATCCACCGCTATACATTTGATTTCCCTTTCATCTCGCTGATCCACTTAATTCAACAAAAGGCACAATTAGGTGGAGTGGCGAAAGAGGCAGATTCCATTGTTCTGATTGGTCAATCCGATCCTGACAGCTCCATGGTTCATACACCCACCTGGCGAGCGGTGCAGTTGCACAATTCGGTATTGTTATGATTTAATGGAATTCTAAGAAGCTTTGCTCGTCGTCAATGAAACAATTAGGGAATTCGAGCTATTTCCTAGAGATGTGCTAACGCGAGGAATGTGGTGCGGAGTTTGAATAGATACGTTTCATACGGCTGCACGGATATACAGGGTGAGTCTTGATAAAGTGCACATATTCAAATGAGGGATATTAAATTAAATTTTATCGACTTAAAAAAGGTTTTTTATGACTCTTGAAAAAAATATTAATAATAATAATAAAAAAACAAACCTTTTTTTCGTCGATAAAATTTAATTTGATGTCCTCATTTGAATATGTGCATTTTACCAAGACTTACCCTGTATATAGTAATAGATATGTCAAATATTATTCATAAAATGCCAGCGTCGTGGGTCGCGGTCCGCCACGTCACGACATCATGCTGAGTGGTACCCTCTTTAACACTATTGGATACTTTGTTATAGTTACCCTTTATTTTGTTGTCTGTTTTTTTTGTGTTATATGTATTGTGTAAAATTTTTGTCAATAAAATTATTACAATTCTATTCTATTCTTAAAATATTTCTCAATCTTCAGTTTAAGAAAATCGCTTAAAAGTTGATCCAGATACCGAAGCTTTTAGCTACAATTACTGACGCTACGAGCGGTAGTGTGGTAACGTCTGACGGACTTTCTGCTCTGCTAAGGTAAAAGGCAGTATTTTACACAAAACTTCTGTAATAATTGCAACCTCATTATTAGGTAATAAGGTTGCAATTGCTACAATAGTTTTGTGTAAAATACTGCCTTTTACTTTAGCAGGGCAGCTTTATCCTGCATAGAAGCGCCGCAGGGCTTGCACTCTGCAATATTGCATTGTATAGCTGCTGTAGTGGACCCTGGCTAGTCAGCAAACACCATAATTATTTGATTACCAGGAGCTCTTGTCCCTGTCCAATATTCAAACCGTATTACTTAACATTTTTGTTTGACTTTCAAGTGTTTTAAAACGAAAGATATCTACGTGTCACCCAAACCCCTACGCTAGTATGAACTTAAAATTTGTCTCCATTAAAATCCAATAACCGCCGCGGTGTTAAATATTATTAGTTTTATTACAATACCTATATATTAATGACAGCTGACCGTCAAAAGTGTCAAAACTCACATTTAGTACCTCTAATTTCTATATAAAGTTGGCTCGATATGGAGGTTCTGGTCCTGAACCAGCTTATTGTCACATTTGGTTTGTAAATACTTGACAAGATGGCGCCGTGCGTGGGCGCAGACGTCGCGACACCTCAGCCGCCGTATTATGGTCGTCTTTATCGCGATGGGGATATAGCATCCGTCACTTTCGCACTAACATACTTGTCAGAAAGCGACAGAAGTATTGTTCACGTCCCACGACCACAATAGGCCCTCAGAATTGGCTACTAACATTATTTGTTTTCTTTAGGATTTGTACGCTACGTTCAGAGTATTTATGTGCGTCCTTTTAGGTGGAAATCCTCATCCTCACTTATTATAAATGCGAAAGTGTTTGTTTGTATGTTTGTTCTATCTTCAAGGTCCAACGCCAGTACTGCTTCAAGTAAATTTTGGTTCAGAATGCGGATAAAAGTTCATTTTTATTCCGGAAAACTGATCAGACCCGAGTGTCGCGGGATAAAACTAGTAATATAAAAGTTAATTTCCAGCAACTGTTGCCTATGTTATTAATACTTTATTTATTGTTCAGTTGCACGTTCATTAAATTTAATGTCGCCTTAAATCGCGTTCTGTCACTTTCTACCTCGGCGAATTAAAAAGTAACAGAAGGTGTCGTAATAAGACATTAGTGCTATGACCGTTTGTGCAACTGGATATAACACACATAAATCTTCTAAGTATTAGGGTTCGGAACCTAAGTGCACCCCGTCGTGACTTACGTAATATGCATTTGACATGTTTCTCTATCTATTGCGTTATCAAAGTTTTAAAAAACTAAAGTGCAATCGATCACTTACCAAGTTGCGTTAAGTTGTGCTCAAACACCAACAGATGGCGTAATAATTAATTGATTTTCTTGATTTAATTACTAAGCTCTCACCAGACGCGTAACGTGATTGATGCTTCGTGTAAACGTGTTGACATGCCATTATGGATTGAAGTTATGTTTAGAGCTTAAAAGGGCTGTTGTTCAGGCCTTTGGGAACTGTGCTTGATGTTTAAACTACAGTTAAATAATCGATACATTACCTATATAGCCTAACCGAGTTAAAAACGCCCGACGAGATCGGGACCTCCACTTTCAGGGTCATACTTAAATGGCTTAACGGATTTTCACTAAACCAAGCTAAGAACACTCTTGATTAACAAACCTTTCTAACAAAAAAAGCCGGTCAAGTGCGAGTCAGACTCGGACTCGCGCACTGAGGGTTCCGCACAAACTTGTAGGTATGTAAATAGTTCGTAAATCACGAGAATACAATATGAATAGTCCAGTATAAACTGACACGCAATAAGTATACACTTTCGTACTTAGTGAGTGTCAGTTTATACTGGAATTATTTTTTATGTGATGTAACTACAAATTAACGGATTTCGGATTTTTTCCTTTACTTGTGATATAAGACATTACTTCTTCGCAAATTTCATGATTCTAAGTCAACGGGAAGTACCCTATAGGTTTTAATTCCCTTGAGATTCCCTTAAATATGCGGCATACACGGCCGTATCTTTTGATTGCGTTGACTTAGATGTTTGATTTTTTTCAGTGATCCAAGGGATTGCATACCTCCACGCGTTGCTGAGAAAAAGGGTCTTGACAGACACACAGACAGTCAGCGGGTAACAAAGTGATCCTATAAGGGTTCCGTTTTTTTCATTTGAGGTACGGAACCCTAAAAACTAAATCAAAATCGGTTCATCTGTTTCGGAGCTACGATGCGACAGACAGATTACACAGATAGACAAAAGCTTATTACATCCCTTTTTTTGCGTCGCGGGTTTATAAAATAAGTGTCAGCACTAAGTCGCACATTCTTCGGTCGGGCGCACTGTGCCATCAGCCGTCAGCCATCAAACGCCAGCTCGGTAAACAATCTCACACCTTTTGCGATTGTCTGCCACTTATCGGCTATCAGTGGGGTTCGTATTATAATGCAGAATATCAAAATAAATAAAGTTTACAATCCAACCGTATGTATTTAAATTTATATATGTATGCCAGGTTCTGCGAGGGACGTGTTAAAATAATTATGAATTGCTTTTGTTAGTCGATTTATTTTAACTAAACTTGGCAGTGTTTTTAAAGATACTATTTAGACCATAAGATTTTTTTTTTATGAAGTTTATGAACCGCAATATCTGAGAAATTCCTAACTTATAGATTATTATGGGAAAAATAAAACGAAGTTTTCGAGAAATTGACAAAAAACTTTAAAGATCTGTACTAAAATTTAGGCAAGTCAAATGGACCTTATAGCATACAATACAATTAAAGTACATAAAAAGGTATATTTTTGAAGTACGAACTTAAATACGGAACCCTCGGTGCGCGAGTCCGACTCGCACTTGACCGGCTTATTTTATAACTGTTTAAGAAATATTTTCTTGGAAAGGTTAACTATAGACCTAAGTTTTTATAATATCTACAACATATTAATTAACAATTGTAAAAATTTGACTAGGTTTAAGGGGACAGGAACATTTTGTATGGACATTTTCAGCATCACAATCCTCTTAATAGATTTTTGTATGAGCGGACAAACATCGTATTTAATTAGTATATAGATTTTATTGCTTAATTAAAGTAACAGATGTTTTCTATCGATCGTCTGCATACCTGAGTCGATTATCGGTCTCATAAGGAAGCGATTCGTACTTAGTTGCCAAATGGTGCTAAAAGGAATGATTATTGATTACTCACGGCGCGCGCGCCGGTTTGGTGACTAAGCGATTAAACCTAACGTCTGGGTAAATCTTACGTTTCCAAAATACAAAAAATTAGATTTTTCCCCATGTTAGTGATTCATTGAATTAGTCGTTCCAGAATGTGGGAAAAGATGTGGTTTTTCTGACTATGTGACTCAGAAGAGATTCTGTGATACTGCATCACTGTGATATCGCGAAACAGTGCAAAACAAGTCAACCCTGCCTCATTAATTAATTGGTGTATTTATTAAATTTATTATTTGTGTGTAACCATCCGTGGTTTCACCTGATGGTACCAACGGAAGACCAGCGCTGACATCAGCCAGCATTACGCTGAGTTGGTACCATTTCGTGACCTCTATTTTTTCTGTGTGTATTTCTCTGTCCTTTGTTTATATTTGTCACGAATAAATGTTTTTCTTTCTTTCAAATTAAGGCTACGTAGATGAAATTTCTTAAACCTCTTATCAGATTTATGTTATGTAAAAGTTACACATCGAAAAATCTGTCAGCTGGTTGAGTAAAATATTTTTTTAATCGTTTTAAAAAGTGGTACTTTTTTGTAGCTTTATATCGTGCGGAAAGTTGGGTTTTTCACACTAGTGATTTTTCTTTTATTTTATTCGGCTGAATGAGTTTCAATTCCAATTTCACCTCGAGCTATACAGCAAAAATCAGATAATTTATACGGAATAAGAATTAAACGAATTAAGTAAATGACATTAATCATCATTGACAAGTAAATGACCTATTATGGATTATACAAACTAAGTAAAAAAGTTTTTAGACCCTAAACACAACAAGGTAACTGTTAAGTTATATTTTTAAATATTTAAAATACTTTGTGTTGTGCAACCTTTGTAATTTTAATAGATTTGCTCTACTGATGACGGGGTATGAATTACAAATTAGAGAATCTACAAAAAAATGGTATTGTGCTACTGACGTCCATTGTAATACCGATGCAATAACTGCGTAATATAACATTCATGTTCATGACATATGGGTACTTTCGCCAAACTTGCTTGGAGCGAATTAAAAGTTAAAGTGACATTTAATCTTCATGACATGTCATGCCTCTTTGATGACGCCGCCATGTTTTGCAAGATGAAAGACGACCCGATGACTCCGCGAGGCGATCAGTAAGTCATCGAGTACAGCGCCCTTACAGTGATTTAATTTAATAATCAATTATACACGGCTGTTGGGGAAGTCGGTGAGGGTTGTTGAGAGGTTAAATTTACCATCGATGAATAATATAGTTTATTTATTTATTGCATTCTATTATATCGTGTTATAAGTAATTCAAATTTAAATTAATTTATTTTCAGGCTACTTACTAGGCCCATAGATAAATACCTTACTGACTAAAATACATATATTTATACACTTAACAATATCTCAAATTATTTAGTAATGTATATTACACACACACACACGCACACGCGCACGCACGCACTCATTTAGGTACCTACCTATAATATTAGTAGGATTCGTCGATGATTGTACGCAACAACGAATTATTAAACGTTGAGCCGTCGTCAAAGCGTAAATAAGACTTGAAAGAAATGTTATTTACACATTTTTACAACACAGGCTAATAAAATTGAGACACTCTGTAGATGGTTATGATAACCCTAAGCTGGACATGATAAATAACTAAGTTCTTTTTATTCTGAAAATTCTGTCAGTTTCCAACGGAAAAGATAATTGACTTCTACGCGGACGGAGTCACGGGCATAAACTAGCTCAAACATTAATGTATGATGTATATACATAAGTACATCAACATAAACGGAACTGGTTATTGAACTTAATCGTTCGAGTGCACGTCGCTTCTCGAAACTAAAAAGAACTATGTCTGTAACTGCACTTTCAAATTAAACTTTACATAAACACTTTAGGATTATAAGTAGAAAAAACTTCTTTTAACTTAACACGTTTTAGTTTTTAACAACCTTAAGCAAAAAGATAATATCTATTGAATCGATTGAACAATCGTCGGAATGAAGACAGCTCGATAGACATATCGATTATTCGATTGTATCGTTATGATTGTTCTAATTTCTTTTTTTGATTGTAATCGATTTGATTAAAGATGTGGTCAAGATCTTGTTTGTTGTTTTAATAAGGGTTATTTTGTTTGATATGGACAATATGGTCAATAGGGAACGACCATCACCCGTCTGTTCAATAAGTAAAAAAATAATAATTATATGTTAAGTAATATATCGCGAATAGGTTGACTGAAAAATTTCAGTCCAGGTTATGATTACCTAATTAAAAATTATAAAATGGTTTTATAAACATTGCACTTGTTTGTTTAATAGACAAATTATATACCAATCGAAAGTATGAAGAATATGCAAACGTTAGGTTAACTATTTTTTCCCCGTCATATTAACTATTGGGTAGGGTTCGCATATTCTAAAGGCTTCATACTTTCGATTATTAAAGGCATGGTACGGTGTTTAATTTGTTTATTAAACAAACAAAAAAAGACTTGATGGTAAGTGGGATCAGACCTATAGAAATTTGCGATCTGAAGACTACAATCTTAAGACTGCAAATGCGTTGCCAACCCTGAGACTTAGCGTCTTAAGACACCCCATAGAAAACTGCCATTTTTTACGAGCATCTCTATCAAGATGAGTCTATTAATACAACCCCTAAGATTGATTGCCTCTATGCTAGTCGTTTCACCAGTTGTCATATCCCAACACCGGAACACACCCAAATGGATACTGTTGCTTGGCGATCCGGAGGTACACTGTCACAACTCAATTATCCTAACGTACTAATATTTTAAATATGAAAGTTTCTGAGAATATTTTGGATGTTTAGAAGTTTGGATTTATTTAATTAAATTTCTCAGATTTACATTACCTAACACTGTAATACTATAATTAAGTTAAAATTCGTGCAATTTGATATTATAAAGTACTAGCTGTTCGTCTGCGTTGCAGTTGTTTATCGCTGCTCCCTCGGTAACTCCAATTTTCCGGGATAAAAGTATCCTTTCCTTTCTAATATTAGTAAGGAATTATCGGTGCACTAAACTGCATTCCTAAAGGCTGGGCCACGTCACGGCTGGGCTGCATTTCGTTCGCTTGAATACGTAATTTGGAGTTTGCTGTTTAAGTTATTGAGCTGCAGTCCGCAGAGCTGGGGCGTGGCTTGCAATCAAATTTGACTTGTGCAATGAGGTTTGGCGGAAGCTATGTCAGTCATTGTCTAAGCGATATTGCACGCATAATATGCCATTTTCATAAAGTAAAGCTTTCTTGTCAATTTATAAAGATTTTAATTTTATTTGATCGACTTTTTGTCTATCAAAGGGGAAACCTGCTCGGGATTCTGTGTTATTAAGTTTAAGTGAGCGTGAAGCGAAATTAAGTGGCATAGTTGCAAACAAGTTTGTGAGATAGGTCAAGACTACATAATATGGACAATATAAGATAAGTTAGCATAAGATAATTCCCTGACACGACAAGATTAGTGGTATACTAGCGACCCGCCCTCGCTTCGCTCCGGGTACTATTATATACATAAACCTTTCGTGAAAAATTATCTAACTGATGGTGAAAACCGCATTAAAATTCGTTGCGTAGTTTGAAATATCTAAGCGTACATACAAGGGACAGCTTAGACAGCGGGAAGCGACTTTGTTTTATAAGTAGTTGAGTATTGTTGATCGAAAACGTTATGACAAAAAATAGAACCATTTTTTTTTTTTGGGAAAATGTATCTATTATGTAAATCAGCGTAGCAAAGCTGAGCTCTACGAGTATGCAGACGAAGTCACGGGCAAAAGCTTCTCAGCATCGAATAAATCAATTGTAATGTCAAGCCACCTGCGCTACGCATAAGGCGTTGTGGAGTTACGGAGGAATGCATTGTACACACACGTGGGAAATATGTGATGACGATGACGCGAAGGTTAAGGGAAGTGTGCCAGTTCACCACTTCGGTGACAGTGTGGAGTACAGTTCATGCAGATGATGGAATTTAAACTGGAATTTGGCTAGATTTCATAGACTCAGAGGCACCTGTTTCGTTTGTGTGGCAACCCAAGTGGCACAAAAGCTGTATAAGGCCTTACACAGCCATTATAACTCTAGTTGCAATTGTTGTAAATAAGCGTCTTGATTCCACTCGAGCACGACGAGACGTTAATCATATAATAACGTAGGTAAATACTTATATCACTAAAAAGCGGATTTATAACAAAAAAAAACCGTCTTTAAAAACCCACCAAAAAAGGTTAAATAATGACCGGTACACCAAATAGCAATTCCTAGGAGCACCCGGTCATTATTTAACCCTTTTCAGTGGGTTTTAGTAGACGGCTTTTTTTGTAATTTTTTTTTTTATTCAAAATATGTCAACAAAGTGAAAATCTTTCTTGGTCGGCTCGCATTTTTTTCAGTGCGCGGGATAACTTTAGTTGACGAATTGTGAAGTGAGTGGTCAGATGTGCGCGCCAGTATCTTCACAACTTGGCCGCGTTTTAGCCAGTCAATTCAGTCTGTTAGTCTGGCCTGATTCTCATTAAGGGCTAATTAAGGGGCATGGATTATTAACTTTAACAGTAGAACGTAACTTTAGAGAGCGTATCTTTTCGGGTTCGGTATCACAATCGCAATAATAAAGGAACTCTTGCTTATCGAAAGAATGTATAACTTAACTTAATAGCGAATATGCATGATTTTCTTTTTTGCTTTATTTAAAAGTCATTCATGTAACAAACAGTAGAGAAAAAATATTAATAACCAAGATATAGTTACGCCATTCAAGATTTGTTTCTATCTCTTTCTAGTAAAACGGAATTTAACATGATATGGCGTAGTGCCCGCTGACGTCACAAGAAATGTCGGATCGCTCTGTCTAATTAGTAGTTTTAAATGCTTATATTATCCGTATTTCTCAGCGGAGTTTAATTTTAATTTCACTTTTTGCTATCTCTTTTACGGTATTTTCATATTTTGTTAAGAAATGCGATAAAAAAAAATCCATGCATATTTTCAATTTATTGTGTGTTTTGTCTAATACGCAAAAAATGTTTTTTTAACCACCAGGCGCCCCAGCATGCATGCACGAGAAAATTTTGACAGGTGCTAGGGAAATAATACATCTATTCCATATTCTAACCTAAGACTTAATGGTTTAAAATAAAAGTATCCCGTCTTGATAAAATCGCTATAAAAATGTGAAAATCGCTACAGTCGCTTAGAAAAGATAATAAAACCAGGACAAGATACTTTTATTTAATTAAGTGTTAAGTGTTACGTTAGAATATGGAATGCATGTTAAGCCCGCTGGATATAACCTACCTTATAAGTTACATTTTTAAGGTAATATTGAAAGTGGTGTCTAAGTAAATATCAGGGGACAATCTCACACAAATTGACCTAGTCCCAAACTAAGCTCTAGGCTTGTACTATGGGTAAAAAAAAACAAGGTAATAATATTTGTTCTTTTTTTCTATTACACGGATGTTACGGAACCCGTAGAGCGCGAGTATTGCTCATAGTTAACTTGTTTTTAATAAGATAAAAATAAAAGCGGAGAATATGTAAAAGTTATGTATGACTCTTATGACATAATGTTAGCAAGAGCAATTTTCGTCACGTGTCAAAAGTCAGACAAACAATGGCTTCCATCGCACGAGCCAGACGAGAAAAGACAACAATTATGAGGCAATGAATTATTATTATAATATTGGAGACTTCGGCACTGAGTGTTGTTAGTATCAAAAAAAAATCGACCCTCCCATACAAATCATAGTCAGCTGACTAGCCAAAATGTATGGGAGGGTCGATTTTTTTTCGCGATTTCAGGGTGGGTCCCATAGTGAAAGTTGGTCAGCATGACTTACTAATTTAACCCCCAAAATTTGGTCACTGAATTTAATTTCATCCTGTATATTCAATATTCAATACGATTATTTCGAAAGTCCATTCATGAATCATGGACTATATTCGTTAGTAATAACACAATTTTTTTTTATTGATAATTAGTTTGCTCTTGATTAACTCTTGCCCTTGGCGGACGAAGATTTAGTGGACGATGAATCGAGACCCAGAAGATGCCTATTCACCCATACACTCGGAAATACAGACGCCGAGGAAGCGTATTCCACTCTTTTGCAGAACGCAATAACGTATCATAAAGGATGATGTAAGACGCTTCGTTCCAAAAGGCGGAATTTCAACCAGGTGCCTACGGATGGTATCCCGAGGTGCGTCTGAAAGCTCGATGGTAGAAAGGCGTTATTCTTTCAGAAAATATTTTCTAGCTATTTACTTTTGATCATGAAAATTGAGCCACCATTCGGGTGTATACTTTTTTGCATGACGATTGTTTAATTACAATAGGTAATTGGAAAAATATATTTAGTATTAAATCAGTTACTAGTGTAGTAGTTTATAACTACTAGAAAAATTGATGTTTTTTTTTGTGTTGTAGATTTTTTTTGGCATATTTTTGTATTGCAGAATGTTACTTGGTAGAAATATCTATGCGCAGAAAGTTCTAACCTAACCTCACCTACTTTTCTGACACAGTTTGTGATGATCATTTCGCAGAAATATATTATATTTCTGCGAAATTATCATTCGACTAAATGTGTTTCTATGATACATGTTATTCGAATTGTATGTCGAACAATAAATATTCTGCCTGATAAGAGTAACCCGTAGATTTTATATCGTGTTTAAAACGCAAGTTGATACTTTTGAAGACATCTGAAACCGCAAACCACTCTCATCCGCGCGACAGCTGATTTATTCACGCGCAAATTAGCATCGGATGAACTAATCCATAAATCGAGAAACAGTGTCGATCAAGGACGTCCAGGATCGGTGGGGCGCAGCACTAGTCGGCACAGCACTAGCGCAAATGCCAGCCAGTCCCACGAACAACGCCGCGAGACGCGCGCGCGTTTAAATTCAAACTACGAATCGAACACGATCTTAAAAAATAACGAACTCTACTTCGAACTTCAATTTTGACATTTCTAGTGTTGCCACTACCAATTAAACTTTAGTACTTATGACATTTGTATTTACTTAGTAATAAACGTCAATAAGTGAATGTGCGTTAGGACAATGACAGTTTTTTCTCGTTGTATCTTGACAGTTAATTTCGGTAATTAGAATCTTATCAATTTATCTTTAGTTAATTTGCGTTGTGAGAACTGTTGTTAGGCGAACTGTGGGTACCTACCTATGTTATTGTAAAAAATTGCTTGGAACAGAGTGAAATGAAAAGTGTCGACATGGGTGGTTATCGGTTTTTGGCGGTGTGTGCGACACTAGCGAGCGTTTGTTTCGCTGTAATTGCTGCACAGGTAAGTAATCAATTTTTAAAATCTAGAGTCTAGATTCTAGACCCTCATTCTTGTATTATATTTTAAATCATTTTTAAATTACGAAGTAACAAAACAGATGTGCAAATAGTGCAGAAGAAATAACAGCCTAGTTGGTATTTTTTCAGTTTTGAGTCTTGTTTACGTCTAACGTACGCGTTATTTATACTTATAACTGTGATGAGTTCAAAGATCACTAATGATAACGAAACAGGTTCTTACCGCGGCTTTAATTTACAGGCGAGTTCCCGATTTTTGTTTACTTATTTAATTTATATTTATTTTCGGTAGCAACTAACGACCAGCTTTGTTATTAAATTTTTCAAACAATTCCCATAGAGGATTGTACAAAACTAAAGTTTTTACTTTCTGTCAGTAAATGTGTATGTATACGATTTCATAATGCGAGTTTTTTTTGTATCTAAATAGCACTATTTAACAGTTTTTTATGGTTAGGAGCACTTATGATGCTTTTTGTTTAATTTATTCAACCCATTATGTACTTTAACGTAGAAGGCCAAAGGGAGGTTTTTGTCGAGCAGGACAGAGATAGCTCAACTTAATCTTATAATAATATGATAAGGTAAACAAATCATATATAGTAATCATTTTGTCCAAAACCTAAGATAAAATCGGTTTTTGTAAAAAAAATAACTTTTTGCTGCCGAGGGGTTTTTTTTAGCACAGTCATCATCAACTTATTGGGACCGAACTACAGTATTCAATTCAAACTCGGTGGATCTACGTTAAGTGCCGCAAAGATCCTGTTGTCACCTTCTAACTCTATCATCATCAGGTCGTCGTAGTCACCATAATTATTGCATTGTCATCGGGTTTACATATTTATTACAAAATTTTATTCAGCCCATTCCTATAACGAGACCAGGTCGAAAATTGACTTACAAGAAATTATTTTAAACTTACTAATAAACAAACAGACATGTAAACTTAAATAAAAGCTTGCGAAAAAAACCGTGTCTTCTTTTGTAACAGTCACACTTTGCCACCATCGGTCAAAGTTTAAACTGCCGTTTCACAACCAAAGTATCGACATAATAGTCACAAGTGTCACAACACTCACAACAATGCTATCGAGGAAGCTATTGTACAGCTAGTAAGTGACGTGACAGCGCTGAAGGCGACAATTGTGCCGCCCCTAATAAGCCAGGAACTGTTGTGACGTCGAAATAATTAATTAAAACCAGTTAGTAATATCCGTGCTTAAAGTCTTTAATTTCCTGATTAATTTCCAATATTTGTCCAGTTTGAAAAATAACCTGTTTATCTACTTTGGTTTCTAAAATAATTATGTTGTTCTGTGCGAAGTATGTGCGAAGTTCTTAAAAGTTACAATAACATCATTACTATATTGTCTAAGAACTCTACATAAAGGCTGGGAGACCTTAAACATAAATAAATATGATTATGAATATTACTATACTAAATAAGTCTAACAAACTTCAAGAATCAGTAACTTCGAACTTTGGTTTTTAGATTATCACCATTAAAGTTATCGGATTCAGAACTCTTATGATGCAACTTAGATATCATTAAAACACCTTCAAAATTAAAAAAAATAAAAGATCAATACGGAAACCACACCAGCTACAATCAAAAATCTCTTAACCTTGCTGATAATATTGTTTCATCCTTGCTCCGAATGAGATCGGCAATGTACACGAAGCGACTTCGGAAAAGGTCGCCGCAAGAATTTAACTCATTCACGACCACCAACTAGGAACTGTTCGTAATTTGAACTTAGCTGGCGTGTCACCGGCACTGAATTTATTAACAAATTCAGTACCCGTTGGCACCTTATCGAGCCCAATTCAGTGGAAATCACGTAGGCTGGCACTGAAATTTCGGTCGTCCAAATCAAAACGGATTAGCCAGATGGCGGTTGAGCTGTTCTTACAATTACTGTAATACAAACAATAGGACAACTGTAATCAGAAAGGAGTAAACGCCAGCTGCTAAAAGGCCAAACAGATTCGCAAAAGGATCGTTCAGATTTGACGAGTCTGATGGGCTCGGCATTGTTTTTACGAGTAAAGTTTGCGGGAATGTTGTTGCATAAGTAAGTTTATTTTTGATGTTATTGCTGTGACATACTTATTGTTTGTATTATTTGTTTCTGTAGTGCTATATGAATGGGAATTTACTTACTCGTGCGGATGGCCGATGGGACCGAAGAGTTATTGAACGGACAGAAAGTTGCAGCATAGGTAGGTTCCCAGGTATCACTGGTGTCCTGTTTAATCAATTATTGTAGAAATTGAATGAATACAGCACAGAAAACAGGACGTCTTTCAGTAGATGATGATGATGAAGTCAAAAACAGAAGGTGGTTTTATTATGAGCAGTGTCCACTGTGGTGTATTATTATGAGCAGTGTCTACTGTGGTGTATTATTATGAGCAGTGTCCACTGTGGTGTATTATTATGAGCAGTGTCTACTGTGGTGTATTATTATGAGCAGTGTCTACTGTGGTGTATTATTATGAGCAGTGTCTACTGTGGTGTATTATTATGAGCAGTGTCTACTGTGGTGTATTATTATGAGCAGTGTCTACTGTGGTGTATTATTATGAGCAGTGTCCACTGTGGTGTATTATTATGAGCAGTGTCTACTGTGGTGTATTATTATGAGCAGTGTCTACTGTGGTGTATTATTATGAGCAGTGTCTACTGTGGTGTATTATTATGAGCAGTGTCTACTGTGGTGTATTATTATGAGCAGTGTCTACTGTGGTGTATTATTATGAGCAGTGTCTACTGTGGTGTATTATTATGAGCAGTGTCTACTGTGGTGTATTATTATGAGCAGTGTCTACTGTGGTGTATTATTATGAGCAGTGTCTACTGTGGTGTATTATTATGAGCAGTGTCTACTGTGGTGTATTATTATGAGCAGTGTCTACTGTGGTGTATTATTATGAGCAGTGTCTACTGTGGTGTATTATTATGAGCAGTGTCTACTGTGGTGTATTATTATGAGCAGTGTCTACTGTGGTGTATTATTATGAGCAGTGTCTACTGTGGTGTATTATTATGAGCAGTGTCTACTGTGGTGTATTATTATGAGCAGTGTCTACTGTGGTGTATTATTATGAGCAGTGTCTACTGTGGTGTATTATTATGAGCAGTGTCTACTGTGGTGTATTATTATGAGCAGTGGCTACTGTGGTGTATTATTATGAGCAGTGTCTACTGTGGTGTATTATTATGAGCAGTGTCTACTGTGGTGTATTATTATGAGCAGTGTCTACTGTGGTGTTTTATTATGAGCAGTGTCTACTGTGGTGTATTATTATGAGCAGTGTCTACTGTGGTGTATTATTATGAGCAGTGTCTACTGTGGTGTTTTATTATGAGCAGTGTCTACTGTGGTGTATTATTATGAGCAGTGTCTACTGTGGTGTATTATTATGAGCAGTGTCTACTGTGGTGTATTATTATGAGCAGTGTCTACTGTGGTGTATTATTATGAGCAGTGTCTACTGTGGTGTTTTATTATGAGCAGTGTCTACTGTGGTGTATTATTATGAGCAGTGTCTACTGTGGTGTATTATTATGAGCAGTGTCTACTGTGGTGTATTATTATGAGCAGTGTCTACTGTGGTGTATTATTATGAGCAGTGTCTACTGTGGTGTATTATTATGAGCAGTGTCTACTGTGGTGTATTATTATGAGCAGTGTCTACTGTGGTGTATTATTATGAGCAGTGTCTACTGTGGTGTTTTATTATGAGCAGTGTCTACTGTGGTGTATTATTATGAGCAGTGTCTACTGTGGTGTATTATTATGAGCAGTGTCTACTGTGGTGTATTATTATGAGCAGTGTCTACTGTGGTGTATTATTATGAGCAGTGTCTACTGTGGTGTATTATTATGAGCAGTGTCTACTGTGGTGTATTATTATGAGCAGTGTCTACTGTGGTGTATTATTTTGTCATTACTCGCTTGTAAATCTTTTCTCTAACTTTGTAAATAGCCCAAAATGTTCTTGATTTTAAGTAAATAAGTATTTCATCAGACACAGAAATACTTATTATGTAATAACATCACGTTATCAGCACATCCTGATGTAAATGTAAGTATGCTTAAAGTAAACCTTTCTCAATGTCTTTATCGTCGGATAGTTTAAAGTTAAAATTGGATTGACATTTAAAATTACTGCTGGATTACCTGAGTCATAATTAAAACCGGTTAAGTGCGAGTCAGACTCGCGCACTGAGGGTTCTGTACACATTTGGCTGGTTTTTAGTATTTGTTGTTATTCTATAGGGTTATTTCTATAATCATATCAAATTTGACGCTTGTATGTTTTACCGTTTTTAAGATACAACAAAAATAAAAATACGTTAAAAATGTTTATTGTATTTTTATTATTTAACTTTTTTTTTTATTATTTGTTAGGCAATCCGCTGTATTACACACATTCTAAAAAAACAACCCGCTATGTATTACGGTTCTAAAGATAAGTAAGCCAAGAAGTCAAGTGGTATTGAAACGTCAAAGGGAATTCTGGCGGACGTTGAACCAAATTACCATTTTGATTATCTTTTTGTACCAAAGTTGGGTATCAAATTAAGGCGATCAATGGGAGAATCCCCAAATTACCTTTATGTTTTAGGTAATCTGCTTCAGAATAATGATCCCATAAAATTAATTGTTGCTGCCAATTCTGTAATGAGGTTTATGTATTCGCCTATTGATCAAATAGGGAAAGTTTGATTCAAAATTAATCCAAGGAATAACATCGATGCCTTATTAAGAAATGACCATACATGATACATTCAATAGGAATGGAGGTATAGGAAAGATGAAGTAGGAATTAGAAAATAACAAATTTAGAAAACAAGAACAGTGAGTGGGCGAGGGGAAGACGGGAATTTAAAGCCGCAGCGTTTAAAAATGTTGAAAATATTTGACTCTCGAAAGAACGAGAATTTTCTTTAAAACAACGCCATTTATTTGATAAATCGAAGTAAATATTATTTGTTATGCTGACTGCGGGGTTATCATTCTAGGTGTTCGTAACGAGTCCGTAATATTATGTTGTTATGTCTACCGGCCGGCCAGAGGTTAAAATATACGCACATGTAAATAAATACAGTTGTAAAAATTTTGCTTTTTAAATATAAACTGCCAGAGATGCTGTTGAAATAATAGAAAATAAATTTGTGGTAATTCAAAAATAGGATTTCTAAAGACCCACGTTCAATCGTTCCATTTAAAAACAATGTTTTTTCGCCAAGTTATTCATATTATTTTGTTCAGTTTTTCTATAACCTTTTTATGATTTAGAACTTATTTCAACCGAATTATTTAATGTTTAATGTAAGAGCAATTTGCTAACCAATTTGTTATTTGGAAATGATTGACATTCTATTTTACACTGGGCTATTCCTGATTGCTATTTTTTTGTTTCTTTTATTTATGTTAAAAATAATGATTAGCATCACAATAAAGTGGTAGTACATATATTCACACCATGGGAGTTGAGCCACTTTCTAACATTCTTAATTCGGTAGGGTTGTCAAATCGTACACGGTATGTTACTATTGCAATTTGACGATTTGATTTCACTACCCGACCGAATTAAGATTTTAGCAAGTGGCTCAACAATCCTGTGGTACGTCACTACGCGTTTTAATTGATTTTGATTAACTAACAGTAAATCAAAACCAGTTAGTAATCGTTAAATTTGCCATAATTTTCATTTTCTCGAAGATTTTTTTTCTAAAACCTTAAACATTTCAAGTTTATTTAAAAGATCATTGCATGGAACCCATAGGTTAGGTTAGGTTTATTTTAAAACAATTATAAAAAATATACGGTTTCAAAAGAAAGCCTTTATGTCAAATGATAATTATGGCAAATTATACATTACGGCACATGAATGTATGACAAACAATAGAGCCCCAAATAATTTTCGAAAACTTACGTTTTAGTATGAAGATAAAAATAAAACTTTATTCGTTGTATTTAGTAGATGGTTGGTCATCTTATTGTCAGGGTAATATTCATATTTATTTCGTTGTTATTTTAGTATTATTATGTCATGTGTCCTTGTTCTACATAGATAACATCTGACCTTTTGTTTTTTTCCTAGCACCAATTATATTATCTGGAAATCATAAAATTGTTAGCCTTTTTAGAATGGTTTGTCGACCTAGACTTAGAATGGACTGTCAAAGGGGCCCCCATACAAGAAACCTTTTTTTTTAACGTATTTTTATTTTTGTTGTATCGTTAAAACGTTAAAACATACAAGCGTCAAATTTGGTATGATGATAGAACAAACCCTATAAAATAACAACAAATACTAAAAACCAGCTAAATGTGTACGGAACCCTCAACGCGCGAGTCCCACTTGTACTTGCCCGGTTTTTTAAATGTATCTTGTCGAATTCTCAACATTTTGACGTTTCAAAGAAACGCTTTTGTACATAAATCACTCACTGCACTCATGGCACTGCCTGAGGGATAGTTCTTTTATAGTTTTTAAGAGTAATTGTGTATGTAACACGTATTAAATACATAGTTACATCAGTCTCCATGTTTCAGTCACGCAACGTGCAACACGGTCGTTTTATGGGTCTATTAATAGCTAGTTGGATGAAAGGTGAGAGGTTCTAGTAACATCTTTGGAGATTTTGATTCAAGACTAGGCGTTCCTATTCCGTGACAAGTCATTAATCATTTATTTTAAAACCGGTCTCTTTTATTGTAAGGCCAACATTATCATAAAAATATTTTTTTTATAAAAGGTTACTAAATTTTACGGTAAGGTAAAGTTTATTTATTTATTTAATATAATCACCAAGAGCAGCGATATAATTTTCTTAAAGCTAGTTAAAATACTACGTAGGTTATGATACAGTTGCTCCACCAATTACAGGTGACCACAGCGTATGTTTCTATAAAGTAAACAAACATTAAAATTCTAGATGTTATAAAAACCTGGATTGTTTGGTATTTGATTCTGTTGGGTTTGTATAACAATGTACGGCAAGAATTAAGGCTCATAATTACATAAATTTAGATTATACAGCTTATAGGACAACAAAGCGACAACAATTGGTTCTTATTTCACAATTAGGTACCTAACAGTTCAAAAAATAATGAACCTACTCCAAATTATTAAGGAGTTTCGTTGGTCCATGAATATCATGACCAGATCTTGACAAAGTTTTTATGGGATCACCCTTGAGATCCTTTCAAATTAAAACATAATCATTAAAATCGATTCACAAATTAACGAAGACAATGACGTAACATAACATAACAAAAAAATACAGTCCAATCATGAACATCCTCCTTCTTTGAAGTTGTTTAAGGTGGTTTATATATACATATATATATTTTGGTATTAAATACACAAATTCCGATGTAAGAAATAAGGATTGACGTAAAGTATATTATTACTTTAAGTTAACATTAGACGCAATCTGATCGGTTTGAACTTGTAACCGTAACCGAATCGATTTGGTATCGGCGCGTCAAGCCAAGGCCGCTAGCCGATTGATCAAGTGGTAGCTTAGCTACTGAACGAATTCATTTTTCACGGGTTGTCGTTTGATTCCCGACAAAACACAAATTAATAAAGTAGAGTATCACTTTTACAAAATTGTATTTTATACTATTTTTTTCAAACTGTAGGTACATTCCATGGCCACTTTAGAACTGTTTCGGTTTATAATGTTTCAAAATTACACGGATTCCAACTCCTAAAGGTGGTTTTCCAAACGATTGGTCACCCTAGCAGAGTGGGACACAAGCGTCTCTAGTTGATGTCTCACCCAGACCGGATTTTTACAGCTGTGTGCATTCCAGATGTATATATAATAGTTCCATGGTTGTTCCCGCTGAGGGGTCCAGTCCAGACATCAATCCCTACCTCGCAAAAAGACTATGGCGAAACAGACAGAAACAAACCATAACATGTCAAAAGCAATTATTAGGTCACTGACTTCTTGCGTTTTATGTTCTCCTGGTACTTTTCAAAAACTTTTCTTTTGACAGAAAACGTAACGTTTCTTGTTACGCTTATAAAATTTCACTCCTCATAAAATTTCCATACCGATACCAACCGATACCAAAAATCGATTCTTAAAACTCCAAAAACTTAAATCGCTTTTTAGAGATTTGCTACTCTAGAATATTGTATTCCTCCCACCACCTCAAACTCTTTTCCACGAAGCAGAGAATCAAATGTTTCAACTTAAAATAAAAGCTAGTGAGAGATATAAAGCTAGCTATCCGAATAGGTCTCAGCGTTATGTAAAAGCCCCGGGCTCTGCTTATGCCATTCAAAAGTTCCTAGCTATGATATGGCGTCCAAATTAGGGGCAATTAAGTTACTGCCGAGTCTTGCGGCACCACCCGCTTATGTAACAAATCGTGTGATGCTAAAGGGTTAACTTCAAACTAATTTCTAGACAATTTCTCTCTTATTCATACACGTACACTAAAGTATGCTTAAAATATGGTTTGCCCTTCTTTCATTGTGGCATTTGAATCTGGCATAAAGTGACAAAGCATACTTTAACTAAAAAAGGTTACTCGTACTACCACTACACTATTGTGCATTATTTACAATCCAAATGCCATAACATTAGTTACGTTACGTTTCTCTTGGCCGAACTCACGTCAGTGTTCAAGCTTGCTCAAAAGCTTGCTGCACGAGTATATTTACTTTATGAAGATATTCGTTTCGTTCAAAAATCTCATCCGTCGCTGCAAGTCAATCATCAATTGCGTCATAATTTCCTTTTCGTGACTTGACACTGTGTATGACAGGTTTCTAAGGTGGCTCAACAATTAAAGCACCTGCGATAGTTTCGGTTCGACTCTGACACTACATTGACGACTTAACCCGTAGAAAAAATCGGGAACTTAACCCCTAGAAAAAATCGGGAACTTAACCCCTAGAAAAGAAAAAATACGGGTTAAAATGTACCTACCATTCGATTTTAAATTTAACTTACGTATATACATGGACGGCAATCTTTTAGACATAACATTTTCAGACTCTCATGTAGTGTCTTAAACGCCGATGTGCGATTTTTTAAACATAAGTTGAGGCACGGGGAAAGGCCGGTGTATGAGTATATGAACTGCAGTGAAGGCGTTAGATGGATTGGTGTTTAGATTTCTAAAAGTGTGAAAACACGACTTTTGGGACAGATTCGTGCCTTTCCGATTTTGGAGTAGAACCTTAAGGGCCGACATCATGAAAAGATGACTGATGATGCCTATGATGGGAATGTTAATTTAAAGGAAAAGCGTAAAAGATGTTTGTAGGTTATGCTTCGGTTGTAGGTAAGTATATGTTGATCTCTTGGTCTATGTTAAAAAACTCTTCGCCTTATTTAAGAGCGATGCTCTTATCGGTGTAGCTCAAAGCAAGCCCTCCATTTTGTTCGATCCCAGGCCGCCTCTTTGATGTTTTGATACGACATGACCTTTACATTTTTTTTAATTTGTTCGATATAGTTTATTCTTGGTCTTCCTCTTCCACGCCTCCCTTCTATCTTTCCTTCAAACTAACTTAATAAAAAACCCTGACTTTATTATGAGACGCCTCTTTTATTTCTACTTTCAAAAACCGAAATGGTGGCACACGTGGCAGTATTTACCAGACATTGGCCTTACATCTCTCTCATTTGACATGCCTAATAAAAGAGATGCGACGAAAATGTTTGACAAATAATATCCAAGTAAAGTGCCACCATAGCGATTTGATATTATCAAACGCAATATGTCCAACGCAACGGAACAAGAGAAAAGACCTTTTGCGCCGAGGTCTGAGGTCGCGTCCCATTAGCATTTGATCCGCTCTGATTGTCACAATTTACGCATTTATTGACTAATCACGACAGATAGGAATAAGTAAGATTGGTGTGTTTAGTTGGTGCAACATATACGGGGTTATATTTCCTTGAAGAGCACTATAGATAAGCTTAGCTGAACGCGTAAGGACTGCGTGTTTTTGGGTGTCATGCTGATGCTGAGTTGGATCCGTTTCGCAACAATTTCTCACTGTCTTTGTGATCTCTTTCCTTTTTGTGTTATTTTTAGTTATTATTTCAGTGTGTCGTTGTTGTGAATAAATGTTTTTCTTACTTTCTTTCTTTTCTTTCTTATTACATTGGATTGGACACTCAATGACACTTACGACCGCATGATCCTTACGCTCGGGCAAGTCAAATTAGCTTTGGATCGACAATATTAGCATTGTTATTCTTAGTTACGAAGCGTTTATTTTAAAATATCACTTTCCACCTAGTGTTGTACAAAAGGAGATAATTAGGACTGATGTTAATGCCCTGAGGAACGCCGATAACACAACGCACTATTAAAACGTTTTTTAATTAAATTGACAAGTACTAAGAACCAACAAAATTTAATTAGACAAAGTACTTAAACTGACTTTTGTTGCTTACTGCCGCACTCAGAGACGTCAATTAAGATTTAAGTTTCATTAAAGTTGCTGCGTCTTATTCTATTGCTATAGCAAAGAAAGTGACAGCAGCTACTTTAATGAAATTTAAAACTTAATTGACGTCTCTGAGTGCGACAGTTAGTAAATTTTTGAATAAAAATAAACATGTATGTATGTGCTATACTCACTTATCATCATGTATCATTTACTCAGTTCCAAAAAGACTGACTCCTATCAGATACAGGATAAAAAATAAATAACACTAATGAATAACAATAACGGGATCTTTTTAGTAATAAACTGTTTACTTGCCGTGTTATAAATGCTTCCAATTTACAATGCTTGAGTGAGCTCGGGTTGAGCTCGGAGCTGTTAGTTGGTTTGTTTAAAAAAACCTTATTCTGCGTTAAATCTATATTAATATTATAAAGAGGAAAGATTTTATTTTTTGTTTGTTTGTAATGGATAAACTCAAAAAGTACTGATTTCTACAATAGGCTAAGTAAAGTTTTTGGAAGAGATGTAAATTATATATTTTTTCGATAGTTCTCATCCTAAAGATCAAGGAACTGCGGCTCTTTTATTTTTATTTCCTCTAATATTTTAGAAATATTATTCAAACTTTAGTAGATTCCCTTATTAACACATGGATGTTAACATATTGGTGACGATGTGGCCAGCTTATGGAGAAATAATTAAATTTATTTACTAGGAATTTGTACAAAAAACAGTGTAACAACGTGGATGAAAACACCGCTAGGTACAGTCGCAAAGATAACGCCCATACAGAGATCATTAAACTAACATACATTATGTAATCACCAGTATCTTTTGTGTCATAAGTAGCTTGTACCTAATTTATTGTTTAAAAAACATTTCTTTAACTATTATTTCAAAATAGAATTAGACAAACCAAACTGCAGGTCTAATTACTCAATCCAGAGACGTGCCGTCCGCATTGTCAACGATACCAAACTTTCAGACCGTTTAGAAAGTGTCATTAAATGTCTTCGACACCGGCAACGCCCGGTGTTGCAAATGTCCAGGCGGCGGTGACCACTTCCCATCAGGTGGGCCGTCTGGCTGTTTGTCTGTAAGGCAATAAAAAAAAAATTGATTTTGCTCCAAATTTTCCGAGGTCTGGTCTGGTATTCATCGACACAGAGTTCAAAGTCAAATTTCAATAAAAACCCGTAATTGCTGACGCCGGTAGCACAGCCGCGGAACTTAGTAGCGAAACTCTAGCAACGAAATAAAGTTCAATTTCATATTAAATATCACGATTCCGCCACAGTTTCGCGGTTTCGCGGCGGAGGTGTGCTGCCGGCATGAGGACTGTAGGCAGCCTAGGTGATAATTGCGAAAACATTGGTTTCTCACGAATGCCCCCGAGATTGTATCTAGTTGTGCTTTTGTGAATAAGGTCGTGCGAAATTATTCAAATTTGATCATTTTGATTATTTTGAAAAACTAATGGTAGTTAACCTTATTAAAGCAAATTTAGATTAAAATGAAATTAATAACTAAGTCTTCAAAAAAAAAATTACAGTCGAGTTCATCAATATGTGTACATTTCAATACCTTATCTTTTTAATGTCATGTTTAAGACCCGGTAGCACATCTCCGTCGCGAAATCGATGCAGCGAAACCGCTGGCGTTCCGCCACCATTTGTCCTTTATATGACGGGCGAAACATTAGCGAAACTGCCTGTTCTACCGCTTTAAATTGACCATGCTTCTATCTCTTTCTCGCGGAATATCGGCAAAGCGTACAATTTCAACATACTTACCATAAAAATAGCTTCAATACAAATATTCATTCTCTCACAAAAGAAATAAACAATAAAGTTAATAAACTTTGTTATGTTTTATACTAATTACTACCGCAGTCTATGCTCATAGCTCGTGGCACTATATAATATATAACATGATAAATGTAAATGTGCAGCCATAAACTGCATTATGCAAGCGTAGCCATAGTTCGTTGGCCTGCACTTTTCTATTTTTCTCGCGAGGCATCCGACCGGACCTGGTCAATTTACTCTTCACTCGACATCTAACGTGTTTTAGCTGTAATACTCGTACATACTAATGTGGCGCTAGTTTAGCATTAATGTACTTATAATAAATATACATGTCGTCAAAGTACTTGACTAATCACTTTTTCCCGAGAGGACTACGAGGTACCTACTAGGAATCTAAATATTGGGTTAGGTTAGGTATATTTATTTAAAATGTACAAGCGACCCGCTGCCGCTCTGCTGTATTATATACATGAACCTTCCGTGAACAATTATCTAACTGGGTGATAACCGCATTAAAATCCATCTCGTAGTTTGAAAGATCTAAGCGTACGCATGCAAAGGACAGGCGGCGGGAAGCGACTTTGTTTTATACTATGTACAAGGTGGGCCAAAAGAAGTCATCCGATGTTGTTTGACTCTCTTTTTTTGAATTGTTACGCAAAAAAATAGACACGATTATTCCGCGTTCTTGGGGAGTGTATCGCTCCATGGCTTGTTCACTTGTATTTTGCATCTGTCAAGTCCACAAATGTCAAAACAGATTTGACATTGGCGACTTTGCAAAAATGAGAGCATCTTCCAATAGGGTGATTTCTTTTGGCCCACCTTGTACATAGTGATGTTTTAAAGCACCGTTTAATTATTAATCCACATATATAAAATTATACGGTTATTTTTATTATATTTTTTCGACAAATTATTCGTATTTAACATTTATTTGCGATTTATTTGTTTTCTTACAAAATACCTACATCAAGGCACGCGTCGAAACTTCGCAAATTGTTACTAAGAAAGCAAAACCAAACGCATTTAATTCTATTTCAAATACTTTTTAAATTATATTAAAAGACTTATTAGGTACTTCAAATATCTTCTAATTTCTTAAACTACTTCATTTTTAATGTTTTATTTACCTCCTAATAGCTCTAAGTTCGAGAAACAATGGCAGCCATGACGCAACTAAATCACGATTAGGTACCATTATTATTGATAAGTTTGGTTATAATTTTGAACTAACAAGACAGACAGAACTATTTGATTGTGCAACGTGATTAAATCTACGCTGAAAATATTCTTACGTGTATAATACGGGGTTCCGCAGATCCAAAGTCATTTAAGAGATATTCTGGGTTCAAGAAAAAAGTAGTTTTATTTTAGTAACTACAAACTGCAATAAAATAGTGTGATGATGCAAAAAGGTCATCGTTGCGTTTTTTTTAATGATAACTGAATACCTACCGATGGATTATACTCGTACCTAAATTTAAATAATTTAATTAATTAACCCAAATATTATAACGTCTTAATTTAAAAATCAAACTCAAGGTAATCGGACTTTATTAAGATTAAATCAGCATATCTTCATCCAATTACGAGACCAAAAATAAAATATAAAACACTTTATAACAGTTTTATTTCGTCAATAAAACACGCGCTATCGTAAAAGAATAATTCTTCTGGCAATGATTATCATGGTTAAATGATCGTGGTTATAAAAATGATTTATTTAAATGATTAAATTAGAATGAAAAATCAGAAATTAGGGTCAGAAGTAGTAAAATTAGGCTCATAATCAGTTAAATAGTTATTCAGAAAAACAATAAGCCATCATGAACTTTTAGGGGTGATTTCGTAAACAATACTGATTAATTTATTCAACATCAAGGATCCATGTACATAAGTTAGATTACTGGGGCGTTTCAATCGCTCTAAATAGAAGCCGTCATAATGTTAGTTCTATCTACAAAGTTACCTACAGATATAATGTGATTGTCAAGTAAACGACACTGATTTTGCATTTATATTTATAAAAAAATACATTAGGAAAATCGAAGCAGCTCTACTTCAAAACCACGCATATTTATCCTAATGTATTTTTTTGGGAACAGACCTTGCTACGTATTTCCGTTAGTTACAAAGAACTATTCAAAAATCATAATTTAGCATTCCTTAAGGGCGCGGTTGTTTTATGCGCTGAACACAACGCAAAACGCATTGCGGTTGACGCGCACTATTTAATTCGTATCTATAGAGTGAATCTTATGCATTGTTTAAGGTAGAAACACACTTATCCCACGTACGCAACGTATGCAATGCATTATGATATTCTGGACTATTGAATTTGTATGATTAGAAACACGATTAGAAATATGGCCGTGTTTATCGCGTGACAAAGCGTGGATAAAGCATCCGTCACTCTCGCGCTTATATAAGTGTCAGAAAGTGACGGATGCTTTATCCACGTTTTGTCACGCGATAAACGCGACCATATTAGGCCCGCAGATATCATAATGCATCGCATACGTTGCGTACGTGGGATAAGTGTGTTTCAACCTTTATTGCGAATTCTCTCTTCATTGTTCGTTCAAGTCGCTCACCGAACAGCGGTTAAGGTGGACATTCACGGTCAGTTAAACTGATCAGTTGAACTGACGTACATCCAAAAACTGACCGTAAATGAGAAATCTCAAGTTAAAATTATACGAACTCAAGGTCAGCTTCTGGATGTACGTCAGTTAACTGATCAGTTTAACTGACCGTGAATGTCCACCTTTAGTTGGCGTTACACGCAATGTGTTCGGAAATCGCTCGCCGCGCCGAGACGGTCGCGCAGAATCGTGGCCAGGCACTGTGATGTATGGCTCAACGCAGTGCGTCTTTCGCAGCGTTTGACGCATGAAACAACCGTGCGCTTTCCTGTTACCGCGGAACTGTAAAGCGATAAATATTTGGTCTAACCATTAGTCTGTGGCTTGAAAAAGCAGAACAATGCAAATACTTGCGCCAGAGTTCAAACGAGTGCGCTCGAAGGAGGTTAAATACATTTTTGTGGATGTAGTTGAATGATGAATGGTCGGGTGCGTGAATATCGAGCAGAGTAGAAGGCGATGGAGACATACATCATTAGTTTAAAGCCTGGGCCACACCGGATGCGTTGCGTAGACGTGCACGTGCGCGTTCGCGTTCCACTGCGTTGTATAGCTGCGTCCTCATGTGAGGATTCATGCTATACAACGCAGTGGAACGCGAACTCGCACGTGCACGTCTACGCAACGCATCCGGTGTGGCCCTGGAATAAATGTTGAAGTCGAGCATGTGAGTTGTGTAAAAAAAAACCTGCGCCGGCGCCTCTTGTGCCGGTGACAGGACGTGGGCGGGCGGGGTGACCAAAAACACAGTCAAGTTTAGTGTGTTTAGGACTATTCGGTTATTTTGGACAAGATTAAATATGATGGAGTCTGTAATAAACATCGTAGGTATAGAAGGACCCAATTAATACGACGCGCGTCAAAGCGTTTCTGCTGTTGGAAAAGACTTTATTATTGCTTAATCCGCGCACCATATTATTGTGTCCTACTATACGATATACATATTTGTAGGTCGTGTATTTTAAAATTTGTAGCGTCAATGAAATCCATCCGAGATAATTTATTTAACACGAAAACTCAGGTTTCAACATCACGAGATCAATTAAAACATACATACATTTTTATTTTTTTTACCTAAACAAACACAATGAAATCAAGAATAGGGGAGTCTCCTGCAATTGTCGCTTATTTATTACAGTAATATTTTTAATAGAAATAAAGAATTTAGAATTTAAATAAATCAGTTAGATTAGTTTGTATTATCTATTAACTGACTAGTTTGGATTCTCGACAAAGGCCCTCATTAGAGCAACGTACTAATTGGTGATGACGAAGTAAATGGAACTAATTGTTCTTAGCTAGAAGTTACTCGGTTACATGATCACGGAAATGAAGACGTAAGAGCGAGTGAAGTGACGACTGACGCCACTGAAATGACCCGCGCAACGAGTCACAACTCAACTCACGTATATAGTAAGGGTACACTTAATTGACTCAATTATATCGGAGAGATTCTGGATAAGCAAACCAAATCGCGTATGCTCGTAATCTATGTATACAGGGTGGAAAAAAATTATGGAACTACCTTACATATTTAAGATATCTAACTTTACTCGCAGGAAGTATTCAGTTATTTTTCAAAATAAGAAAAACAGAAAAACCGTTTTTTAAACTGAACGTACTTAATTAGAAGCCATTGTGGAAAGATGTCACGTTACAGAGATAGAACACGTGCTACATAACAAGGTATATATATTTTGATTGATAATGGACTTGCTCTTGCTTGACTAACTCTTGCCCTGGGAGGACGAAAATTTAGTCGACGATAATATTTTTTTGGGAAAAATAGCGGAACATCGATAAAAGAAACGAAAACCAGCCAGTTAAATAATTAATTAAGTAGGTACTTTAGATTCAATTTAGGGTTTTTTTTTTTTTTTTTTAAGTTTCTCGATCTTTGTTTTGCAATCTCCAGTTGTATACGTAATAGTACTTAGTTAGTGCTTACAAGTCGTCGGTGGGCAATAAGTTGAAATTGCGGTCTCAGCATTGAAAATACTAACCTACTCCACATGCATTAATGGCTCATACACAGAGCTAGGTTCAACATTGTCCCTTCTGTTCCTAAAAGTTAACGACGTGGGAGTTTTTAACTCATATAATTTCGATACAGGCCAAAACTACACCGGGCTCCCATTACGCGGATGTATCTTAACCCGAAAAATTTGGTTTCTATGTCCTTAACTTTAATAACGTGTCGCCCTTTAATTTTATTCTGGCGAAACGTTGCAACTTCGGCGCCTCGGGCGGTCCCGACACAAAGCACTCATCAAAGTCTACATAACAACCTTTTGAGCACACAATAGCGAATTACTGAAATGTTACAGTTACAATCGGATCTGCGATCGACAGCCGATCGATTCGTGACGAAGAAATTTGCAAAAATCTATTTGTAATCGGAGCGTGCATCGGCGCAGTTTGGGGTTGTTTATCGATCCAGTGCATCAAGACGCAATTGTGGTCGTTGCAATCAGAGTTAAGAAATCTTGTGGTCATTTTTACAAGTCGACACACGTAAAGCTAAGTCCACAGTATGCCCGGTTCCTCTTCAACTTTCATTCTCATCTTTCAATATCAATTTCGTCTATCCAAACGCATGCAACTGTCCACATTAATCGTCAAGTTGCGGTTGGTTTGTGAAGTGCATTCTACTTGCAGGAACATGTGCTGCTTCAAAAAACGAAATTATGTGCTTCTTGAGTTTTAATTTTCCCTATTTTAATAGAATTTATTTTGATCCCAAAGTTGTGGGAAACGTCTGTAATCCTAATCCTACTAATATTATAAAAGTGAAAGTTTGGATGGATGGATGTTTGCTACTCAATCACACCAGAACGGCTGAATGGATCCGAATGAAATTTGGCACTGAGATAGATTGTAGTCTGGAAGGCACATAGGCTATTTTTCATCCCGAAATAATGGTCAGTTCCCGAGGCAGCAGCGATAAACGACTTCTACGTAATAAGGGTAAAGAGGAATTTTTGAATATATAGTTAGTAACATATTCCAACGAAGACGATTATAATCGGCAAACAAGTAAAAAAAAAATTTTACTACGTTAGTAACATGTCCTGTATTTTCATCAATTACATTTATGTCTACCTGTTTTTGGAAAAACTTATCTTATTCAAATCTCCTCGACAGAGTTCCGAGCAGGCCTAGTAAATCAAGATAGTTACTCTATTTATAAACATGACATTTCCAAATACATAATTAATTGTATATGACGGCCCACGTCTGAGAAAACTTCGGCCGGTTTTATTACGCCCGCAAACGTTTTACATTTTTGTTAACTATTCATTAGCATATTAGTTTTTATAAAAATATAATGTCCGGGCAGCAAATAGGTCTGCTTTTAAATTTCACCAACTCCAAGAAAAATAAAAATAACACTTAAGTACAGATATGTTCGTATCTTTCTTTTCCCAGTTAGCTCACAATTACATATGCTGAGAAAGCAAGATAATAAACTTATACGACAGCAAGTACGATGTCGTTAGTTTTGTGCCGCTAGACGAAGTTGCATTCGGTGAACGTTTACGTTACTTTAGAAAAGAATATGTGACGTTCTCAATATAAAGGGACCTTATGGAGGCAGGCGGTCACGCCGTTTTTAGAACTGTTACCATAGTAAGTATTCGTATAGTTACAAGAACAAGAAGAGCGTAACTGCCTTCCTCCATAAGGTCCCTTTATATTGAGAACGTCTCATATGGAATTGATATATTGCTTGTCGCGATAGATGGCGGTTTACGTCATTCCTATACATTTTAACAGTTTCTGAACATCGTCATCATGTCGTTAGTGTTATGTATCTTGGGGATCACTTCTTTTGCCGTAATTTTCATTTTCCCGAAGACGTTTTTTCTAAAACCTTAAACATTTTAAGTTTATTTAAAAGATCAATGCATAGAACCCGTAGGTTTGGTTAGGTTTATTTAATAACAATCCTGAAAATTATACGGTTAAAAAAGCCTTTATGTCAAACGATGATTGTGGCAAATTATACATTATGGCATATGAATTTATGACAAACAAGACCCTGTACTTTAAATAGGGCCGTTGAACTTGTACAAAAGTGATCACTTACTTAATATGACTTTAGTTATACGCTTACGTTTGATACACTTGCACAAGAAAGTTGCTTCAATCGATCCAATATAATTACAGTTATTTTTACCGCGTTGATCTTTGACATCACACCTGCATCCACTCACAACTTACGACCATATATGTCGAACACTGGCGCCACACCTACACATGTTGCAGGTTGCTGTAACACTTCGCACTTCAAAGTATGATTCATTAACAAGTTAAAATAAACTTGTAATATAATGGCGAACGGAGAAGATAAGCAGACAGACCAAAATGGCCCCCTAGCATGCATGCAAGAGATAAAACTTGACTGGTGCTAGGGAAATGAAATTTATTCCATAGTCTAACATAAGACTTAACGCTTAAGGTTTAAAATAAAAGTGTCCCGTCTTGATAAAATCGCTATAAAAATGTGAAAATCGCAATAGTCGCTTAGTAATAAAAGGTAATAAAAGTCAGGACGAGACATTTTTATTTTTAACCTTAAGCGTTAAGTCTTACGTTACAATATAGAATAGATGTATTAATTTCCCTAGCACCTGTCAAAGTGTATCTCGTACATGCACGTTAAGCCCAATGGTAAGTCAGAGCCCACTTGCCCCATGTGCCCCATGGCCATTTGCATTCTTGGAGCGTTGCCAACTCTTACCCCATTCACATGACATTGCACTGCACGGATCAAGACAATTCTTACCGTATTCGGTTGCTGTTCGACATTGTACATTATAACATCGTCGGCTTTTAAGGTGCAAACCTGCTAAATCCATTTTTAGCATTTGGCAGTTTTGCACTTTATACAGTATTGTTAGAATGCAAAACTGCCAAATCCTAAAAATGGATTTAGCAGTTTCTTCTTCTTCTTCTTCTTAAGGGCGGCCGCACATTGAGCCACTAGTGGCCGCCACTAAACGCGACCACTAGTGGTTCGGCTCAGCCACTAGACGCAGCCACCAATCGCGGCCACCGGTAGCTGAGTGGCTGCCACTAGTGGCTATTGTTTATTGGAGAAGCCGGCGACTGTGGCCGAGTGTGCGCGCGAGGCGAGCGACAAAACGCGGCCACTAGTAGCGAGCGCGGGCGACTACTCGAACGCTCGGTGTGCACCGATGCTGTACAAAATGTATGAAAAAACTCGTCCGCAGCTTGTGCCGGCCACTAGTCGCTACGCTGTGGCCGCGACTAGTGGCCTAATGTGCGGCAGCTCTAAGCCGACGACATAGGTACCTATTCAAATCTTTTAACGACAGAAAGGGATGACCGATGTCGTCTTATCTAGTCATCTCGTGACCTTTTCCTGTAGTAAACGTCGTTAATAATTAAATAATGTGTTTTTTGATGATTAATGCAACTGCTTTTTAGGGTTCCGTACCCGAAGGGTGCCTAACGGGACCTACGCTGTCCGTCCGTCTATCCTAACCTTAAAGAGCTGTATCATTTGAACCGTAAAAGATAGCCCGTTGTTTTTTTTTTGCAGAATACGGCTGATTACCTAACAAATAATAAAAAATTACAAAAAGTTAAATAATTGGGTCCACGTTTTTTTTTCAACGTATTTTTGTATTTATTCTATCGTAAAAGCGGTAATAAATACATACAAGCGACAGTATGATTATAGAACAAACCCTATAGAAAAAGAACAAAAACTAAAACCCGGCCAAATGTGTACGAAACCCTCAATGCGCGAGTCCGACTCGCACTTGACCGGTTTTTTTATTTATTTTAAGCCAAAAGATCTTACTGAAGGAGATCTAGTTGGCCTTGAGGCACTGCCAGAATCATTCGATTTCCGATATATCTACCTGACGAGCTGGTATAAGGCTGGGGAACTCTTGCTCTAACGACAACCATAAAGCTATAATTCGATTTTTTAGATATGATTTTATAACGCTATAACCAATAAAGTTTTCACTAAAGTAAACACCTCGATTCACAATATTATGGTCAAAATGTTTTTCACTTGCATATATTAATCCAAATATAAATTTTCGTTCTTTAACACTTGAATCAGCAAAGCTGTACATTCATCGCTAGTTCCAAATATTCATACAAGATGGAGCCGAGCTCTTGAAATCATTATTTAAGGAGAAACTGGTTCATTACCAGATGTTTCCACGTGACAATGATTCACATATACCTACGCTTTTTAATCTTTTTTGGAAGTTTAGATCAAGTTCATGACCAAGTTTCGTAAAATAAAAACTGTATACAAACTTGCGTTTTCTTTTTAACTTACATCATTATGTACAGTTGAAGTCATAAATATGTTTACACTTTAGTACCTTGTCTATTCAACGTCGTGTTTAAACTGTCATATGAAATTGTCACAGCGATTAAAGTGACAAGGTACTAAAGTGTAAACATACCTATTACACACAAACATACACACACACACACACATACATACATGTCGCACTGTTGTGTCACTTGTGTCGCTGAAAACAACTGATTTCTTTTTGTGGTTATTTAAACTAGCATGATTATCTTATCACTTATTTTGTCGCATACTGCACTCGGGCCCCAAGATACAGGCTCAGCCTAGTTTGGAGTCCGCCAGACATCTCCTGATATGTACATCTGTACATCATCACAGTAAAATGCATCCCATCAAAAACATAAAATGTACAAAAATGTCAGGTCCCGCAATGTAATGCTTCCACCGTACGTTGTGAGATCTCATGTAAAGCCATTAGTGAATGTATTCATATTAGACATCTTTATTTCTATAATAAGTGACTTGGCAATCGCACACACACAATTAGAGGGTACCTAGCAGTGACCGCTTGGTAAAACCCCTTGCTGTTCACCTCATAAAATACTTAAGCAAACGACGGTAGGGTCAGAGAGCTGAACTTCGGTAGTTTGGTCATTGTACAATGTGGCAACCGCATAATTTAAATATAGATGAGTATTATTGTAAGGGTTATGGCGCGCAGTGTCGCGTAACTAAAATATAGGTACTATGGTACGTCGTAAAAGTGTAATTGGGTGAATCAACTTTCAAGGTACTCCCCATTTTTCGAAATGTTTCACTTTTTTTTTTTAATGAGATGGCTGAGATGATTTCTAAACCCGCTGCGAGCCTAACATACAAAAGCAGAATATGGAATATGGAATACATGTATTAATTCTCCTGGCGCCTGTCAAATTTATCTGCTGCATGCTTGCTAAGCTCGCTAACTGGTGCCGGACTAGCTAATAAACAAAGTAGCTGGCTAGGGCATCGCGGGTCAGCGGGCTACCACAGGGAGCACCAACATCACAGAGCGACCTACAAGCGAAAGTTATTAGGGCACCGTCTAACATTAAAGAAAACTTTCGGTATCCTTTAATTTGGGCGAAAACCGTTTCGCAAACTGTTTCATTTCGCAAACGCTTTTTTTTCCGAAACTGTAAATATTTCAGAATTAATTTCAGGACCATCGTGTAGAGCCCTATAGGTTAAGTGAGTTTAGTTTTATAAAAATCCAGAAAAAAGCGTTTGGCCAAATGAAACGTGTGCGAAATGAAACAGTTTGGGAAACGTGCGGTTGCGAATCATTAGTGAACCCTAAACTTTCCTTAGTGACGTGACAGCTAATTATATATCCTGTTCAAGTCTGTAGCCTGTCTAATAAACAGCCGTTAGCCTGCGCCGTCACTCGTGTCTAGATGTAGATAGTTTACAGGCTCGTGGTATCTATGTCTGGCAGGCCATTGTTACGCGCTTACGCGTCCGTGTACTTTTGTGACCGTTACCTAACTTGTAAGGTAATGATAGTGTTTGAGAAATCTAGTTCCTTGTGCAGTTGAATTGGGAATGAACGGAAGACTGGGTTAACAAAATAAAAAGTAAATTTAAAATACCGACTGCATATTTTTTGATATTGACGTCTATCCACCTTCCCGAACATATGGTTGAGGGAGGCAATGGCTGAGATACGCGTCATACTCGTGAACGGGTAATGTTTGTGGGGTCCGGTCGGTTCACGTCTGCAAGGACTTGTTGTTCAGTTAATTAAACCAGTTATGGCTTTTGACGAAGAGACCTCGTCGTGTTGTTCTCCTAGTCATTATAATCAGTTTAATGTATTTGACCTTACATTTGTCATGTTTTATTTGTGCTAATTCTAATAATTAATATTTGTTACTTTATTACCTTGTAATGTAACTTACTTTACTGTAAACACTGTAACTTACTTTTAAGTATTGTTGTTTGAAAAAATGACCTTCTGCTGGAGTTTCTTGCGGCGCTTCTTCTCCGCAATGATGGTCTTGTCCGAAGCGCTGGTAGATTCACTCTATATTACCGACGTGTAAAAGAGCCCGTATGTGGCCAATTTACTGAATAAATATTTTGATTTTGATCTTACAGGGTGACCCGCGATAAAGTACACAACCGAGTAAGGGTGAAACTACATTTGATTTTATCACGGAAAAAAATAGAAAATATTTATTATTTCCTTGTTTTAATTTTGTATGGGGTTTACAATAATAATTATTGTAAACCATACACAAAATTAAAAAAAAATAATCTGTGATAAAATCGTCATAAACGACGTTGATGTTAATTTAATTAGTAATAAAACTATTAAAATTATTTTCAGAAATCGAAAAGTACCAATTTATGCACGATCACAATCTACATGCGCGAACAATGCTGACAATAGTGTTGTGCAACCAGGATGTCGATAAAATCAATGAATGTACCAATAAATGTATGTTTGCTCATAAACTGTGGTACATGTACCAGAATATTGATTAAAATAGTCAGTGTTTGATGGATATGCTAATCAGAACTAACGCTTTAAAAGGTTTAAAGCCCTACAATCTACATAAAATATCTTTTAAACTGATTCATTTGACAAAGTCAGTTTACAGTGTACTGTACGACCTTGGTCGGGACTTAAAGAAAATAGAATACAAAACAATTCCTTGAAAAAAGTATTCAAGTAACGACGTTGAATTGAAACTATGGTAGCTTCAATTTTATTTTAATCTTAATTGTTATTAATTCGACTAATTAAATTATTTTATTCGAGTTTAGCAACTTGTATATAGATGTACATATTGTACATAACTTCCAACTAATAAAAGTTTCGACTGCCTATACGTTCAGAATTACACTAGTTATTGCTCCTGTTATTAGATATATAAATAAATGTCTGGGGACAATCTCACGTAAACTGACCTAGTACCATCGGTACTAGGCAACGATATACATACATAGTTATAAAGAGAATTACATACTTAAATAAATAGAAAACATCCATGACTCAGGAACCAATAGTCGCGCTCATCACACAAATATTTGCCCTTACCGAGATTCGAACCCAGGACCGCTAGCTTCGTAGGCAGGGTCACTACCAACTATATAAGCTAACCACGTCGTCAAGTTATATGTATTTATCTGTCATTTATTTTTATTTCAACACACAGTCACAGTAGTTTACAGTTTTTAAGACATTACAGTACTAACCACACTCTATTCTACTGTATATGGATGTAAAGTCTGAAATAAATAAATAAATAAAAAAGCCAAAAATAATTATTACGTGAAAAATTGTCTCGTCCTGACTTTTTATTACTAAGCGATTCTATACGGTATTGTTAGAATAATGAAATAAATAGATCAAATCTATTAAGAGCCTGTGCACGCCAGCGTTTTTGACCGGAGGGCCTAAAGGCTAAAAACGCTAGTGTGCACAGGCTCTAAGCTAAGCATGATATTTAATTACTACAACAATTTTTTATTCGTGCTGTCGCTTTATTCTTGTGATGCGTTTAGGCTCGCAGCGTTGACGACGTCTATTCAACGTGGCCGTCAAAAGATTGAATCAAGATTAAGTAAATGATGAATCCAAACAAAACTAATTACAATGACTAATAAATTACGCAAATGGCATTTTAATTAAGGTCCTATATCCTCAGTGATTGATTATCTGAGAAGACATTAATTTGTGACGATGTTAAACACGTTGTGATGTTTGCTGAAGTGTTACAAGTTTAATTATTGTTTATTACTTTAGGTAATCCATCAAAGTCAAGTTTAACAAATTGTCTATTACTTTATCTTTTGAAGATTAGAAGTTTTAGAGAATCATAAGTTAATGCAGTTTTACTTAAGGGGTCTACTAGAATGTGCTTAAGTATAAAAAAAATTAATATTTTTTTCTACGCTGAAAAATATTTTCCATGTTACTTGTATTAGTGGTTCTACCGTACAACCTTGAGTTTTTGTTTCGTAGATAAATACAAGTTCAATTTATAATTTAAATTTCTGTAATCCAACAAAGATATAAATTATGGTTGGAGTAATATTTTGTCCTGTCACGAAAAACATCATGGACTTGTAAGTAATTGACCCCTTAACTCTGTATGACAGTAGATTTGTCAATGTTCGACATAGTGACCTGCTGGACATTTATTTATATTTAGAAAAGAATATATAATTTTGAAAGCAAAAAAGATGTGAAATAAAAAAAAAAAACATTTTTTTAAGAAGAACTGGGCGAGTACCTAATTAATGGGTAAAATAAATTTAATAAAATTAAAATCAAAATCATTCAAGACACGATGTCCATTTTAGTACTTTTTAGTGATTTACCCTTGAATCACCGACACTCATTTCATAGAATGTTACTTCGCCGAATTTTCATTTCATCGACAGGCATTTCCACGTGAAGGAGTTATAATTTTATGGTGGTCACAGGTCTAACCTAACCTAACCTACGTAACCCATGCTTAAGATAACCTGAAAACAATAAGGTTTCAGCAGAAAATAACTATCGATGAAATGAAATTCGGTGAAATGGCACATTCGATGAAATGTCTGCAAAACAAGGGGACACGCTTTTTAGTACATTTTTTTTGTTCCCAGGGTCGAAAGGATCCTGTCTTTTTACCAAAAAACGTGTCATAAACTGATTCATTTCACAACCATATCATTTGGCAAACTTTTTTCTGAAACTAAATATTTTAGGATTTATTTCATTTCAGGATCATCGTGTAGCATCCTATAGGTTAGGTTAGGTTAGTTTTATAAAAATCCTGAAATATTTACAGTTTCGAAAAAAAGTGGTTTACCAAATGATATGTTTGTGAAACGGTTTTTGGTAAAACATTAGTGAACCCTCAAGATGGAGAAAAATAGGATTTTTTTATCTTTTAAAATTACGTATTCACTATTTTTAACCAAGTTTTTTTTTCAGGGTCGGAAGACTGGCTTCCCCGTCACCAGGTTCTCCTGCGTCGGAAGGACCTCGGGATACTACGCCGATATGGAAACGGGTTGCCAAGTAAGACTTTGATCATTTTGTTTTAAAACCTTTATTTCAATTTAAGTAAAATACTTTTATTTAAGTAAAATTAAACAACTAAATGTTTTATACGAAATAACTAAACAATTATTATTATAATAACAAAAAGTTAATTCGTGATTTTGTATGTTAATAAACTCGAAAGAACTGTATTAATGGCGAATAAGATGAAATGAGAAATATATTAAGAGTTCTATTTCGCGTATTACTTATTTTAGTACATACTTGACTTAATTTAGGTTCACACTGTTTACAAAGTTATAAATAAGTACCAGCTACTTAGAAAAACTACTCTAAGCAATTAACAAGGAGTAAAAAGATCCATACAAATCATAGCTGTTGTTGTTATTTTAGAAGAAACAATTTTATTTCCTGCTCTAAACTGTGCAAAACATCTCATTTGTAGATACTGTTTTTTGTTCTGGCGGAAAACACTTATCGATATCGATATTAAAAAGTACATTTTTAACGTATTGAATTACTTAGTCATCGATTCGGTAGTGATTGCCCGCGATTCATTGAATTAGCCGACTTCTAAGTTCCGCGTCGGATATAACTAAAGCATCACGTGCCCGTAATAACAGCTTGCATCGCTTGTTACGCCGCAAACCGGATCTGATTCCTTTCCTTTTCATTTGATAACAAAACGGTTGAAAGGGAGAGTGATGGCTGATCGTTCAACGAGCGAAGAATCTTGTGTCCTTGGCCGTAGGTGTTTTTTACACATATAATTAATGTACTCACTTCTTATTCTGTATGTTTTGTAAAAAAGGTACCATTTTTAAACATTAAGGACCTTGTTTTTTCACAAGGTAAATGTAAATAGGCACTGGGACAGATGCCTCCATCTTGAACTTTGTTGACTTTTACTACTTATAAGCGAATATTGTGATCAAATCTACGAGATGTTCTTGTACATAACGAGATTTCATCGCGTAGTTCCTACAAGGATTAACGATTTTTCTTGTGTTGTAATGTTTTTCCAGTTAAGGCACTACATTTTTAGCGTCCGTGAGGTCCAGAGACATAACATATACAATGTACCAGTCAAGGGTCATCTTGCGTCATTTCGCAAGCTGTTTTGACAAATAAAGCGCAGTTTCAAGGTAACTGTCAACTTCGCTGAGTAAAGCCCAGCCCGGAGCGACAAAGCCGTAAACATTACAATCGAAAGTGATTTTAATTTATTTTTTAACTCAATGTAATAAGATTGACTTTGCAAGTGACTTGTTTTTCATACTTATTATATTTAAATTGTAAAGTTGCATTATAATCAAGGATGCCCACGATCGGACTCGATGGCTCGAAGGCGTACCGCCATATTGGGAGCGCCCACATATCGATAAAATTTCGGTACATAGCACGGCACTAGTCATTATTCATTATTTATCGATGTCGATTAAAGTTTGACTATTAATTTCATTGTTCGAATTAGGTTTTGATAAATATTAGCTTGTGTATTATAACAATTTCTGTGTGGGTATCTTTATTATTAATAATAAAAACAATGTTAAAAACTACAGAATCGCCAAATATAGCTCATGCAGTTGCCATCAGTCACTGCCGAATAAAATCCATTAAGAATGCTTATTCAGAGATCGATGTTAATGATAACAGTTTTTCGTAAGAACGTCCCCGTAATGAGGCCTTTAATGTAAAATACCTTATAAGTGAGTTTAAAATGTCGAATTTTATTTGATGGCTATCCACGGTCAGGCAAAAATGTCATCTCGGTTATTACTTATGTATTACGTAGTATAATAACTTAATTTTCCTTTGATTGATGGAATCGCATGAAAATAACAGCTGTTTAAAATTAAAAACAATTTTTTGCAATAATGCTCAACGTCTGTTGTCATTTAATCCTGGCTTCTTATTACTGTAACTCTGAGCACCACTTATTTAATTAAAGAGCTATATCGCTGTACTAGCAAACAACTTAAAAGGTCTCACAACAAAGAATCTTATAAGTTCGCATAATTAAAAGCATTTTAAACAAAGTACATTCGTGTAATTCAGAAGCTTTAATAAAAGATAATGAAAATATTTAAACAATTACAATGACATTCCTATCTGATTTCCACGTTTACTCAAATGTATACCTTATCCAAATAAGTTAACGTTTAGTTAGCAATGTGTGTAATGTGTATGTATGTTATGTTAATTACCCAAACATCATTAACAGTGGCTTTGGCCGAGTGTCAAGGCGACATAGACCTGATTGCTGGGAATAAACATGAATTGTTTACAATTATTTGCTTTTTGTACGTAAATAGTGTATTTAATGAGGTTATTAGAATTCGTTATCGATAATGAATGTCGTAAACTTCATTAAAATTAGCGAAGCGAGTGTTGATTCCGCATTACAGAATTCATAAAGCGCGACATAGACTAACAGCCCAGCTATGTTATTCTGTTGACACATCGTCGTTCAGTTCTACTCAGTCGATGAATAGCCGGCGAATTTACGTCGTCCGTCAAGGTGGGTAAATGACATTCAACTGCCTGCACATTCATTTAGTCGCTGGTTTCACAGACGACCAGCTGTGAAACCAGAACGTGTGTAACAGAATAACATAGCTGATAGTTCATTGTGTTAGAATACAAACTATAATTTTCATACATTATCTTCACAGATAAACTTTTTTACATAATAAGCGATTTTGTAACCTAATAGGCGGTAGTATATAGTCGGGCGATTCTTCGGCGTTTTAACCGCCGTCATTGTCGTCTTCGCATGTATTGACGAAAATATCGATTACTATCAACAATTTCCGATGTAAATAGAAGAAGCACCGGGAGTAGTTCTCATTGCATTCAAAATTAAAATAAACTTGTTAGTTTTATTTGGAATAATATGCGAAGACGACAATGACGGCGGTTAAAACGCCGAAGAATGGCCCAGTCGCTATTTCAAAATATTTGCCACGCTGAAAAATTCCCTATTAATAATGGGTGCGTTTCAATCAGTCTAAAAACTTTTTGCATAAATTAATTTAGGTAACTACTAACGAAATGTATAATAAACGTTTAGCATAAAAACAAATTGTATAATTTTATCTGGTATAAGGTCAAATAATATAACGCTCATTTATCATAACGTTAATTTTCTTGTTGTTATGTGTTTTAAGTGAATTTCTTCTATGTTAGGTAAGGTTAGAACTGTGACAACATTCAGTTATTGTCTACTTTTATCTTATAGATCATTGTTTCGTGAAATTATGCTTTTCGTTTTTATACATTATAACTATTATACCGTTGGTTTATTATACAGATCGAAATAATGCAATTCGTGTTATGCAAAATGACAATTAGTACATTTGTTGTTATACAAAATATTACACACCCATTAATAGTATGTCAGGCGCGTCTAATGCGACTCGTAACGCAGAAACCAAACAATAGGCCTCCGCTACCACGGCAGAGCCCTGACCTGCTCGCTCCACAAGATTCGGATAATGCCACTGTTATATATCATTTATATTATCTCGTTACACTAAAACAGCTAACCTTTGTGCGCGTGCTTTGACCCGGATTCAAGGGAGCGCGAGCTCATTTCTATCAGCATTAGGTGAAGATGAAGTCGAGATAGAGTTGTAACGTGATTGCAAGGGAGTCTTTTACAAACTATTCTAGGAGAGCCCGCCAAAAAAGAGAAGTGGTATTGCTTATCTTCACTACAAAACTTTAGTATAAAACAAAGCCGTTTGCCGCCGTCTGTCCCTTTAATTGTATGTACGCTTAAGGTGGCCATTCACGGTCAGTTAAACTGATCAGTTGAACTGACGTACATCCAAAAGCTGACCGTGAATGTGAAATCTTAAGTTGAAATTATACGAACTCAAGGTCAGCTTCTGGATGTACGTCAGTTAACTGATCAGTTTAACTGACCGTGAATGTCCACCTTCATTTCAAACTACGCAACGGATTTTAATGTGGTTTTCACCATCAGTTAGATAATTTTTCACGGAAGGTTTAATAGTACCCGGAGCGAAGCGAGGGCGGGTCTGTAGTATTATTTATGTGACTGAGTGGGGATGGGAAATTGTTTAAAGTACCGATGTAAAACAATTTACCTCCTCCGCTCGCAACCATTAGGGCGGAGAGTTGCTATAATGTTTGTACTAGAAGGCCTAGCAAAGACGCATTACGCAACTTAACAATTTGGATTGGATATAAGTGGCTGACACGACTGATCGTTATCTTTCATCAATCCTATACCTACTTGGTAAATTTTCGGAAATCGTTAGTTTTTCCCCTTTGGCACTTTAAACTGGGTATGTGGGTTGTCGCGATTTAGGAGTTGAATCATATTTGCAAAATTGATCGATGAATTTGTCTTGTTATATTATTATAATAGTCATTAGGTTCTGCCTGCGGCTTAATCTGCGTGGAATTAGTCACTTTGCCATCACACGGGAACCAGTTTTTTGAGATAAACGGTAGTCTGTGTATTAATAGAGTATGAGATATCTCCATTCCAAATCCCATCCAAATCCGTCCAGCCGTTTCAGCGTGAAGAAGGAACAAACACTGACACATTTACACACACATCCAAACTTTTGTATTGATAATATTGGTGTGATAGTGTGTGTGATATGACAACCTTACCCTCACATGTTCTAACACCGACGTCTTGAAAATCTCAATAGTTGAAAAATCAGCTTACATCCGCATAACAAGATCTCAATCTGACGCCACGAGTAGACCACCGCCGGGAGTTCACCCAGTCCATAGTTCAACTCGGGTTTTTGTGCCAGTTTGCAAACGAGAGCGTCTTGGCTTGAACCAGTTCACCACCTTGAACTTTCGCTACTTACGTAACGATGGGGCTCAAGCGGAAGCAAGTGAACTCCTTTTGGGTTCCGTGGTCAAATCCACACCTAGATACCGCAAATATTTTGATTTTTTGGACAGATTTGGTGTTTTTGCTTAGTTTAACACTTATGGTTTTATTTTTCTATATAAAACTTATTTTAAAATTATAACTTTGCTATTTTAGGTCCTGTAAATTCAAAAAAGGGAAGAAAGCGTTTGCGCACATCTTTTCAACTCATTATTAAAGCTATAAATAATTTGTTTGCTATTTTTTGTATGTGTAAGTACATATTTTGTTTGTTTGCGTGCGTGATTTCATGTTAGGGTTTATGCTTTTTAGTGGTGTAAGTGCGTAGGAATAAGAGCAATTTTTTCATTTGTGTGTTTATGTTGTGGTTTATGTTTATGTGCGTTACCTCGTCTCCCCCAAGAAACGACAAACTTTTCAGCTTAGGAAATTGTGCCGATGCGTGCTCCTTTACTAATTTCTATGTGGTTAAACTTGTTTTTTATTTAAAAAAAACTTGTAAAGTCAATAAAGTTCTCATTATAAAACAAATATATGGAATTCACGTAAAGATCAAACAGGTCCTCGTATCTATAATTCTGATTTTAAGATTCACTATCTGTAAAACCAGAATAGGACGTTACCTATGTTATTTAAGAATGTATTTTTTCTTCAATATTGATGAGATTGAGTTTGTTGTATCACATGACTGAATTTACATAATCATAAATAAAATGTAGATTGGTTGGTATGCTAACTAACGCAGTCAAACTACTTTAACATTAATAATTAAGTATAGGATTTTTTTGCAAACATTACTTGCCGCATTATAAAACAGGTGGATCAAAAATCAATATTATAAAAAGTTAAATGTCATAGTAAATATTGGTAACTGTGCATTCCCATGGTTACCCTACGCATTCTTCGCGGTGGCAGGTCAAGGCTGCGCGGTGACAGATGCCGCGGTAAAGTAGCACTATTGTCAACTCGTGTCGGCGCCTGTTCGCGAAACTGTAGGGACACCATGATTTATGAAAAATAAGAGACTTGCAGCCGCACTCAGAAACGTCAATTAACTTTTAAGTTTAATTAAAGTTGCTGCTGTCACTTTCTTTGCTATAGCAATAGAATAAGATGCAGCAACTTTAAGGAAACTTAAAAAATAATTGACGTCTCTGAGTGCGGCTGTTAGTATCGAGTGTTTAAATATATTTTTTACAATAAACCACAGATATTATTTTTGTTCCTTATGGGAACAAGGAGAGATAATTTAAAAGCGATATCTCAGATTTTTTTTATTATAAACGTTTAATTTTACAAAATTGTGTTGCTAGGTTAGAGCTTAGAAAACAAGTGTGGAAGTGAATGCGTGTAATGTATGACGTGTGTGTGACGTATGTATGTAAGGGTCTGTGATTGGGTGAGTAAATGTATCACGTGATATTCGAGTGTTTTAATTGGTAACAAGCTAAACATTGCAACTGTGACTCTAATTAATACTGGGTGTTTTGTTATTCGTCTAAAAAAATTTGGGGGTTAAATCAGTAAGTCATACTGACCAACTTTCACTACGGGACCAACCCCGAAATAGCGAAAAAAAAATTGACGCTCCCATACAAAACATCGTCAGCTGACTAGCCAAAATGTTAGGGATGGTGAATTTTTTTTTTCGCGATTTCGGGGTTGATCCCATAGTGAAAGTTGGTCAGTATGACTTACTGATTTACCCCACAGACATTTTTAGACGAATAAAAAAAACATCCAGTATAAAGTAAAAGCTATTTATTGTCTGTGAACATAACGTAGCGGCGTGAACAACTTTTAAAAACAGAATACATTTTCTTTGACATTAAACATGGGTAATTAATATAATAGTTAGATTTTAGTAGCAGACGATTTGTCATATGTTAATATGAAACACGCACTCAGTGATTCTAATTTGCATAAGTATTTTAACAAAATCTTGAACAGGATGTATTTTTAAAATAGAGCAAATGTATTTTTTTATTACAGGTGCTTTTAAGAAGCACGTTTCCATCTTTGATCCTTGTAAGGTTTCCGAGGTCGCTGAAACCGGTCCGATCATAAATACGATTTTAATGTATGTTTCCGGCATTTAAGAGGACTGTGAACCAGCTGCAAAATCTACCCTTTACATACAAACGGCGATAACGTTTTCCACCCCCTAAACGTTAACCGAATTCGACCAATTTTTTACATGTGTCGGTCGGAACAAAAACTATGTCCGTACGTTTCGTTTTTTTTTAAATATTGATTAGTTATAAAGAGATTATGGCCGAAATTACTTTTGTATGAAAACAACAAAACGGGAATAAATCGAAATTTATTAATAATATTAAAAAAAACGAAACGTACGGACATAGTTTTTGTTCCGACTGACACCGTATTAAAAATTGGTCAAAATCGGTTAACATTAAGGGGGTGGAAAACGTTATCGCCGTTTGTATGGAAAGCCGTCACCTCACAATCCTCTTAACTCTGACCTAACCTAACCTATCAAGTTTAAATTGACCTAATTTAGCAAATTTGATATTTCTGCTAACCACTTCAATTTTACTGCTTACTAGTTTGTGTAATCTTACTGACCAACTAATCATTTTGCGGATCAAATGATTATTTTTATTGAGATTATTTATTTAGCGAACACATACCATTTTAAGCTAACCAAATATTGATTAAATTTGCCGATAATATTTGATGTAGTTGCGAACCAAGTGTTGCGCCCGGTTATTTATTTATTGCCGACCAAAACATTCTTATGCTGATCAGTTGATTTAACTGCTGATTTTTGATGCTGATCAAATAGAAAAACTTACTATAAATACCTATATACTCGTATAAAATTATAGCCACTTGCGCTATAATTTTATACGTTTTCTGTATTCAAATTAGATTCTATGAATAATAAATCTAATAATATGTACCTACCTACTCTACTGTCATAAAAATTGAGGTCCTAAAGTTGAGTCTATAAAAAAATTATACTTTAAATAGCATTAACGTTGAAATAGCATTTTTGTCAAAGCTCGTCTGGGTAGTTTAATTATCAAAATTAATAACCGACTGATTTATTAGCCTAATTTAAATAAATAATTATTCGTATACATACATTTTGCTGTCAAAAACATGTAAAATGTTTTGCTAGTTGGGATAGATTTTGTCACGTGAAAAAGCACCAATTTACGTTTTTTCGCAGAAATATTTTAAACAAGGACAATGAATTTCAATGAAAAATCGATAATCGTGCTGTATATACGTATAATGGAGCTGTATTAAAAACGCTACTGACGCTTCATTATAATATATTTAAGTACGCATCACGCAAATATTCACGAAGGTCACAAGCGCAAAGTTGGAACTTCACCTGTCAGACTGGGCCTACCCGTGCGTCTTCACACGGAGGAATGAGGAACCGACTGACGGCTTTATAAGTTTTATAACATTGTTTGATCGTGAGGGAACGCCAGAATACATTTAAATTGTTCGATTCTTAATTAGTGTTTGGCCAACAGCAGGCCCGACGCACTACGCGCTTAGCTAAAATTTAAAATTACCCTGTCAGAGCATTTTTAAAACATTTTACTGCGTATATTTTATTTTTATCGCCGATTTCATCGATGAAGCGGGTTGGCCAAAGTAGTACCTAGTTCCCTACTTACCGTGTGAGGATGCACGGAGAAATGAGTAACCGATTGACTGCTTAATAACATTGTTTGATCGTGACGGAACGCCGGAATATAATTGACCGAGCGAGCGAAGCGAGCGAAGCATCTCCGTGTCAGCTTGGGCAAAAATGCTTTCGTATGTCCGGCTGTCCGGCTGTTCTCCTCTACAGGTACATTTCTCAACCGATTTTCGTGAAATTTTGTGAGCTGGTTCGATAATTATATGGATTTTTTTTATAGATTCAGTTTTTCAAAATTATTCAAAATGGTGGTTAAGTTTGTCGCGACGTCTACAGCTCACTAGCCACTAGTTAAATTTATTTGATGCATGTACCATTGTTGACCTAAAGGTTCATAAATACATGGGTAACAAAATTTGCTTTTTTTTTGTTTTTGTTGTAAAGGTCAGAAGACCATAATATTCCCTCTTCTCTTCTCATAATAGTAGACAGTAGTCTACTCTTTGTGCTACTGATTTCTTTACGTTACTTCTGTTCAAGTACCTACTGCAACTTGAATCTTTTAGTTAGTCACTCAGTGCCTCTCTTTCGTTCTGCACTAAGTAGTTAGAGGGAGTTAGCATAAACAGAAATCGCCGGTCAGAAGTTCTAGTCCTAGCCTGGAACACGTAAAGAGAACTTTACAACCACAGATAAGATTTGACACCGCGACAGCAACATCTTGCACACTGACTGATGTAAAGCTAGTTTATAACCTACAGTTTCTGAAAGCGTTTACAGAAGTTTTACGATATGGGTGTACACAAACATTTACATTTTCATATTATCTTAAATAAATATAACTCGTATAATAGGCAGAGTTAAACTTTGAGATTTCGTCACGTACAAAATGTGTCAAACTTTAACCCGTAGTAACCTAATTTATTCGCGATTTGAAGATTGGAAACGGACGGATTGGAGTTTTATAGGACTTATAAGTTTCTCATGCACGGGAACTAGATGGCGCTCAACTAATATTACGCAACTACCCTACCAGTCGTGGCTGTGGAACACGCACAACAAACAATAGCCCAATTGGCCTGATTCATGCAATTATGCCTAAACGAGTGGCGCAACGGTATTAATGCAGTTTACGACATGTAGTTATTGAGGCGGAGAGGATCTATTACATATTTAAGCTAAAGGTTAATTCTCTTGATGTCTGTGAATTTTTCATTCCCCGGACTATAATTTAAAAACAAATTTTCATTTGTGTTTATGAATTATGTTTTAGTCAATAGTTCATGATCTTGAGATACGTATTTCTGAAGAGACGTCAAGTATACGTCATACGACGCGTTTTAGAACCGTACTTACTTAATCTTATTTTGTCTGAGATGCCCTTTCACAGGTGCATTATATTATCTGTAATTTCTGACGTGTTTGAGACGGGCATCTCAGCTAAGATCAGGATCCGTGTTAGACTGCCTTTCCATAGAAGCGGAGATGAGCGGTGCGGAGAGGAGCTGTGTAGAATCGACCAATCACATTAGTCCGTCCACTGCTGGACAAAGGCCTTCCCCAAACTGGGGAGAAATTTCTATAATCGCCACGCTTGGCAGGCGGGTTGGTGATCGCAGTTTAATGTTATATTACCATGTTCAGAAGGACGCTGCTGCCCATCCTTTGGTATGATTCCCTTAGTCGCCTTCTACGACACCCACGGGATGAGATGGGGTGGTGCAATTCTTGCCCGGACACCACACGGGCCAAACGTGTGCTATTTTTTATTTATTCTCCAAACATGCATATCGACGCTTGAAAGGAGAAATGGGATAAGCGACATTTTTGGTGATATTGAGTTATATATATCGTTGGAATCGGCTGATTTTTCCGCATCGAATGAGCTAGGTCTCGTGTTCATCTGACGACTTTGTTGTCGCTTATCCCATCGGTGATTTTGAGAAACACGGACAAATTTTGTTACTAAACGACGTCATTTTTGACTCATTTTTAGATGATGGAGGTTAGATAAAATGTGTTTTGATTAAATTAAGCTAAGATTTTTTTACTCATTTGTCAGGACAAATAACACTACACTTGGATAGTTTTGCTTTGTCGCGTCTAACCAGTGACTTGTCGTTTGTCTTTTTTTACTTGACTGTATATTCGATTTTATTTTCCATTGTGACTTTTTACCTACTACCTTCAGAAAGATATAAATTAGCTTAGATCAAATAACCTGATCAACCTTATCTGTTGTATTGCCGCTTATATTTATTTACCTAATTGCAGTTTATAAACCTTTGTCGCTTATCCTTATTTACTTATTTGCAGTTTATAAAATCTTTGTCGCTTATCCTTTTTTACCTGCAATAAGTTTTGAATACTCATGTCGCTTATCCCTATCTAATTGAATTTATGAAGTCGGTTATTACCAACATCCAAAAAAAAAGTGTCGGTAACGCATTATTCTCGGACGCGACTAGACCGTGCAAACGCCATCTACCTAAATCGCTACGCTAGGAGACGTTGTCTAAGTCATACGCGGTCGTCGCATAGATAGAAAGTCCATCAATCAAGGGATTTAACTAGGGCTTCTAATGTCGCTTTTCCGAGATCTTCCATGATTTTCCAATCTCGCTTACTGCTGAATTAGAAATGCGAGATCCTTCAAGATGGAAAATTAAAATTAAAATCCTTATTTTGTAAGTAGGCCCTGTAGACACTTTTACATGTCTGAGCCTACCAGCGCTCCCCAAGATGAGACCACTGTTGAGACGAAGCGCCGCAAGAAACTCAACAGTTAGTCTTTTCTTTCAATTATCTCTTATTACTCGTATAAACTGGTAAATAAATAAATAAATAATGGTATAAATTAAGCTAGCGTTATAGAAAACGATTTAATCAAATGACAATTAAAATAAGCAAGTTTGAAAATTATTAATATACGAAGTAGTGTACGACACGTTGAGAATATTGTGTTTTTTACTAAAATATATCATGAATCCAAAGTAGTTTTTGAAGCCTGAAAAAAAGGTTGTAATAAAAAAATTAAACATTACTTTTAACCATTGTTACTAAACAAACAGCTCATCAACTAACCAACTTATGGAGTTACGTAGAAATATTAAATTAAGACAAGTGACAAACAATTTAACAGTAATTTCACTTATTGATGTAATTTAGGGCAATCTCTTATTTTATTAACAATTTTTCCCGAATGATTGTGATCTGAATACAACATATAATAATTTATACGAGAGATTCATCCATAATTAGATAGTTTGTAGAAAAAAATATGTAAACATTATTAAATCATGGCTACGAAAGTTACAGTTAAAGTACTTGTAAGTTTATACAATCTAAACAGTTAAGCCTGTAGGCTGTACCAGTAGGTATGAATTTAGTTTTTTAGATTGTCGATTAGTTGGACTTTAGTGTCGAATTAACTTTGCAGTCAAAAAATTACCAGTTTTACAAAACAAAAAATCATAATTGTAAACTATTTAACTGTGGTTCGTTTTTTGATAGACTATGTACGAGGGCGAATTGAAAAGTTTTGAACCTGACCTTCAAAATAAAGACTTTAATTATTATAACACTTTTATTTTTCTGCATAGATTCCAAAACGATCTATACACTTTTGCCATCTCGCCTCTAACTTCAGAATTCCATGCAATAAAAAAGAATATCCAAGATGCATTTATAGCTTCTTGTACTTTAATATTTGTTGATTTTTTTTGTCTTCATAAGCCTTTTTTTAGGTTGGGGAAAAGGTGATAATCGGAAGGGGCCAAATCCGGCGAATAGGGTGGATGCGGCAACAATCCAAACCCACAATTAAGTATGTATTTGTGCGATTAATTTCGCTGCAGTGTGGACAGGAGCGTTGTCTTGTTGGAACAACACTTTCTTAGATAACATACCGGGCTTATTTATTTTTATTTCTTCATGCAGACGTTGTAAGAGGGTACAGTAATATTCAGCATTTATGATTTTACCCCTTTCAAGGTAATCGATAATTATGACCCCTCTGCAGTCCCAAAAAACTGAAGCCATCACCTTCTTGGCTGACAAAATGGCCTAAGCTCTTAGGAGATGGTGACCTTGACCTTTTCCTTTGCTCGGACTGTGATTTTGACTCAGATGTGCTGTGGTGGACCCGTCTCGTCCATGGTCGCGACTGAGAAAATCAAGATCAAGATTCAAGAATCAATCAATCAAGATTTAGAATCACATTGAAATATTATAAATTCAAACAATCCTGCGATACTGTATGGCGTGTGCGTTTGTTTTCGGCTGAAAGCGGTCTAGGCACCCATCTGGCAGACACCTTAGAAAATCCAAGATCGTTGGTGATGATGTTCTGTGCTCGTTCATAAAAGATGGCTATTGCTTCCGCTATCTCTACGATCTTCAACCGCCTATCATTCATAATCATGTCTAGTATTTTATTGGCATTTTCTTCTGTAGTAGCCGTCAATGGCCTACCACGTCTAGGTTCTACTTGAACTGCTTTGTCGCGTTTGAAATCCGCTACCCATCTTTATACAGTGGCATATGATGGGGCGGATTTCCCTAATGTCTGGCACATGTCTTCGAAAATATTCTTTTGTAAGTACTTGATTATTTACGGAACGTTGCTCAATTTTATCCATTATTATGGAAATCGCATACCTTGTTTAGTATTTCCGTCACAAATTTTACAATTGTTACAGGAGAAAAACAAAAGATAATGCATAATGATGAGAAAACATGTGAAGATTGACACAATTTATTGATTAAAGACTGGCGTGTGCCAGTGTTATTTTTTGTTTTTAATTTCGTTGTCAACCTTAGGCTCAAAACTTTTCAATTCACTTACGTATATTAATACAATTATATTCAAATTAGGCCTACAGTGTGGTGGCAATATAATTAGAAACGCTTGCGATCTCTACGTGCAACTGCCTAGAAATAACTATTGACTTATCGAATTTGACCAATAATAAAAAATACTAAGCTACTTATTCCACTATTAGTACTAAGTACTAATTATATTCCTAGTTATAATTTACTTTAAACTAAAAGCTAAGGTTTGAACTAATGTACAATGAACAAAAATGTGCTGACGTGTTCATAAAAAATTTCATACGTTGTATGAAAGCAAATATTAATCCTTATTTAATGAAAACAACGTTTTCAACAGGGATTAACTGTACATAATTGGTCAAGAACTTTTTGATTAGTTGTCATATTTGTAGTCATAAGAAATATTGTATGGGAAAACGCAAGCATTTCTATTAGTGTGGCTTCCACTGTAGGTAGGTATTATTATAAATATAATTGAATTAATATACACAATCTAACAAAAAAAAACTAATCTTACAATGTCATAAAATAGTAGTTTTTTTTTTTTAGTTTTTTAAATATATATTTCGTTACAAAAAATAATGAAGAATCCCAAAAAGTAATTTTTTTTCATATCAAATACTTTATAAAAAGGTATATTATTAAACGGGTCACTAATTTTTCCCAGAAGTGAATTAAGGTTTTATTTTCGCTTAAACCGCTTTTACGTTTTCAAGTTGCCCGTCTAAAAGCAGTCAGATAATTTATCCTGAATATATTTTTACACCTAGAATAAATGTAGAGTTTTCTACCTCACCATCAAATTCGCATTATTTCTAGTTGGATAATTTTACTTGAATATGTTTTAGTATATTTTTTTGGTCAGACTCTTTTACCGAATTTATTTCTCGCTCAACATTTTGTTTAGACAATTTTACCTGAAACCATTTTAAAGACCAAATTGCGTAAGCGACACTAAATTCGAAACTAATGCATTTTTCGGCAAAATAATCAAAACATCATATAGAAAACAATAATATGTTCATTTATATAGGTTTCATTCAAAAATTGGTCTTGTAGAAAAATTTTGATGATTTTTTTTCGAAAATTTGCGCGGTTTTTTGGCTCTCCTGTAAAGTTTGCTCCGTGTCGCTTATCCCATTTCTCCTTTCAAGCGTCGATATAATACGCCCTCCGTTTATTAGTCTCATTCAAAATCTTGAATCAACCAATCGGTTAATAAAACGGCCATATAATTTATGATTGTCTTAATTTCTATGCGCACATATGTTGATGTTTTATTTGTATCGTTATTTATACGGTTATAAAAACAAACAATACTTTTTTTACAAACCATTATGTACAACAAATTGTTTAATGATGTCCATTTTACAACAACTTCCTCGTACTGATCTCGGAAGACAAATTAATGATATCCGTTAATATTGCATAGTAAATTTATCTATGTTTAACCTTACGGTAATTAACCTTAATGTATTGATTGAGTGTAATTTAGGTAATCAATACCTCAGATGGATCGCTAATTATATTGCATATGTTTTTTTTCTCATAATTTCCGTCATCGCATCAGTCAATTGATGCGTATGCTCAATTATTTTAATCTTTTTGGTAGGTGATGATTACACTTAATCTACCCACTGGCTCTAATTTTAGAACTACGCATGATGTTTTATAATACCATGCGTACGGTTCGCGTCACGTAAAAATTCCGATCTGAAGTTGCTGCATTCGCTGCGCATTAGCAACATATGAAGGCGGGGGGCGGGCGGGCTTTGCAGCCAACTTCAGATCGGCCTTTTTACGTGACGCGATTTGTAGCTTTGCAGGAACACGTCAAATCGTTGACAATTTAAAAATACATCGTTCTTACAGCATCTTCATGGTCCTCCTATGTCCCCAGGTGTACCACATGTGCGACGGCCTGGGCCGGCAGTTCAGCTACTCCTGCCCCAACACCACGCTGTTCCAGCAGCGGATGCTCATCTGCGACCACTGGTACATGGTCAACTGCTCCAAGTCCGAAGGGGACTACAGCGCCAACCTGCTCATAGGTGAGTCAAAATAACCCGGGATTTAACTGACACGTTAGAGAGACCACGTGCTAGTATATTATTCTCTTCTCACTTTTTTTGTCCGCGAATTTTCCCTGCGCACTAGTTGGCACGTAAGTAAAAACTCATGGGCCAATCTCCACAGGGCGATATTCTGTGGGTAAAGCCATCAAATATAGAGTGAAATTGATGCACACACCACACTTCACAAGCATGTGTGAGTATTAAAATCAGTTATCATCTGTTTCTACATAAGGTACCTACTGGCACCAGTAATAGATGAATACTAATGTTTGAACACTTAATTCTTATTAAAACATAATTAACTTATATGTATTCATCATCTCAGCCGAAAGACGTCCACTGCTGGACATAGGCCTAAAATAAAATAAGTAAATAAATATATCAGGGGACAATCTCACACAAATTGACCTAGTCCCAAACTAGGCTCTAGGCTTGTACTATGGGTACTAGACAACGATAAACATACTTATATAGAGAAATACATACTTAAATATATAGAAAACATCCATGACTCAGGAACAAATACTCGCGCTCATCACACAAATATTTGTCCATACCGGGATTCGAACCCAGGACCGCTAGCTTCGTAGGCAGGGTCACTACCAACTAGGCTAACTGCCTCCCCCAAGGTTTGCCACAAGGAACGGTCCTGCGCCGCTTGCATCCATCGGTTTCCCGCAATCTTAACCACGTCGTCGGTCCACCTTGATGGAGGTCTGCCCACGCTGCGTCTTCCAGTACGCGGACGCCATTCGAGAACTCTTCAGCCCCAGCGGCCATCTGTTCTGCGAGCGATGTGTCCCGCCCACTGCCACTTAACTTATATTGCAAACAATCAATTTATACCCTTACGATCTTTTTAAATTAAACAATTATTAATTATTGGTGCCTGTCAAAATCAAAAAATCAAAATGATAATATTTATTCAGTAAATTGGCCACATACGGGCTCTTTTACACGTCGGTAATATAGAGTGAATCTACCAGCGCTTCGGACACGACCATCGTTGCGGTCACCTAAATACTGCTACTATTTACTGTGGGTTCGCAAATGCTAAGTCTCAGCAAGTTAATTATATACTATAGTCCCGCTCTGTCCCCCCCAGAGACAAATTCCTCTCTTATCTTTGCTTACAACTTTGACCTCTGCTACCAAGCTGAAATAAATGTCACCGATGGTTTACTTAAAGCCTGTTTTACACTATCGACAAGTATACTCATCTCTCAGTTAAAGATAGCCCCTTCCTTGTCTATTTTCAAGTGTAAAAATGGGAGAGGGCTAAATTTATTTGACAGATATGGTTTACTTGACGATTGTGAAACGGGCGGTTCGTCGAGTAACCACTGATTAGTAATGCTAATCCGACATTTAAAACATGATTTCATAAACTTTGAATAAGTAAATTGTAAGTTAAATGTCGTCTGATTGAATTTACAAAGAGCTTAAAAGGCTACGGAACCCTAAAAAATTCGAGAAAAAATTATAAACTGAGTAATAAAATAACGCTTGATATATTTATTAGGAAATTCGCCGTTAGGTATATTCTGCAAAAATCAACGGGTTATCTTTTACGGTTCAAAAGATGCAGATCTTTAAAGTTAGGACAGACGGACAGTGTAGGCTTAGTAATAGGGACCCGTTAGGCACCCTTCGGGTACGGAACCCTAAAAACCAACAATGTATGATACATATGTATTGTTATTAAATTACACAACGCGTTTATTTAAAAGGAAGTCAATCCAAAGATTCCCAAATTGCACCATTAGTTCAATAGACCAATTAAGCCGAGTATTCACGAATACCTTACGAAGGCCCGCTTGGAAGCAGTGTTGGCAAAAAATCAATTCAAATTGACGATTGAGGATTGAGGATTGATCGATCAATTCGAATTAACGATTGAAGATTGACGAAACTAATTCTAAATCTACTAATTGAAGATTGAAGATTACTAATCTTTAATTCGAATTGATCGGTCAATCCTCAATCCTCAATCGTCAATTCGGATTGAGGATTACTTTGTATGTACCTACTACCTACCTAATGTCCTTTTTATTTAGGAAATTTTTCGAAACTGACCAAATGCGTTAAAAACCGGTGTCTGAGTTTACCAAAGGTTCCGAGACATGTTTCCGACGGCAATATGAAGGATGTCCTTTTTGGAACATTTTCGGGACTCGAATCATCCGAAGAATTAGCACGTGCCATTAGTTACCTTGTACCTAAGTAGATAACGAAAAAGGCTTGGATTTGGATGGCGGCCATGATATATATTTTACTAAGTCGACAAGGGTATAATTTCCGTGTTTCCGGGGACGCAGACTTTGAAAATAATATCAAATTTGGAATTCAAGATGGCGACCAATATGTTTTTTTGTCAAAGTCGTCATGGGTATCGTTTCTTAGTTTTTGGGTACGCAGATTTCGATAATGATATCAAACTTGGAATTCAAGATGGCGGCCATGACGTTTTTTGAAAAGGTCGTCATGGGTATCGTGTTCTTAGTTTTTGGGGACGCAGATTTCGAAAAAGATATCATATTTGGAATTCAAGATGGCGGCCATGATGTTTTTTGAAAACGTCGTCATGGGTATCGTTTTCTTAGTTTTTGAGGACGCAGATTTCGAAAATGATATCAAATTTGAAATTCAAGATGGCGGTCATGATGTTTTTTGAAAAAGTCGTCATGGGTATCGTTTTCGTAGTTTTTGAGGACGCAGATTTCGAAAATGATATCAAATTTGAAATTCAAGATGGCGGTCATGATGTTTTATGAAAAAGTCGTCATGGGTGTCGTTTTCTTAGTTTTTAGGGACGCAGATTTTGAAAATGATATCATATTTGGAATTCAAGATGGTGGCCATGATGTTTTTTGAAAAAATCGTCATGGGTGTCGTTTTCTTAGTTTTTAGGGACGCAGATTTTGAAAATGATATCAAATTTGGAATTCAAGATGGCGGCCATGATGTTTTTTGAAAAAATCGCCATAGGTATCGTTTTCTTAGTTTATGGGGACGCAGATTTTGAAAATGATATCAAATTTGGAATTTAGAATTGCGGTCATAAGTTTTTTGAAAAAGTCATCATGGGTATCGTTTTGTTAGTATTTAAAGACGCAGATTTTAAAAATGATATCAAATTTGGAATTTAAAATTGCGGCCATGATGTTTTTTGAAAAAGTGGTCATGGGTGTTGTTTTCTTAATTTTTAGGGAAGCAGATTTCGAAAATGATATCACAAGGTTCCCAGAGGTTTGAAAACATGTTCCTGATGTCAGTATTTTCGTCCGCTGAGGTGTCCTTTTGTCACTTACTTACTGGACTTAAAGTCGCTATCTGAGGTGCCCAAAGGTTCCGAAAAATGTTTCACACATTTGACGTATTTTTACGACGTAAAAAAAGCCCCTTTTTGTATTTTTTTTTTGTACTTTTGGCTTAAATGAATGATATCATTTTCAAAATCTGCGTCCCCAAAAACTAAGAAAACGACACCCATGACGACTTTTTCAAAAAACATCATGGCCGCCATCTTGAATTCCAAATTTGATATCATTTTCAAAATCTGCGTCCCCAAAAACTAAGAAAACGATATCCATGACGACTTTTTCAAAAAACATAATGGCCGCCATCTTGAATTCCAAATTTGATATCATTTTCAAAATCTGCGTCCCCAAAAACTAAGAAAACGATACCCATGACGACTTTTTCAAAAAACATCATGGCCGCCATCTTGAATTCCAAATATGATATCATTTTCGAAATCTGCGTCCCCAAAAACTAAGAACACGACACCCATGATGACTTTTTCAAAAAACGTCATGGCCGCCATCTTGAATTCCAAATTTGATAACATTTTCGAAATCTGCGTAGGTACCCAAAAACTAAGAAAACGACACCCATGACGACTTTTTAAAAAAACATCATGGCCGCAATTTTAAATTCCAAATTTGATATCATTTTCAAAATCTGCGTCCCCAAAAACTAAGAAAACGACACCCATGACGACTTTTTCAAAAAACATCATGGCTGCCATCTTGAATTCCAAATGTGATATCATTTTCGAAATTAGCTTCCCTAAAAATTAACAAAACAACAAGTCTAGTAAGTAAGTCCCAAAAAAGGACACCTTTGTAAAGTAATCTTAGGGAAATGGTTAATCTAGATTAAGAATTGATTTAATGCGAATTGAGGATTGATCCGTTAATTCCAATTGATTCAATCGGATTGACGCGTCAATCTGAATTAAATCAATTCGAATTGATCAATTCGGATTGATTAATTCGGATTGACGCGTCAATTGGATTGATCAATCCGGATTGATTTAGTTCAGATTGATGCCAACACTGCTTGGAAGTGACCGCCGCGAACTGTCAAGGGCACGACATTGACACTTGATTGCATCCATTCATGCAACTCTATTATTGTCTATGATTTAAAAAAGTTACATAATGTACACGCGTGGTTTATGGTGCATCCTTTAAATAGAACGCATCGACTTTGATTGATGTTTGGTTTGTATGATTGACCGCTGCCAATGGAATTATTCTGGTTGAGTTCGTGTTGAGATGCTTTGAATGAGCTGATTAAGGAATATAATTACGGTGCATTCAAGTGGCAGTCATTAATCATTTTGTGCATGTAACGATGTTTTTGGTTTCACCTCTGCTTTGTCACAGCTTGGCTGAGCCACTTGGTCACAAACAACATAGATCATTTTAATGTTGTAAAATCTAGGCACTAATGCGAGTTATTACATCATCGCACATATTGCTAATGCACACCAAAACGATATATTTATAAAAAAAATATATATATATATACTATGAATACTACATTGGCAACATTGATGCATATTGAGTTGTCTGTCTGGTATATCGAGTTATGCATTCTATTATAGATTTCCATTCAGGTTGTAGACTTGTAGATATTAATAAATACCGACGTCGAACTGAATCGTATGCCTTACTGACCTTTCACCGTAAAGGGTAGACTAACCGGTCGGCTCATTGCGGAAAATGTCGCGTGGATCATTGATAAAACCTGGCATATTCTAATATTATAATGGGATTATACCAAGCCTTCTTCAACAATATGGTACTTGACTAATGTCAAAATAAATCATTTTACTTACCACTAAGTCAAGCTTTCGAAAATAACACGGCAAAACCAAGCTATTACTTATTTTTACAATTTAGGCGATTTTTAAGTCAACAAAAATTAAATAAAGGAAGCCATTTGAACACTGATATTTGTGATGTCACAGCCGTCACAGGTCAGTATTTTCATACTAATTTCAAAAGGATCGTTTTGACGTTTCAATAAAACTTGATGATCTGACCAGTCAGTCAAATACCGTATTGTTTCTTTTGAATTATGGTGCTAATGCGAATCCAGTTCTACTTCCTTTTGCCCAGGAGTGTTATTCGCCTAAACAACTCTCTTTCGAATTCGTCGGCACAGGATGGTTGCTACGAAACACTCATTCGAACGTTCGGATGCTCTATCCGTTTCACTCGTCAATTGTCATTAAATCGTAAGAAAGGGAGGGAGCTAACGTAACTTCGATTTTCATTAATTGTAACACATCAGATTACAAACAATAGCCTAATACTAATTTCTAATCACAATCCTTAACAAAACGTCGCTCTCATAGGGCCGTTTATCATTCAGGAATTCTCCCAGTACTGGCACCATCAAAGCTAGCTTCATGTTGTTAGTATAGAAATCTCATTGCTGCTCGTGAATCACTTACGACCAAAGAGTTCCGAGGGTCATCTCTGGTCTTCATCCTCTTCACAAGAAGGTGCTTTTAGAATGAAAATTCTTATGGTCTTACAGGACATACTAAAATCGCTGTATGCGTGTGCCTGTAACTTTTGAGAGTTCCCTCGATCTCTCCAGGGTCCCATCATCAGATCCCTAATGTAAATGGGCCAATCTGAAAGTACCTATATCCTTTCGAATACTTAAAAAAAATATTTTTTTTTTAATCGGCTCATAAATGACGAGGCTCTGAGGTTTCAAACATTAAGAAACAATCAACCGAGAACCTCCTCCTTTTTTTTAAAGTCATTTAAAAACTTGGGACCCCAGTTTTATTTATTGGATGGCAAATTTGAATATTTCGACAGCGATCCATAATAATCGCATATTCTGTTTTTATTTTTAATAAATCGTTGCCCATCTTAAAACGAAGGATTAAGCCAAAACATTTATATAATCTCGCATGTAAACAATAATTATCGTCAAGTTCTTCTCTTTTTCTTATATTATAAGTGGTACCTTAATCGAAATTTTAGTCAACAAACCAATTTGTCTTAAGTTCAACAACCTTAAATGGGAATGTAGGTAGTCATACATGGCTGTCTAATCGTTTTTAGGGTTCCGTATCAAAATGGTAAAAAATTTACCCTTATGGTGAGACTTCGTTGTCTGTCTGTCTGTATGTCGCAGCAGTTTTTCTCAGCAACTACACAAGCTATCAACTTGTTTAACATAGTTGTATAACTTGCTTGCCCGCATCTGTTTTCAGTAAAAAAAATATGAAATTAATTTTAGAAATAATTGAAAAGGGGTTTAGAATGGGGGGTTGAAAAATGAAAGTGATTTGATTATAGCAAATGGGGTGTCATATGAAAGGGCTCAATCTGCACATTTCAAAACTTTTTTTATTATTTTCCGTGACGTACTTTTTGATTTACAACCAAAAATGTTCAAAAAATGACCGTTCCCCCCGTTTATCCGAAGTTTATGAACCGAAAAATCTGAAGAATTTCTAACTTATAGATAATTAATTATATTTTACGGAAAAAAAATAAGTGTGTTCAAAATAGGTATCCATGATATGGACTTATCCGAAATAAATGATTTGAATTGATTTGAAAATTTACAGTTTTTGAGAAATAAATAAAAAACTAAAAATTTGTGTTAAATTTAGGCAACTCAAAATACTTACCTATACCTTATTGCATACAAATTAAATTACATAAAAGGTATATTTTTGAAGTATGGACTTAAATACGGAACCCTCTGTGTGCGAGTCCGACTCGCACTTGACCGGTTTTTAATACTAATGCGGGGTTACCTGACCTGCGGTAAATAATACATATCGTGTCAAAACGATACAAACTTGCATGATTTTTAATTTATAATAGACAAGAATGAATTAGTGTTAACGGTAAACGTGATGTACTTTTAATAGATTTTTGAATTAGTGGTTCCTGATCCCATCAATATAGTAGAATAAAGTTAAAGCAATCTTTCACATTTCAATAAATATTAAGTAAAGTTATTAATCATACAATACTACTGACAGTTTTACTTGTTTGTATTTCAGCAATAAGTTACTCTAACGGCCGCACTCAGAGACGTTTAAGTTTTAAGTTTCACTAAAGTTGCCGCTGTCAGTTTCTTAGCTATAGCAATAGAATAAGACGCAGCAACTTTAATGGAACTTAAAAATTAATTGACGTCTCTGAGTGCGGGAGTAAGAGTTAAATTATATTTATTCATTGAGGTCACATGGGCGTTTTTGTACCAGGTTAGGTATTTATTATACAAAATTGAAATACTTAGGTAGCGTTCATATAAAAGAAAAAGTAGACGTCGTGTCGTATCAGGTCCTAAAAGAAAAGGCTCTAGATAGAGAGTTACGGAAATTGCTCCACCGACAAGAGCCTAGCTCTTAAAGAAGAAGAGGTATCGTTTATTTGTCAAATTGCTCTAAATATGTCAAATATGTCAAATACGTGATCTGCTCGTTAGATAGTATTTGTTACGTAAAATTTAAATATCGTACGAAACTGATACATCCATTGGAATTGGAATATGTCGACTGGACAACTTAGCTAGCAAGCTTTACTTATTATTTCAAAGTTTCAAACATCTTTTGCAAATACTCGCGACATACAAACATAGCATATCATATACACTTCGTGTCTTCGTAGTGTGCCAGTAAGACGATACGCTATCAACACCTGTCCAAGGTGAGGGGGGGAACTAGACACTGATGCGGTCAGTCGTGGTTAGCTTCCGAGTTTCCGACACCTGCGGGCTAACAGCACAGTGGACCGACGCCTTCGATGTTTGCGTAAATACCGACACCGCAAGGCCACAGTACCTAGGGTTGTCACAGATTTGTAACAATTTAAATAAAATACAATTTTATTATTCAGTGTTTAATACTTAATCAGTTTCCGTTTTCTCATTAATCATGAATTAATTCATTAATATACACTTCTACGCTAATTAATATTTTAGGTATATTATAATAATATAATACTAATATATTATAACATGTTTCGAACCTAGATTAAAACATTGGCTACAAAATGGATATCTTTTTCGTAATCAGCATCCCCAGAAACCTAGAAAATGACACTCATGTCCATAAAAAAAATACGTCCGTCATCTTGGATTTGAAAATGGATGTCATTTTAGTAATCAGCACCCCGAGAAACTTATACTTAAAAAAATTATGTCCGCCATCTTGTATTTGAAAATAGCAAGCCAGTGGCAACTTGACCCTGCCGCCGCCGCGGCTGTCGACTGCCTGTACTGTGCTGTAACATCCGCAGGGGACGTGCAGATTTAATAGAGATACCTTATTGTTATTGTTACCCTGCTTAATAGGAACTCGGATTTTCTACACCTCTATGTTATATTTATTTATTTAATTTATTGCAATTATATACACCTTATTGTTTCTGTCCATGGTTTCAAAGCTTAGTATATTCGGTTGCAGGGCAGCGCGATAAGCCGTTCGTGTCGGAGGCCGACATGCATCTCCGCACCCCCCGCCCCGACATCCTCTCCGTGCCCCCCAACGGGAACTACTTCGACGGACTAAGAGAGGCCGAGAGCAAGGTAACATTTATCTTTACTGTTTACTAAAGGTACGACTGATTACGTTAGTACACAAAGATTAATCTCAAGCCCTAGGCTCAGACAGAGGCTCATCAAAAGTAGCTTTAAAAAGATATAACTGCGTATTCGGTTGGCAACGCTTTTGCTGTGTTGAGATTGTCTATGGCCATGAGCCCTCTTACACTAGGTGGCCTGTGCTCGTTTGCCTTCGCAGTGCCATAAAAAAGTAATTCCAAGAACATTATCAGTTTTAAGTAAAATCGGTTAAATTCCAATCTCGAGCGCATAATATACGAGCGAGCTAGGAAGCAGTTCACCCACTCTTGTTGTACTGTATTTGCATGACTTTATATCTACCTATACAAATTATAAATGTGAAAGTTACTCTGTCTATCTGTTACCGTGAAAGTTACTGTCTGTGTGAACCGATTTCGATTAAATTTTACCCCGGAAAATTGGACCGTTCCCGAGGGAGCGATAAATGACTTCTACGCGAACAAAGTCGCGGGCAAAAGCTAGTTGCCTATGTATATTTCGATTAATATAATTGCTATAATAATGTGTCTTGTTTAAAGCAATTCCTTAATGCTTTGATGAAGGGAAGGGTATACCTAATTGCTCACTAGCGTACTGTGAAAGCTAGAGTGAGCCACCACAGGACTCGTAAGTTGTTCTATACTGTAAGTTACCTTCTTTATCTACAACGGCAACGGTTGCAGTTCTTCACTGATAAAATTCATAAAATAATATTTTTTATAGCTTTGCGAACATTACTGTCACCGTTAACTTTAACAATGTCGTCGTCGTTTTATTTTATCAAGGGCAACTTTAACGAACGAAAGCAGCTACTGACCTTTACAAGCTTTGAAAGTGGTAGCAAGGAAACGGTTGTATATTTTGATATAACTTTAAACTCCGTACCTTCCTGTTTTTGAGTTAGTTCCCTGAGTGTCCTACCATAGCTAAGCAACTAGCTAGCTAACAGCAAAAACTAAAACTCCTAATTCATGTGAAATGTATCCTTATTTTTATGTTACTTTTCAGTTCTTCCACCCGGGTAACAGCATCGTGGGCGTGCCTGACTCCATCTCAACCAACAACGACCTGGACGGAGCTAAGCAGAGCTATCGGCCTCCCACCTCCTGGTCCGCAGGCGTAGGCGTTCGACCCACTCCTACGCCCCCAAGGGAACCACGTCCCACCCCTAATGTACAGACCAATCTGTCAGAAGAAGACGGTCTAACAGTCGCAGCTAGTCAGAGACCCAGCCCCACCTTCCACTCAACGCCATCCGACAAATTCACCCAGAACACCGGGCTACCAGTGACTACTCCAACTCAATACGAAAATCTTCCCCTTTTCCATTCGACCACAGAAGCCGCAAGCTCCGAAGAGTTCGTCCTGGACGTAAGAATGAAGGACAAAGAAGACCCTGTCGTCAACTTCATCAAACGCTTCGATCCAAACTCGCCAGATTCTCACAAGACTTCAATGACTAAAACCGAAATTTTCAACCTTAATCAACAGTTACCAGATCCTCAAGCGAGTTCAGAAGAAGAACGAACCCCGAGGAAGAATAATAATAGTGGACACAACGCCAACAGAATTTCTGGAGATCGAACTAAAGGCGTTACCGAGGGCAGTAGATTTGATACCGTGAATATCAAACCGACTGAAGCACCCAATGCTTTCGAACCGTCAACTCCTAGTAGGGAGCTCTTGCCACCTAAATCCGATAGCACTGAACCTCCATCATCAACTGTAGGACCACCGATTTACTATGAATGGAAATGGGCTGTACCAGTCTTCGCGCTAGAGCTTCCGAAACTAGATAACGTAACCAATGAAGCAACAGTCACACCTCAAGGTAGAAACGCAGGAAGGAGTCCTTTCAGTTCGGTCACCAGACCTACTCCAGCTGATGTGGACGACGTGGCTCTAAAATACGACAATACGGAATACAACATTAGTTCTTACTTTGTTCCTGACTACGTGTTCCCGTTGGATAAGCCTCATCCAGGGTACAGCAACGAGAACGCAGAGACTTCCTTCAGCGTGAAGGTGTCCAGGCCTGGCAGGGCTAGTTTCGGGGAGAACCCTGCCTGCCCGAACTGCCACCCAGCATACCTAGTCCCTGGCACCTGCGAACCCTGCGTGGTGAAGCGGTAACCAGGACCGTTGACTTACTTGGCCATAGACAACCATATTTTAAGGTCCAATAGCTGTATAGTGTAGCCAGAACTCTCAGTGATACCGTTGTAAAGTAAATTATTAATAGTTCTTAAATACAGGGTTCGACAAGTTTGGTCAAAAAATAAAAAAATTGGTTAAGTGCGAGTCGGACTCGCGCCCTGAGGGTACCGTACATATTTGGCTGGTTTTAGTATTTGTTGGTTCTCTTTAGGGTTTGTTCTACAAAATTTGACGTTTGTATCTATTACCATTTTTACGATCGAACAAATACAAAAAAAAATGAAAATAAAACCATTCTTGTATGGTAGGATATCCGCCGTTAAAACACATATACTGCAAAAAATCAACTTGCTATCTCTTACGGTTCAAAAGATAGCTCTTTGAAGTTAGGACAAATGGACGGACGGACAGCGTAGGTTTAGTAAGGGTCCCGTTAGGCACCCTTCGGGTTCGGAACCGTAAAAAATGGGAAATACCCCTTATTGTTGAAGCTTTGGAATACCCTGTCGTAGAATGATCATACCTTTTATCATGACTGCTTAATTATACCTTATGCCGGGGCCACACTTATCATTAAAAGTAAATAAGTAAACATCTACGACAACGCGGATAGCCTCTCTAGTTAGGAGTGATCTTTGTTGGTCTCTGGTTTGTTTCCCGCTATGGATAAAAATTGTGTAATAATAAGTTTCTGAGTCATGGATATTTTCTATGTATAAAAGGCTTATTACCTACATCACCTTCCTCAATTAGTCGCGAGAGGGATGCCGCAATACATTGAAAGAGATGGGAGTATCTCCATGCGTATCTAACGTATTGCGGCGTCCCTCTCGTTCGTGACTAATTTAGGAAGGTGTAATAAGCCTTTAAATATGTTTATCGTTGCCTAGTACCTAGTACAGTCCTAGAGCTTAGTTTGGGACTAGAGCAGTTTGTGTGAGATTGTCCCCTAAGTATTTATTATTTAAAGCCAAGTTTACACGATGACATTTTAGCGGCGCCAAAATCTCGCCGCCAGCACTAAAGCACCCCGTATAAACAGTTTCCGCGCCAATTTGTTGCGATGCGCCAGCGCTAGCACGGAATAGAGCACGCGTCTATTTTTTGGCGGCGAGATTTTGGCGCCGCAAAATTGTCATCGTGTAAACTTACATAGAGTACCATAATATTTATCTACTCAGGAATCTACCTACCAAAGAACCCCTACTGCAGGTTTGCTCTCCGTCAAAGACCAATGTCCGGTCCTTATATTCAAACCGGCGATAGATAAGGTTATTCTAAATTTAAATATGGAATGTCAAATTTTAACTCTGAATAAGCTTATCTATCTGCGGTTTGAATATAGTAACCTGACATAAGTAAGTAAATGGAACCTACAATTAATTTTCTCAGGGCCGTATTAATAAACTGATCTTGGCTGAGACGCCCGTCACAAGATGCGTCAAAACTGACAGTTTTCTATGGATTGACGTTTACTTTGACGTATCTTGAGACGGGGATCAGAGTTGAGATGAGTTTATTAATACGGCCCTCAATACCCAAGTTGTAAGTAGTTCTAATGATGTATGTTAGTTCTGTTCAGTCTTACCAACACAACACACAAGTCATATCTTTATGACTTTATTTAAATGTAATAGAACCTAAAGTAAAGTATAACTTCACGAACTCTGACACTCTGTAGATGAGGCCCCGTCATTATTATATTGTATTAGCAATATGAACCACCCAAAATGTAAGTTCAAAGTAAAATATAATTTAAGGATAGTTTTACGGTACATAAAGCTATAATATCTACAAAAAAGCTGTTTAAAATAATATGTGACAGCCAAGACAATATAAGTGTAAGTTTTAGGTACTTATTTATAGTGTAAAGTTTTATAAATAAAAATCTTCTGTACATTAAATTTGTTTCCTTGAGTTATACCGATTAAAATATTTTTTCATAATTTTGACTACTTACTGCGGCACTCAGAGACATCAATTAATTTTTAAGTTTCATTAAAGTTGTTGTGTCTTATTCTATTGCTATAGCAAAGAAAGTGACAGTAGCTACTTTAATGAAACTTAAAACTTAATTGACGTCTCCGAGTGCGGCCGTTAGTGTTTCTTTTCGTCCTGCCTCTAAAGAAATAGTAGAAACTTTATAAGGAGATACCTTTTTTTAGTACCTATTTAACTATTTGCCTATGTTCCATTTAACATGTGGATTGACTCATGAAACAATAAAAGTAGGAAGTAATTACTCATCCAGCTGATCTTCCAGACAGCTAATTTGTCAAAAACAAGATGGAAATTTCGGATTTTTCCCCCATTCCTTTTACTAGCTTTACTTGTCATTCGAGACTAAATAGAGAGAAAGGAATAGCTAACGTGGCAACTTCAAACTTAGATTTTCAAAGTAGGGCCCCAGGGTGACTATCATGAATCACTCATTTCGAACGTTCGGATGCACTATAGGTACCTTTCACTCGTCAATTGTGATTAAATCGTGAGAAAAGGAGTTAACGTAAATTCGAACTTCGGTTTTTAAAGTAGCCCCCAGGGCTGACTGTCCGGTAAAGTGACAAGAAGTCAAGAATTTAATATAATTTAATGATGACACATTTTTTTGTCAGTCACGGACTGTTTTAAAGACGAGGCTATTAATAAAATTAAATAGATAAAATCGATTCAGTTAGTTTAATTTTTAGTTCAAAAATCAACAAGATATTCTTGGAGTGTGAGTGGACTGACTTAATGAAAACAATTACCTTTAGTATAATATACGGGTGTCCCATAATTCAACGATAATCCGTTAAGGGCTGATAGAGCAGCTAAAAAGCTATCGATTTAACCCCTATGTATGGTCAGCGATTTTTACTAGTTTCGGAGATATTGATCATTTTAATCGGAATTTTTGTAATTTTTCCCTTATGTAAAAAACATGTAATTAAGGATTTTTCGTGACATGGACATAAGGGAAAATTACAAAAATTCAAATTAAAATGATCAATATCTCCGAAACTAGTAAAAATCGCTGAACATACATAGGGGTTAAATCGATAGCTTTTTAGCTGCTCTATCAGCCCTTAACGGATTATCGTTGAATTATGGGACACCCGTATATAACTTTGCACCAGCTATCTCTACTTATTCTCTACTTTTTATGTTACATATTCATAAGAGGAAATTAATAAAAAGTAGGCTGTTTTTTCTTCGTTAACTGTCATTGTCAAATGGTTTTAAGACTTCAAATTTGAATTGACCTGTAAAAGCCCGCGAAGGGACCTCTACGAACCTGCAGTACCTCAAAATTAAAAAGTCGATATGCGAATAGGTAATTTTGTATCAGGGTGACTACTTTATTTACCTAGTAGCTTTATTAGTTCACACACTTCAAACTAATAAAGCTACTAAATGAAGAAGTTACCCTGATACAACAGTTATGTGAAAAAAATATATCGATATTTTCAGATTTCCACAAGATGAAAACTTGATAGCAGAATGGAAACTATGACATTCACGCGAGTGATCCTGTCACCCTTTTTTTGGTTGCTTGTTATCCCCAATGTTGTAAATAAAAGATAGTCATAGTCATAGCATTTATTGCAAACCATAGTTGAATGATTAAACATATTCTTTATTTGAAATATCCTTGACCTGCTGTGAATAAAAAAACTTAATACCTACCTGTAATTTTAAGCTGCAAAAGTTTAGCATAACATAATTATAATGTTTTAGGTCCGATTTTTTTATTCTCTAGTTAAAACTTTCCGTCAGATAAATTTTAGCTCTCTCCTTTTCTTTCATATGACAAAAATCTTCTGTCAAAATTTCATTTTAGGACAAGTTTTTATTGCCAAATGTACTTTTTTGCACTGTCATCATCAACTTATCAAGACCAAACTAAACGAGTCCCATCTCGGTTGGTCTACGAGTACAACTGAGGATCCTGTTGCCACCTTCCGACTCCACCATCAGATCTGCTCATTGACACTGTAATATTAATATTACATTGCATTGGGTTTACATACATACGTATTCTAAATTTCAGTTCGATCAAACACCAGGAAGTTGTTGAAAAATGGTTTGCAAATTTTTAAATGGACAAGTTACTTATATTATCAACATTGCAAGATTGTTACTAAAGGACAGTGATACCTAACTGCCAGATGCTTTTATTTGGCAATTACAAAAATCATCCCTTAGTTCATTAGAACAATAATAAATTACAACTGTGAAATTGAATCGATATCGATATTATTGTCGACTCGGCAACGACACTGGCGTTGACAGATCCAATTCAAACCTTGTGGAAGGATAACGAAGAATACCTATAAGGACACCTCTTTCTTACTTGTTATGAATGAACAAATAATACGTCTTTCTTTTGTTGTTCTAGTCCGATTTCTATGCTAGTACTTATTCTGTGGTCATGTCACTTCTCACATCACTTCTTGTGTCGCGCTGTCAATGTCAGAAAATCACTTTGAGGTTGGTGTGCTAAACGCCTAAAATTCGCGAATGGCGTCTAACGAGTTCTGTTTTTTTTATTATTTAACTACTTAAGATTAATTAAAGTATTATCTTACGTGCGTGACAAACAAGATGAGTAAAGCGAATCCGCTAGTAGGTTTGATAAGTTATGGGGAATCTGATGATAGCGACGATGAAATACATTCTAAGCCTGTGAATCCGCCTTTGCGGCCTCCAGAACCGAGTCTACCAGCGCCAGACGCCAATGCTGCGGTTCATCCGGCCCCCATACCACACTGTGGTAAGTATACATACTCGTACTTCGATCTTTGCGTTGCGGTGTGAATGCAGTAAGCAACACTATCATTCTGATGCCTCGTATGGTGTCAGTGTTTTCATAATATAGTACAATTTGTTTAAGATGAGAACATTGTTACCTACTTTGGTAAACATGTCCAGTTGTTGATTTTAGTTTTTAAATAACCACGTCAATGGGTTTAAAAGGCATGTGTCCACTAGGCTCGCCGAGGCGAGTCGAATCGAATCACAATAATTATCTCCTCATCCTCTCTCATTTGCTATTAAACTGCGTCGATTGACGACGAGCCGCGGCGCGCCGATTCGCTTGTCGGCGAGCCTAGTGGACAGCAGCCTTAAATACATATGTTTTTGTGTTGATTAATGTGTACCAATTATGGGGCTATGGAAATCCTGAACATTAGCATACCTGCGTGACTGAAAGAGACCGAAGTTCCTAAAAATAAAAATATACTGCATAAGGGAACTTTTGTTTTGGTATTTTTTTTAAATCACAGTCCCCCCTGACAGACTGTAATCCCTGTGTAGTAAACACTAAATAATTCTGAAGGTAATGGAAGTATTTGTAATTTTTGATTCATTCTCTATCCCTTAGATTTTTTTCAACTAGCAATTAAGCAGCGTAGACTATAAGATATGTAATTAATAATTTTTCTCATAATGTTATTAGCTTGGTCTGCATGCTATGATGAGGGCAGTGGCTTCACATATTACTGGAACCAGCAGACCAATGAAGTGACTTGGGAGGCACCCCAAGAGTACCTGATGGCCTTGAAGCTGGCTCAGCATCAGTTAAATGCTTCTGGTAAGTTTATTTTTATATGTAGAATGAAGGTGAACCTTTTTAATGCCACTACAAATACAAAACTTCACTCACACGCCAATGACAGCTAAAAATCAGAGCAAATTTTAACTTTAACTCATAAATACTCAGGTCTATTTTGCTCTATCAACTGTGATGAATATATCCATTCGTGGCATTGAACCATTGGTGCGCAAATATGGCATTGAAAAGGTTAAATAAATGTGATTTGTTTGTTGTGTCCTGTTTACCACTCCATTAATCGCTCGTATGACTAGTTATAGTCTTGTAACCTTCCGTGGTTTCACTGCATGGTTCCAATGGAAGTCCAGCACTGACTTGAACGCCAGCATTATGGTAAGTTTTGTGGCTGAACCATTTTGTGACTAGTTTTTTATTGTGTGTATTTCTGTTTTCTTTTTTGATGTTTGTCACGAATAAATGTTTTTCTTTCTTTCTTTCTCTTCATATTATGTTTTTAATTTTATGCATGGAGAAGGCAAGCAAGCTCACAGGCCTCGTGATAGCTAGTGGACTTCTAACCACATACATTGCCTCTGACAATGTCTACATGTATATTCCAGGCTCAGCAGAAGTATCGGCAGAAGAATGGCAACTGTATCAGCAGGCTCTGGCTGAGAAGAAGTCTCATGGTAAGAGCAAGGCCAAGCCTGCCAAGCCTGCCAAGCCCAATGAGAAGCCTAGCAAGAAGAATGGTGCCAAACGCAAGCCTTCCAGCGATGACGAGGATGTGTAAGTAGTATAGTCTAATCATTCATTTGTTAGTTGCTCACTTTCTTTTTTAGGGTTCTATAGCCAAACTAGGAATCCTCCATGTCTGCCAGTCTGTATGTCACAGTCGGTTTTTCTCAAAAACTATTGAAGCCACAAAGCATCTGAACCTCCCACAAATCTCTTCTCATAAGACAAATTATAAGAATAATAAAGCCCGTATTAAATAAGTTTACATATATGGTACCTAATATTTTTTCCCTGAGTTTTTTGACAAACTGGGTAACACTTATGTATTTTCCCAATGTGCTACACTACAATATGGGGATTTAAAAAAGGGTGTCATTAAATTTCTTCTAGACCGGCAACGCATTGGTGACACCTCTGGTGTTTCAAATATCCATAGGCAGCGGTGACCACTTCCCATCAGGTGGGCCGTCTGCCTGTTTGTCAGTCGATGGCAAAAAAAAAACATGTAACATGTGTGAACATAATCAAGGTCGACTTGGGTTGAGTTGCCGTAATTATAAACATTTTCTTGCAGGAAGATAGAACTAATCACATCCTACCACAATTCTGATTCGGAATCCAATGATGAAGAGGCTCCAGTTAAGGTGGTTGCACCTCTTCCAAAACCTGTGGTCTCCAAAAACATGCATAAAAGGCTAAAGACCAAGCAGCCTGTCGAGTATGGCCCCAGTCTCCCTTCTAATCAGAACTACACCATCCCAATTGGACCGGAGCTTCCTCCAGGAATGGAGGTGGAAAGTGAGCCCAAGTCCCCGGTGGTACTTCAAGAGGAGAAGGTACTGTGTTATTATAAAATTTGCTTGTACACATTGTTTTCAATTTACCTTGCAATGTACTGAGCAGTACAATGGGTTTTCAAATGTTTATCAATTAAGATTGCTGTTCTCACTAGAGTATGCAAAGGGTTTGCTGAACTATTTAAAATGGATGGTTGAAAATATACCTTGCACCAATGATGAGAAAAGAAAACTGAAATTGCTCATAAATAACTGCACTGTTTTGTTGAACACTTTATTTTAACCATTTAAGATTAGCACATTCAACTTTTTCATTTCTTTTTGTAATACATGTTGCATTACTAATTTTCTAACACATGTAAATATTTTGGCAGGTAAAGGTTTTCAATGAAACTAGTCAGTTATAAGCACTATGATGGGTTAAAGTTTTCAATCTGAGGTGCTTGGGTCGATGATGAGATGCCCATTTGAGTCTCCAGGCACACTGTTGAGATTCATGGGTTGCTGAGACCATTATTTAAGTTATATAGATAGTTATCATAAATTCAATGAAATGATTAGATAAATTTCCAAACCACCCAAATTGAGATTTATTGTTAGGCAGTGGCTGTCTTTGATATTTTTACTAGCAGTAGACTCTTCTTTTCACCACAAGTTATTGATTAAAGAATTAAAGATGCTTTCGTTTCTGTTTTGAAATAGGAAAAGAAAACAGACAAGGTGGATAATGATGACAGCCAGGACGAAATGATATTGTTTAAAAAATTAAAAGATAAGGCTAAACTATTGGAAAAACTTGGTGGAGAAATACCTTCCGAGTTACAGAAAATGATTCAAGATGACCCTAAAATTGCATCACCTAAAGTCGTAGACGATAATAGTCAAGAGTGTAGATCTGATAACATTGACGATTTATTAGATGAGATAGAGAAGAAAGTGCTGCCCAAAGTTAAGTCAAAAAGGACTGATATGTTTGGTGAAGAGTTATCCAGCAGTAATAAAAGTTCCCCGGTTGGGACTCCTCCGAGAGAAATAAAGCCACTGTTCCCCAGCAGCCAAGCTATCGAAGACCCGCCACCACCACCGCTACCGCCAAGCGTCTCTATTGAAAATGGTGTAGATAAACCAGAACTACCAGAAAAAAAGGCAAATGTTTACCTAGCAGACAGTGAATTGAAAGAAAGCAGAAAGAAAAGAAGGATTGATGACTCTATTCTTCCGGTAAAGAAAAGCGAGGTACCATCGTATACGACGAAGTACTCTCAATTTATAGAAGGGTTTTCAAGTGAAAGGACGGGGTTAGGTTTCAAAGAGGATAGTAATGATAGTCCGAATAGCGCAGGTACGGTTAGCTACGGGAACGGTCTCACGTTTACGAAGGGAGAGGTTTTGAATGAGGACAAGCGGGACGAAGACCTGGACGACATGTCAGAGCTGGTGGAAGCTAAACTGAAGTTCCTTAACGAGGTGCAGCCGAGCCCCGTGCCGCCCGTGCAGGAGATGCTGGTTCAGTGGCAGGTCAGTTAACAGCTTCATCACCATCTCTATATCCGTGTTTCTTCTAGAAACCTTCAGTCACAAAGTTTAAAATAATGGATACTTCAATCAAAAGGACTAATAATTATTATTTAAGTTACCGTTACTTTATCATGTAAAACAAAAGAGAGTATATTTTTTAAATTTCCAACTTTAATGATAATGAAATGAGATATTGTTACATTGCTTTAAAAAAACCCACATGTATCTTATTATAAATTTTTAGATTTGGACGACCATTTGGAAATTTGTATAGAGTTCTAAATGTGTCATTTTTGGTTCGTGACGCGTCTCTGATTTCTCTAGGTTTCTTATGAACACGCTAAAAGCTTCACTCGTAACTAAAGTCTATTCCAATCCAACTTGTTAATATTCTAACACAATCAATCGCTAAACTGAATTAGAAACATACGCACGTGTATTTCGAAGGTTTCAACTTGATATCTCGTCACTTTTTCCAGCAATATTTGTTTGATTAACATTTTTAAATTTGATTAAAAAAATTATGTCGAAAAGTTAGGAGTGAGATCTTGTAGTTTATGGATTATGAATTTAATCGAGTAATTCAAAATATTAATTGATTTGTTATTAGATCTCGGGCTTGTCATCATTAAACAGTAGTCGAATTGATAACATGTTTGTTTACATTACGGGTCGTTTTCAAAAAATTGTACGTAGTTAACTTAATAAAAACAAAATCACAATCGCGTACAAACTATATGGGTAACTTTCGTTACACAAAGGAATAAATTAAGTTTTGTTTTAATGTACAATTTTTTGGAAAACGACCCTTATGAACAAATCGGATCGGTTAGAGTATGTGGTACGTCGGCAGACGCTGGTGACGGCGTTCCGCGGCGGCGCGCTGGCGGCGGCGTACTGGCGGCGCTGGGTGGCGGCGGCGGCGCGGGCGCTGGCGGCGCGCGAGCGCGGCGCCGCGCCGCCCGGCTGGACCTGCGCCTTCCAGAGGTACGCCGCCCGGGACCCGTCGCCCGCTTGTCCGCGCGTAATCCGGCCACACTACACTGCCGCGCGTATCGCGCGTACACTAGCCAGACTCTACGAACTGTGATTTACAAACACAACTATGCGCGCGCTATTACTTTCTGTGACACCCTGCCACCGCTGCCGCGTGATGCGCGTACACTACAAACTGTAAAACTCGGCAAGCGTTCTGTCGCGTTTAGACTTTATCGACTGAGATTGTTTAGTATAGTAGGAATTTTATAAAATGTCGGAATCCACTTGAGAGTTCATCTTTCAAACAATCGTATTGTTTCTATTGTAAACTCCAACCGTCAATTATCTGTGCTAAATGAAACGAAGTAAATAATATAATACATTTGAATAGCGACTTTGCCGCCTAACGGCCTGGCCATGACTAAGCGGCGGCGGCGACGGCGAGCCAATTTTCTAATACATTGCGTGTTACGTCAACTAACCGCCGCGGGGTGAGCGTCTCGGCCGAGCGATGAAGAAAGAATTCGCTCGCCGCCGCCGCCGCTGCCCATAGTCGTGGCCAGGCCGTAAGCTAGAAGGAACCAATAGGGAATATGCATGAATTTTTTTATCGAATTTCTTAATAAAATATCGATAATCGATATCGATATCGTAAATCGATAGCAAAAAGTGAAATTAAAATCGGCCAAAAATACGGATAGGGTAAAAGGGGGTAATTGGGGTCACTTAAGCGAGAATTGAAATAATAAAATATTTAATAATAAAATCTTTATTGCAACCGCACTATACCAAATTCTACTTAATTGATTATTATTTGAGATCAATTATAGTCGCTTTAGTAATCAACTTTCGTAAATATAAACATTTAAAAAAAATAGACTTGACTCCCATTGCACTGAGGTGAGGATAATTGTAGTCACCCTGTGGGCAATGAGGGTCAGATAAAATCTAGCACATATCGCAGACATAACCTTTGGCCGACCCCCAACCTATACCACATTTCATTATTTCGACCAAATTTGCCGCAGACTAAGCATCTATTTCCGTCGTCGTCAGCATCATCATTCTCATCGTCCTGGCATAGATCAGTTCTCACGTCTGATACAGAGGTTCGGTTGATTCTTGAAGAACTTGTCGTATTACTCTTTCGGGTCCCTTCTTCTGCACTTTTGTCTTCTTTCCCTTGCCCTTAACCTTCGCTTTATTTTTCCTTTCCCTTTTCCCTTGTCTGGCTGAACTGGGCAATGGGGGTCACCCGACTCTCATTACCCACAAGGACACTAATGAGAAAAAAATTAAAAAAAAAAACATTAGTTACACACGGGATTTAGGATTCCCATCACCATTTTGAATGTCCGACTCAACACTTATAAAAGTATTATACATATAGAACAACAAATGTGATGCTTACTGTTTATTTTGTATCAGTGAAAACTTAGATCGGCGAGTTGCAAAAGTAAAACACGTTCGTCATTCCTGGTGTGGCGGTCATAGTGGCGCGCGCGGCTCACAACAATCGCGAGGGGTACAGAGCGGGGCGTAGAGACCGTTTACGCGTCTCTAGTTTTTGTGGTTTTGTAGATATGTGGGTGACTCCCATTGCCTGCTGACTCATTCCCATTACCCGGTTTTCCCCTAATATAAGCATTTAAAAACTACTCATTAGACAGATCCGACATGAACTGTGACGTCAGCGTACACTACGGCCATATAAACTCCATGTTAAATTCTGTTTTGCTAAAAAGAGATGGAAACAAATCTTTAATTACTTATATCTTGGTTATTTTTTTAGTTATTCGCAAAGTATTTTTCTCTACTGTTTGTTACATAAATGACTTTTTATTAAATAAATAAAAAAACATGCATATTCCCTATTGTAATGACCACAAGAAAGTATACTTTATCATCCCGTACTTGACACCAACAGACTACGCGGGCACCGGTCTCAATACCGGCCGTATCGGCCGGTATCGGGCGGGCATGATTGGGTAAAGAAAACGAAATTCTATTCAGTCCGTCAGTTAGATTGTCAAAAAATATTGGGCACGTATTTTTTCTTTTGTCAATCAAACAAACAATGACAAAGATAAAGCGCATCAAAGTTCGGGAGCGGGGGCTCGTGACGTCACTTCTGTGTAAAAAATCGTACCAAGACGTGACGTCATGCGACATTTCCATTCAATATATCTCCGTATTTTTTTGATTATGTGATAAAAGAAAAACTTGTCCAATACTTTTTGATAATCTACCTGATCGAAAAAAAAAAAATAGTCATCATCCCTATTCAAAAAGTATTGTAGCGAATGTGCTGTCGTTACAATGTATACTTTCTAATCTAACTTTGGCGGCAAAGTCGATATCCAAATGAATTCTTTGGATACCGACATTTAAAAAGATTCTTACCATACGCGAGCATTCTATACCCTTCTTTGATCCGGCTACCCTGGCACCGCTGCCGCGCGTCGCGCGCCGTCCACGAACGCTGTCTGCGGCTGACTAGTCGGGGTTAGTCGAGTGCCCAAAGCAATACCGGTCGCATCCGTGTATAGAACTGAGTTTTGTGACTGTACGGAACTGTGAAGCGTCCTGCGGGCGCCTGTGATTTAGATCCGAGCCGAGCAAAAACTGACATTTTTTGGGAGCCCCCGGCGAACCCCTTTAAAAGTCTGTGATACTGACAGTATTGCGATACCAATAGGGAATGCAATTACCGGCAAAACTGGTGAACCGTTAAATTACAGATTTTTACATTATTTAACATAAAAAGGGTGCGGCGATTTTTAATACGTTGAAAGGGAAATAAATACTAAAAAACGGGTTACCGCTAATATTATACCTGACTTCTGTAGGCCTTAAGATTTTAAATTCGAAAATTGAAACCCAATCATAAACTAATCATAATTTTAGGAGTGTTCTGAACAATAAAAGCATTTAAAATCGTTTGCATTTTGGAGTATTTTGGTTCTGGCTATGAATTACCGGTGTTTTACTTTTACCTACTCTAAATAAACTTTGTTAATCGGATTATATTCCGTATACCGCTTTTGTACGACTGTACACATTTTTTGTGATTTCAAAATATGAATTAGTCATGCACCCAACTCAATAGCAGTGGCATCTGTGCACAGTCAAACGTTCACGGACTGCGAACAATCCGAGATACATGTGGGTTATTTATTAAGTGGTGTCCGTACTTAGTAGCACCACGGATTTTTTTATCGATAGTCAGTTGTAACGTTGATATGGGAGTGTTTGTTTAATGCAAAACTTAAGCTGCGCCCATTTTCCAAAAATTGAACTGGTTTTTGAACTAGACATTGCTTTCGTCGCACCATGTAAAGTTCTGTGAATAACACCATAGAGAATATTCCTACCTACTTTCTTAAATGCACGGGAGTTTACATTTCATAACGACAAAGTAAAGGGTATTATAGCTAGATTTTGTTAACATTTTTGAACAGTTAAGTAAGCGTACCCAAGTGTAAAATATTTTCCATGACAGTTAACATTTAAAGCGGTTTGTTAAATAAATCACAGCTTTGTTATAGCAACAGTTAAAGAATTTGTGCCTTGCGTTGAAATTTATGGGGCGTTTTAAATTTTGTAATATTTGAGTTACTTGCAAATACCTTGTTTGATGCAGCACTCTACAATAAAATTAGGTAAATGATAAAAAAGTAACGCACGGCACAAGTAGTGCATTTTGCTTCTAAAGCATCATTAACAGAAAACAATGTCTTCATTACTAATTGTAAAAAACTTGACAGCTTGTCCTTTGTCTAAGTTGAAACTTTGAAACGTCTCTGTTGAAGAATAATTATTAAAAGCATTTATTATGTAAGTCTAATGAATATTTAACCTATTATATTGACAATCATCTGTGATACCGAACTGTGATAATTTTGTAATTAATAAATCATTTATAATTAACAAGAGAGACTTTGCTTTACAGTGTTAAAACCCTAAATTTAAGTAAATTTTCAATTGTATCACAAATAAAAACAGCAGACATCCATTTCACTTTTTAACTATAAGAAGTGACTTGAAAAGCGAAGACTTGACGCAATGGCACCGGCTCCCATCGTCGGCCGTCGGCTGCGCCTGCGCCTGCGCTCCGCGGAGAGTGGTGAGAAAAATGAAATTATTTATTTATTTAAATCTTCAAGATAATACGCTTTGATCGTTTTCAGAAGCTGTCGGTGCCGCCGACGGGGCTTAGGATGGAGATTGTGTCTACTTGAAATAGGTTTAGCTTTAGGTATATAGACACAACGGATGAGGGTTTAAGTATATTATGTATTTTATTCGTTCTGTTCACTGAGTTGGTTAATTTTAAGCGCAGCCTTTCGTGTAGTTTTTGGGAAACCAAAGCCGAGGAAGTTAATTTTCAGGGTACGTTAATAATGATCATTTCACTGCGTATGAAAATCTAAAGGTTTATTTTATTTATGAAAATCCATTGACTCTTCGTTTTTCTCTGTTAATTTATTTGTGTACCATCTCGGGTATCGTTTTTGATATAATACCGACTGCGTCACAAGTTGTTATCTATTTTAACTATGCAATTGGGATACACATTATAAATCTTCCCCGGTATTTATGTAATTTTTTAATACAAGTTTAAGAAACTAATGCATTTCAATGAGTTTAAACGACGTAGAAATTAATAAATAATTTAACAGATATAACTTATTTAACTTAATTTTAAATTCTACGTGTAGGGAGCAATAACAGAGTGTTTATCCAATTATAGGCAAACTCAGCTTGCTTATTACATTAGTTTTTGTGTCAATTCAGCTTAATAACACTTTTAATGACAAGTACATGGTCAATATTTAATGACAAGCTTAAAAAAGACAGCAATGGGGTTTAAGTTTTTTTTTGATCAATTTAATTTAAGCCCAGTAAAACCATTTTTTTAATAGCTGAAAGCGAGATAAATTGTTTCATTTCAATTTTGTGATATAAATAAGTTGTTGGCTTGGCCCTCGCGATCATCAGACTTGAATCCAGTTTCAAGGGCTATTTAGCCATTCTCCTAATTCGACTCTCGGCTATCGTTTCCCAAACTCTACAGCTGGATCCTTAGCAGTATTTCTTTTAACAAAACACGCTCAAATTCCAGTCGGATTTCTCAAGGTTTGTTAAATAAATACATCTAAGGATGACACCGGGTACTGCCGCCCCCCACGGCAGCTGTTTGTACTGGCCGGTGCTTGCAGGTCCGAGGGGCGCTACCGCTACCGGCGCGAGGCGGACGGGCTCATGCAGTGGGAGTACCCGGCCGCTGCGCACTGCGATATGGAGATATGCACTACGCCGCCACCGCCGGAAGACGTCAAGGTATGGGATCAGGGTACACTGGGATTTTAGGAACGGTTTTTTTTATGGGTCGGAGCTGTGGATATTTGGAATAAACTTATTAAATTTAATACTAACAATTACTAGTGTTTTCAAGTTCAAGTATTATATTAAAATTGAATACAAGTAAAAATAATTTTAAGCATCAAATAGAAGTACTGACACTGTCGTTCATTATGAGTATATATCACATGGGGGATTCTTGTGCAAACATGTGTCCATTAGATTCATTTAGCAGATTAGCAGCGATACGAGTAGTCGATCGGTCGAAGCGTTATATCTCTTTCTCTTTTTCTGTAAAAGAGCCTCGATGTGGCTCTTTCCCTTGAAGGTTTGAAGGGTTCTAACAAATATGGTTGGGGAAGGCCTATATTCAGCAGTGGACGGCCTTTCGGCTGATGATGATGGTAAAGGGACAATTTTAATAAGTTTATATGATAGAATCTTTCGACGGATCGTGTCAGATAAAAATAAAGATGATTAGTAAGTAAAATAATAAAATGTTTGGCATGCCGCTGCGATGGAAGGTAGATGATGATGATGATTGTCCTAGCCGCCGCCGCCCGCGCCGCCCCCGCTGCCGCCGGCGCAGCCCCCGCCCGCGCCCCGCGCCGCCACCCCGCCGCCGCCCGCCTGGCGCGACCCGCCGCCGCCCGGCACCGACGACCCGCCCCCGCTGCCGCCGGTCAGTACACACTACACACTGCCGCCCCCCGCCTGGCGCGACCCGCCGCCGCCCGGCACCGACGACCCGCCCCCGCTGCCGCCGGTCAGTACACACTACACACTGCCGCCCCCCGCCTGGCGCGACCCGCCGCCGCCCGGCACCGACGACCCGCCCCCGCTGCCGCCGGTCAGTACACACTACACACTGCCGCCCCCCGCCTGGCGCGACCCGCCGCCGCCCGGCACCGACGACCCGCCCCCGCTGCCGCCGGTCAGTACACACTACACACTGCCGCCCCCCGCCTGGCGCGACCCGCCGCCGCCCGGCACCGACGACCCGCCCCCGCTGCCGCCGGTCAGTACACACTACACACTGCCGCCCCCCGCCTGGCGCGACCCGCCGCCGCCCGGCACCGACGACCCGCCCCCGCTGCCGCCGGTCAGTACACACTACACACTGCCGCCCCCCGCCTGGCGCGACCCGCCGCCGCCCGGCACCGACGACCCGCCCCCGCTGCCGCCGGTCAGTACTGTCACGTTGTGTTTTTATCATTTACTCAGACAAACCCAATCTTCGAGACATGGCAATAATTTGTAGTATTTTTAAGGGCTGGTAACTGAATGACGTTTCGTTCTGGTTTTGCTTTAGGGTTGTCAGCCTAAGAAGTTTTGCTTGACTTTAGGGTAATAAAATTAACTTGAGTTCCATTGGATAAAACTTATTTAAATAGATATTGAGAAGTATATGCTGAAATAGAGTTTTGAATGAATTTTGGTTTCAGGAATAACAAGTAAAGGGTTTCGGCGATAATTGCATTGAATCATTATTAGGTATCGATCAAAAATTACATTTGGAAATTAAGTAATTTCAGGGTAAATTTTAGGGTAAATATTAGGGTAAATTTCTTCATCCGAGGGTGCTCCTGTCGTAGCTTCCGGCCACCATAGCAGTCAAAAAGCTTATATCTAGGGCTCCGCGATTAGTGCATGAAGAAGCTTGAATTATCTTGTGCAGGACGGAGGTCCATGTCTGGATGGACATCTCCAGTGGCTGATTTGGTTGAGGAGCAGCCGATTTAAGTTATATTTTGTGGCAGTAACAAAATCGTAAGTAAATATTTCCTCGGGAAATGCAAGTGCATCATCTCAGTTTAGTTTCTTAACCTCGTGGTTAATTTTCAGCTCTTCAAGAGATTTTACATGCCGGGACGGAGGGAAAGACAGTGTTTGAGATAATCTCTATTGGATGGTCTCCGGTAAGGATCCTTTAATAATCTTTGCTCTGCTCTCCGCTTAATTTCTGCCATGTGCATATTCTAATCGAATCAATTTGTTTCTTTCCAGCTGAATGGGATTATTTTTGATTATTATTTTGATTATTAGATTTTGATTAGATTTTGATTTCTATTTCGATTTCAATTTTCTGTAAAATTAAGTTGATTTCTATAAAATCTAAATAAACTCAGTTAAAGTAAATTCAATTCAAAGAGTGAATTAATAAACCAATTTTAAGAAATTCATAATGCAATAATTAATCAACTTGAGCTGCACACCTTGTGGACTTTGCAAGTTTAGTTATCTTTAGGGCTCTCATGTTTAGCTTCCTTTCTTCTGAGCTCTGAAAGAAATAAGCACATGTTTAGTATATCTCATTTTGTGCACCAGAGATTTAGATTTTTGTGTAATTTAGTATTGCGGGCTAGGTACCTTTTACTAGCCGCCATTTTGTGTAGCAAGTCCATGACAATTAGCCTTCTGCTTCAAACTTCTTAAAGCTCAACAATTTTCGATACATCATTGTGCTTGCGCCGCCTGAACATACCCTTCACGTGCTTCCTGTGTGGCTTGCGATTGGAGCTTGCATAGAGCCAACGCCCGGAGCTTCGCGTTTCGACTCACACTGTCATGATCCAGTCTGCAGCCGGACAGCCTTTGCGGGAAGGTTTCTACAGAGCGAGGTCGGTTATATAATTTCTTATTAATTAGGGAAGTAGGATTTCAATTAATGTCCTTGAGATTCACATGTAGGGAAGTAGGATTTAAATTAAATATTGGAATTGATGGCATTAGGTTCTTAGGGACTAACCAACTTAGAATAAATAATTGTGAACCTATAATAAGAACCATAGGATATTAAGCACGACCCATGCTTTCACTGAGCTAACTAATTTATGAATTTCACATGTCTGGTCGTTGTGACTAAGTAATGGTTTGCAATTACTCTTGAATGTAAAACAGAAACTACCTATAGGAATAAATCTTGTGTTCTACTTACTAACTTGTTTCCTTCAGCTCCATAAAATAACCCATTCTCTATCCAAAGGTTACGCCAGACATATTATTTCAGGTATTTAGTATTGTAATAATTTGTGGTTTATTACACGTTTTGTATTTCGTTTACGACTTGTTTCTTCGTTCTTGCCGGGCACGGGAAGCAAACGTAGCAATGGCGCCCAACGTGGAGCCAAGTTATTTAGGTACATTGTTATGTACACCTGTGTTTCGCATCCAACAAATCGAGTTTTCGTTAATGTGTGGATGCGATGTTGTGTTGCACAGTGTTTTATGCTTCGTTTAGTTTTAGTTATCTCCATCCTAGGTAGGAGATACATTTCGTTCCCTCACACAACGCCGTCTAGGATTTATGATTTTGCATTAATCAGACACATTGTGAATGTATCTGACATTTTAGTGAAGTATAACTTGGTGAAGGGTTAGTTTGCGGTTTGATAACCGATATGTTTAGGTGGGGTTTTCGGTTAGTACCTACTAATTTTAGTTGTTTTGTAGATTTCGCCCGGACAAGTAGGGGATATATATAAGAATGCTGAACATCGGTCCTGGCTGCTGGCAATTTACCTCTTCAGCACAACATTGCCGTTGTGCTGGAAAGGTAAACGGATAAGATTTCTAAATGGTTGGAATGATTAGGTTTAGTTTTGGGAGAGTTTTTCAGGGTTGTAACACAAGGTTTTGTAAGGTATGATAGTTCTGTTGGTAGAGTGTTACATACTGTTTTGTCTCGTTTGTTTAATTAAGAGTTGAGCACATACTTTTTATATGTTAGGTAACGTTTTAGAATATAATTTGGAAGTTAGTAGATTTACAGGTTTTGGAGATTGAGTTTGGTTTTGTATTGGTGAAGTTAACGCTGAGGGCAGCGTACGGTTCACCTACGTTGAACCTTTTCATTGGGAAGGGGAGTATTGTCACGTTGTGTTTTTATCATTTACTCAGACAAACCCAATCTTCGAGACATGGCAATAATTTGTAGTATTTTTAAGGGCTGGTAACTGAATGACGTTTCGTTCTGGTTTTGCTTTAGGGTTGTCAGCCTAAGAAGTTTTGCTTGACTTTAGGGTAATAAAATTAACTTGAGTTCCATTGGATAAAACTTATTTAAATAGATATTGAGAAGTATATGCTGAAATAGAGTTTTGAATGAATTTTGGTTTCAGGAATAACAAGTAAAGGGTTTCGGCGATAATTGCATTGAATCATTATTAGGTATCGATCAAAAATTACATTTGGAAATTAAGTAATTTCAGGGTAAATTTTAGGGTAAATATTAGGGTAAATTTCTTCATCCGAGGGTGCTCCTGTCGTAGCTTCCGGCCACCATAGCAGTCAAAAAGCTTATATCTAGGGCTCCGCGATTAGTGCATGAAGAAGCTTGAATTATCTTGTGCAGGACGGAGGTCCATGTCTGGATGGACATCTCCAGTGGCTGATTTGGTTGAGGAGCAGCCGATTTAAGTTATATTTTGTGGCAGTAACAAAATCGTAAGTAAATATTTCCTCGGGAAATGCAAGTGCATCATCTCAGTTTAGTTTCTTAACCTCGTGGTTAATTTTCAGCTCTTCAAGAGATTTTACATGCCGGGACGGAGGGAAAGACAGTGTTTGAGATAATCTCTATTGGATGGTCTCCGGTAAGGATCCTTTAATAATCTTTGCTCTGCTCTCCGCTTAATTTCTGCCATGTGCATATTCTAATCGAATCAATTTGTTTCTTTCCAGCTGAATGGGATTATTTTTGATTATTATTTTGATTATTAGATTTTGATTAGATTTTGATTTCTATTTCGATTTCAATTTTCTGTAAAATTAAGTTGATTTCTATAAAATCTAAATAAATTCAGTTAAAGTAAATTCAATTCAAAGAGTGAATTAATAAACCAATTTTAAGAAATTCATAATGCAATAATTAATCAACTTGAGCTGCACACCTTGTGGACTTTGCAAGTTTAGTTATCTTTAGGGCTCTCATGTTTAGCTTCCTTTCTTCTGAGCTCTGAAAGAAATAAGCACATGTTTAGTATATCTCATTTTGTGCACCAGAGATTTAGATTTTTGTGTAATTTAGTATTGCGGGCTAGGTACCTTTTACTAGCCGCCATTTTGTGTAGCAAGTCCATGACAATTAGCCTTCTGCTTCAAACTTCTTAAAGCTCAACAATTTTCGATACATCATTGTGCTTGCGCCGCCTGAACATACCCTTCACGTGCTTCCTGTGTGGCTTGCGATTGGAGCTTGCATAGAGCCAACGCCCGGAGCTTCGCGTTTCGACTCACACTGTCATGATCCAGTCTGCAGCCGGACAGCCTTTGCGGGAAGGTTTCTACAGAGCGAGGTCGGTTATATAATTTCTTATTAATTAGGGAAGTAGGATTTCAATTAATGTCCTTGAGATTCACATGTAGGGAAGTAGGATTTAAATTAAATATTGGAATTGATGGCATTAGGTTCTTAGGGACTAACCAACTTAGAATAAATAATTGTGAACCTATAATAAGAACCATAGGATATTAAGCACGACCCATGCTTTCACTGAGCTAACTAATTTATGAATTTCACATGTCTGGTCGTTGTGACTAAGTAATGGTTTGCAATTACTCTTGAATGTAAAACAGAAACTACCTATAGGAATAAATCTTGTGTTCTACTTACTAACTTGTTTCCTTCAGCTCCATAAAATAACCCATTCTCTATCCAAAGGTTACGCCAGACATATTATTTCAGGTATTTAGTATTGTAATAATTTGTGGTTTATTACACGTTTTGTATTTCGTTTACGACTTGTTTCTTCGTTCTTGCCGGGCACGGGAAGCAAACGTAGCAGTACACACTACACACTGCCGCCCCCCGCCTGGCGCGACCCGCCGCCGCCCGGCACCGACGACCCGCCCCCGCTGCCGCCGGTCAGTACACACTACACACTGCCGCCCCCCGCCTGGCGCGACCCGCCGCCGCCCGGCACCGACGACCCGCCCCCGCTGCCGCCGGTCAGTACACACTACACACTGCCGCCCCCCGCCTGGCGCGACCCGCCGCCGCCCGGTACCGACGACCCGCCCCCGCTGCCGCCGGTCAGTACACACTACACACTGCCGCCCCCCGCCTGGCGCGACCCGCCGCCGCCCGGTACCGACGACCCGCCCCCGCTGCCGCCGGTCAGTACACACTACACACTGCCGCCCCCCGCCTGGCGCGACCCGCCGCCGCCCGGCACCGACGACCCGCCCCCGCTGCCGCCGGTCAGTACACACTACACACTGCCGCCCCCCGCCTGGCGCGACCCGCCGCCGCCCGGTACCGACGACCCGCCCCCGCTGCCGCCGGTCAGTACACACTACACACTGCCGCCCCCCGCCTGGCGCGACCCGCCGCCGCCCGGTACCGACGACCCGCCCCCGCTGCCGCCGGTCAGTACACACTACACACTGCCGCCCCCCGCCTGGCGCGACCCGCCGCCGCCCGGTACCGACGACCCGCCCCCGCTGCCGCCGGTCAGTACACACTACACACTGCCGCCCCCCGCCTGGCGCGACCCGCCGCCGCCCGGTACCGACGACCCGCCCCCGCTGCCGCCGGTCAGTACACACTACACACTGCCGCCCCCCGCCTGGCGCGACCCGCCGCCGCCCGGCACCGACAACAAATAGGAATTCTGCTATTAAGAAATTACTACTCTGGGAAACTGACCCAAAGAATCGACGCTTTGTCGCATCACCGCTATCTGAAAATTGCAACTTCGAGCCTGTTTGTGTGTTCTGAAAGATAAAGCTTCAATTTAGCCATCCTCTTCATCGTCAACAAACTCACTGTGTTCGCAGGAGCCAAAGAAGGAGATAGGCGACGAGCTGCTCTCGTTCTACAGCGACATCGCAGAGCTCGACAAGACCCTCGTCGTCGGCTCGCCCGAGCCGCCGCTGCCGCCGCTGCCGCCTGAGCCCAGGGAGAAGGAGAGGGAGAAGGAGCGAGAGAAGGAGAAAGAGAAGGACACCAAGACTGCCAAGAGGAAGTCCAAGGTTAGTAGATATAAAGGTTTAAGCGGTTTACCCTTGAATCATCGACACTAATTTCATATTTTATTTATTTATTTATTTATTTATTCATGAACAATACAGGATTGTGTTAAAACTTGAGTTTTTTCAGCATTCAAATTTAAGTTATTTGTATTAAACCAATACTTAAAGGCCATTAGCGCATCATTAGTTAATTTATTAAGTTCCGACATATTATTAGCTGATACAACAGCGTTTGTATCATCAGCAAATACAGTTATTTTACAGCTAGGGACTGTATTTGAAACACAATCAATTAAATCATTTGTAAAGATGATAAAAAGTAAGGGGCCCAAAATGGAACCTTGTGGAACTCCTCTTCTTATTTTGACTAATTTAGACCTAATATTTTTTACATGGCCGTTTTCAGTGAATAGAATTCATAGAATGTTTTACTTCAGTTTCAGTTCATAGAATGTTTTACTTCGCCGAATTTCATCGACAGGCAATTCCATGTGAAGTAGTTATATTTTTTTGGCGGTAACAGGTCTAACCTAACCTACGTAACCCATGCTTCAGATAACCTGAAAACAATGAGTTTCAGCAGAAATTAGCTTTCGATTAAATTAATTTCGCTGAAACGATACATTTTTTTTGTCACATTCAAATTCCTCTTCTTTTTAGGGTTCCGTAGTCAAACTAGGAGCCTTATAGTTTCGCCATGTCCGTCCGTCTGTTCGTCTGTATGTCACAGGTTTTTCTCAGAAACTGTTAGTCACGTAGTGGAACTTTTGTATAAGTACATAACGGTAACTCGTGGCATTAAGGTAGCATTTGACAGATTAGTGATGAGACAAGTTAAAGTGTCTTTTCAGATAAGATAAAATTATAAATTAATATTACCTACATGGTTTTAACATATGACGAAGTAGGTTTGATCAGTAGTTTAAAAACATCAATATTATGATATTGTAATTCATTTAATAATTAGCGAAACCTAGTTTTTTTTTCAAATAATGAAGGAAATCATTAGAGAGCATTCAGAACTCCTACTACCAGGTGACAAGGTAAAATGCACCCGTTGCGATGTTTATATAGTTTGCAAGACATTTAATATGAACAAGCACGTGAAGTCTTGAACTTGTAAAAATTTAGAACAAATATTATTTGTTTATCACGAATGTCATACATTATAATATACTTTTTTTCTAATTGGTTTCCTTTTCTCGAGTCGTGCAGGAAGAACATTGTCACATCACTAGTCTGTTAGAAACTGTCAAGTGCTACCTAAATGCCACGAGTTACCTATGTGTATACATAATATACATTTTACCGCGCACAAAGACGCACTTAAAGCCCTTGCTTGCCTTGATCTTTGTGCGCGGCGGTAAAATTTCTGAAATTATTATTTTGATCTTACAATTAAGAATCAGATATTGTTGATTTCGTTTCTGACAGAGATACTTGTTTCAGGTTAAAATTTCGGCGTCCATCGGGATGAAACACAAAACCGTTTCAAGCATGGTCGCGAAATGGCAGCAGGTGGCGGACGAGATCAGCTCCGACTAGATCTGTAGAATACTTCCTCGCTTCCATGTACGTTTATATCTAAGAGTCTGATACGATACTTCTTAAATACGCAGGATACGTTAACATAGTGACAGCGATCAAGTTAGTACGTATTTACATCAAATATTTGAATGAATACTATAAAATTAAAGTAAGACTGTGTTGTTACATTTGTGAACCCCTGTATTTACAGATTATTAAACTACTCCATAGTACTAATACTAGGACGTTTTCCAGAAAAAGTACGTATAGTTTAGGACTAAAATTAACAACGGTAATTGCTTCCATTACGTCACGAAAATTAACAAACACAAAACGAGACAAATTGTGGTATCTCAGACAAAACTCCCGTAGCAAGTACAACCTTATTACTAACGGCCGAGGATTGAATCTGCTTCGGTTATTTTCGAGATACCGTATTGGCGTATGAGGGCGGTATATACCTAAAGGTATGACTAAATTTCGTGACGTAATAAACAATAACCGTTGTTAATTTTAGTCTTTAACTGTGCGTACTTTTTTTGGAAAACGCCCATTAACCACGCTCTTTGTGTGGGTTTCAAAATTTTATTACCTGTCAGTAATACGCGTGAAATATCTATTTTTTTAGTTTTCCGTAATTGTATGCTCACCCATTTATAACTTCCGGTATAATTTGGACATAATTGCCAATGAGTTACTGCCACGAACGAAATTCTTACACATGTATACTAACCCATTTTTAATGAGCGACGATTTTTTTCTTTGGTTTAATATACAATCTGTTGACATGATTCGAATTCGTGATTTGATAGAACTTAACCTCAAAAGCACAAATATCTTGTAGCGATTCACCGAATCGCATTTCACCTCGGCTGAACAAAATCGCAATAGATGTTTTTGCTTGAAGCAATTTTTCGCTAGACTGTTTACATTAGTCTATTATTTAATTTGTAGCATCTTATTTTCCGAGTAGTGTTTTACCCTAGTCGTATTTCACCGCGATCGATTTTTGTTTGTAACGCTCATGGGAACGCTGTTTTATTTAAACACCGCACACTAGTCCGAAAATCCGGTTCGAAGGACCAAATGATGTACGGTCTGTACATCAGTAATGATTTGATAACTTCTTGATAGAGGCACTGATAACGGTGTATGATATTTATTGATACTCAAGGTGATATACAGTACTAGCTAGGAGCACGCATAAACGTAAACTAAGTAATATTAATAAGGTATATAATAAACTTGCTTTTAAAGCAATAAAAGTTGAATGACTGAATTAGCTGACGCGCGACATGTGCGATGTTTGTATCGTACATGACATGACGCGTTAATTGATATTTGCAACTAACCTCGGTAAGTATTTTTTTAAAAGCGTTTTAGCTATAGTTTTATTTCTTAAATGCAATCAAACTCATTAAAATAATATTATGTTTGACTAATAAAAAATATATATATAAAAAAATATTGGCGAACTATGATATTATAAAATGATCGCGACGAAATGCTATTACAAAATATGCGAACGAGGTATACCGCGGCTAAAAATATTTGCTAGTAGTAAAATAGGCGATCGAGACCAAATGGTACAATAAAATATGCCACCGAGATGAAATACTATTTTTTTAAAGAAATGTATGCTTTTGAGGTATAGTTCTAACAAATCGAATTCACGCACGAGGAATTATCAAACGCCTTATTAATGTAGCTGTAGTTTTCTATTATTGTTCGTATAATACCTATACAATGTATATGTATTGATGATTAATGTCGTTGTACTTGGGATAAATGTTTTATAATAGAGTATTGTAATTAGTATGAACGTACTCGATTCGTGTGTGGATGTAAGACATGCATTTGTACATATTTATGTTAGGTAACTGTAGGTAAGTGTAAATAAATACGTTGATGATATATTTTCGTTTTATTTTAAGTATTTTAAGTAAAAAGAAAATGATGATGACCTACCTTTTTAATTCCAAACAGCGCCTTCATTTTATTTTGAACTATTTTGCATATATCTAAAATATGTTCCTACACAAAAAGTCCTGCTTAGGAACTAGGCCTTAGGGTGCTTTTCCGCCGGAGGAGTGCGAGGTAGCTGAATGGTGAACGAGGTCAGAGCTTCCCGCTTCCACCAGCGCTAAGCTCAGCTAAGCTATCAACACATCCTTAGCTACGCAGATTAGCACATCTTAACTTAGCACAGGAAAAGCAGTCTTACTTAGTCCTGGCGATCATTTCTTTAGTTCAGTCAGGCCATACAGCTAAGCCACAGTATAAATATAGCTAAAGTAGAGCCCTTAGCCAAGATGCCCATCGATAACTAGCGTTTTTATTCGTTTCGTATTTAAACCAATCGCGGTCGATCACGTGACTCCGTATGACGTGATCTACCAATGACGCGATTGGTTTAAAAACTAAACGAATAGAAACGCTAGTTAGCGATGGGCATCTTGGCTAAGGGCTCAGTAATGAAACTACGAACAAACGTTCGAAACGTGCTCACACAGACGCACGTTCAACGAGACCCCTAAGCGGACATGGCAGTGCTGTCAGTCATGTCAGTGGCGGGTGTCGCGTGGAGACGAATGGTTTCGTGGAGAAGAATAAAATACAAAGCGAAACCATTCGTCTCGACGCGACACCCGCCACTGACAGCACTGCCATGTCCACTTAGGGGTCTCGTTGAGACGTGCGTCTGTGTGAGTGCGACGTTTCGAACGTTTGTTAGTAGTTTCTTTACTGCTTTAGCTATATTTATTCTGTGGTTAAGCTGCGACTCGTGAGCTACTAACACAATTCATTCGGTATGTCAAATGGGAGATCAATGTTGAGCAAATACTGCCAAGTGTGCCATCAATAAAGTAATACGAGTAATACAGACAGACAGAGACACCTGTCAAGATACGGCCTACGTATTTCTTAATTTTTTCCAATATTTATTTCCACCATTCACCTTAAAATCGATGGAGAGCGGACTCCGTATGGTCGTGTATGCGACAGGATCTTATGAGAGAATACCTAAGGTAAGAACAACGAATCTTTTGATCGGGTGTCTATTACGCTCTTGGTGGCTACTGGGTACTGGTAGGTAGGTACCGAGGTCGGGGATGAGGGTGAATTTCAGGGCGTTTCAACCGCCGTCATTAGTGTCACCAAATATATTGACGAAATCAATGACACCTACCAGCAACTCCTGATGTAAACAGAAGCAGAACCAGCGATATAGTTTCTATCAGCATCAGAAGTTGCTGTAGTGTAATTGATTTCGTCAATATATTTGGTGACACTAATGACGGCGGTTGAAACGCCCTGAAATTCACCCATGAGCGGTTTTGTTTGAGATTTGCTGTTTTTTAATGAAAATACCCGGACGTGTAACGTAATCCTTACTCACAGGTCAAGATACTTTCGTTGGTCAGCTCATTGACAAATTTCTCAAGAGAATAACGTTATAGGGTTGTCAATAATACAAAACTGGTCCCTAACTCGGTGAGCAAATAATATTCGTGTCCTGCTCAGTATTCCGACAGCGACGAGGGTCTCCTTGCTGGTGACATCCCTGATTACTCGTTTACAACTTTGCCATTGCTGTTCAACAGGATAACCAAACACTTTGTTGATTAAATGATATGGTTCAGTTCAGTTTGGCAGAACGTAAAGGAAGTGAACAAGGTGTTTGTGAAAACAGTCCACGCGTGAGGGTTTTGTTATTTGTTTCTAATTTGTAATTGTTTAAGTTATTTCTGGATATGAGCTATGTCAATGCCGAGCACTAGAGTTTCAAAAAGGACTGTTTAAGTTGCGAGTAAGTTTATTTTTAGGCAGCAAACATAATGGCCTTAAATGTTTAGGGTCGAGAGTTCGAAAACGAAAGAATACCAATAAGGACAACTCTTTCTAACTCGTTATGAATGCCATAAATATAAAAAGGACAAACCTACGTCATTTGTTCTATCTTATATTCCGGTTTCTATGTAAGTACTTATTCTGTAGTAATCCTCCATTCCCATACACCGTGATTGGCTGTTTAGGGGTTTCCAAAGTAAATAAAAAAAATAATTACTGTAGTCCCTAGAGATTAATAAGGAGCTTTAGTCCCGATATGCAGAGACTAAAGTAACATTTTAAGAGCATGAGAAGTGAAAAATTAGTTGTACCTAACTTAGGTGATTATAAAGAGTGATTTTATACTAATACTCGTAATAACGATTATACTTAAAGCAAAGTGAATAGTTATGACAAGTGAATGTAGACAACCGAAGTTATGCAAATGGCAAATAGACAAAAAGTTTTAAGAAAGCCAGGTTTTACGAAAATCCTTCCGTTGGGCTATTTAAAAGAAATTAACTCTGAACGTAGATAAGGGTCCTAATTTGGTCGGCGGTTTTAATTTTAAGACAAACGAGCTCAGGCGAACTGATGATGACTATGGTGAGTGGGACCCAAGACCCTAAACATGGTCATCTTTGTGTTCCTTTAAGGAACTTCTAGGTACGGAACCCTATTAAGCGAGCGACACAAAACGCGACGAGAGCGTGTTCCTGACAGGGAGTTAATGAAAGCATTCACTGAGCGTCAAAAAAAAGCCCCAATCGGACGCTACAGACACAAATCGACACCCCAATCGAATAAAGACGTATTTGCAAAAACCCCAACCGAATAAAGACGTAGGTACATATTTGCAAAATTAACATTTTGCAAATACGTCTTTATTCGGTTGGGGTGTAGAAATATCGTAAACGATTGGAAACATTTATTATAAATCGCACATTACAAAACTGATATCAACAGTTACAATATGGGTGGCATTACGTTCAAACGAAAATTAGCGATTTATAATACACGAGTAGAAGAACTAATTACTGCCAGCTTGTTGACTCAGCTAGTGATATAACCACAACATGGATACAAATTGGCTCATTATAGTTTACTAGCGACCCGCTAGTAAACTATAATGAGCTCGCTTCGCTCAGGGTACTGTTATATGTATACATAAACATTCCGTGACAAACTATCTAAGTAGGTAATGGTGAATACTGTATTAAAATCCGTTGCGTAGTTTGAAAGATCCAAGCGTACATACATACAAAGTGACAGATGGCGGGAAGCGACTTTGTTTTGATAGAATTGCCTGCCAAATTCTTATCATAAACTAATAAAAAGCCATTTTGTTTCAGGGCATCCTAATATTTTAACTATTTATTGACCGAGCGAGCTCGAAGCGTCTCCGTTCAGCTTGGGCAAAAATGCTTTCGGATGTCCGGGTGGCGAGGTGTCCAGATGTCCGGCTGTCCTCTACAGGTCAATTTCACGAGGATCGGTTGAGAAATGCGACCTGTACAGGAGAAATGGTTTTTTGCGATTACAGCCAGCGTCAAATTGATGGGAGCAGCCAAAATGGCCAAATATATCGCAACACATCCTTATTCATATAGTAATAACGATATGTAGGTATGTATGTAAACTCTTTATTGCACAAAAACTGGTTGACAAATTAATATGAACACAGAAAAGAAATTAAAATAATGTGGATGGGTTGCGATATACTTATTTGGCCACTTTCACTGCTCCTATCTATTTGATGCTGACTGTACAAACCTATTTGCGATGTTGGTAAACTGACCGCGCCTATATCGATATTATGGGGATAACAGTTTTCCAACTATGTAGCTAGATCATTATAGTCTAGCTATCACTGTCATAAAGGTCCCAGCCAGAATTTATAGTTATTAATAATATCTTCACAGAAAAAACCGTCCGTATCTGTTATTTATTATCTCATTGCATACGTAACCTTATTGATAACGGTAGAGAATTTAATTTGCTTGCTACGAAAATGTAAATGTGTCCTTTTGACTCAAGATGGCTGACTGTTCCTACCATTGGAATGAGGCTAATGTGTTCCTGATGATCGAAATACTCATCCGATATTGAATGTGATCGGGATATTCTTTCCTCCGAGTGCTGGAAAATCCTGTGAATGTACATTACTAGTACAAGTGACAAAACTTTCGTTTCCTGACACGTTACTAAAGTTATAAATGCAGTGTTTGTTTGTATGTGCCGTAAATTCAACGCCTTAACCGAACGAAGAGAAATTGAATATTTCGTTTCTATTTTCAGTTGGCCGTGTTATCCATTATTCTAATTAAAAAGATGCAGACAACCAAAAACGAAATACTACTTATGGGGAGGGTGTATTTCCCTGAGACGGTTATACGCGGAGAAAAATATATTTTCCAATATTACCAGATTGTATTGTAGTTATGATTCGTGTGGAAAAACAGATTTTAGCTATGGTTAACAGATTTTTTTTTATGACAACAAGTTATATTTTTGTTAATACTAGAATATTCTAGTTAAAACTTGTATATGTGTCTAACCCCATGCATTGTCCTTACTTATCTACTTCAGGGTTAGCTGGAAGAGATCCCATTTAGGGATAAGTTCGCCTTTGTACTTTAAATTTACGATGTCAATGTATTATTTACTTATACTTTTTGTGCAATAAAGAGTTTACATACATACATACATAAAATATTCTAGTACACGAAAAGTTTGATATCGTTTTGGTTACCATCTAATAGTTACAGAGTAAAATATGCATTTAGCATACAACAGGTTTTGTATACTACACAAAACTTGTTTCCTACGATACTAGGTAAATGGTAATAGGTAGTAGGTACTAGAAATTATGTTGTGCAGAAGTAGAATTTTCTATTAATGTGTAAAAAACGTATAGTTGTCACATATAATGCAATAAAATCTAGTATAATTTACAATATTCTGTTACAGGAAACTAGATTTTTTTCTCCGTGTAGGGAAAATTTGACTTTACCTCTTTTTACACACAATATTGTTGCTTACACGTTATGAAATTACTTTCATGTGTCAACAACAGTATTTGGGCACTACATCTAGTCCAAAATTAGATTCCGCGCCGCGAGTGCGAGTACTAGGTACTTAGCGGTTACAACATGAATAACTAAATATACACTGGCGAGGGAAAATACAGGATTACTTTAACAATTGCAGTTTGACGTGGCCCGTTATTTTACCCCAGTATTAGTTAATTTAAGCGAATAGAGAGGTAGCGAGTTTACCACGGGCGTTTACAATCTACCTATATATACTCGTACGGTTCGGGTGGCTATCGCTATCACACTTGCACTCGCTTTTGTATCTCGTGTGTGGAAAAACCTTAGATGAAAACAAAAAGAGAAAGATACGTGACTGGCGCGCGGGCTTGAGCACCTAAATATAGGCGCTGAGTGCCTATGTTTGAGTCAGTTATCCAGCCGTCACCGATCTGTCAACACGTGCGACGTCGTCTTTATTGTGAGACATGGCTGTCTCACTTACGCGCACGACGTTAGTCCATTAATTTATCTCTATTGCTCCTTAGTGCATGTTTACAGCTGTGTGTGTGGAATTTGCGAATGTAGGTGTCGCGGCACGCATTATTTCAGTGTCTTGTACGGCGATAACGTGTTTTCCCCTTTTGCTTTAGTCTAAGGGAAAAACGATGATTCCCAAGCGCTGTGACCAAAAATTGGAGGTTCCGCTTTAGCTTGTAAACTATTGGACGGATCTTAATAAATGGTCCATCATGTGATTTTTCAATTGTCATAGACTATACAATATAAAACTAATATTTTGTCATCAGTCGGAATATAGTCGTATTTTTTTGCTAGGGCGTAAATGGTTACATGAATTATGTAAAGAAAATAACTAACTACGATTCTTATATTTATTTTTCACTCGATGTTGTATCTTGCATAACTTTGGGAGCGGTAGGTGGGGAATTTCAAAAAATTGCACACGAATCATTTTTTCTTCAGACTCGGGAAACAACTGGAGAAAAAATGAAGCGTGTGCTATTTTTTTAAAATTCCCTAGGTATTTACATGTGTGTACAGTCAGCATCACATATAACGTATCAGCCAAAGTGGCCAAATAGTTCGTCACACCGTCACACCATACAAATTATATGGTGTTACGAATTATTTGGTCACTTTGGTTCTTACAATATATTTGGTGCTGAGTGTACAACATTTAATATTTACATCTTTGATAGTTTCTGTGAAAATATGTAAAACAAACGGACGAACGGACATGACACCACAAGGGTTCCTTTGACTGCGTTTATATCATGTCGTTTGATCCACCTGTTACTCCGTAATCAACCTTGCCTCGACCGAGGTTGTCTCGCTAAACCGTTAATCTACCACGCTGGCTGGGTCCTGTCTGCCTGCTGCCAGGTGTTGCGAACACCGGACTAATAGCACTATCTTATTCAATGATATAAAAGATAACACGTATGACTCGAATATCAATAAAACTTTAGAAGCAATCATAAAATGGCTGAATATTAACTGCTTAAAAATTAACTTAAACAAAACATGTATCATGAACTTTAATCAGAAATATAGTATTTTACCTGCCGCAAACATTACCCATAAAAATCATAAAATATCGGAAACCAACACTACTAAATTCTTAGGCCTTACTCTAGACAATAATATGACATGGAAAGCACACATTGAAAATGTTTGTGTTAAACTAAATAAATATTCGTATGCACTGCGCATGTTAAATAAAATTGTAAATAAATCAGCTGTATTAATAGCATATCATGCATATGTATCGTCGACTCTTAGGTATGGAGTTATTTTCTGGGGCAACGCAACTGATCGGGACCTTGTCTTTAAGGCTCAAAAGAAATGTTTGCGTGCCGTGTGCAATTTATGGCCCACAGAATCTTGTAAACCTCATTTTAACAGTTTAAATATTTTAACTTTTCCTTCCTTGTACATTTATGAAGTGGCTGTATTTGTAAAATGTAATCCAGATTTGTTTCAAAATTTCAGTAGTGAACGACACCGCAATAAAGTGCGTGCCATCTCAATGAATACAGCTCTCTTGTCCAAAAGTATTTTAGGAATGGCTCCAAGGATCTACAACAGCCTACCAAAGGCAATTAGAACATGTAAGCATATTATAGAGTTCAAGAGACTGTTAAATAGATACTTGGTTCAGAAAAGCTACTATTCGATAGATGAATATGTAAATGACAATGATAATACTTAATATGCATAGTACCTAATTGTAATTTTATATATAAATTAAGTTTACCCTACAAATTAAGTTGACCTAGTCATTAATAGGTATTTAGTAGATATTAAGAATTATCTTAGTATTTATTGCATTGCATGCTAGACACTAGCAGATTGTGACAGATCAATACAATTTATGTAACACCTTTTGTACTCACTTTCTTGCAATAAACGATTGATTGATTGATTGATTGATTAATTAATTAGGAGCAAGCGGCAGTGTCCGCACCTGTTTCCCCTGCTATTTCCCTGGATTGTAGCACTTACAGCATCATCTATCCATCTAATCTATTGAAAGATCATCACTTAAGAACTGCTCGACCGACATGACTGTTTTTTTTAGAGTTTCGTACCATAATGGTATAAAAGGAACCCTTATGGTGAGACTTCGTTTTCTGTCTGTATGTCACAGCACTGCAGTTTTTCTCAGCAACTACACAAGTGATCAACTTGAAATGTGGCATAGTTGTATAACTCGCTTGCCCGCATCTGTTTTTAGTAAAAAAAAAATTATTAATTTTATAAATAATTGAAAAGGGGTCTAGAATGGGGGGTTGAAAATTGAAAGTGATTTGATTATAGCAAATGGGGTGTCATATGAAAGGGCTTTATCTGCACATTTAAAAAAAAAAATCCGTGACGTACTTTTTGATTTATAACCAAAAATGTTCAAAAAATGACCGTTCCCCCCTGATCACCGAAGTTTATGAACCGAAAGATCTGAAAACTTATAGATAATTACGTATATTTTACGGGAAAATAAAACAGTGTTCAAAATTTGTACCTAGTTTTCGAGAATTGACAAAAAACTTTAAAGATACTACAAAAATTTAGGCAAGTCAAAATGGACCTTATTGCATACAATTAAAGTACATAAAAAGGTATATTTTTGAAGTACGGACTTAAATACGGAACCCTCGGTGCGCGAGTCCGACTCTCACTTGACTGGACTTTTTTGTGTTCGTAATTGCCAGGGCAAGGTTCGTATAAATTTTTTTTTTTGCAAAAATTGCACCCGTGCGTTTTCAAGGCGGGTCGGTAATTTAACAAAAAAGTGGAAATCTATCAAACAAACAATGTAGGTACCTACTTAGCCGTTTGCAGTTTTCATTGTGCTACAGAAGTTAAATGATTCCTTCCAAAATACATACAGTTGACAAAGATATCTAGGTCACCATGAAACTATACCACGACGTACCTATTAAATCGAATCGTAAACGAGAGCGGAACGGAACTGTGAAAAGTAAGTGATTCCACCGATTAAACAATAAGTGCCTTTTTCTAGGAAAATAAATATGAGAAAAATCTGTGATCTGCAGTTCTACTAAGTATACTACTTGGACAACTTTACTAGCCAGCTGAGTACTTAACCCCGATCGACCTTATTTGCACCGATACTTTGACTGCATGGAACTTTGAAGCCTCCTGCGAAAGTCTGTGACCGTGGTATTAGTTGTGCACCCATTGCGTTACCACTCGCGTCCGTGCACAGATGAATCCTTGTTGCTAGTGCGTCCAGTGCTACAGCTAGCCCAATGCCAACGTCTGTTTCTAATATTTTTATGGTACCGCTAGCGAACGCAATTACCCACTCATTTAAAAAGCGATGAATTACCGACCTGTAAGGGGTTGCATTATTGTACTGGCATTGCATTGTAAAGACGTCATTTAACCACAAACATAAACTTGATACGATGTAGCTCCGGAATCATACTCACTGGAGTTTACGACGTCCCATAAGCTCTGCTGTTTACAGCCAGTTTATCTTCTATCCATACATAAAGCAGATATAAAATAGATTGTGGCTACAGCGGCAAGAAGCGGGATAAATTATCCCTCAGCGTATTTCATTCTAACCCGAATCCACGTATGGAAAGCGCTGAGAGAAGATGAAAATGATTATCTCTGTTTAAGATTTGCAAGACGCTATGTAGTTTTAGCTCAACATGCGCTTTTTCGTTTAGTTTCTTGGTCTAGATAAAGACTAAACGAGTCTAAGAGCGAGTAACTTGAATGGGCTGAAATTTGGTAAATATTAACCCCCTTACTAATAAACGTTGAGTAACCGCTGAGTAGTTATACCATGCTTTGTCCTTATCTGTCATTGTGACATTTGAATTCGACAGATAAGGACAAAGCATGGTATAACTACTCAGCGGTTACTCAACGTTTATTAGTAAGGGGGTATGTATAAATTTGATGAAAATGGTGCTTAGAAGAACAAAAGCTTAGTTGTACCCATAGAATGTCGACTCGTTAATGATCTCAAAGAGCTGTTAATGTTTATGCGAGAAAAAACAGTTGTCAAAAAATATTTTCTAATTCCGAACTTCGTAATGCACATATTATGTGTTTATTTGTTATTTCCGATATTAAGTAAACAAATGATATTTCGTATCATCGATTAAATGTGTTTTCAGTAACTACGTACATTTGTGAATATGTTGGACGTGAAACCTCGCAACTCGTCTCCGCCGTTCGACGCGTTACGACGCCGTTACTTTGACGTCGGTGCATGTTTCATGGGATACCGATTTACGCCGATTCAGTCGTTAATCCGAATTAAAGGCTAAAAAATACTTTATAGCCTCCGTTCTCACAGCTCTTTTTAATGGAGGCTTTTGACCGACATTCGAGGCGCGAAAGTACTCGTATTTAAATCTCAAAAAAACATTAAAAAACAAATTACGATCTTTAGCATGAAAAGTGTGTCATTAAATCATATATGCATATAATATAATAATAATCAAGCCTATATACGTCCCACTGCTGGGCACAGGCCTCCACTCACAATGAGAGGGTTTGGTCTATAGTTCCCACGCGGGCCCAGTGCGGATTGGGAACTTCGCACACACCGTCAAATTGCAGGTGTGTGCGGTTTCCTCACGATGTTTTTCTACACCGAAAACATCATGGTAAATTTACAAATTATATTTCGCACATAAATTCCAAAAAACTTAGAGGTGCGAGCCCGGGTTCGAACCCACGACCCTCTGCTTAAGAGTCCGCAGGTCAAACCATTACCATTTATATGCAAAGCTATGTTTTTATTGATAAGTAGTTGTTCTTTAAGGGCTGACTAAGTATATTTAGGTAATCATACCGACGCTTGAAGTTATGTATTACCGCTTTTACTATAACAAAAACAAAAAAATATATGAGAAAAACGTTTCTTGTGTAGGGATTGCCCTTGTTTCAGATATCTGCCGTAATAACACATATTCTGTGAAGAAATCAACCGGATATCTTTTACGAAATGACATAGCTCATTAAAGTTAGGAGAGACTTAGTAATTAGAGTCCCGCTTGGCACCCTTTGAGTACGGAACCCTAAAAACACACATCAGCCACCTCACCGTTATATTCAGCTTAAAATAGTTGTGATAAACAGACGGACAGATAAACGGACGGAAATGACGAAATAATAAGAGTTCCGTTTTTGCCATTTGGTAACAGAACCCCAACACAATAACCAGTGGTAATGTAATTTATTTTTCACTTCTGATTGTTCTGATGCTCTAAGCATCATAGCCATGTTTATGCGGACTAAAGTGACACATTTAATCCCTAGGGACTAAAGTGACACTTTACTCCCTAGGGACTAAAGGATTTTTTCTTTTTAATTTCCTTATAAAAGCCTTGGAAAACCACAAACAGCCAGATACACGTTGCCATTTGATGGTGTTGCCCTTTTCGTCGGAGTGCGCGGCGGAGAGCGAGCTGGGCACACAACCTCCACGTATACAAACTATTACAAACTTTCACGTTTATAAATGTCAAAGTAGGATAGGACGTAATCCCGTTTCAATCTAAAATTGATAAAACTCTGAAAAAACCCCTAAAGCCCTTCAGCATAAAACCAATCTTCACAGTAATGTCTAATTTCATTTGATTATCTCGCCAGCCTTTATCGTAGCCCCTCTACGGGCTACGAATCAGTGCCTCTACGGGACTCGCGCGCTACGGTCGTCCCGCTACGCCGGCCGGCTCGAACCGAAATGTTTCTTCAAACTAAGTACAAACTAGTGCGAGTTAATCATTTGTAGTAACTCCAAAGTGACACAATTGTGTAATTTCTGTGTTGTTTTTTTAACTTAGGATTTTGAGTTCAAACTTTTTTATTGATCGCTGCCGATTAAAATAAGGTAAGTACTTAGATTAATTTATAATTTAATTGTACTAATTTAAATGATGTTTAAATTAGTTTTGCTTTACTACGACGAGACTCCTACACTCCACTAAAAATACAAATACGTTGCTTTTTCAAACAGAATAAATTATCAGTTACGTGCAATGAGGTCTTTGTAATAACTTTTAACGACTCTATGACATCAATCTAATTATCATCAATTTAATCATTTAAAATATGTGACTTGACTTTAATCATTTAAAATATCAGGTGATATAAAAGACCCGTTATCAAGATGACGTATACGTGATATTTACTCATAACTAAATAACTCGCTAGAGTTTTTTCGTCTCCTTGTCGAAAGCTCTGAAATACTATATTATTTTCATCTGTGATTTACTTAGGGCCGTATTAATATACTCATCTCAACTGTGATCCCCGTCACAAGATGCGTCAAAAGTGACAGTTTTCTATGGATTGACGTTTACTTTGACGTATCTTGAGAAGGGGATCACAGTTGAGATGAGTTTATTAATACGGCCCTAAGACTTTATAAATAACCGACACGGAAATTTCCACCGCGAAGAGCGCCGTAAGAAAGTCGGCAAAGTGTTTTTGATATAATCGATTCCATAAAGTATTCATGACGCCGATAAAACGATATTCGATGAGAAACGTCCATCAAACGTGTACCTTTTATAAAATAAATAATGTCACGGAATTGGTGATGGACATATTTAGACAGTATTAAATACAAACTGCGTCGGAGGCGTAGTTGTTGGGGTCAACTCGAAAATCAGGGTCTCTTTTAAGAAAAATATAATCATGTTGTTACCGCAGGTGTAAAATGCCGTACTTGCAGACACATACACACGCACGCACACACACTCACCCACACCCACACACGCACACACGTTCATTCCGTACCTACTTTATTCGTTGTTTTGTTTCTTAGTCAGTCCTGCTATTAAATTAAATTACGTCTGTTTCCGTTTATTCCAAAATGTCTGTTTGTTATTTGCTTTCTTCTCTATTTTCCATACTGTGTGAATGTAATGTTTGGTGTTTTATTTAACAGTTACAATTATAAAATGTCAATCCGTAATTGGCCAGTGATGTGTAAACATAATACCTTTATTTAAATTACTGTACATTGTGCTGTGAATTTTGTATAAATAAATAAATAAATAAACTCTACCGTGAGCTAAAGGTGCTGAGTTCGAATCCCAACTGGCGCTAAGTATCGTGTTTTCCGAGTAGGTATAGTAAATTTACCTAAATGCTGTTAACAAATGCTTTTAATGACAGCACAGCCATGTCCGCTAAGGGGTCTCGTTGATGCGTGCGTCTCTGTGAGTGCGAAGTTTCGAACGTTTGTTCGTAGTTTCTTTACTGCTTTAGCTATATTTATACTGTGTCACTACTTACTACTAACTTGTAAACTAGTGGTAAATTAGTGAACATTCGCCTGACAACTCCATACATTTTATGAGTTTTCTACAGTTCGATAGATTTCATCTCTCTTTATTGCTATACCTTTATTTATTTATTTAATAGGAGCACCAACAGCGGATTCAATTTTCTTAAAGCTAGTTAAAACACTACTTAAGTAGTTAGGTTATGATATGATAGTTGCACACTCATTACAGGTGACCAAGCGTGCGTTTCTATGAAGTAACGGGCAGTTTAGCTACTTAATAAAGTATACAATAAAATTTCATTTACAAATACAAAAAAAAACATAAATAGACAAAAAAGAATACACAATAAAAGAAGAAAATAAATCTAAATCTCTACATCTCGACGGTCGTGAAGATCTGTCAACTCAAGTTTCCGTTTAAAATAATAAAAGCTGTCATGGTAAATGTCTAGGTTTTCCGATTGTCTAGCAAGTGCTGTTAAGACGCGACTGGAACCGAGTTAAGGGAAAGCTGCTACAGCGATGCAGAAGACGCATGGAAACAATATTGTTTGAGCAATGTCGAGCAGCGCCCCGAGCACTTATGCGACTTGTCTTTCCCATTTCATTCGCATTTGTACGAGCTTAGGGCACGTTCATTTGGCGCGCGAATCGCTTACGAAATGGGGACACAACTGCGGGCTTAGCATGCATACACGAGATAAAATTTGACAGGTGCTAGGGAAATGAATACTATTCCATATTCTAACGTAAGACTTAACGTTTAAGGTTTAAAATAAAAGTGTCTCATCCTGACTTTTATTAGCTTTTATTACTAAACTATTGCAATTTTCACATTTTTCAAATTATGCACAAAATTCATTCTTCAGGCGCTCGTGTACTCTTTTTAATAAATCGCTTAAGGAAGTTGATCTATTTGCACATAGTATGTCGACTTTTAAAATTAAAGTTCGACAAGTTCTATTTGCTCTGTAGTAATTATAGTATTTTATTTTATTTCTCAGTAATGTTGAGCTGTACCCAGACCACACGTAGCTTAACATTTGTTTTGTATGTTGAACACTTATGTAGAACATAACTAAGTGAATGTTTAAGAATAGTTAGTAATATAGGAAACGTTAGGCCTTATTCAAGTAATTTTCTTTCTGAAATGTAATTTACATAAAACGGCTGTTTGTTTTCTGAATAAAAAAAAAAAATTATAGCGATTATATCGAGACGGGACACTTTCATTTTAAACCTTAAACGTTAGAATATGGAATAGTTGTATTTATTTCCCTAGCGTCTGTCAAATTTTATCTCGTGCATGCATGCTAGGGGGACTGGCGAGGGAAACAATTACGTAGTAGACATGCAATCAGTTTCCTCGAGGATTTGCAATGATGATAATTAGGAATAAGAAGTGTTTGCTGTGGAAACAGGAGTTAATGGCAACATAGGATAAGCTAATTGAAAACTTGTGATAAGGAGCGCACAAGGAAAGAGTTCTGATTTTGTAGCGATCTACTTACCCCCTTATTCATAAACGTATAACAAACTTATTTAGTAAAAGTATGCTTTGTCACTTTCTGTCAGATTCAAATGACACAATGAAAGATAAGGACAAACCATACTTCAAGCACAATTTAGTTGTTGTGCGATTATGAATAAGATGGTAAGTGTTTATATTGCTTGCCGGAAAATGCCGCTAGAATATATGCAGCTTGAAGCTTGAGCTTTATAATACTGACCGTACCTTGTGTACCTTGAACCGCAGAAGTGATTGGAAGATAATAAAAATAAAACGAAACTTTTAGCGCTTAAACTATTTAAGTTTCTTGCGGCGCTTCTTCTCAGCAGTGGTCTACTCTTGGGAAGCGCTGGTCGATTTTGACGTGTAAAAGTGCCCGTGCGGCCTACTTACTGAATAAATATCTTTTATCTTTTTTATCTTTTTATCATTATGTAACTTTCAAAACATGTAATGTTTCACCGTTAAGGAAACTTTTGAAATGTTTCCGAAATTGCTCATCGCTACTCGGAACACGCGCGATCAAGTCACCTTTCAAACGAATAAAAAACAAAATTAATATCACACAAATACGTACACACGTTAGCCTTCATAACCCCCCTCTGTTTAGGTCGGGAGCTCGTCGGGCGTTAAAAAAAGTTTTCGATAGCGTACGTTGGTTGAACTAACTCTAATCGAAGCTTAATCAGGTTCGCTATCAGCTGGTATCAGGCTGATTGCCCGAGGCACGCTACTCGGTTCTGCACTAAGCAATTAAGTGCTGGGGCTTAGTGCTGCGCTGTTTACTCGGCTGTGAAGCAGAAACATGCAATTATCTGATTCAGTCATTAGAACACAACATTTCAAATTTTAACCGAGTCTTAAATTATTTCGCGTACATTTTGTCGAAGTTACCCACCGCCTTAAAAGACACAAGATAATGAAGCTACATAACAGAGAGTAACCGCCACGTAACCGCTCTATAAAGCGGTTTGCCAAATGATTTCTTTGTGAAATAAATCAGTTTGTGAAACATTCTTTGGTAAAATGACAGGATACCATTATTATGGTTTGTTATTAAAATTACAAGATAATAGCGCAATAAGTTACTTACAGTGCAGTGTCCGTCCAATGTAAAATCATCAACAACAAATTAAATATCTACCAAACTATTATAATTTATCTATTCGGTCTTCCTTGGACTCAAGTACCTATTTCAAACTACTCGTACAGTCAGCATCAAATAGATAGCAGCAGTGAAAGTGGTCAAATATATCGCAACACATCTATATATATTACTATAGGAATAAGGACGTCTTGCGATATATTTGACTATTTTGGCTGCTCCTATCTATTCGACGCTGACTATACATTTATTTCAAGTTACCCCACAGCTAACTGATAAGTGGCAAGGAGGCCGCAGACCCACTTTCGAGTCACGCATTTCCGTCGACATACCGACCAAGCAGGACGGCTAGCACAAGTGGTTTACGACTTGTTTGTCGCTCGGATCTCCCATTCTAACTAGTCTGTTACGATAGAGACGCACTGAGCGACAAGCTAAGCGAGTAAATACAAAATGTGCTAGTCGCTCAGGTGCTCGCTCGCTCACGAAACAAACGTGCCCAAAAACTGATAATAAATAATATCAGAGACAATCTCATACAAATAGACCTAGTCGCAAACTAAGCTCTAGGCTTGTACTATGGGTACTAGGCAACGATATACATACTTATATAGAGAAATACATACTTAAATATGTAGAAAACATTCATGGCTCAGGAACAAATACTCGCTCATCACACAAATATTTGCCCATACCGGGATTCAAACCCGGGACCGCTAGCTTCATAGGCTTCATTACCAACTAGTAGTAGTCAAACAAAAATTTCAAATGTGTTAATTGAGCAGAAGAAATCAATACACAAGTTTTAAACGTCAACGAAGTTTAATTGGTTCCGCAGCCCTCTGCTGGTGACGCACTTTCGATTTTTTGTAGACGCTGAATATTATTTAATTAAGAAAAGAAATCAGAAATGATAATAAGAACAGCTTGCAAGTGAAAATTTGAAATTCAGATTCAGATTTGAAGAAAAGAGTTTTTTAGATTAACGTCGTTACCGCGGATACGATCGGTTGGTAGCTTTATAAAATACTAGCTTACCGCCCGCGACTTCGTCTGCGGAGAGTCTGTACTTTCGTAAGCTAAAATATAGCCTATGGCAACCCTTAAAGGCCGGAGATTACCCCTTAAAAAATTATCATTTCGCAGAATTTTCATTTCATCGAAAGGCATTTCCACGTGCAGGAGTTATAATTTTTTGGTGGTCACAGATCTAACCTAACCTAACCTACGTAACCCATGCTTCAGATAACCTGAAAACAATAAGGTTTCAGCAGAAATTAGCTTTCGATGTAATGGAATTCGATGAAATGATACGTTCGATGAAGTGAAATTGGATAAAATGATGAAATACCGAGCCGGGACCGCCGCAGACCACGCCCAACCCTCAAGTGTCGTAAATACATTATTTTAAAGCCGAATTACGTATTTGCTGCACTTGCAATGGAAACTTGGGCCGCGGGCCGGGCGTCTGACGCCAAGAACTGTATAACAGAAGTTTCAGACCAATTTAATCGGCATCTTTGGCGACCCCCGGCAAGGGATCTTTTTCGCTTCGCTTTTTTCTTTTCGCGTCGCATGAAGCAAGCGGGTGCAATGGAGTGCTTTATTATATAAGTTAGTTGAATAAAAATACAGTTCTTTGTTTTTATTATGTTGACCTTATTATAGCAGCATAATCTCAAGTTATCTAAATAAACAGAAGGAAAAATATTCATTTTGTTAATATAGCAGTTAGATTTCAGCTCTACGTTAAAAATCATAAATTACAATAAACTTTGATTATAAAAACTTAATTATTCATACGAGATCGTCGTCTAAAATCTAAAACAACTAGTTTCATCAATTTCGTTTATTCCTAAAATTCGGTGCTTTGAAAATCATGTGTCATCGGTACGTTTTAAAAATGGTGGAGTACAATCCTTTTAGCCAAATTCCTGTAAGCCAGCGAAAAATGTGGAAAGGCAATCAGGGCCGACTTTGTGAAAAAACGACGGATTTTTTGCTGAAATTGAATTTGGTCAAAACTCTAACCTGGGTAGATTTAAAGTTCAAAAAGTTGGGCATGCTAACTCACGCAATAAAATTTTCTATGAAACTTTCCGTTGTGCGACATAAAACTGCCATAGAATTGTAAGGATACTTTCCGTCGCACAACGGAACATTTCGCCTTCGTTGTTTGTGTGGTTAACGCTTATTAACTTCTTGCTAATTATGTCCAACTTTTTGAACTTGATCCAGATACGGGTGACCGCACGGTTTCTATACTATCCGCAAAACTAAGTGGCGCGTCGGGCAATAAAAGTCAGTTACCGCAGGGGTGGTAACATGTCGATAACGTATGATGTAAACGTCGATATAAATATTATATTATATTTTTAAATCTTGTTGTTAATCTACAAGACGATAGTGACACTGAAGACGAACATGAGTAGCTAGTATTTTCCTTGTTTAGTTATTTTTTTGTTATACTAATTATTTTATAGTAATGTAATATAAATTTGATGATTTAATATTTTATGTTAATAATTCAATATCCTAATTGAATATTTCGATAGTTATTATACAATACTGGAATAAAAAAATACCACGCTATTTATTTTCTTTGTTTCATTACTTTATCGATATTCCTTTTTATGCCTAACGCTACCTGCACTATTGTTGCACGGCCCGCTCCATAAGGCCGTGCATGATTCTGATGATTTATGACCCGACTCGCCACTTAGTTTTGCGGAGTTTTACGGATTAATTGATTTATGATTTTATTTTATTTTAACCGTACCTTTAAGTTTAAAATTACAATAAACTAAAAAAATATTATGTTGCTTCACGTCAAATTAAAGGAAACTCTAACTTTACATATTTCTTAATTCGTTTAGAAATATCTTTGAACCCACCTAAGGCGTCCATCACAGAACAAGGTCTTATTTTGTAAAAATAAAATACGTTAAAAAGCCCGTCTAACAACTTTTGTTTATCGATATCCTGTTGCAGGGACTAAAGAAAAACTAATTAGTCTCTCCCTTTCCTCGAAATTATACACTGGAGGGATGTTAGAAACTTGTAATCTAATTCATCAACATACAAAATTTCCAAGAAATATTTATCAAATTGACGGTTATTTCAGATGTTGCCTGCTTTGGGCTAGTTCTGTGCCAGCTTTCCTGATTCTCGTACAAAATGTAGTCATTATCGCGTTCTGGGCACTGAAGTGTCAACGCCTAAGTAAACCCCTGAATACTGATGAACAATGAACGAACGGAAATAATTCCATTCATTCACTTTCTTGGCAGTGTCGATCTTCGTTAAAGATGTTTTTGCGTTAAGTGTCAATCAATTAGGAGAGTACCAGGTTAATAAATAATAAGGTAATAATAGTTCTTTGTCATGCAAGGCCGCAAAGTTATTTGGCGCGAGAGGCAGTATTGATTCCCGAGTTAGCGAAGAACTCTAAAATTTAACCCTGAAAATAGAAACCTGAGCGTAACGAGGGATTCATTAGAAAAACAATCTCACGAGCGCCACATCGGCTGTCGTGTGCGCGCAGTGCCGTAACAGCAGCTACAACATTACTTTGCCACGCCAGCGAATAAAATGGACTTTTGCGCGCAGATTTTGACCGACAAAGAAAGCCTTTTCGAGCTGATGAGGTGAAAATGCATTTTATATTTATTTTGGCTATCATAAGAAGGCTCAAGGTCACTCAAAGGGCGATGGAAAGAGCTATGCTAGGTGTCTCCTTGCGAGATCGAATCAGGAATGAGGAGATCCGCAGGAGAACTAAAGTAACTGATATAGCTCACCGAATAGCAAACCTTAAGTGGCAGTGGGCGGGGCACATCGCTCGTAGGACCGATGGCCGTTGGAGTGGAAAGGTTCTAGAGTGGCGACCGCGAACCGGGAGACGGAGTGTCGGCAGGCCTTCCACAAGGTGGACCGACGATCTGATAAAGATCGCGGGAAACCGCTGGATGACAGCAGCAGAGGACCGATCGTTGTGGAAAACCTTGGGGAAGGCCTTTGTCCAGCAGTGGACGTCTTGCGGCTGTTGATGATGATGATGATGATTTATTTTGGCAAAGTAATGTTGTATCAGCTGCGCGCACACGACAGCTAATGTGGCGCCCGTGGAATTAGTTTCTCTAGCATCTAGTGTTTTCTTCGCTACGGTGAGGTGAAGAATTGTGTGTTACGCTCAGCTTCTTCGTTAGTTTCGCTACTCACGATTCAATACTGGCTCTCGCGCCAAATATCAACTTTACAGCCTTGCATAACAAATAACTATTTTAGAACTAAACTGTCGGCATTACGTGTGTGTGTGGAGTGCCTCGTCGGGCCTCAGGGTGGGCGACGTGTCTGTTATCTCGGCGTGGCTATTGTCCACAGGGCTCAGAGCCCACTCACAAACAGGTGACACGTATCACGTATGCCTTATACATAATAATGAATAGTTAAATATTGAAACAAACGGATTTATTCACACGAAAACAACTTCGCGTTCTTCACTTGGTTTGCGGAACGAGGTAACAAAATAACCAGATACAACGTGATATGGAAACTTTTTAATTTACATTATCATACCGTATTTAACCTTGCCTTTTGAAGAAACTCACTAATGCGCGCCCGCGCTGTCAACGTTCAAACTGAGATAACGAAACGCCATCGTGACTTTAAATTGTGTGGCCCTGAAGAAAATCACGAATCAAAAACTTGACAAAAACAATTTTTAAGTTTCACAAAGTTCTAAGGCTCTTAAAAACTTGGTTCTTTTGTTCTTCGGCGCCGGCCTACGCTTTGTCGAACTCGTTAAAGACACTTTACACTGGCAATCGTGTTAAAGACTCTTATCATTTATATAAGTACTAATGTGGAAATAAAGTGGCCGAAAAAGGTACAGTGACGCACTTCTACCTTAAGAGCTGGTCTCATGATGGAATCGGAAGACAGCGGCCGGAATCTCAGCTCCAATTAACGTAAACTTCGAGTTTGGACTGATATGATAAGATAAGCTTCTTTTCAAGACCGGAACTTTTTTGATTTCTTCCGTCTCACGTTGTCATCGTCCTTTACCTTTCGTATTGCGCCTTCTCTAGGTAACTAATGAAGGTTGTCTGGAAAGTGTATAAAGTATTTCGAAGTTACCGATCACGTGCGTTACCGGGGACCCGATCGATCGGGGCTGTTACCCAACTTGGGCACGCAACTTGGCTTGTTGGCTCGGCTTGAAATGACAGTCGGACACCGGGACGTGGTGCTAATTCAGCTAATATGACCTAAACAAACAAACATACTCGTACAGTCACACCGCGGGATTGTTGAGCCACCATAGAACCCCGTCATAATGACAGCGTCAAGTCACGCAAAAGAAATTACGTCAAAATTTACCGCCGACTTTCTGTGATAGGGTTCTATGGTGGCTCAACAATCCCGTGTTGTGAATGTACATACAAACATTGCAAGTTAGTAAATAAAAGCTTGCAAAAAATAATAGTACCTCTGTAAAAATGCCCGAAATTAACGTTAATTTTTACAATAACAATTAGGGTTAAACATATTGGTTGTATTCACAAGTGTAATATAATTGATATACTTGTAAGAAAGCAAAAAATTTGTCGTGAGCTCGTGAGATCTGAAGAACACGTACTCACTTCTATTGCAATTTAACATGCCAATGAGATGGTTGCCCCGAAAAAGTGCGGGTCAATTCCACGTAAATAGACCAAGTGGTGCTCTTTAAGTGAAAATATTTAAAGTTGTAAGTACAGTACAGCAAAGTATATACTTTTTTTTTTATTGATAGGTAATGGATCTGCTCTTGACTAACTTTTGCCCTTGGAGGATGAAGATTCAGTCTACGATGTAGCGAGCTCACCTTTAGGGTGAATACATTCACCCTAGCTAAATTATTTTTTAATTTTTTATTATTTTTCCAATTATTTGCTTGTCCCCGCCTTCAATACCTTTTCTAACATTTAAGTTATATTCTTTCAGTCAGGTTTTTGATTTTTGTGATTTTTTTGTACTTTTCTAGTTTTTTATTTATTTGATTCCCTTTGATTTGTTAATTTTAAAAATAAAAGTGTAAAAATACTTTTTTTATTCCCCTCCTCCTTTCGGACTATAATATGCATCTGAAATTGGTCCGAAAAAAAGAATACCAGTTCCGGGATACCACAAAAACCTGTGGCTGAAAATGAGAGCGCTTCCAGCGAGAAATAAACCAAGACCGATGAGTAAAACCGTTTTTATCGCTCGCAAAGAATCTGAATAGTAAACCTATTTTGAAAGGAGAGGCAAATGTTACTCTAACTCGACGGTATATGGTTTGAATTGGGTCGGGATTGAATCGTATTTTTGCTTTTAACCTTTCCTGTACGCGGTCGTGGAACAAAAAGTTGGCAACGTAGTTACGGAGTCCCTCAGGTTGCTATAGAGCGCACGGCGGGAGCGGCGGGAGCTCGTGCTGGAAAACTACTTATTTCGGTACTAGGATTTATGTAATTACTAGGTTAAAAAACTCGAGTTGCGCGCCTACTTATTGCGCGCAGGAGTTTTGTTAAACTTATTTGAGTTTGTCATTTATTTTTTTTTAAACCAAAAAAGTGAAGATCTTAAACATTTACAGCTCAAATGATAATACAGACATGCTTTATTTCAAATGAATTTAATTTATAAATAGATAATTTCAAAATTAAACTTCAGAATTGTAATACTTACAGCATGCTTTTACAATGTAACTATGATCATTCAAAAACCATTTCAGAATTACCAATAAAAAAATGTCGAAAATAATTTCGGAATTGACGTGTTTCCCCATTGTATATTATATTTGCCTGAACATAAATCCACTTACGCCACGAGCATTAAAGAGATATACATCAACTACGTCCAAACAGCGTTGTCGTCGAACTATTTATTAAAAGCCGCGTTGACCCGAATGCGGGCAGTAAAACGTTTTACAGCCCAAGGGTTTGTTTATTTACTTTCCGTTTGACCAGTAGTTAGGGGATGGAAATATTGAACTATGTGGCTACCTTTTTAAGTAGATTCTTGGGTTTTTGATTGGTGTTTACCGGCTCAGTAGAGTTAAACAAGTACTTTGGACTTGTTGTTGGCGAAAATAAAAATAAATTAGTCCAACAAAAGCAAGCTCTACGAGTAATACCCAACTGTCCAAGGTTGATACGTAGAAAAGTTTGTGTACCGGAAAACAGTACAGTTGCCGAGGAAAAAGCGACAATCGACTTCTACGCGGACGGAGCCACGGGAAAGTTTGTCGACAATAAACTTTGTAACAGAATATAAATGTGACGTTCTCAATATAAAGGGACCTTATGGAGGTAGGCAGTTACGCTCTTCTTGTTCTTGTAACTATACGAATACTATGGTAACAGTTCTAAAAACAGCGTAACCGCCTGCCTCCATAAGGTCCTTTTATATTGAGAACGTCACAAATGTATGTTAGTTAAGTCCAATTTCCCAATATCGCATCTCATCTATTTCTGTCCAGGTCGGCGATCTGACGGTTTACATTATTTCCCAAGGGATAAAGTTCCCGTGAAGTGGAATTTAGAGTCCCAGCCTAATGGGAAATATACTCTGGTTAGCAGGGGTGCGATATTTCTTGAATAGTTTTCATTTCCTTAAAAACTAAACTTATTGAATCAAATTTAATTATAAATAATGTGTACATGTTAAATGAGAAAGAGTTAAGCAAATATCGATGTATTTACATGGCTGCACGGCTGCACCAATTATGTATTCACTTCTCCAAAACAATACCTCCATTGCGTTGTTGTCTTCATTTCTAGTTCCTTTCTCGACAAAGCAGAAGTAGGTATTAAATAGGGTATTTCATCACTTTATCGAAACACCTTTCATTGAACGTATCATTTCAACGAATTTCATTTCATCGAAAGCTAATTTCTGCTGAAACCGTATTGTTTTCAGGTTATCGGCACGGCAGCACGGGTTACGTAGGTTAGGTCAGGTTAGACCTGACACAACCAAACAATTATGACTCCTGCACGTAGAAATTAGCTTCCGATGAAATGAAATTCTATAAAATGATACATTCGATGAAAGGAGTTTCGATAAAGTGATAGCTACCCATAAAATAGCGATATAAAAAGACGAGCAAGAACAATACTGTTTATGCAACGTTGAGCATAGGCCCAGTTCTTCATACAGCCAAAACAAATGTATGATCATGCCCGTTGGGACGAAGGATGGATGGAATCGAACGGCTCAACGACTGCGACTAAACCAATAACCGAGAACCCGTCGCCGACACGTGTCGTGTTTACCCGCCGTTATATTCTATTTATTTACTTACCTACCTTCTTTCCTTTTCGAGACAAATATATCGATTTTGTGTTTATTTGTACTTCTGGCATAACATTCGTGATAAATTGTCAGTTAAGCTTTAAAAATAGTGGACATCATTTTGACGTCGAGGGCAAACTAACTTAGTCTATAAATTATTTTGTGTGGCCATGTTTGTATTCAATAAATAACTTTATATTAATGAGTTTATGTATAAGAATGATGTTTAATACAAATCGAACAGTTTTTATTTTGAAAGTTTTTCTACATTCTACTACGGCGGCAACGGATTTTTTGTTATTCCCTGTATAGGTAGTTAAGTAGCAGATGTACTTGTACATCAGCGACGGGCGGAGTGGCACGAAGTTGCCGGACTGCGCTCGACATGTCTGGCAGCACCATCTTCGCTGCCGACACGTGACCCACGAGGTCGCCAGATAATTACGTTAAGCGAACTCGCTCGACTCTGCCCGACGTCGCTGGCGACACGTGTCGTGGGACATATGCCCCCAAGTGAATCCGTGGCTAAAGGACGCCGTCGACTCATCAACGCATTGCCCCAGTTCTCACCACTGTAAATTTGCCAAGTAGGTATGTTACCGCTTCCAATATATCATCATTATGATCGTTAAACGAGCGTTAGTCTCGTGTTTTAATGGTATTTTTATTATTATATATTTTTTTAATTTCATCTGTTTATTTCTGGAAAAAATACAAGTTAATATTTACTGCCGCACTCAGAGACGTCCATTAATTTTTAAGTTTGATTAAAGTTCCTGCGTCAGTTACCTAGTAATTTTGGTTCTACATTTTAAATTTGTTCAATTGTTAGTTACAATTATTAGTAAGATATTGCTTTAGGATGTTTTGTATCTGTATACATGTTCTATTTTCAAGCTTACTTACTAGTTGACATGGGAACCTATTTAAGATGCCGCATGCCGGGCAATGCACGCGTCCACACCCTCTTACCGTAATCATTGTTGCTTTTGGGTATTGAAAATGTTGGCAGATGTGATAGCTCCCTCAGATTGTGCCGTCATTGTTTTTTTATTTAAGTATGATATCTTATTGCTATACTCTGTTACGATGGCTAGCTCGACTTTATCAAATATAGACATCAGCCTACAGGAATTAAATAGGCTCTCATAGTTGTTTCTATATTTGTACTTAATTTAAAGCGGAACAATAAAATTGTTTTTAACCGCCGACGCAAAAAGAGAGGGGTGTTATAAGTTTAACGTGTCTGTCTGTGTATCTGTGTATCTGTCTGTGGTATTGTAGCTCCCAAACGGATGAACCGATTTTCGTTTAGTTTTTTTTTGTTCCATAGATAATTTTATCCCGAGTGTTCTTAGCCATGTTTCATGAAAATCTGTTCAGTCGTTTGAAGATCATCAGCCCTTTTCTAGTTGATGAGGGGATCTGATTTTTTAATTCTTGAAATCTTCTAGTGACGAAGTCCCTCCAGTGAAAATGTACGTGCTTGGAGCTCGTTAAAAGTTTTGCTCATTGCTCAGAGGGTTTTTAGGAGCTGATATCGGGGGTTTTTAACTCGGTTAGGTCATTAATACTCTTAGTTGCAGGTTATAAATATGTTTTGAAAGTTCTACCATATTTAATTTAATACCATATGTAATTTTCACTTGTCCTGTTCCCAGCTGTTCAGTATGCGCCGGCGGCGCCGGCACTTGAGGGTTAACTAGTTTTACTTCGCTCGCCCAGGGAATATTTTTAAGATCTAGGCCAAGCTAAGGAGTCAATTTGCCATCGAGTGGTTTAGAAGAAGTTAAGTTTAGTTTTGATACGGTTATTTAAGGGCCAGGTTGAAGGTTTTATTAAGGTTTGCTTGATCGCTTCTCAAGAGTATCACTGTTGAGAAGAAGTATAAAGAAAATCAACTGTCAGACATTTTGTTTCAATACCTAGTATAGATACTTGCTTATACCTCGGCCTAAAGCTGCCAAGTTATGAAAAATCTAAGCGTTTCCCCCATACAGGGTTAAATATGTATTTAATTTATTCGATAAACAAACATATTGCCGCCGAAGCAGTCTCTAGTGAGCGATTAAAACCAAACGTAGTCTACGCGCGTTCCAGCTGCTCCCAACATCGATGCGTCTATAATAATATACTGTACCTCTACCATGAGTTGCTATCGAAAACTCGTATTACGTTCTACAGTCGATAGCGAGTAAACGTCCTTCGAATAGTTTTTGATTAAACTCGTACCATGAGTCACATAAACGTTTACTATTCTCGCTAACGTTAACTCGATAGTTCGTGTAGTTACCGTTACGTGTGCCTAATTTCACACCAAACGAAGTTGTCTCTTTCTAACTACAATAAAAAGACAGAGTAAGGATGATATTGGGCTAAAAGATAAGTATCCATGTCATCCATTTAAAAATATAGAAATAACCCTGCTAATTTAAAAAAGTGCCCTAGAGCAGTGTCACTATGTAAGTGTAAGTGATTCTTGAATTTGTTTTGATTTTTTTGTCAATGTGACAGTTCATTCATACGTCTGTGTATAGTCAAATTAGACAAAAACTTATTTATTTATGTGCCGAAAGTTATAATATACTTACATATAAGTCATTAATTTCATATCTCATGGCATTCTTTTAAAAAAATGCTTTACAGGAAGAAGTTACTGAAGTGGCACTAGAAACAAATGACAGCCTATCAATTTTCCTGCTAAATGAATAACTTGCTCAACAAACTTGTTCCAGTAAGTTTCCCTATCATTGTTACTATTGAAATAAAATAAACAATTTATTATATATATTTAAGATAAAAATTCATTTAATTCATGTCCTAGGAAAGATTATTTCAATGTGTTTTTTTTCACTGCAGGCGTTGGAGACTGGAATCTACTTGTACCACTTGTACCAGGGACATCAGCTCAGCCCTCCTTTTTTCCACCATTGCTTGTGGCTAACAGCACTTGCAGTGAACAAGACTTGGTGGACAGAGAGTATCCCGAAACAGTTAACAGCCCAGGTATAGTGACTGCAATGACAGTCAATTTCCATCAGCTCTTCAAGAAATAGGTTCCAATAAATTTTGCTGTTATTATCACATTTTAGAGTAAAATGTACCTACCTATCTAGTTTCATTAGTTAATTAAGAATTCAAAATAGTACTGTAAACGTTTTTTTATCCATTACAGCCCTGCCCGAGGTGGACGGGAGTGAGACCGGAGTAACGCACGGTGGTGAGCCTGCGGTCACAAGAACAGCATTAACAGCTGCTAATGCCAGGTGGCAGAGCCCCAAGCTCTTACCGCCCACACCGCGTCAGTGGCGAAGACGTCAGGTGCAAAACCACTAATCTCCTGTCTACAGAAGGACTCGCACCCAGACAGTCAGATTTGGCAAGGCAAGCCTTTGTCAGAGCTGACAGTGAATGGCGAGCTTTTAAACAGGAAGTGGAGCGGGAGAGGAATAGGTTAAGGGAATCAGAGTTTAGAATGCAAGAACGGTGGTTAGATTTATTTGGTAAATTTTTAGCATTAGGAAATATAATTGTAGATACTTTAGCAAATAAATAAAGATTTTGTGTAATAAATAAAGATTTTGTGTAATAAATAAAGATTATGTGTGATGTATGAGTACTTTTTATTTTTATATTAAACAAAAAACAGAAAACATGGTACAAGTATTTGGAAATAATGCATTGATGCAAGTCTTCTAACTAATTGATCCCGCGGTGCTCTCTCCATTAATAAATCACTGGTGTCTTCATTTTCCAACACTAACTCCTGGCCCTCAAATAGTTCTGAAAATAGTAGGTACCTACAACAAACATAATAAAGATAAGGACATATTTAGTATTAAAGTTAATATATAATCATTATCTTTCACTATAAATACCTTGACTTTCTTCAGACATATCCTTGTCATCAGGATCGGGAACATTATATTTGTGAGTGGATTTCAAATCCGTGTAGTACGTTAACGAATCGCACAAATTCTCAAAAGCTTCCTTACTGAGCCTATATCCTTTAATAAAATTTATCCTCAGTTAAATTTTGAAGTGGATTTCTTAACGTAATATTTCTCATATCAGCTTGAAATGCTCCTTGTTTTCGTCGTTCGTCTTCATAAGCCTACATATTCCACGCTAAATAATGTCTTGCCGATATTATTTGGATAGATAAATAATTGGAGTAACGTATTAAACAATAATTCTAAGTTTTCACGCACCAATTTGCTAGTGAAATAGTTAACTACAGTCGATACGGTATTTTTCGATGACATCTGTCAAATTTACGACTCATGGTACCGATGTTCTACGGCAACGGTTACAAAACGTTAGTCGCTAACGAATAGATTTCGATAGGTTATTTACCGTTGTACTCATACTAGCGATCTTTAGTTCTTTAAGTGACCGCTAGAGGAGCTGTACAATTCTCCATACAAATCGTTTACGCCGTCGCTAGCGAGTGCGGTCACTGTAAACTCATGGTAATGGTACTGATCCCTTTCTTTTGCGTCTATTACAACTAAAGGGTAAAAAAGATGGGGTACCTACAGTTTCGCACGTAGTGATTTGTTAGCCTTAATGTTGGTTAGCCTGAATGTTGGTAATAAAGCAAGTCCATTTGTGGAATGAATAAAAGATTGCGCCGATATTTATGGTGGGGGGCGCACGCGACCGGGGTGCTATTCTGTATCTTGCGGATGGCCGAAACAATCCTGCAGCCTTGGTGGTTGCGTAGCAAAATTCAAACCCGTTTTACGTACAACCACAGAATAGATAATAGTGTACCTTCAGTCAACAAAGTATCGGGAATGGATGATTTGTTTATGGTTCCAAATTCAAATTTTTGTTTTTTTTGTTGTTGTTAGATTGGCACAACTGTTTTCTATTTTGGCGCGGAGTTTGAGTTGCATCTGTTATTTATATTAAATACAGTGCTGTTTTTAGTTATATCATATCTAGTGTGTATTGCGAATTTCATAATGGACAAAAACATTGAACAAAGAGTTTGTCTTAAATTTTGCATCGCCAATGGAATTTCGTGTTCGGAGTCACTGAAAATGTTACAGAAGGCTTACGGTGATTCGACTTTATCAAAAACACGTGTTTATGAGTGGAACAAAGCGTTCAAAAGCGGTCGAGATGTGATGGAAGATTTGCCTCGCTCTGGTAGGCCATCAACGTCTGCAACTGAAGTTAACATCGCAAAAGTGAAGGAAATAGTGACTGAAAATCCTCATTCAACTTTGAGAGAGATAGCCGCCGAACTTTCTGTATCTCACGAGTCGATCCGTACTATTTTAACTAATCATTTGGGTATGAAACATGTTACCGCTCGGCTAGTCCCAAAAGACCTGAATTTTCTCCAAAAACTCAATCGCATGAGAGTCGCTGAGGACATGCTAGAACGAGTCAATTCCGACCCAACATTCATGAAACGCATTGTTACTGGTGACGAGACGTGGGTTTACGAGTTTGACATGCAAACTAGTCAACAAGCTTCGGAGTGGCGCCTTCCAACTGAACCGAAACCGAAGAAACCACGCCAAAGTCGATCAAAAGTCAAAGTCATGTTGACTGTTTTCTTTGACTATCGCGGTGTTGTGCACTCGGAATTCTTGCCGGAAGGTCAAACGGTAAATAAAGAATATTATTTGAGCGTTATGCGGCATTTAAGAGAGCAAATTCGACGAAAAAGGCCAGATTTGTGGAATGAAAATTCTTGGATTTTGCACCACGATAATGCGCCTTCGCACAAGGCCATCATTGTGAAAGAATTTTTGACCAAACACTCAACAAATACCATCGAGCAACCACCATATTCACCAGATATGGCTCCTGCCGACTTCTTTCTTTTTCCTAAACTCAAATTACCACTTCGTGGCACCCGTTTTCAATCGGTAGAAGACATAAAGGAGAATTCGCGCCGAGAACTGAATTCAATTCCGGAAACAGCGTTTAAAAAATGTTTTGATGATTGGATTATTCGTTGGCGTAAGTGTATCGTTTCTGAAGGAGCATACTTTGAAGGTGATAAAATAAATTTGGATGATTAACAAACAGTTTGTGTATTATTGATCTTTTCCCGGTACTTTCTTGACAGAGTAGTATAACATAATACAACGCCATATGTCGATTTAACGACACACACAAATCGAATCCATTTTTCAGGTAATTCTAGTGTTAATGCTGATAATAAATAACTGTTATATTGTGTAAGTAAAACAAAAGAAAACATATTAAGCGATTACTGTTTTTTAATAAATTGAAGTAGCTTATCTGACTTTTTTTAACTTAAAAGAGAAATTATCTCCAAAATGACAGAATCCCAGTGTTAATTTTGATCCTTCCTTTCTTTCTTTTCCTTGTATGGTGGCAGTTGTGATCTACAGCGGGCCTATTTAGGTCGTGTTTACCATGTGGATAAACGAGAATAAAACATCTGTCACTCTCTGATCAGTATGTAAGTGCGAGAGAGACGGATGCTTTATCCACGCTTATCTACTATCGCTATCTTAGGATGCGGGATGGAGGTGTTCTACGGTGTTATTGAGGTAATTAAAGCAGGGGCTATGATTCCGATATAATTTGGATATCGATATAAATATCGATAATTAGATATCTTTTTATCGATATAGGTATCGATAAATAATTTTCCATACATTAATATCTATATTTGTACAGAACTCCGTCATTTATGAACCGATTTGAAATTATTTTTTTTATTCAGTCAGGTACATACTTACATATCCAAGTGAAACATACCCGGTTCAGATTGGTCTCGTTTCTATAAGAATGATACTCTGATGATGGAATACATGAGCAAACGACGGAACTCCTCAAAAATCGTAGGTACATTTAAAGGCACTAATATCTATACACCCATTGCGTCATAAATGACAATATTTGGCCAGGTGATTAGGTATCAGAGGGATTACTAACACGATTTGCTAAAAAAATACAGAAATAGAAATAGAAACATTTATTCGACGATCACAAGAAAAAAAAAACAAAACAACGACTAAACATTATGAAAAGAATGGCAACACACACAGATACCAAAATTAAACAGTAATAACATGTACCTATTAGTATCGGTATCAAGTATTGATAAAAGTATCGATATATTCGGGAAGTATCGATATCGTTATCGATATTTAATACAATACCGATATATCTCGGTTATCGATATACAGTCCCTGAGTTAAAGTGTTGACTTACGTGCAGTGACCCATTTCAATTGCTCGTATTTAAAAGTGCAATCATTTCAAGCACGGAGCCGTCGGGGTGCAACGTCGAGATCTCGTTCGAGTGTAACAGGCGCCGAGGGGCTGCGCTAGTGTTTTCATACACATCATCGTCTATTTTTCATCAGTGTACAAACTGCAGTCCGGATTGTACAAGAAATTGTTACTGCCGTTATAGCTTCACCTATGGTGTCGTTAGGAATGAACAATGTAGTTGCAAAAGATTCCCAGAAATTATAAAACCTTTAAAAATACTGATCAGAGGATGTTTTTGCATAATTTTTTTTTCTCTACAAATGAAAATTCTCTTTCTACACAAAAAAATATAGGCATTATCGAGGTTAAACCGTTTTTTTGACGGAAATTCTAACCTCTAAAACCAACCCGACCTGATTTTATGCAGTTAGGCAGACGCAGTTTGATGAGAAAATATTATTTCCTATGTTCTACGCCGGGCCACCGCCAGCGAGCTAAACATCCCGCCAACATTGCCCCCGCCGCCGCCATTTATGAAATACTAACATTTGCCCGCGATTCCGTCCGTGTAGAAGCCGTTTATCGCTGCTCCCTCGGGAACTATGCATTTTTTCGGCATAAAAAGTAGACTATAAAAAATAAAGATATACATCCTCATACCTGTAAAATTATTACATAAAGGGGCACGGCAGTGCCCCGCTAAGATCGAGCAAGCAAGTATTGCCGGACCATCCTATACAGGGAACAACGCATGTATTTATCTTCAAATTATTTTACTCGTTTAAGTAGGATTACCGAAGTTCGCACTTTTTCCTTTCAAACCATTTAAATTGGGGGGCAATTCAAGTGGCGCGGTTCAAGTGCTGAGCCGGGCTTGTCCCAGTTCCGTAACGTGCGAAGCCGCTATTTGTTTGGCGGTGGGAGCCGATTGAATCGGCCTGATGGGAAAGAACTGTAATGGAATTTGAACAACTTCGGCCCGAATTAGCCTATATAGTTTGTTCCCAACCGGAGCTCCAGCGCTGTCTACTAGCTAAAGGTCAATTGGTTTAGGTGTATGTTTACAGTTTTTACACGTTTATTGGGGAATTGGGATTAACACCTATTTAAATCATCCTAGGTTACTGAAGGCGATAGTTTTCAATATATTGAGCCATATAAACCACGTCTGTATGACTGACCTTGTATCATTTGAAAAGGTTAATTTTTCCCTTTTTGAAAATGGTTCTTTGCAAATGATTTGACGACGCGTTTAGCCTAGTTGGTAGTGACCCTGCCTACGAAGCTAGCGGTCCCGGGTTCGAATCCCGGTATGGGCAAATATTTGTGTGATGAGCGCGAGTATTTGATCCTGAGTCATGGATGTTTTCTATGTATTTAAGTATGTATTTCTCTATATAAGTATGTTTATCGTTGTCTAGTACCCATAGTACAAGCCTAGAGCTTAGTTTGGGACTAGGTCAATTTGTGTGAGATTGTCCCTGATATTTATTTATTTATTTATTTATTTTGATGACTTCGTGGCAATGCAAATTATGATTAATATCATTCACCAGCATATTTTGATCTATAATTTGATAAAATCTTTCAATTTTATTCTGCAAGTCGAAAAGTGTCTTCCCAGTAGATACTTTAAAAATACACCTTGTGTACGCTGTCATGTGTTAGGTACGCACAAACCCCAAAAGAAAATTTAAGCTACGTCACAAGCTGTATATAGTTTATTCTGTACTTATGTCCTTATTTATTAATGAATCCTCATAAGTGTCTTTTATTAGGTACTTGCTTTCATAGGTACATTAAATTTGTCATAACATTTTTATTTTTTTTATCTTTTGCTACAATACGTTACCTTAACATTTGTTATGTAACCTGCCCAAAATGTAACCTGCTCTAGCTTCACTCGATGGTCCCAGTGGAAGACCAGCGCTGGCTTCTTTGCCTGTATTATGCTGAACTGGAACCATTTCGTGACATAAGACCTTTTATCCTATTTTTTTGTTTCATATCTTCTTTTTTGTATTGTCTTAATACCTATTTCACAAATGTGTTTCTTTCTTTCTTTCTTTAAATTACAGCGGGCCCAAAACGCACTTGGTCGATTTTTAATTTTGTATAAATTATAAAAGATAAAAGATATTTATTCAGTAAGTAGGCCACACGGGCACTTTTACACGTCAAAATCTACCAGCGCTTCCCAAGAGGAGACCACTGCTGAGAAGAAGCGCCGCAAGAAACTCAACAGTTAGTCATTTTTTTAATAGAATATTCACTTATGACAATGATACTACTTATTCTAGCATTATATAAAACTATAAAAATAATATAAAATATCTGCGTAGTTCTGCAGGAAAACATGTCAGAATTACGCAGATATACGCCTGACTCAATAATATACCTCGTCACGTGGTTCTAAAGTCAATCGCGAAACTTAATCCCAACTCGTCCGCGCCCGCCCGCGTCATGTCCGCGCTGACGCCTTTGTCTGATATTACTCCGAACCTCGCGAGCATCGGCGCCTGCGCGGCGCACAGCGTAATGAAATTACATTAGCTTCATCATGAACCTTTATTACGCCAACTTTTCCCGTAAATACGTTTAAATAGAATTTATTCATCACCTTTTAAACGTGTATATTCTTTATTTGATGTGAAAAGAAAATTACCTTGTTATTAACTTTCTGTAAAAAAGACGTGGTTTTATTCTACATTGTCTTTTTCCCTATTGCTATCATATTGTCATACTCAGCTGTTTTAACCTCCTCAGGCCTAAAGTCCTACATATAGGACAATTGTCAAAATGACTTAACTTTTGTTGACTGACATAAGATTCGGTTTCGAACTAGCGAATTTAGAGGTAGGCCTCAGGAGGATAAACTTGACAGTAGAGGCGGCAGAGCTATAGGGGTAAAAATAAAGTAGAATATTTATTGCTCTGTTTTGAAATAAAAGAAGAAACAAAAATACTAAAACAAACTTTAACATGAGTATTAGGTGTACGTAAGCACCTTTGCTCTACTTTGATTTAGGCCATATCATAGTAATTTTATTGACGTAATGAGAGCTCTTATCGGGGGGCACGGTAGTGCCCCCGCCAAGTCAAGCAAACAAAGCACAGCCTTACCATCCTTTTCTCGAAGCCATTCATTTCCTTCACTGTAGGTACCTAATAGCTGTCATAATTTCAACGCAAGATGGGCTAACACAATGTGGAATGAAGCCTAAGTCATGCGTTGTTGTGAAACAAGCACAATAAACAATCATACACCACGCGTTTACTACAAAAATAGCGTGAATATGACGAAGTGACCCATTCAATAAAGTACTTACTATTAAAAAGGTTACACCACAAACCACAAACCAAGTTAAAGGTGAATAATGACTTCCGTCCAAGGCATCAAAGGCACAATATTGAATTTCGCTATAAATAGCGACCACGAGCGAGCGAGGCGGCCGTAAATATCGGTTTACGGGCAAGATCGACGAGCCACTCGATTCATTACCGATCCAGGAAACTCCCGAGGGAAGGTTTCTGGAATAAAATACTTGCTTATTGATAAAATGTCAGCGAGTGGTGTACCTACTTATGCATCAATGGTGTACTTAAGAATACCTAATATTCGACACATCCTAAGCTAAAGTGTCTATCTGCCCGATACACAGTTATACTATTATAGCATTTTCGTAATCTATGGTATCGACTTTATATGTACATTAAAAAAAAAAGAAAAAAAAGTGACCAGAAAATATTTTTTTCCAAACGTGTAACTGACAATGCTAAAATACTCCAAAGAAAATAATAACTTTAAACTGCTCTCCTGTAAATTTTGGTTTTTGTAGATACACATTTATCTTAGGGTGTGTCGAAATGAAACGATACTATTTATGCCACCTCACTAGTTCCAAAGTGCAGTAACATACTTGAAATTATTTTTTAACTCACCAGCTCGAAAAAGCCTTCTTTGGCGCACACAATCTGCGCCCAAAAGTCCACTTTATCGCTAGCGTAGAAAGTAATGGTGGTGCTGTGCGCAGAGGGGGCTGCGCGAGGGCGGCCACAACCGATGTGGCGCTCGTGTAATTGTTTTTACAACACCAAGTGTTTTCCACGCTGCGGTGATGTGAAAAATTGTGTATTTCGCACGGCAGCGAAGCTAATTTGGGTCTCAAAGTCTTAAATCCCTTCTATTTTAGAATCCTTCGCTGACTCGGGAATCAATACTGGCTCTCGGGCCAAATAACAACTTTGCAGTCTTGACAGCCAAAGCCGTTATACCTAGTAACCTAGTACCTGCGGCATTGCTAAGGCTGTCGAATAGTGGCCACGAACCTGCCCCCGCGCCGCGCCCCGTCTCGAACTTATGTGTGTTTGACCTGTAGGTATCTATAAATGGAGCTGGTGCCCTAGAGACAGCAACGCCCTTAGATCGATACACCGACGACTTCTTACGGTTGAGCATTGATTGGAGTACGGCAGGATTTGGGACAGAAACAAACTTTATTGACAACGCGGTTCGCCTGGTTGGTAGTGACCCTGCCTACGAAGCTAGCCGTCCCGGGTTCAGATACCGTATGTAAGGCTTTGTTTTTTGATATCGCACATAAATCAAACCTAACCTAACCTACGTATAGCAATTCATATATGATTTTAATTTTCGGAAAAATTAAAATTTGGACAAATGAATATTCGAAAAAAATATTTCGGAGTATTTGGGTGTTCCAGTATCAGTGTGGGGCAAATCAACTAATTTCGTCAATCAATTGATCAATCATGACTAATTTAATCATAACTAATTTAGTCATGACTAAATTAGTTATGATTGAAAATATTAGTCATAATCATGACTAAAGCCACAAATCATCAATCGTTAGTTTTAATCGTGACTAATGATTAATGCTTCTAACAAATAAATGTGAAGCTTTGTTTTTTTGTCGTAATTACTTATCTTTTGATGTAGTTTATCTTTGTACTATCGCCTTTATCACAGTAGCGTAGTATCGCAGTAGCAAAAGCAGTAAAGAAACTACGAACAAACGTTTGAAACGTCGCACTCACACAGACGCACCGCGTCTCAAAGAGACCCCTTAAGCGGACATGGCAGTACTGTCAGTGGCGGGTGTCGCGTCGAGACGAATGGTTTCGTTTGTAATTTATTATTTCTTTCAAAAGATGCCTCGAGTGTATTGCATGGTATATGGGTACGGCTGTTTGAACTCGGCTTCTTCGAAACCGGAGTAGTGTAGCCGCCATCATAATTTTTTTAGTTATTCGACCGATTGCTTGCAATATCGATATCTGGGGATTTATATTGTCTCTGACAACGAACCCGTTGACAGAATTAGAAAAAGTAGTCGCCATCTTGAACTTTTTAGTTATTCGACCGATTGCTTCTAAATTTGATATCTGGGGATTTGTGTGGTCTTCGACTACTAATCCGTTGACTGAATGAGAAAAAATTGCCGCCATCTTGAACTTTTCAGTTAATCGACCAATTGCTTCCAAAATAGATATGTGGGGATTTGAGTGGTCTTCGACAACGAATCCGTTGTCCGTTGATAGAATGAAAAAAAATAGCCGCCATCTTCAACTTTTTAGTTAGATATGAGTCTTCGTTACTCGAAATAAAGATTTAAATAAATAAATAAATAAATCTACTGTAGAGATTGGTTGACCTCTACGTCTTCTTTATGGTTTTGTATTCAAATTAAGAATAGAAAATGTCTCCGAAGTTGTGACAGACGGCTGTTTTGGACATACTACAGATGAGCTCCACTAAGAATATAATCTGAGCTCATCAAAATAAGCTGCAGAGCTAACTCGATATTTCCATATTTACCTATTTAAAATATACGCCGTTCAATATCAACAGTTTTAGTTTTATAATACGCCCCCACATCCTACAACACTCAGGATGAACCTATGCATCTATAAATATTTGGTTAAACCACAAAGTATTTATTGAATAACATACCTAAGAATTTCCACATAGCTCGATAAAAAGGCGTATAAAGAGATAGCGAGACATGTTTGAAGTGAGGAAGCTGCGCCGGCCTCAGCCACCGGAGCGACTGGGTATTTGGTTTGCCAGATAAATAGCGGTCCCTGAAGACAGTATTCAAAGTAAGAGTATCTCGGTCTAAAAACAACATCCTGGCAAGATCCTGGCTTTAAATGTTTACTTTACTCTGGTTAATATTAATTCATTTCATTTTGAATACTGAACGTTATCACTACAAAAATAATAGTAAAATAACTTAGTGGAGGGATAGAGTTATATTCGTGTCTGAGTGAGTCCTTAATAGTGCCAACTAGAATTTAATGTGAATTTTATTAAATGTGTGTTTTGACTAGAAATGATCTACTTTTTTATTATTTACTTACTACTGTGATGTTTACTTGCTTTGTTTTGTGAATAGGAACTCTTAACGTTTTAACTTTGGGATAACCAAACTTTCCGCAATATATTAGTTAGATTTATCGTGTTTGGAGTTAGTTATTCGCTTGAACGCGATTGTATCAATCGATAGTGAAACACGATGAAAACTAAAAACTATATGTAAGGGTTATTATCGCGGGCGGCACGCCGATAACATTCATGCACGAGATAACATTTGACAGGTGCTAGGATATTGAATACCTACATCTCTTCCATATTCTAACGTAAGTCTTAACGCTTAAGGTTTAAAATAAAAGTGTCTTGTCCAGACTTTTATTACCTTTTATTACTAAGCGACTATAGCGATTTTCACTTTTTTATAGCGATTTTATCGAGACGGGACACTTTTATTTTAAACCTTAAGCGTTAAGTCTTACGTTAGAATATGGAATAGATGTATTTATTTCCCTAACACCTGTCAAATTTTATCTCTTGCATACATGCTAAGCCCGCAGAGGCAACGGGGCCCTACTCAAGATGCAAGACGCGAACTTAAGACGAGCGGCTGACGCGACTGATCGTTAGCTAACGACAATTCTATACATTTTGACAGTTTTCGAAAAGCGCTAAAGTTAGCGTTATGCACTTTGGCTAAGGGCAGCCGTCGGCGAAAAAGCTGAAGCCGCCTGTGTGTGAGAACCCTTAGTTGAATAAACACAAGCGTAAATATGACGTTCACATATACCGGCAGTTGGTTGTGTTTGCTCTTTCGAACGTACTCGTACATAATTGTGTTCAAATATTAGATGTTTGTACACAATTATCCTGCGCCTAGAGGCTTCCGTTTCCGGAACATAATCACTAATGATACGCAGTTATGATATCTTTAGCACGTTCCATAGAACCTGTTCGCACAAACAACAGGAAATTGTGAAATAGTCTCGCGTTCGCTAAGTAACTCCAATCCAGATGTAGATTGAAACTTAAATTTTTAGATTTTGTGATGAAACTGTATGCGAAATACTAAAAGTGACATTATTTTTAGTAAAAGGTTTCACTAAATCTGTAGACAAATATATAATGGACTCGTGGAAAGAGTAACAGATTGTTTACTAGTTATTATGACGTAGGTTATGATTAGGACAAAATAAAATACTCCCAGTTTTTTACTAATGTTTCCAAATAATGTTTAATTAGGTAGGTACTGTGACTCTCTCAGAGACGGTAACTGAGCTTACCGCACGTCTAGAAAGACATGAATTGAATGGACAAAGTCGCGAGCAACAGCAAGTTTGTGTATGATAAAAGAGCTACAGTCGGAAAGCGTTAAGAAGACTTTCTCCAGTACCGTGTCGACACTCGATACCAGATGACATATTTATTTACTAATGCGACGGGAAGCGCGTTGTTTGCCAGCCTCACGATCACGAGGACCCTTGTGACGGCCTTATACGCGACAAGCGACGCTGGCTTTGTCAGTTTAACAATATTATATATTATAACGAAGATGCTATTTACTTTGAAGACACGGTTGGTAGTTGGTAGTGCACCTGCCTATGAAATTAGCGGTGCCGGGTTAGATTCCCGGTATGGGCAAATATTTGTGACAAGCGCCATTAAGTCCTGGACGTTTCCTATAATAATAGAAACTCAACAGATATAAATATAAGCTCATTACTGCCTCACAATCATAACAGAGAAACCTTTCTGCTCATTCTTTATTCGCGTTTTATATAACGGAATAATAAATACTTTTCGGGGCATTCGATGTTTCCGCCCCTTTCCCAGGACATTATCCTAGCGAGGTACACCGAAAAAGGCTTTCCGCAAAGGTTGGACCGCGGGAACTTCGCTTACCTATTTGATATTTTACACAACATGGGCCTTCTAAGTCGGAAAACATTTACCGACCCAAGCGGGGAATACTTTTGTTGGAAATTGAAATGGGTTAATTTTAGATTCGTACAAAATTAGGATCGTAAGATCATTTTAAACCGACCACAAAAAAGGAGGAGGTTCTATGTTCGACTGTATGTTTGTTTCTTTGTAGTAGATAGAACCCGGTTTACTAATCACAAGGCATGATTATTTATTTATTTCATATTGTTTTGTCATGTACATTTACATGGTGTTATAAATAAATCAGCCAGTCTATGACGTCCTGTAAGGGCACACAATGATAACTTACATCTATTTTTAATTAATTAAAAATATATTAAACTATCAATCAATAAGAGTCACAATCATAATAATAAAATAATAATTTACCACAAACAGCGGAGACTCAGCCACCATTCAGCAGAAATTGTTTTGCGAGGACTTAAGGGTAACTCCTCCAAGCAGAAACGATCTTCATTCATTTTCCTTACATCAATGCCGTATCAATGAAGTTAACGATTTAGAAAATATTGTTTGGTCATCTTGGTTTTTATGAAGAAGAGTGTTATAGCGCCAACCGAGCGGTATATAACGTGTTTACAAAAACATTTGAGTTTACTAAAATTATAATAAAAGACAGATAAATCTAAAAAAATTATTCTCGTCAGATTCTTGATATTAGACATGTATTTAGCTCGCTCCCTGTTGGCTGAAATTACGTCAAATGTAGTTATATAATTAGAAGTTACTTGAAGCTTCGGTAATTACTAGAGTATATATAATCCGAAATGGAAGCAGAATGTAATTTTGCGTAAATAACACATGAATTAATTTCTACGGAATTCGTGAAGGCTGTTGTAGTTCGCGTAAGGAATAACTACCACTTCGAGTGCTCGTAGAAATGTAAATTTTACATCAAATGTATGTTTTTCATTAAAGCCAATCAGATACCCTGCGGCACTCGCATCAAAACATGAACGTGCTGAGTGTTCGAGGCATTCTCATCTTACGAGCTGCTTGAAAAGTCCACAAAGCGGTAACAAAGTGGCCAAACTACCATTCACACAATATTACTTTTATGTTGTCCGGCAGCTTGAGCACGTCATGCTCGCTCAAAGGTCTTTGCTTACGGCGGCGTCGTTGATCGGCCCCCTTATTGCCTAACGCGTTTGACGCTCGGAATCAGAATCAAGTGTCATGATTTTGTATGGGCTATGACAGTTGATTCGGATACCAATTGTCAAAATTTCGTTAGGCAATAAGCCTTCGGGTCGCCACCTTCCCGAACATGTGGTTGAGGGAGGCGATGGCTGAGATACGCGTCATACTCGTGAACGGGTGCTGTTTGTGGGGTCCGGTCTGTTCACGTCTGCAAGGACTTGTTCAGTTAATTATTCCAGTTATGGCTTTTGACGAAGAGACCTCGTCGTGTTGTTCTCCTAGTCATTACATTTAGTGTAACGTATTTGACCTTTCATTTGTAATGTTTTCATTTGTGCTAGTTCTAATAATTAATATTTGTTACTTTATTACCTTGTAATGTAACATACTTTTAAGTATTATTGTATTTTATATTGAAAAAAATGATCTTCTGCTGGAGTTTCTTGCGGCGCTTCTTCTCCGCAATGATGGTCTTGTCCGAAGCGCTGGTAGATTCACTCTATATTACTGACGTATAAAAGAGCCCGTATGTGGCCAATTTACTGAATAAATATTTGACTTCTTTGACTTCTTTGATATACTGCTTCAAAAACGCCTTTCAGAGTCCCTCTCCCTCAAGTTAGGACGGCATTTGCCAAGAGGTTTGGTAGTTACCTTCACTTGCTGCACTGATTTATAATAAAGTAAACTCCACGTTCCCTTGCAAGAATTACACTCAAATGTAGACTTCTATCACGGCTAACCACTCTCACATATGAGGAAGCTGAAAAGGTCTTGAAAGAGATGGTCTACTTAGATGAAGATAGTAATTCTCAAACTTGTTTCTTTTTCTTTATCTATGTCTTGATTTCGCACCATTTTGGCAACTCTAACGGCAAATTGGTTACCTACGATACTGGCTGTGTGTAGGAACCACTATATCTTGGATTGGATAAGCGTAAAATCTCTTTAATATGTATAACCATCATCTTCTGTACGAAATTTGTAAAGAGATAAATAAATAATTATGAATTATAAAACCACCGGTTGGTTGACTTGACTAGTAGGTATTCCTGAAAGGACATAGTACTAGTTACCTAGTGGTTATTACACTTAAAAGTCGGCAACTTGTACTACAGCCCGTGAGCACTTAGAACAGGATTCGGCTTCGGGTGAAGTCGGCTAGACTCGCACGAGAGCGTACGACGGCGAGTGAGAGAGAAGTACAGACCCGAATCATATTCTGAGTGCTCACCTCGACTTACTGAAGTGGGAACGAAGGCCAACTAAAATGGGACGGGGCTGGACAAGTTTTTACAAAATTCATTCGGATCGAAGGACCAAGATTACAACGGATTGCGTCCCAAAACAGTAGATGCAGACCAAAAAAAAGATGGCAACACGATTTAGACAAATTCAATCCAGACAAGGATTGGTTAAATCTAGAATTGAACAAATGAAGGGAATTTTTAGATTAGATTGATTTTTTTTGGAATGTAACTTATAAAGAACGCTGTGTTTGATCTCGCACTCAAAACTTTATTTTTGCTTTGTTTCAGCTCGGTGAATGAAACTGAATCACATTTCTATATTCCTGTTTCAGGTAAGCGCTATTTCAATATATTATTGAGCTATTCATTTTATACTAGTTCAGTTCAGATTGAAATATTTTAGCATTATAAATTGAACTGGATCTTTCAGTTTGTTATAATTTAAGTAATATTCGTTGTAGGGTGACGGCACCGGTGTTGGACACTTTAAGCTGATGACTGTCCCAATAATGGATACTTAACTCTTAATAAAAAAATCATATGTTTATAAATTGATTGTTGCAAAATAAATAAATAATCCTTATATTCTTCAAAATAAGAATCATGTGTCCATCATTGGTCCTTGTCCATTACTGGTGCCACCACCCTACGTACCAAACTTATGTATGTGGCGTGCGTGGCGTACTTAATTGACTTAGTATAGATATAATAAAAACATATTAGCTTGAAATTATTTGAAAAAAAAAAAAATCAGGACAAAATATTGCGTTCGACACTTTTAATTTAATACACCAGATGCACATAGATAATAGATGGATGACTTTTGAGAATTTCACTTAATTTCACATAAATAACCAATAAAAAGCCTGCTTTGCCAGCACAGCTTTTGTAGGAGCCTCTTAAAAACCTCTACTTGTAGAAACTCCCTCTCTCTCTTCTCTCTCTTAACATTAAAGTTAACGTTTCACTAGCATTCAAGGCAATTCTAAAATTATTAATTATTTCTTAAGATAATGTTAAAACCATTTAAATCTCAATTTCCTTCCCCCTTGCCCCATCACCGACGATTATTACTTATTTCCAAAGCAACATTGTCCCCGTGAGATTAGAATCTGACCTAATTTTATAACGGAATGAAAAATAACGCGCTGGACAGTTCCATTGTTGACTTGGACAGAACATTGTTCCACCGGCTTACAAATAACATCAAAAACTGTAAATATTAAAAAAGTAATAATTGTACAATCAAAACAATATTTTAGTGATGATTGTTTTGCTTGTTGTTGCTGTCATTTTGTGCTGAAAATGTCAATTTTTGAATTATTTATGAAAAGGTATGGAATTTAAGAGCTGTGAGAAAACTCGTTCTAATTGAACCTTTGATAAATTACTGGTAAGCGTCAACAGAACTTTCTATTACCAAAGTTCCTCAAGTCTTCAAGCAAATTAAAATTTAACCTAACGTCTTGGTCAAAAACTTTCCCCTTTAGAATACACGAAATGTGTCTTTTCATGGAACAAACTAGTGTGATCGAATTTACTTTGATATCTTTATACCAAAAATCCAATTTCCCAAACTCACTCTTGCATATCTAATTGTCTGTATGTTTGGACAACACAATACAGATCTTCATGAAACTCGTAAATATGTAATAGCTTATTTACTATTACTTAGAAAAATATTATATTAGAATACATTTTACTCCAACACACGGAATGATTTCCCTGAGAGACACCTACTTGTCTAAACTCTGAACTCCTAAATCACATTAATAATGTATGTCACCCGTTCATTGAATTAAAACTTTTCCTCCCTGAAAATGTTTGTTTCCTTCTAGATAATAAAGACATCGCAATCGACCCAATTCTAGACGTTACTAATTCACTAGACATGCCGGACTCGAAGCAATTGGTCGACATCGCGCATTCCGCTCGCGTGCGCGTCTCATGCCGGAATGTCTGGACCTGTAATACGACTAGACGGAATTCCGTAATGGCTGTCAGTGGGACTCCAAATGAAAATTAATAGTTATGTCTAAATTGCTTTAGGAATAGTATAGCTTAGTGTATAAGCAGTAGCTCATACAATCAATTTAACTCAAGTTCGATATCTCTACAATCAGCCAAACTTTAATACATTCCCTTTGATCATCTAATAAGTAAGCGCTTTAGAACCTGACGCAAAACTGATATTTTTTCTACGAGACATTAATTAAGATATAAATGTTTTACCATAAATATATGTTCAGTTAACGTGAGAGTTTCTTGTAATTTAACACTTACAAATATTCAACGATTGCTTTCATTTCTACAGCAGATACTATGGCATTATACTAAACGCCACTTGAAAACTGCCAAAGTTAAAATCATCATTATTTCCAAATTGTGAGCAAGCAAATCAATAACGATATCTTTGGCAGGATCCCGATCCAACTGCCAGCTGTCAGGAGATCTCTACACGGTTACAATATTATATTGGAAAAAATGATTACTTATTATTTGTGATACTAAACGTGACCATGACGTAACAAAACCGGGGAACAAAAGCCTGGCTTAGCGACAAGAAATCACTTAGAACACAGCAATTTCACAATCCATCGCTCCCGTTCCGATCTCTCCGAGCGAAGCGCGACAAAAACGTCTTCGGGTTTGTCGATTTAAATTACAACCCTCTTGGGATAATCTTGGGTGTAAAACGACTGTACTCGTGGAAAGAATTACCATGTACTTGGAAATTCAAGGGAAATATTTTTTCGACGGTAACGATAAAAAGAAAAAGAAAGTCGAAAGTATTTTTATTTATGTTGATGAGCTAAAGAATGGCACGGTGATGACCTACCTGATGTAAATAGCTGGTAGACTATTATATAATTACCACGAATATGTCTAGCTTATTAACCATCAGGAAAATAATCAGCGGCGGACCCAGGTGCTTTTAGAGCTAATAGACTTAGGTTAACCTTAATACAGAAAAGGATACCTACTGATGAGGGCTGGGCGCGGTGGTCATACCTCCATGCAGAATTTAAAACGCAGTAAGTGTAAATCGGTCATTGATCTCCATCTTTGAACAACTGGCAATTTGTGTGAGGTCAAGATATGGTGGCCTGACGGGTAGGTAGAAAGGAAACCTAATGTAAGGATACTTCATAACATAACAGAGAGGGCCTATGCCCATAAGAGGCCTTGCAAAGGGCAGGGGTGTTACTTCCCTCTATGTATCCGCATCTCTCAAGAGAAGTTTACAGGAAAAACTGATTCTACTTACTAAGTGTCACCACCACGAGTTGCAGGAACCGCTTTGTCTTTATGCTCCATCTATATGGTTGGTGGTCGATCAGTGCGCTTCCTCCAGCTCCTGGTTTATGTTAAATCAACTGTCAGCGCTAGTGTTTCTGAAAATCCTGTGACGCCCTTGGTATTGCCGGTGTGACGCGGGGTCCCGCTGCTTACATAAAAAAACTAATAAAATAAATAAAATCCACCAAAATAGACATAAATATTATTATCAAATACTTCGTTACATCTTCAGAAGTTGGCGATCAGCAACTAGTTTTGGCGAGGGCATGGATCTCAGAGAAGGCGAAAGAGATATGTCGGCCAGTTTGCCGAAACCTTTTTTACATAAAAAAACAATTCAATACCGAATTTACAGTTAATGGGCTCCCCCCGGCGCGCAGGTGGCGGCCCCACAGCCGAACAATAAATTACTTAATTTTAATCTAAATGCCGACTTTGACCAAGGTTCAAATTGCTAGCTTTACAACATTTAATTACCAGAATGCTTCCCAAAACCTGGGAGTAATTTGTCTTTTACACTTAATTTGTAAAAGCGTTTAAGGTAATTAGACTGTGAGAGTATTTAGAAGCTTCGAATAATAACACGTAGAAATCATAGTTCCCAACAGCCAACCCGTCAAAAGTGAAGCACAAAACGCGTGCTGTTGACGCTGTGTGACGCGATTACGACTGACAGGAGCCGATCGCCGAGTAAGCCAAAATGGTTTAGTTTAAGTTGTTACGCATTTGGTGTGCGGACTAGGTTTCTTGTGTTATTATTCTAAGTTTAGAAGTATTTCTGATCAGAAACTACTGTTAGTATGTAGGAACAACTACATAGCTAAAGGCGGTCGGGTGCACAAAGCCAATTGGTTGGTTGCCGTAGGCTACAATGTACCCAATAAAATCGATGTTTTTTGGCGTAGTTTAAACAAAGAACATTGGTACAGTCGAAGTCATAAATATGTTTACACTTTAGTCCCTTGTCACTTTAATCGCTGTGACAATTTCATATGACAGTTTAAACACGACGTTGAATAGACAAGGTACTAATGTAAACATATTTATGACTTCGACTGTACACATCGTATTGTGTAAATTGACATACATTAAATTAATTTAATTTCTAGGCTACTATGGAACTATGTCAAAGTGACGTGATCAATCATTTGTTTGACTGCAATGTCACTTCTTAAGATTTGACTTATAACATCACTTTCAGACAGTTCCATAGTATAGCCTAGGAATTCAATTGTTTGACTGTACATACTCAATTTTGACTCGTAAAAGCGAGGTACAGTTTCGACTACATTCATGATGACATTGATGATATAGTCGTCAACATTGACGATACGAATCATCAATCAGCACGAGTCAACATGCGACGGTGTTCGATCGATTTCTGTATCATTACGTAAATGACTTTACTTTACTGTTATTCGGAAAGATTGATGAGCTTTGTGATCTTTTTGGTACTTTCAGTGTTTGAACTCGCTGCTTTAACGATTCAAACACGGGCCTCTATTTCACTTTAATCTTATTAATCATGTTATATCATATTGTGGCTCTTTTTCACTTGACAATGAAAGCTGTATCGTAAAAAATCAATATAAATAAGGAAAGAAGATGGCGTTAAACTAAGCGGATTAAAGCCAAGGACGCCGCGTCTCCAGCGGATGAGAAAGAAAGCTTTTTTGATCAACTTTTTTTTCTTCATAATTATTGGAACACCACGAAACGCGTGCACGGATAGAAGAACTAGGAACAACTTTTTGGCAACATATCAAGATATTTTGGATATATCCTATTTGTAATGCAATAAATGATATGACTATGACATTGTTCCAGGGAAGTACGAATTTTGAATTGAACATCATTTTCATAGCTCAATACAACATTCTGTACTTCCATGGAACAAATGGGGCATACCCATTTTTTTCTTGACCATTATTCTGGACTGGTTCCATTTTTCGTAACCCGAGGACAAAATTACCAGCCACTTTTTTTTAAACTCCCCTGTGTTCAGTCAGAAGATCAAAATAATGAACAAACACGAGGAAAATAACATTCTGGCGGAAATGTATTAATAATGTTTTGTAATATTACTTATTCACCTTAATAATGTTCGAGATAATAATACTTGACTGAGCGAGCGAAGCGAGCGAATCGTCTCCCTTTCCGCTTGGGCAAAAATGCTTTCGTACGTCTGTCCGTTACTTCTCCTCTACAGTTCGCATTTCTCAACCGATTCTCCTGAAATTTTGAGAGCAGGTTTAATAATTATATAAAATTTGTTTGTCGATTAGGTTTTTTCGAAAATTTTCAAAATGGCGGAGATATGGGTGTTCTTGCGATTACAAACTTATTTGCGGTGTTGGTAAACTGACCGCGACCTATGTAGAGTATGGGGATAACAGTATTCCAACGGCAAAGTTAAAATTGTCGCGAGGTCTACAGCTCATAGAGCCACTAGTAATAGAAGTTCGTGAGCTTCTATAACAAAATAACTTTATTTAATCTGGAAATTCTGTGGAAATCGGTAGACGATCAGGGTTTAAAACATACTTAAATACATAGAAAGAGCCCAGACTCGATAGTAAATACTCGCGTTCATAACACACATTTTGTCCATACCGGAGATCAAACCCGCGACCGCTAACATCGTTGGCGTGAAATGCTTCAAGAATCAACTTAACTAACACAAAATTTACGCAAATGCAAATCGTTGCACACACCTAAAGTTTCATATTATTCTCTTATCTAAAACTACTTTAATACCGTAACAGTAAAATATACCGCAGGCGAAAGATTGATAGTGCAAACTGGGAAAGTTAAACGCTTTCAACAGAGAACTTAGTAACTTACAGTATCCTTGGAGACTCATCAAACAAACTTAAACTCAATTACTACTACCATAAAGATAAATCTTGTTCCACTCCAGAGAGTATCGGGGAACCAAACAATATTTCCAAAGGTCCCAATTCTAATTTTAACATGTTAATTAGTTTTGCACATCCCTATTTAAATACCAAGTTAAATATTCACGTGGCCAATATTTGACACTAAAACATTTACTATTAAAATTCTAAAGCAATACATGGAATGTGGTGCTACGCGGAACGGCAAAACGTATCGTGGTCAACTACGAGGCATCGCATCGGTAGAAGGATTAAGGGGCTTACACGTATGGTAATATGGTTTATGTTTGTATTGCGCGTGTAGTTGAGAAGTTAAAACGAAGCCCTTAAACATGGTATTTAAGAAAAGGTCAACAACGAATCGATGGCGAACGAATGTCAGATGGTCGGCGGTCGCTTAACATTATGGGATCCACTTGAGCTTCGTTCCACATATGAGGTTATTTAATTGACCTACATTAACCTAAGGCCAGTTTTATTAACTGACTTCATTTGGTTAGACTATATTATTATATACGTACTTATAGGTAATTATAATTATGTTTGAGTATTAGAGTAGGTAAACAACAGTTATTTGCTACTTTAAATAACGTATTATGGTCAACTGGTACACCATTAAATAAAAATATTTTTAAAATGCTAGTTCGAAATTATAAGACACTTTATATGGTATTTCAACAATTTCGTGTTTGAATACAGTTTGCTTAAAGGCATTTTTACGTTTCAAGATAGTAACATCAGAAATATCCTAGACTTAAGAAAATACCTTAAATAAGTAATAGCCTAGACACTATTTAAATACATCTTGGTCACCAATGAAGTCATTGAAGATCATTTTCATTCGTCACCTTCCCGGACCCTACACAGAAGCCTAGGGGATTTTCTCTGCAGAGGAAATATTGGAGCCGTCTCTACAGAATCCGCACGGGGCACGGCAGATGCAAGTACATGAAGCATAAGTGGGGATGGAGTGAGAACCCGTTATGTGACTGTGTTCTTGAGGATCAATCAATCCGGCACATTGTGGAGCGCTGCCCCCAAAGACGTTACCTAGGCGACCCGGGTGACCTCTACCAAGATCTCACTGATGAGGCTATCGACTGGCTGCGTAGCCTGGATATCGACTTATAGTTAACATTAAGAATTTCCTTCAGTTTACTCCGCCATACGTTTAAATAATAATTCGTTAGTGATCGGTACTTTTTCCCCCTGGCCCGGAAGGAGGAGAATGTTTTTTGTACTTCTGCCATGGAGTTAAACGACAATGTAATATTATGGCAATATTTTATTGCTTTTCATCTTATTATGCTATTGCTTTGTGTCTCTTTTTCAGTTCAAACAGCGGTACTTATCGTTTCTCCATTATGATTGGGTTCTGAGATTGGGACAGATAAATCATTGAAATCTGCAATGATAGAGGTTATTAACAAAACCAACAGTTTGGCCATTGCTGTGTTTATGGACGATATAATCTCCTTTGTGCTTGAAAGGTTGGATACGTTAAGTAAACTATCAGTATATGTGGGCGTTTTTGTGAACGAAAATAAAGGAGATACAACACGTGAAGCGTGATATTCCCCAAATAATACATTTTTCGGCACAAAAAAAGGATTAAAGCTTATTGTCTGACCTTATCTATTATCCCGTAAAAGGTTGCCGGGTCAAAGTACACCATATGTTTGAGGATTTTACAACTACACGGCGTTACATTCTAAAAGATATTGTTAAGAAAACAATATTAATCTCATAGTATTTATGACCAAACAGCGGTAATGTTTACTCATAGCATGGTGTAAAAGTAGTGTAGCAGAGTTTCGCACCGCGTACAGATCCGAGAAAACAAGAATTTTGTATGGCGATGACAGCCCAACAGCAGCAGTAGCAACAGCAGTCCTACCTGCAGATGTTTAAAGTTTTATCTCTATCTCTTTCCAGATTTATCTCTTTCCCGAGTAAAAGGAATAGGCATCTAAAGTTTCGAATTCATTGCATCGTAGTTACCATCCGGCTGCAGCTATAGCGTCCTATGATGTTGCGTGTCCAATCCAGACTAGTTTATTTTATCATTTATGAGCTAACTCACTGCTCAGTTCCTTTCTCCCAAATACGAATCACTATTGTCCAAAAATAACACAACAATTAAATCAAGTAATTAATATAATGGGTACTGTTAAGGGGTGGATCAAGGAAGTCTTTTTAAAAAAACACTTTTGGAAGCTAAAATGAACTTTAATAGGAAATAGAAGTATTATAATGAGAACGACCAATCCTCCACAAAGCTAAAATCAGACTAACGTTTTTACCGGGCATTATTAGCTCGAAAAACAATCGCATCAAATGTCACATATGTGGGAACGCGGTCGTAAGCATTAACGTTGTTGCTATCCAAGAAAGATGCAACAGCGTAAATCCTTACATACATTGTCCATACCAACGCATATATAACAGTACACTACATAACTCCGAAGAGTCATAATTCCGAATTGATTGAAATCCCGAATTTTCATAATTCCGAATGCAATTTTTTTAATGGAGGCTTTATTTTTTGATATAGTACATAAATCAAACCTAACCTAACCAAAGTATATCAATTCAAATATGTTTTTAATTTTAAATAGCTCCAACATAACATAGATTTCGTAAAAATGAAAATTCGGAAAAAATATTTCCCTTTACCGCTATTTGTTGAGTCAACTTAAAAAGATTGTAGCTTTTTTTATATTGCTTCACAAAAATATGGACTGCTAAAATATGCTAACTTTCATAAATCATAAATTATGAAGTTCCAACTCGGAGCGCGGCAGCAGTGAATTTCCGGTAATGGATAAACTAACCGGAGCCCTGGCGGTGAATTACAAGTGGAAAGGCAATTTCAGGGAAATGCGAGCAGTTCAGGAGAGCTATTCTCTTAAAACTGAGCTCACTGGCGAGCCGCACTCGACTCAGTGCTTAACACTAACCCCCTTATTCATAAACGCACAACAAACCTAATTTAGTAAAAGTATGCTTTGTCACTTTCTGTCAGATTTAAATGTCACATGAAAGATAAGGTCAAATCATACTACAAGCATACTTTAGTTATTGTGCGATTATGAATAAGAGGGTTAGTGTTCATGCATCGATCTTAGTCATTTGACGTCCACTTCCACGCTGTGTCAAAGTTTTTGACACAATTGACAATCATGGAACTATGTAATAAATGAAATGGTAAGAAGTTTTTTACTATTTGGTTTACAACGTCACTTGGACATGGTTCAACGGTGAACTATGCATAACGCCGCATAAGGTCTACCGACCGAGTGCACAAGTCAAGTTGCCGGTCGAAATCGGAAAATAAGCATTGAACAAGCGATGAGAGAATAACATCCCAGTTTGCCGACAGTTTTTATAGCTCTCAGTTATGATTTTCGGAGTTAAATTAATTGGGCTGGTTGTGATACTATAGTGCATCGTAGTACTACCATTCGTGATGGGGATGTTTTATGAAATGATTCCCTTGAAGTTGGGACTTATGTAAATTCAATCAAAAAATTTAATACATACATCTCGTTCTTTAGCTATAATTGAAAGCTGAGCCCAAAGGTCTTCTTTGAACTTTTAAGTAATTTATTTTAAACGGCAAAGATTATAAAAATGTTGAGAAAATAGTTATCATGTTCGTAGAGCACTAACACCGCTATGAAACGGTTTCTTTTAGTAGAAAAGCATTAACCCAGTGTCATTTGAATGCTGTAGTGACTGACAGGTAACTCGAAGCCAACTCGGAGGGTAAATACAAAGTTACAAGTCAAACAGAACTGTTGATGCGCGTCTTGGCTCTTGTTAACGAGTTTGTAGCTCGCTTCAGTCAATACAGCAGCGAGGTGGCTCAGTAACACACCGAGACGGCAGAATATGTGGATGTACGTGGGGTTCAGAAGAATTTAATTGTTCATCAACGGCATTTAAATTTGAAGGATACATTTTGAAGTTTGCCTCATTTTTACTTCGTATCTTGCGAGTCAATTTTGAACCAATTCACGTGAATTGATGAAATTAAAATAACTTGTAAATCTGATACAATACAATATTGTTATCATGGTGTCTAAACAACCATCTGATGATGGAGTCGGAAGGTGGCAACATCATTCTCTGCTGTGCCTAATCTAGAAAATATTTATATGATAATTATCCAGCTTTTGCCAACTTCATCTCCATACAGTTTAGTCGCCGATATTTCCTCGGAGCCTGACCAATTTTCTGGAATCAAAGTACCCTATGTCCGTCAACGGGCTGAAAACAATTTTTTTTAGCAAATTTGAATTCCGACCGATCGTTGAACCACGAAAACGGAATCAAAAAACATTTAGGTAGGTACAGTATTATAAGGATAATAGGATCTTGAAGATTGTGTGTAAACTGGTGCGGTAACCTCGAATTAATAAATGTATTTGTTTATCCATGTCAAAAGAGATTAACATCGCTCGGAGTTAAATTCCGGGTCCCAGTCGACCACACGCGCTAAGCGTAGCGATCAGCATGTTGAGTGCCCGACTCCTGCTAATCCCATACAAATCAGACCCGATACGGCACTGTATATTATTATATTCAGACCCCATTTACGTACTGTAATGTCTCGTGTGGTGGTATTATCACTTTAAAATGAACCTTTAACGGCTAAACGTTTGTTTTACTCGTTTTACAGGCACGGGGCCCTAATATACGAGTAATTTGTAATCATGTTGTTGAATCAAAGAAGCTGTCATTTTGAAGTGAATACGAGTAACCGTAATGTTAACAATATAAAAATGATATAGAAGCAAGTTGGCCAAAGCCGATTCGAGATTCAGTAGGCAGGAGTTTCAAGTGTGCATGACAAACAGTGAAGTAAGTTTTATTACAGTACAAATGGAATCGTTTATACATTATCTAAGACTCATGAAGAAAAATATTCGATTTTAACACACAAATACTTGTTGCCAGGGTTCGAAGAAGTATATTTTAAGCTCTCTAGTAAGTACTGTTATAATAATATATTTACATAAAATATGTACAAGGTAATTTGCTGAAAATGTTCTTTATGTTTGAGAGGTAAATATTATTTATAATACCAGTTTTTCTTTTAGACGAAGCTTTTTAATGGCCAGCGGATTATGGGCTTGCGTATAATCTATCGTTACGCGAATTTTTCTTCTTTTCCAAGCCTGAAACTCAGATAAAGCCGCAAATCCCTTACACAAATAGTGTATTTGTCGCCATTTTGTTTCGCGACTCAGTAAACACAGAATTCTTTACCAAAATATTAGGTTAATATAAATTTATCACAATTATGATTATGGGACTAAACATTTAAAAATAAAACCGGGTCATTTAGCAGAATACAGCTACTTATGTAAATTAAAAAGCAAAAAAAACTTCAGGCGGGTTTCCATTTTAAAAGGAATGCTGATTTGCGCTCAAGAAAACCAATCCTTTTAGCTGAATGAATTATATTCTTTATTTTATATGCAAACAAATTCCGTCACGACCTTTGCAAACAAATCGGAGACCTCGGGGTCCTGAGGACCCTTGTCTCTCGGATTGACGTATGAAGAGAGACTATAAACAAAATAGAGTGGCTTCAAAGCTTAGATGGCCATAGAGAGACTCAAGGGCAACCCAGGCTGCGTCCGTCGCCGGCCGGTCCTGGCCGGTCAGTTTATCGTATTAAATAAAAGTACCCGGGACACCGAGCGTTGTCGCTCGGGTCGAAACCATCATCGATTTTCTAAACAAAAAGAAAAACCGATCCATAGCTGGGATTCGAACCCGCAGTCTTTGCGTAGTAGGCCAACGCTCTAACCAGACTATTCAAACGGCAGCCGCCCCGAATTTACGAACCATATTGCGCGGGAAATCTTTTTGCGTGAAAATACGGGGAAAACGAATTTTCCCAGATATGAGACCTAGGTAGATCGAACTTTCGCCCCCGTAAACCACCAAGTCGCAATTTTCATCGAAATCGTTAGAGCCGTTAGAACGTGAGTACAAATATATACATATACAAATGTTTCTCGTTTAATAGTATAATGAATTAATAAACAAATATCAGGGACAATCTCACACAAATTGACCTAGTCCAAAACTAAGCTCTAGGCTTGTACTAAGGGTACCAGGCAACGATATACATACTTAAATATATAGAAAACATCCACGACTCAGAAACAATTACTCGCGCTCATCATACAAATATTTGACCATACCGGGATTCGAACCCGGGACCGCTAGCTTTGTAGGCAAGGTCACTACCAACTAGGCTAACCGCGTCGTTTATTACCTACTCATATGGATAGAATACTTTTCTATCTTACAAGGATTTTTGATCCAAAAGATGGCACTTTCTTTACTTGTCCGGTAGATGTAGTTTGTCATCCATATTTTTATAAAGTCATAGGTAGGTAGGTACCTAATTTCAAATTAAAAAAATGTGGGCACTGTTCGGAACAAAGTTGACAACATGATCCAAATTTCAGCCAACATGCTGATGCTTTACGTGGTGGTTTGCATTTTTAACCCCCGACGCAAAAAACAGAGGTGTTATAACTTTGACGTGTGTATCTGTGTATCTGTCTGTGGCATCGGAGCTGAGTCCTAAACGGATGGACCGATTTTGATTTAGTTTTTTTTATTAGAAAGGTGACTTAACTTGGTTTGATGAAAATCCGTTAATCCATTTAAAATTTATGAGCTCTGATCACGTTTTTGTCGGGAGTTTTTTAATACTGGAAATCTTCTAGTGACGAAGTCCCTCTAGTGAAAATGTAGGTACGTGCTCGGAGCCCGTTGAAGTTTTTGCTCATTGCTCAGAGGTTTTTTTTTAGGGTTTTACAATATTGTATTTCCACCTGTCACCACGTCAAATTCTATTCCGCTAAGCTTTATAAATCATTTTACATTTATTTTTAAAAGGCATTTACGGTTAATTTTCAATTTCAAGCTGCGCGATTCGCAGTTAGCGACGCGACAAATTTTATCCCCGTGCTTTATTTATCACGGGCGGTTTATTAAAACCGATGCGGCCTGTACAGGGGCGCAAATTGGGTTCGGCCCGCGCTTTGTGCCGCGTAATCACACTTGGTATTTCGTTTGATATTACCGAAGACCGAGTTAAATCCAAGGTTAATACGATTTTGCCATTAAATCTTGGATTAAATGCTTATTCCGTTTTGATCCAATGGGTACCTGAGTAATTTAAAAATTAATTGTGGTATATTTTTTAAAGTATACACAAATATCCCTGAATGTGTAATATTAAAAATCCTTCTTATTTTGTTTGAAGTTTACGAGGCGGAAAAATCATAATAAAATAAAATTATAATGTCTTTTAAGAGTATGGTAGTCAATTTAATAGATCAGGGGCTGTGTCGTGATTTCTTAAAAACTGCCAAGTTCTAATCTGTGAAAAGGATAGACCTGGTAGGAGTATATCTTGTGGATATCTGACAAAATCCAGGCAGTGGAAAGGACAAAGATAAACGACTCCTGCGGGCTTAGCATGCAAGCACGTGATAAAAGTTTACAGGTGCTAGGGAAATGAATACATCTATTCCATATTCTAACGTAAGACTTAACGCTTAAGGTTTAAAATAAATGTGTCTGTGTAGATAACACCAGTTAAGTACCTAGAAACCGTTATTGTTTTCTTTGTGTAACGAAAGTTAACCATAATATGGTTTGATAGTATGGCTAATTTTTTAATACACACATTATGATTGGTAGCAAGGCGAAGAAAAAAAGGAATTATTACATCATCTTCGTCATGAAACATGAGACAAATCACTACTGAAAATGGTCATTACTTTTTCGTCTGTCGCAGCAACGTAGCTGCAAAACTTGGACATCGATATTTGATTCATGCAAGATGCCATACACAATTATGGTGATGGTTGACCCGAGTCTCGCGACGCGAGCCCGAGGCACAGATTACATATTAAGAACAGATACACCACTCTCATACAAAATAGGAAATATCTACGCTATCGTAATCTATTGGGTATTATTGCGAGTGTTACATAATAATAATACCATTTTGTTTCTTACAAGCAAAAATGAACGTTAATTACTCACCGTAAGACCCGAAATCAATTTACTCTGCGCGTGAGCGCGAGCAAATGAGTCATCGAACGAATACGCCAGGGTTGTGCCAAGACCAAAAGATAAGATGAAATAATGAGTCGTGAAAATAATAATGTTTATTATAATATTAATCTAATACTCGTAGTGTTTAATTTGGTACTTATGTGATTTTGATGATAGGTAGGTACAATAATAATTTAATAATGACGACGGAAGGTGGCCATTGGAACTCCTCAATGGCTAATATAGTGCATCCGTCGAGTTTAGACTTATTTGACTTACCTTTTAAAAGCGAGTATAACACCAGTGATAAAATTACAGTCGACAACTGTGTCGCTGAAAGGTCTTTAAACTTACGTATTTTAAATGTGTATTAATTTTATAAGATGCTAGATGGATTTTTTAGATTCTTTAAATTGCCTATTAGTTCTGAATCGCGTAAATAATTTGAACAAATATTCATATCATTCAAAAAACGAGTACTTTTTATTTGTCTTCTTACTGCAATAACCATGCACTTACTTCACAAGAAGCCACCATTTTTACGTTCGAGCCCGGGAGCTTAATTTGCGCGGGAAATAATATCTGACGTGCGGCTGTTAAGGCTTGCGGCAACCCTTTGCCGGTTGGTTCGGCGCGGAACTACTTAGCGGTAGGTTATAAAGGCGCTGCCGTGAACGAGTGGTGTATCTGTCCTTATTATGTAATCTGTGCCCGAGGCGCGAGTCGCCCGCCACAATGTAGGTATCAGGCGCCAGCCAATAGCAGGCGCGCATTTGAATTTCGATTACGACTCAATCACGAGCTTACAGGACAAACGATTCTGGAGAGTGCTGCAATTTGCTTTGACGATAAGTCCTAGTTATAAAAGGACAAGAATTAAAAAGTGTTTGAAATGCATTTTCAATACGGTACTAGACTAATGTCCAAATAAATCATTTTACTAAATGAAGCTCAAGCTTTTGAAAATAACACGGAAAACCCAATCTATTGCTTATTTTGGAATTAAGACGATTTTCAATTCAACAAATACCAAATGAAGGGTCCACGGAAAGAACATGTCTAGTCACTTTTTTTTTAAATGAGATTTTAATGCCAAAATGTAGCATGTAATAAACTATTACTTACATCTTCTGTTACAACTAAATTATTATATAAACTTGACTTTTTTTTTCACTTTTAAAAACCTATACACGGAAATAACGTGCGTTGTGTATTAGGTACATGGAAGAAACATGTTATGCCACACAAAACCAAAGAATACATTAAAGAAACTTTTCTTTTAGTATATCACGTTACAAAATGGGAACGAATAAATGGTAGGTATTAATTCCAAGCTCAACTTATGTGACTTCGGATCGGAGACTTTGCATTATTTCATACAGGTAGGTATATAAAGTAATGGAGTTATTAGCGAATTTTAACTAACTTTTTTCGTAATACTATCCTTATCGACTTAATATTTAGATTCAGATTCAGATTTTTTATTTGCGATAAATATGGTTATAAAAACAGGTCTTAAATTATTAAATAAGTTCGACATATTTAGCCGTCGGTGACGGCATGCAAAACATGAACACATCATAAACATTACAATTTGGTACTTAAATATATTCTAAAATTAATTAGTAAGCACTTAGTATGATTCGAAGGAGAAAATAATAATTATTAAGGTACATGTAAATTTTTGGCCATTTAATATTCGTATATAGATTAGGTTATTTTAATTTTAATGAGATAACATTGGTCAATTTGTTAGAAAATTACTTAAAAATAGGAAGTTTTCAGCTCTAAGTATTCCGTCACAGAGTGAAAACATTTTCCCTGCAACCACTTTGTCACCGTTTTCTTAAACTCCTTAAATGGGAGGTTTATAAATCGCTTTGGCAATTTGTTGTATACCTGAATAGCCATTGGATAACAGTTGCTTTTGAATAGTTTAGTTTTCATTCCAGGCAATGTTAGTTTATCCGGGTATCGAGTAGCAATCGCACATGTATCACTGGTTTTCCTAAAAAGCTCCGGATAAGACTTGACAAAGATACAGATTTCAAGGATGTATAAACAAGGTAATGTCAATAGTTTCAGTTTTTTGAATAATGGCTTACAGGATGTGTACCGAGGGACATCACAGATTCCCCGAATACATTGTTTTTGCGCAATAAAAGCTCTATTTATCTGCACCGAATTTAGTAATATAATATGCATGTTTTAACACCTCCTTTAACATGCAGAGCAGATAATAACGAGTAATTTGTGCCAACGCGGTTATAATAATGATACCGCACGTTATTATGATTTCGAACGATTTCTTCCTGATTTATTCTGCATACGATGTGCCGGGCCGCTGTTTTCAGTGAAGTCTTAAATCACTCCAAAGGGTCGTTTTATTGGACATCGTTATAATACTTTAGTATTATTGCTATTATCTTCATATAGATGACATAGATTGACTTACATTTAAATAAATATTATTAATAAATACAATAGTGAATCCATGGTATTTCGAACCAAGAAATATGTAATCGAAATATACCTAATTAATATTCAAAGTTACCAGATTCCAATAAAATATACTTTTAAGCTTTTGACTTTGCATGTTTATTTCCTGTAGTTAAGTGACAACGCATGTTTCTTCCGTGTTCGATAGGGGTTTGGTTCGCTTTTTTGGTATCGATAATAACAATCCGTCACTTTTAACTAATATTCTATTTATTTATCTGAAGATAAGTAATTTTAACATACAATTGATTTATAGACAAGTGCATAAATATATTTGTTGATTAATTACATCGTTTCAAACTTTAAAAATGCGATAAGTCAAAATGTCACTAAAGTGATTAGAAATGTTCTTTCCGTGGACCCTTCAAATAAAGGAAGCAGTTTGAACACTGAAAATTGTGACGTCACAGGTCAGTACTTCATACTAACAGATCGGAATAAAAGTTGCTAATTTGACCAGGACCCTCGCATGCATGCACGAGATAAATTTTGACATGTGCAAGGGAAATTAATACATCTATTCCATATTCTAACGTAAGACTTAACGCTTAAGGTTTAAAATAAAATTGTCCCGTCTTGATAAAATCGCTACAAAAATGTGAAAAATCGTTAAAGTCGCTTAGTAATAAAAGGTAATAAAAGTCAGGACAAGACACTTTTATTTTAAACCTTAAGCGTTAAGTCTTACGTTAGAATATGGAACAGATGTAGGTATTCATATCCCTAGCACCTCTCAAATTTTATCTCTTGCATTAAGCCCGCAGTCGGTCAAATAGCCTATTAGTGAGTTAAATGGGTTTTATGTTCAGAATATACTTATTTGCAGTTCTGTTCATGTTAAATGAACATTTGTTGTGTTTATGAAACGGGGAATAAACAATTGAAACACATAAAAATACAAGCAGGATAAGATTAGGTACCTACCGATGTACTTACGATTGAGATCATCACGAAGATAAGCAGAATCACGTGGACTCTAGGATGTTGCCACAAGCAACGCCGCGTGAAAGACATAGTGTTTTATATTTAAAAATCGTTTCTGAAGTACGAGGATTATATTACTAAAATAGTTTTAAAATCGGTGCAGTATTTTTTGAGATAAACGCGAAGATACAAACATACATATCTACATAATAGGGCTTAAATACAGAACCTCCTTTTTAATTTGTAAAATTTGGATTTGCCTTCCTTTTAATAACAGCTTTTACCCCCTGTGTTCTAATAAGGACCGAATCAAACCACCAGCATCAGTGTCTGTACAGTGTATGGAATGCAACCGTACCAAGTTAGTCTACCCGAGGAAACTTCGAACTTGGCGGTCGCAATAACTCGCAACTATGATATATTAGGATTGGGAACTATTTGCATGGGTTTTAGACTTTCCAAAATTATTAAACAGGAAAGTCATACTCTTCATAGTCCAAGCTAAGAACACTCTCGATTAAGTCACCTTTCTAAAAAAACAAACTAAATCGAGATCGGTCCATCCGTTTAGGAGTTTCGATGCCACAGACAGATATACAAACACACATATACACACGTTAAATTTGTAACTGAACACCCCTCTCTGCGTCGTGGGTTCAAAACCACTAGTAGGTACTATAAGCTATTTTTAATTACCACTGTAAACCCAATCGTTCAGCTGGGAGTCACAGAACAATGGCGGCGAATGTCAATGTACGTTTGTATTATAATAAAGTTTTACGTCCACTGAGCCGACCCGCCTAACCGCAATAACTCGCAGAATACATTGCAATACTCGTATTCTAAAATCATAAAATAGTCACCAAATAGTGATTTGGTATTCTAAAATCATAAAATAGTCACCAAATAGTGATTTGGTATTCTAAAATCATAAAATAGTCACCAAATAGTGATTTGGTATTCTAAAATCATAAAATAGTCACCAAATAGGGATTTGGTATTCTAAAATCATAAAATAGTCACCAAATAGTGATTTGGTATTCTTAAATCATAAAATAGTCACCAAATAGTGATTTGGTATTCTTAAATCATATAATAGTCACCAAATAGTGATTTGGTATTCTTAAATCATATAATAGTCACCAAATAGTGATTTGGTATTCTTAAATCATATAATAGTCACCAAATAGTGATTTGGTATTCTTAAATCATAAAATAGTCACCAAATAGTGATTTGGTATTCTTAAATCATATAATAGTCACCAAATAGTGATTTGGTATTCTTAAATCATAAAATAGTCACCAAATAGTGATTTTAGAATACGAGTATTGCAATGTATTCTGCGAGTTATTGCGGTTAGGCGGGTCGGCTCAGTGGACGTAAAACTTTATTATGATGCATACGTACATTGACATTCGCCGCCATTGTTCTGTGACTCCCAGCTGAACGACTGGGTTTCTAGCCAAAACCCACGGCTTTGCCCGACTACCCACGCCCTCTCTATCCTCTTAAGACCTACACGTACACGTGTGAGCACCTGATATTTTATTTAAGTGTTACAAATAACTCCATCTAGCAGCGACTAGCCAAACTAAAATAGTCTTCTAAAGGATCGTGATCTTCGGAAAATATTATTATGTTCCTGAGATACAAACAAGTGCAACAGTTTTTTTCTAACTTATAGGTAATAAATAAAAAAATAAAATAAAAAATTAAAGTTTTTAGTTTTACCCAAATAAGCTAAGTAAATACATAAAATATTATTTATCTAGTATATTTTTAGTTTGGGTCTTAAGAGGCTAAAGTAAACATCGCTGTTATTGCGTAGTTAAGTGATTATCATAATTTTATTCGTTAACTGGTACAAAAAGAAAAGTGTTTATTTTCTTTGTAAACTCAATCGAGTTATCTCACTTTATTCCTGAAGTTTGAAGTCGGCGAAGATCATCTTATATATCAAGATTACAAGCTTTAGGTGGCAGTGGGCGGGGCAGATTCCTCGTGGAACTGATGGCCGCTGGGGCGGAAAGGTTCTGAAGTGGTAACCGACGCCAGAAGACGTTGAGCAGACTTTGAAAAATAATTTCTATCTGTTCATCTAGAGACGGTGCTCGTACACAGATGTTGCGGTTGTTATAATTCTCATCAGACAATCAAATTTTATTACCATGTTCATATTAACTAGATTTCGTGTAATTTAAATAACTAGTAGTTATAGTACCTACGTGGCAAGTAACTCAGTATTATACTAAAATTATTATACTGCATTACATTGAAAATGTAAATGGACATATTATACAATGGAAAAGCGTTGTACAAAAACAATATTCACAGGTATTATTACCTATGTTATGAATATGAATAATCAGCTTAGTTTCGTTAACGAGCTTTTTCATTACAGTATCATAATATTCATAATGAGATTTGGTTAGAGCATTATTTGAATTCAGAACAGAACACAATTATTCTCTCTCACCAAATCGAAACCATTACAAAATCCACCAAAATTATTCGCGCATTCGAAATTCAACACGAAAAACAGCCGTTAAGGTAATCCAAAACCTCTCGAGCCCCATTCGATTCAATCATTCAGATCAATCGCTCGCTTCCCGACCGAGTGAATGAATGGATTCTAATGGAATTAAGGGCGAAGTTCGCTACATTTCCGTAACTCCTGACTAATGACCGGTACGCAGCGAGTTTTGTAAAGTTATGCCGAAGTTCAGTTTATTTGCGTTTGTTGGCGACAAATTACACGTAAGCATTGCTTGAGGAAGTTACGCGCGTCGATTTGTTTGTAAAGAGTTGACATTATGAAAACGTTAACAGCCTGAAAGCAAACTGTGAACTGTGTGAATTTAATTGAATTTCAACGACTATGCGAGGGCTTTCACGCAAACATGGTTGTTTTATTTTTCATTTTTAATAAAGCTTTTATAGGCGGTTGGAATATTTTGTTATCGTTAAACTTTGACGTCTCCCGTCTGGCGCAGCGCATCGATTTTCCTGATGTTCTTTTGTGGTTATAGCACTAATGATGCCACCACCTGCCACGCCACGTTCATTAAGGATAACCTAGCTGGACTGCTTCTAGATTTGAAGAAACAAAAAAAAACAACAACATATAATAATTTGTGAACTAATTCAAGTCAAGATGCGAATCATTTTCGAGGATGTCCGATGATTCCTCATGGATTCCGTTATCAAATAACACCAACTTCTATAGGACTAAATTGAACCTTTCCAACAAAAAGTATAATAACTTTGGCGGAACATAAAGAGATATACGCGCCGTATAGATAATCTCCTACAGTTTGAAGTCGGTTAAAGAACAATATTTTTCGTACACTTAAGCAACATTTTATTTAAAACAAAATAAACACATGCTATCGCGTGGTAGTCAGGAAATACGCGTTGTGACATTTTTTTCCTGAAAATATCGCTACGTCTGATGTCTAACGGCCGCACTCAGAGACGTCAATCAACTTTTAAGTTTGATTAAAGTTGCTGCTGTCACTTTCTTTGCTATAGCAATAGAAAAAGACGCAGCAACTTTAATTAAACTTGAAAAATAATTGACGTTTCTGGTTGCGGCAGCAGGGCTCACCTGCCCTGCAAAATTTAAAACGCGAGTCAGTGTAAAACGGCCACTGTTAGACTGATCTCCAACTCTGGACCACTGGCAATCTGTATGAGGTCAAGATATGGTGGCCGTGTGTACTTATGCTCGTATATTTTCTTATTCGTATTTTCTTGTTGATTTTAATTAGGTAAGCTTGACACCAAAAACAGCCGCGGGCTGTAAACATTCGCGCCTTAGTCTCGTTTAAGGCGTGCTATCGAAAAATTTACACTATGCAGGACAGCAACCGCACCGAAATCGCTTCTTAAAAATGCGTTTAATTAAAGATATCTAATAAGTTCGAGGCAATATCATAATTAAATTTTAATAAGTTTAGTGTCCGTTACAATTACACACCTGCACCCGTTGACGTGCGTGCTGAGAATAATTTTGTCTGACCACAGATTATAAGGGTATGCGATTCTGACATTCTGAATTCTGACAATACAAACTGACATGTGGATGACAGGTTTGTTGTTTTTTAATTTATCCCAAAGGGAAAGGCAAAGGACTATCATCCATGCAGCCTAATGTGGATGACAGGGATAGGTCTGACAGTTGAAACTTATCAAACGTGGGGTTGCAAGGGAAGCTTTAACCTTGGGCTTTAACAAAATAACCCCGTAAATTTTTTTTAAACCTAACTTATTAACAATGTACATAAAACATTGTAAAAAATTGCTTAATTATATGAGCAAACGACGTTTTTTTTTCATTAAAAAAGTACAACGTTATTTTTGTAAAGTTGATTAATGAGGATAATATCTGAAAGGAAAATACTTTTAAAAATATATTTTCCTGTGCCCAAATTAGAAAATTTTCGTTTATGAAGGACGCAAGTCTAAATAGGTATAGTTTCAGTTATTTATGTTCTATGTATAATTTTACTTTATTTACGTATTTCTGAAGCTCCCATTCGTTATAAATTACTGGAGGCTACAAAGAAGAACAAAAACCAATTCCTTGAACAGAAACGAGCTACTCAAATCGTCGGTGATCCCCATAAAAAGATCCACACAAAAAGAAAACACAATCCCACAGAAAGAAAAAGAGTCTTTAAAGCTGCAAAGATACTATGGGTCTCTGTGTGTGTTGTGTTCTGAAGGCTCTTTCACGGGAGGTGCTTTGAAGAATTGCTCAGCTTGTCTAACTACAGAACCATTTTACCACAGAATCACTAGACATAGAGTTCACCTATATACCCTGAAACCATTAAAATTCACTACAGTTTTGTTTCCAGAGGTATTTTTTACATTTTGAAACAAATTAATGACCTTCTCTCTACGGAGTAACGTCACCACGACACGTCCTCCTCTAACGCGCCAGGATAGCTTTAGCTTCACTTCTGAAATATACTGGATGTCCCGCGATAAAGTGCTCAAACAAATAAGGGTGAAACTACATGTGATTTTATCACGGAAAAAAAAATTGTATGGCGTTTACTATTACAACTATTGTAAACTCTATGCAAAATTAAAAAAAAAACTGAGATAAAGTTACGTGTCGTTTCACCCTTATTCGTTTGAGCACTTTGTCGCGACGCACCCTGTATATTTCAGAAGTGAAACTAAAGCTATCCTGGCAAACTCGGCTGCACTGCCGTTGTACAACATGCAATCCAATTTAACCACATGAACTTTAGACGCTTCATTGACAACATTGCAAACATTGACGATGCCAGGGCAGAGTTTGTATGTTTGCTGACGGCCCCTCAGAGCTTACACGACACGAGCAAGCGACGACGCGTCCTACACGACACGTACATGTGACGACACGTCTGGCATACGTCGGTGCTCGGAGAGGTTTACGTCCGAACTGGGGCACGAATTAATAATAGTAGCGAGTGATTGACAATCGTAGGTATGTATTCTCTTGGAAACATTGCTTACTTCGTGCCTCATTTCCCTGACAATTATTAATTGATCCCCGAGCTCGTAGGCATTAGGCCGTGTTAAATGACTATCTTTTTGTTTGGTCTGCGTAGAGTAACACAGGTCAAGTTACGTTTGCAATACCTGTTCGCCGAAGAGTTCGCTGACGGAGGGTGATTCCCATCTTCCAATCTGCCCACCCAATATTTCCATAGTAATCTAAGTTCGATAGTAAGATGGAAATAATACGGATGAGATTATTATGATTATGAAGTTGGATCTGCTTGAGATGAGAGAATTAATTGTTATTTTATTATGTTTGGATAATTTAGAATCGTTCATTTTATTTATCGTTTGTTGGGCAGATTTTATGCTAATCAATTCTCATTCTTCAATAACTTCGGCCTTGACAGGTCCATTTATTTGTATAGGTGCTTGGGTGTGCTCGCCTCTCGCCCTTGTAAAAATAATACAAGCAAGATGCAAATATTTGAGCGTTATCTCGCGGCTCTGCCTTTACGTTATTTTCATTAATCGAAACCATTCAAATTCCAATATTACGAGGATAAATGGGTCGCGATAAGAAGCGGGACTTGAGCCGAGGCTTGCGTAACTAGGCGTAATATCTTCATTTTCGATTTCAATTAGAAGCTCCATTCCAGTGAATCAAATAATTGATACCTCCTTTTTTATTTTAAAAGTGGCTTGTTCGAGTAAGATAAGTCACTATGAGAACGTTTTCTTAATAAATAAAAAAATAGGTTTCACTCAACATAACCCACAACTCGAACAAGCGCTATCTTTATCCCTGGCACTATATTTTCACACGCGACCCGTCGTTTAAATGTAGAAAGAGATAACTTCACGTTTTTTAATACCGAAAACACCCGAAAGTGTCATTCGGTCCGCCTAGCCTGCCTATAGTCAGAAATAATGTGCCTTTTTTGGAAACTTTCCTCATTTTGTATGGTGTAATATTTCCCATACAAAATGAGGAAAGTTTCTAAGAACGGCACATCTGTAGTCAGAAATAACTGGTAATTGTGAAAATTGCGAAAAGTTTCAGTATGACGTGTGCTTGTTACTTTTGCACGTGAGTATATATGTACCTGGTAAAGCGGGATACACGCAAATTTATACCCTACTCTCGAACTGACTTACGACTCGTTACAAAATTAATTAGTAAGGAAACATGCGACGGCGGAAATTACCCAAACTCGCGTAATCATTCAAAACATGTGGCAGGAACCGATAGCGTAACGACCAGCAATCTCCAAACCTTGCCGCTCCGTTTATGCGGAACCCTGATAACAAGGTATCGGCACAAGGTATCAGACGAGTTCGAAGAAAAAGCAGAGCGATTAATGCATTTTGAGCCCTAACTGGGCAGTTTTCTATACAGGGTGAAATTAAATTCAGTGTCAAAATTTTTGGGGGTTAAATTGGTAAGTCATGCTGACCAACTTTCACTGTGGTACCAACCCCAAAATCGCGAAAAAAAAATCGACCCTCCCATACATGGCAGTCATCTGACGATGTTTTGTGACAGTATACGTCGAGGACAGAAAGATGTTTACACTTTTGGACCTTATTACAATGGAATAAGGTGAAAAAGTGTAAACATCTTTCTGTCCTCGACTGTACTACAGAACTGTGTTTATTACCTATGCCCGCGACTCCGTCCGCGTAGAGGTCAACCATCACTTTTCCTTCGAGAACTATAAAATTTTCCGGGTTAAAAAGTATCCTATGGGTTAACCCAGGATATAAATTATCTGTGTGGCAAATTTCATCGAAATCCATTCAACCGTTTAGGCGTGATTGAGACAAACTCCAAACATCCTACAATCTTTCATGCGAGTATTTACTATATTAGTAGGAAGTTATTCCCAAGCAACACCGCGTGATACAACTATTTTAGTTAATTACTAGTAGTTATGTAGCTGTCTTTTCTCACTGTCACATATTTATTATTATTAGAGCCTCTTTCACAATAAATTCAATTTAAGATTAATAACAAAAATAATATCAAAATAAGGGTTTCATGCAATAAATCACTGTCATATACTAAGCGAAAATTTCAGGGAGAAAAATAAATTGTTAATAGCATGATTTTTTTTTGCATTTCTTAACAAAATATGAAAATACCGTAAAAGAGATGGCAAAAAGTAAAATTAAAATTAAATAAAATACGGGTAATATAAGGATTTAAAACTACTAATTAGACAGAGAGATCCGATATGTCATGTGACGTCAGCGGGCACTACGGCCATATAAACTCCATGTTAAATTCAGTTTCGCTAGAAAGAGATAGAAACAAATCTTTAATGGCTCATCTTGGTAATTTTCATAGTTATGCGAAATATATTTTTTCTCTACTGTTTGTTACATGAATGAATTTTTAATAAAGCAAAAAAAAACCTGCATATTCCCTATTCAATTCCCCAAGCGAAAAGAAAGTGGGACGACTTTAATTTAGTTTTCACGTGTAGTAACTAAAGTGGGCGTTTACCGCGTTACTCTAATTGAATTTGCGGACTCGGAGAGATCGCTGAGGTATACTCTTATGGTTTGATGTAAAAGATATTGTTATAGCCTTATAGCATAAAGTAAAAACTTTTGTTCTGACGCGGTGGCACTTTGCTATTATCCGTCATACATTTTCGTTGCATATCTCTTTCAATTAGTATGTCAAATGATAGAGATGTAAGATTAATATACAACGAACAAGTTTGATGAAACTAGTAGCTCTGTTAGCTGTAGACCTCGCGACCAACTTAACTTTGCCGTTGGATAACTGTTATCCCCATACATCGACATAGGTTGCGGTTAGTTCACCAACACCGCAAATAAGTTAGTAAATCTCAAAAACCCCCATATCTCCGGCATTTTAAACAATTGTACAAACTGAATCGACAAAACAATTCCATATAATTATCGAACCTGCTCACAGAGTTTCACGAGAATCGGTTGAGAAATGCGGTCTTCGCTTCGCTCGCTCGGTCAATTATAAAGTGTGTTTAACACGAGATGTTATAATGACTAATATAATTAGTTGGTACCATCATGGCATGTTTACCTAACCGTGGTATTTTCTCCGTCGTAATAACTCGCAAATACATCGCAACAGAACTATGGTATTATTGGGATCGGGAATAAATTGCATGAGTTTAATTATTTCGATGCATGTGCAAGTTATTGCGACGGGGAAATTACCACAAAGTTGCCACAGGTGACGGTGACACTTTTTCTTGGTAAGAGTACGGATTAGCTTTAGAACCTTAAAAAAGTAAAGACAATTTTTATTTAGCTTTACAACCAAAAAATGCATCCGTAAATTAAAAAAAAACACAATCAAACTCCACTGTCTGATCCCACGAAACGGATTAAATTCTCCGCTCTCCGGTCTGCGGTGAAAAATAAACAATGCGAAATTAGACGGCTTTCAGTCAGACTTCAAACAATAAAAAACCGATCACGAGCGAGTCGGACTCGCGCACCGAGGGTTCCGTATTTAAGTCCGTACTCAAAAATATACCTTTTGTTGTACTTTCATTTGTATGCAAATTTTGAAAGTTTTTTTAGTTATTTCTCAAAAAATGTAAATTTTAATACTTCATTTTATTTTTCCCGTAAAATATAAATAATTAGCTATGCGTCAGGAAGTTTTCAGATTTTTTGTTGGTAAACTTCGGTCGGTTCGTAAACGAACGGTCTTTTTTTGTACATTTTTGGCTATAAATCAAAAAGTACGTCATGAAAAATTATAAAATAAAATGTTTTGAAATGTGCAGACTAAGTTCTTTCATATGCCACCCCATTTAATCAAATCACTTTCATTTTTCAACCACAATTTTTCTAGACCCGTTTTCAATTATCTTTTTTTTTTCTAAAAACAGTTGCGAGCAAGCAAGTTATACAACTATGCCAAATTTCAAGTTGATAGCTTTTGTAGTTGCTGAGAAAAACTGATGTGACATACAGACGGACGGACGGACAGACAGACAACGAAGTCTCACCATAAGGGTTCCTTTTTTACCATTTTGGTACGGAACCCTATAAAGAACAAACACGCCTCAATTTCCAACATGCTCGCGAAATTAATTTCCTTTAAGAACTTCTACTTCATTCTTGGTAATAAGCGTTCTCATATTTTGCGGCTAAATTTAGAAACGTCTTGATATATTTCGCAAGTAAAATGTGCTTATCTTAATAGATATTAATGATATTTCCCATGTTATACGGATTTTGCCGCGGTAGCCAGCTATTTTTATCTACATATTAGTATATTAATAAAATATTTCTTTCATTTTCAAGATATTCAGAAATTTTCTTTTAGCTTGTCTTTAGTCGTGACCCGCGACTGCACATAACTAGCGCCCAGCGGGTTAACGTGCGATGCAAGCACGAGATAAGACAGCTGCTAGGGATATGAATACATCTATTTCATATTCTAATGTTAGACTTTAAGTTTAAGGTTTAAAATAAAAGTGTCTCGTTCTAACTTTTATAATAACATTTTAGTAATAAGTGAATATTGCGATTTTCACATTTTTATAGCATTATCAAGACGGGACACTTTTATTTTAAACCTTAAGCATTAAATCTTACGTCAGAATATGGAATAGATGTATTAATTTCCCTAGCTTTAGAATTTTATCTTGTGCTTGCAAGCTAGGGGGCGTAAGAGATGGCTTCGCGTGTTCGTTCGTTTATTCCACGATAACTCGAGTATCGTTGATCCGATTTCATACAATTTGGTAAACGTTGAAGCAATTTTGGGGGTTGGAAATCGTGAGGTCTCTGTCAGTGGCGACCTGCTACTTGATGCTTCTTCCAGCTTTTGCCGCGGTCCCGTCGGCAGAAGTAACTTATCTTTTAAAAGTACCCTAAGAAACCAGCGAAATCGTGAAGCTCATAACTTAACGGCTTAACGGACTTTCATCAAGCTAAGCTAAGAACACTTTCGATTAAGTCACCTTTCCAATATAAAAAACTAAATCAAAATCGGTCCAACCGTTTAGGAGCTACGATGCCACAGACAGATACACACGTCAATCTTATAACACCCCTCTTTTTTGCGTCGGGGGTTAAGAAGCCTCTGCGCGAACCGAACGCGTGCAAGTCAGTTATAGGCCGACCACGCACGCTTTACCAAGGGCGGATGCAGGATTTTTTTCTGGGAGGGACACAAGGGGCAGATGGGGAAAAATAATCAACAATAACTGTTAAAAATAAACTAAAAGTATGTACTGTGATGGAAACTACCTACCAGGTGTTGAGGGAACGAGCAATCCCACCGGCGATCTATTCCAGTGACACTTCAATTAACTGATAGTTGGCCCAATAACTGCACGTCTCGTGTTTACATCGATTCTGTAAACGTGTTATTACCAAACCCGGAGCTGTAAAAATGCGAAGCTGGAATTTGAGTTTTTTTTTAATTTAGAAGTGGAGGATTTTGACAGTTATATAAATAGGTTGGTTGCTTTATGACCTGAAAGTTAGGGCAATATCTCCGAAAGAAACAGATGAATAAAATTCCCGGTCTGGACCTGGTGAGGGAATACTTATGAATGGAACAGCCCCGTAACGACAAACGTGACATTAGTTTCAAGCGAGGCATTATTCAATGTCACATCAAAAAAATCAGAGACATTTCTTCGAGTAGCCAGACAGTCAAATTGAGCAAACGCAATCTTGAGCGCCCCGCCAATTTGCCTCGATCAGGGCAAAGCTCCTCCATTCCGAACAGTTTCGAATATTCGCTTATATATTGACACTCCAGCAATCCATCATTTACATACTGTACAAAACTCTGAAATGTATTCATTTTTATATAGTGGGGAGTTATCTCCCTTAAGTGTTCATCGACCATATTGTTTTTTTTTTCAATTTAACTAGATGTTAATATGGGCCCGGTAAACGTGAGCCATTCTACCACACCCAATGGTAAAACCCGCATCACAAAAAAAAACAAAAACGAGGAGTCTTCGTGTAGTATTAAAATTTTACCGTTTTTAAACTCATTTATGTAATAAAAAAGATTTTGATTTTTTTTCGTGATTCAGCGTTTAGCATGTAAGCAACGAAATTTACACAACTATTTTGACAAACTTTGTACGTACATTGAAGTTGATCCGACGACGAAAGCACTCCGGACTCGTTTTGAAGCGGGCTTTGAGAGCTTATAACTTTTGAACGGTCCAACCAATTTCTATAAAACAGGCTTAGAACTGTAGCGACTAGCTAGTATGACAACTATGTACGGGCAGCGCCACCAGCGACAAAACAGCGTAACTAATGTTTTACATCGCGGTATCGAAGTTTCCCCAGTCAAGTTGCATATTATATACAACTTTCAACTTCATCCGAACGGACTTCGGTCTCCAGGCACAACACCCGCCTGGAGAGAGAGCTCTCCATTGTCTTCTCTTCTACATTGGTGACCCCGACGTGACGCGTCATCTACATTGGTGACGTGATTCTGATTAAATTAGCTTTCACATAAGAAAACTCTGAAATTAGAAATTTGGGAGATACAAAGTCAAACGAAGACAGATAGGTGTTAAACTTAATGATATAACTTTTGTTTGATGGTAAAAAGCATCAAGATTACCAACCAAAGCTAACTTTTCTACGTTCTAAGTGTGATTGCATTCCTATCCTCTCGTGCAGTATGCAGTGCGCTCGTAAATGTCCTGCCCACTGAAATTAAACTTACTTTGTTTAATGTTATTGCCCTAACCTAGATTAAAAACCAAGGTCACTAAGGATGTTACAGATTTGCTAAGTGGAATAAGCGTTTTAGTAATGTAGAAGCCATGACGTTACACTATGCACTGGCCCTGAGCAATCGAATACCGAATCACGGAAGGGAGGGGCTGCAGCGTCAGCGAGGTGCCTTGCGACCATTTCAGGGCTGATCTAACCACATGGATCTATTTCCTAGTGAAAAACCGAAGTTTGTAACTACGGACAATGCAATGCTGTCACCAGAGCTAAGAGTTAATTTGGTTTAACTATTAGCTAATTACTGGGTTACTTTTAATATAAGCTGGTACCTACACAATTTTGATTGTCATCCAAAGTTTTAGGAATTAGTCTAAAAGCTGACGAGTTTTATTACTCCATCCATAGAAAATAAAACAGTGTACGTGGCACTTCGCCGTTAAAATGAACGAATAACTCAATTAACTCACTTATAACTTGTAGTACGGTGTGAAAAATCGCGACATAACTAATGTGTACTTTTTGTAATTCTCCTGTAAATTCCTGAATTCCCTTACCCAACAACTAAATTTAAAATGTAAGAAGCGATAACTCCGCGATAATAACAACACAAGTTACAAGTTGCGTGTGTGAAACTAATCCAAGTTCAGTTCGAAATTAATTCGATATCACTAAATTTTACTTTCAACCCTACGTGTTTCGCAATAAGGATGAAATTAACGGGCGTGTTGCGTGTAAAAATTCGAATTTGTGGCTGTGGCACGCACCAACTGTAAACAAACCCTCGGCGCTATCAAGATGTTTTTAATTCGAAAGTTAGATGGCGCTGTAATGTGACGCCATTTGCATTTTAAACGCGAAAGAATCCTAGTAATAAATTTAAAGTTTCAAATAAACTAGGTGCTCACGTTGTACAATGTTTAAATGTTTTCACGCAACGATTAAGTTTATAACGCGCCATTAAATTATTATACGAGTTTAACACTAATTTTTTACTACTATTGAAAGAAATAAAAACGTAAAATATGTAATTTTCATTTTAGAGGTCGAAATATGAAAAGTCAAATCCTACCGGGAGGTAAAAGGACAACGATATAACAGCTACATATCTCCGTCCCGTTTCCTTTCCGGGACTCAGTTACCCCTAAATTAATTTGAGTCGCGGTAAGAACCCTTGTTGTTATCATTAGGTACTGACTTTATGAATAAGTACCTGGGAGACCAACGTCGCTTGGGTCGAAGCCGAATTCTCGTCGATTCCTACACAAAAACAAAAAAAAAACATTAACATAAGATTTATCCAAAAAAATAACAAAACGAAAACAGAAAAAACCTGTTCATAGCTGAAGTTCAAACCCGCAGTCTTGGCGTAGTAGGCTTACGCTTTAACCATTAGGCTATTCAGACGGCGGTGACGACGGCGAAATTACGAACCATATTGCGCGGGCAAATCTTTTTGCGTGAGAATACGGGGAACATGAATTTTCCCAGATATGAGACCTAGCTTATGTTATCTTATCTTGTCGGTGAGGTCCTTGCGGATACACTTCGACTTTATGGGATCTTTTGTGTAATTACTTTATCTCTCTACTTTATCACTTAGTCTAATGCTGCCTTCACCCCTTCCAGATAGCGGAATGCAATGGCAGTGTCTTGAAGTCACTTGGTTCTGGCCACAGCCAAGGATTTTCATTCCTGCTCCGGCGAGGGCATCACATTCAAACAGTATATGTTTCACTGTCTTCGCTGCACTTTCTACAATTTGTGTTGTCATATAGGCCCATCTTTGCTAGAAGATGTTTGACCCCAGTGTCCAGTAAACACTCCGATAAAGCATCGGAGTTGTCTTCTGTTGAGTTTCGGAAGTTTATTTGTCCAACTTTGGTCCACTCCTTCTATAAAAAGCTTTGCATGCCAAAGGCCTGCCGTGGTATTCCACTCTTTGTGGTGTTTTTCCGCGGCGTTATTGCTCAGGGCTGTTTTTATGGTGGCTGGTGAGTGCCACAAATTGGTCATGTCCAACGAACATTTCCTTGGACTCTTCCCTTGCAAGCTCGTCCATAGCTTCATTACCGGGAAAGCCTTCGTGCCCTAGAATCTACATCAGTTTTACTTGGTTGTGCCTGCCAAGCTTGTTCATGCAAGGCTTGGATTTAATTGTAGACAAGTCCCGTCTACTTTAGGTGTCATTAGCGCCTTAATTGCCAAATATCAATTTAGGAAACAGAAGTCTCATTTACCTTTTGTCAAAAAAGGTTTTAATGAACTTTTATTTCAAAACAGCCACACATTTCCATCTGACAATTATCGCACCCTATTTAAGTCAAAAAGCATCTACACAATTTAACTGTTGAGGCAAAGTTAACCTTCCTTGGTTTTTGTTTAGGTCTTATTTCCTATAATAGTCGTAAAAACATGTGTACCTACTTTAATAATTGTGATTTCCATTCAGGTCCGTCCGATTTCCGTCCTCAGGGAGATGGGTCCCGTAATAACTTATCTCGCTTCCGGTTCTGGATTGGCTCGTTACCTTCCACTTCCGGTGTAAACCTAATCCTTACTAATACTATAATTGAGAAGTTGTGTTCTGTTTGTCCTTTTTAGGGTCCCGTCGCTAAATGTTTTATGAACCCTTTGCCATGGTGTCAGTATTGTCACCGGCTACAAATAAAACCTTACTTGACACATTCGATCTATTTACAAGTTATTGATTCAAGAAATTGGTGTGATGACGTCAAGAGAAAATAGTACAGATAATTTTACGTATATTGAGTCGTGGGCGAATAATAGTATATGTAATTTAAAGTTTTCGGTCTTTGAGCGTCGCGGTCAAGCCGAAACATCAATAATTATTTATGTGCAATAAAGAGTCTACATCCAAACTCAAACACGCCACATTTATTTGACAAACAGACTGCAACGCAACAAATACTGTTCAGATCCAGCGCGCTTTGCAAGTCTAACAAGGAAACAAACCTAACCTAAAAATTTCATTTTTATTTACACACTTGTGTTGCCGACTGTACTTAAGAAGTACTTCTTACACTGATTATAAACTCATTTTAAAAAGTCAAGTAAAAATAAAAATAAAATATTTGTTTTGTCTTTCCAAAAAAAAATATTTGTTAACGTGTCTCGTTCCTTCTTTTAATATTTTAATTTTTTAATTTTTTTCCTGGAGCCGGTATAGCCATCTGAGTCATCAGCTGACTGTCTTTGGCAATACCGCCAACACCAGTCAGCTGGCGGTGTCCCTACGGGTTTCGGCTGAACAACAGCCGCGTGGTGTCGCTCCTGCGTGGGCGAAACCATCAGCATTATGCTGACGCCCAGACCCCTTGCCGCGTATTATTAATTGTATTTTCTTTCTTTTATTAATTTTTTATTAATTTAATTAAAATGTATTTTCTTTCTTTCTTTCTTTCTTTAAAACGAGTCCAAACTCTATCGTCCTATTAGCCATTGAGGAGTTCCTGTAGCCATCTTCCGTCTCCATCAGCTGTAATATTGTACCTCCGATACTTAGTTCCGTGTTCCTTTTCTTTTGATTTGTAGCTTACTTTCATCTTTTTACGTATGTCCTGATCATCTTGCGGGCGCGATCTTCAGCCGCCGCCCATGATTTTTCTTACTAACGGTTATTTGGATTCATTTCGTAGTCAATTCATTCCTAAAATTGGGTGTTTACATTAAACCGTTTGGTAAATATAACATACTAAATAAAACCGACCGACTTCGGGAGCTTCTATTTCTCTTAAGAAATAAAATTGCGCGATGAAGCAAGCTTCTAGATTACTTACGTACTTTTTCCTCTTGGATTCTTGTTATTATAATATTATTTCTTCGTTTACGTCTGATATTTTGCACTTTTTGTTTATTTTTATACATTTGACAATATTGTTATTTTCGTTGTCAAGACAGCGGGCAGAGACAATATATTAGTTTTCATGCTGTACCATGGAGTAAATATTATTGTTTTGCTATAGAAATGCTACCTGGCATCTGTAATTTTATGAATTTAGAATTAGTAATTAAAAAAAGCTAGATCATCAGGGTATATAAACGCTGGCTCTGACTAGAGCGATCAGTTCTCTCTTCGGTTCCTGAAAAGGAAGTTTGAAATCGGCCTTGTGCGGGGCCAAGTAAGGCCCCGCACCCTAAGAAGCCCTACGTCAAGAAGTCTCTACGTCCTGCTCTTCGAAAAAGTATCTCTACGCTCCGTACCTACTCCTAGTCATTCTACGTGTACTCGCACTTCGGTTGGCATCTCTAGAAGACTCCACTCCTGCCTACTCCTGTGCCTGAGCTCCAAGTCGCGGGCTCCTATCTTCGTGCTGCTTCATTGGTGTTCATCCTGGGCACCCCTACGGACACTCGCCCACCTACGTGACACTACCTTATCCTACCTACCTACTCCCTTCTCCTTCTTACTTCCGTCTAATCTTTTACCCTGGTGATTTCTCGTGTTAGATTATTTTAGTTTATATTTTACCGGTAATTCTGTGAAACATAGACATACGTACTAAGTGTTAAATAAATTTCCTTTTCCTATTATTTTGCTTACTTTCTTTTGCTCTAAAGTTATCTTCAACGTCTGTTACCTGATCTTCTGAGCCATCGGAAGATCACGTAACACGACACAGCATACCAGCTCGATGGTACCATATTATTTTATTGTCATCAATAACAATAAGTATGCAACATTTCAAGTCTATCCGATAATTAGAAGTAGGTTAGAATCGATTTCTAAGATTTGATTACATCTTTAATTAGTTAAAAGTGAAGCTAATATAATGTATATATGTTTATTTTTTTAAAACACTTATACATACGTATATTGTTAGCTCTGGCTCAGGCGCGCTCAGAAGCTCATCTATCAAATATCAAATAGATAAACTCAAGTTTGTCACTTGTCAAATGAAATCAATTACTATACATCAGGCTAAAAAGTGATTCGGCACTTTCAGAACAAATTAAACAAATGGTCTCACCATTAGGCGGGACCCCCTCTGAAATTCAGATTTCGTAATTTCGAACAAGGTGTTACGAATTCCAATAACAGTTCAGGTATTAATCGTCAATCCGGCGATTATTAAATGTCACTAGGGTTGGAATAATGCTTTTTAGGCGTTTTCGGTCCAAAGTTTTTTAAACAATAGTTTTAATTTTCGATCATAGCCGCATCATAGAAATTTATCAAACAGCTGGTCAGACGATGTTAACGGCACAAAGAAGTCCAGTTTTCCTCGTCTCTTCGCCAACAAATGAACAAGCACGAGGGACTTATTTTATGTGCTTGACGTATTGATATCAAGAAGAATGTAATATACAGTTAGTTGACCTATCGTGACATAATATACTAATGCTTGCTATTTAGTTGTGATAAATTAATAAAGAAAAATATGTACCTACTATAAATTAATAATTTAAAGTACTGTAATTAATCTAAAACTGTGTAATAAAACTAATAAATTAGACACATATTTATTTTAACTAACAGATTAAACAAACAATAATCATATGCACAGTTAAATAGTATTCCGTCATTGTATTTACTGGAGAACAAGAGTAGTGCGAGAGGCAGTTTGGTACCTTCAGCCTCTCGCTTTACATTTTCGAAATGTGTATGAACCATTTTCATTTTGTAAAAATATCCCTTAAGCGAGGATAATTATCTCTTTATGTATTTATTTCTCTAAAAAGGAAGTACCCATAGTACAAACCTAGAGTTTAATTTGGGTTAAGGTGAAATTTAACCCTTGGTATTCCTATTATTAGATATTAGTAGAGTATTAGCTCTAATATATTTCCAATTAGTGGGCTAATAACGAGACTGATCCGACAAATTAAAACCGCCCGAATAAGACGCTACTCTAATCGATCCTGGTTTGAGGCTGGTTTAAATTGGCGACGACTCTCGATGTTGCTCTCAGTTATTCTATCCCGTATATATTATTTCCGATTCTGCAGAATGGTGTTATTTTCCAACATAATGAGCCAAAATTCAATCGTTTTAATTTATTGTTAGAGTACCTGGGAGGTCGAAACCGAATTTTCTTGAAGCTAACCTGGACACTCTGGACAGATTGCCCAAATAACCTGTTTACGCGTACATTACGATTACAAATATACAAAATTTGCTCGTACAAATGTATAAGAAATAGGAAAATATTATTATGTAAGTTTCCGGGAGATAAAGTATCCTAATGTCCTTTCAAAAGTCTCACAGCCGTGAAGGCGTAACAGACAGATAGACAGGCAAACTTACCGAGGGATAAATATTTCAGTTAGATTTGATGTAGGTTATTTATGATAGAACACAACAAGTAAATAAAAGTAGTAAGTTACCGATAAGTTATAAACCTTTTCAGGAAAATAATTATCCGAAAAGTTGTTTTAGTTTATAACTAAAATGAAACAACTTATAGTTTTACTTAACTATTGTTTATCAGAAATAAAATGTTCTTCTTTAATTTGGCTCTTGTTTTTCTAGTCAGCGTTGTCATCTACAATGTGAAATTGTTGTAATTTCGACACTTTACTGTCTTACAATTCCATTGCAGACTAGAAGACCCTTCATTTACACTGTCACGCGACAGAAGACAGATTAAATTTAAATTGAACCAGACTAGCGCTTGCCCGCAGCACTTCGTCCTTAAAGACCTCGGACTCTTTTCACGTCTTTTCTAACACGACATTTTCTGGAGCAATAAGTATCTTATGTACTAATCCATGACATTGACTATATTTATTGCCCAAATTTCATCCAAACCTCAGTCACTATCTACACTTCTACATTATTGTAGTGTAATTGGCTCTGTACCTTTATTTAAGTTACTATCTAAACTGTTACAGCTGTTGGTTCTCCTAAATAAATAAATAAAGACGAAAACTGTGTAATCGGATGGTAGGAGGTAATATCCGAAACTACTCATCCTGTTTTAAAAACATTTTTATCAATATTTAATATGAAGTTTCAGGGTGGACATTGGCACATAATAGGACATTTTGACTTATACAGGGTGACCTCGAATTGGTAATACAAAGTACTTGATTATGATTCAGTTAATCACTAATAGTGTATTGCATTAACTCAGTTGTTAAAGTTAGCTTTCCTTAATTATCGTTAATTTTCTAACAAAACAAAATAATAAAAATAATTTAAAATCCCAAGTGTGGTTAACCTACATGACGTCATGCATATCTGTCGTACAGACAAGGAAATTGATTCTCGCACCATTTTGTACTCTGTCACAACAACGACGGAGATAATGACAGTGGACATTCAACGTGACGCACTGCCACCCAAAGCGACAAGGAACAAAATGTGTCTCAATTTCCATTCCTGTATCTATCACTCGATGTTATTAATAAACTAGGTGCTGATATCCATCCAACCCTTTAGTTTTAAGTAGGTACCCTAATAAATTATCTGATAAAGTGAATAACTGAATAATGAGTGAATTATTAAAAATAATTTATTGTTGAATAACGTACAGTACAAAATACAAAATTGTAAAACTTAAACAACTTTTAAAATGTGCTCAAAATGACCCCCGCCTTCTTGGATACATAACTCTGCCCGTCGCCTATGATTGTCTTTCAATCTGTGGAGAACAAATTCATTGGTTTTTACATTATTAAATGCCTCAACTATCTTTTGGCGAAGTTCACCCACAGTATCTGTTTCCCGTGCGTACACTCTCCTTTTTATTTCGCCCCACAAAAAGAAGTCGAGAGGTGTGAGATCAGGGCTTCTAGGAGCCCAAGCGACTGGGCCACAGCGTCCAATCCATCTCCCAGGGAACTCTTGGTCCAAGTAGCTTCGCACACGCAGGGAAAAATGAGCTGGTGCCCCATCCTGCTGGTAATACAGAGCCTCCAAATTTTGCTGCGGCACCTCTCGTAGCAATACCGGTAACACATTTCTCAGGAATTCTTCATATTTCGGTCCATTTAAATTTCCGTCAATGAAATGAGGACCAATCAAACAGTCGTTCAGTATTCCTGCCCAAACATTTACCGAGAAACGTGTCTGGTAGGAGTCCCTGCGAGTTACGTGAGGATTTGCTTCACGATCAGACCACCAGTGTTCATTGTGAACGTTGAACATGCCTACTCTTGTAAATGTTGCCTCGTCGGTCCATAAAATGTTCAAGTGTAGATTTTGCAGCAGCCAACGACAAAATTTCACTCTTCTAGGATAATCGGCTAATATGATATCCTGCACCCTTTGGAATTTAAACGGATACTTTCCTTCAGCATTCAGTAATCGCCAAATAAACCATTGGCTCGTTCCGAATCTTGCGGCAGCGTCCCTTGAGCTCGCCTCTGGGTGGTGGCTAAAATAATCGAGAACTCGTCTCCGAAACGTCTGCGAGTACCGCGGCCGCCGGCCCGGAGCTTGAGCGTGCACTGGGACAGTAAACTGTCCAAAATCTCTTAAGTTTTGGACAATGGAGTTTATTAGAACACGAGTAGGAGTTGGGCAGTCAGGGTGTCGTTCATGAAACAATGCTTGAGTTCGTACGGTACTTCGTGACGTAAAATAAAAAGATAACATATCCATTCGCTGAATATTCGTATAAGGATAAGCTCGGGGCATTTTGTTTAATTACTATCTTAATTAAATACGAAAATTCTTACTTTCTTTGACAAGACAAGTGACAATTTACTAATCAAGATACGCTATTATCATAAATGATGTGTCAGATAACGAACCAAAGAGGAAAGTGTTCATTTGAAATACTTTAAACCTCTTTCATTTTAAATGGGATAATTAGAAAACTTAAAAAAAAGTACTTATGTTTTAAAATTAAGCGTGAGACCTCGTAGAAGCGATTGGTTTAGGGAAGCTCTCTGTAGTACTTTGAATTTGTATTACCAATTCGAGGTCACCCTGTATTAGCCGAAGCGAAGCGAACGCGGGTCGTTATTTATAATATCTGCAGGATAAGATAGTATATACCACATCAACTGCAACGGCTAGTTCTGTAGATGAGTACAAAAATAAGAATCGGCCGAAGCCGCTGTAACGTAAAATACTTCTTGATATACCTCTTATACACGTGCGTAATATTTGAGATACGACACCACAACATTTCATTGTCTACTTTTCACACATCTATGCTTTTCCACTTTGATAGCTACAGTACGCGGTGGTAGTATATTCCCAGCGTTTATTTGCACGGATTTTCCATAACTCCATATTCATGTTAACTTAAAATGTCTGATTCACTCACGAATCAAACGGAAGATTCGAGAAGCAATTGGATACAACAGCTGCCATCAGCGGATTATTGCCAATTCCATCCAAAAGGCATATAATAATAAATACCACTTCCATAAAATTTACTCAAAATATCTAATATCTTAAACTCAACAACAAAAAAGATCACACAAAAATTAAACATAACTAGAAGCATTTTCAATCCAAAGCCGGCTTTAAAACTTAATTGTACAAAGTTCGGATTGTTAGATTCTTTTAAGAATATAATTCTTAAAAGCAAGACGAAATGTTGCCAGTTCAGTTATGCTTGTTACTTGCTGGTATTTTACCTGGATTTGAGTTTTAATTGAATTAAAACTTGAACCGCGGCTCAAAGGGAATTAAATGAGACTAATTGAATTGGTTTCATAGGCACCTCGGGTCTTGAGCAGTTTAAATAATGATTAGGAAGAGTGGGTGGTGGCGAGTGAGGTGGGTCTGCGTGAGGCGAGAAGGCTTCACGACTTGTGAAGCGAGGATCAAGACAGTTTGTTGCAAATTATTTCCGTTTTTGTCCAACCAACAGATATGTTTGATGTACATATTTAAGCATTTGCATAATGTTTGAGAATCTATTCAAAAGGTGTCATCATCATCATCATCAGCCGCAAGACGTCCACTGCTGGACAAAGGCCTTCCCCAAGGTTTTCCACAACGATCGGTCCTCTGCTGCTGTCATCCAGCGGTTTCCCGCGATCTATATCAGATCGTCGGTCCACCTTGTGGAAGGCCTGCCGACGGGATCCCTTTGTTACCCATAAAGTTGTTGTATCGAATTTTGAAAGTCAGAAATTGATTGTCATACTATTTATGCTCATAACTATCGATAGTCATAAAAATTGTAAAGCATAACGCTTAATAATGCTAAAGTGAATAGTCCATAATGTTAAGGATTATAATTTTCATAAGTCATAAAAATTTTATCTATAACATTCAAAGGAATATTGATGATTAAACAGAAATATTTTAAAGCATATATTTTAACCTACTAATTATTATTATTCATACCGTTTCATTGTCTTAGTACCTATGTAATTTTTATGACTCCAAATGTTCTTTCTTTTTTAATTTCAAATTGATATTATGATTATGATGTAGATATATAAGGAAGGTCTCCATTAGGTACGACGACGAGCGAAGCGAGGAGGAGTGTTAGGTAGAACTGCGACCCTACAGCGCGCGAGCCGAGCGAGCGAAGCGAGCGTGCCGCGGCAGCGGCCGGCGAAGCGCCAGAACCGAACATATTTTTTAACTAATACTTACATATAGTAGGCAAAACTTACATTTTGTGTATTTAACTTTAATGGTAAACAAGTTTGAACCTTATAATCACTATGTCAAGCAATATTATTACCTTTAACATTATGAGGTGTAATACATTATGATGTAAAAAGTTAAGAATAAAATTCTTATGACTTTCGACAAATATGACCAGGAAAAATCGGAAATACAAATTATACCCTCAAATATTATGACAATCAATATTATGACTAACAATATTTATGACTAAAAACGTTATGGAACCTTAAAAACGGAACTAAAACTTTATGGAAGACAATATAGACCCCCTGCCGACACTCCGTCTCCCGGTTCGCGGTCGCCACTCTAGAACCTTTCCGCTCCAACGGCCATCGGTTCTACGAGCGATGTGCCCCGCCCACTGCCACTTAAGGTTTGCTATTCGGTGAGCTATATCAGTTACTTTAATTCTCCTGCGGATCTCCTCATTCCTGATTCGATCTCGCAAGGAGACACCTAGCATAGCTCTTTCCATCGCCCTTTGAGTGACCTTGAGCCTTCTTATGAGGCCCATTGTAAGCGACCATGTCTCAGATCCGTATGTCAACACTGGCAACACACACTGATCAAAGACTTTTGTTTTGAGGCACTGTGGTATTTGAGACGAGAAGATAGTGCGTAGCTTACCGAACGCTGCCCAGCCGAGTTGGATTCGACGATTGACCTCTTTCTCGAAGTCTTTCTTGACCTCTTTCAAAAGGTGTGCTTCCTTAAATTATTTTGATATTAATGGAAAATGGGAAAATAACCATTTCAAAACTTATTCGATTAAAATAATGTTATCCTTGTAAGTATAGTATAGTATAAGTATATGAGAAGGAAAAATAGTTCTAGTTGTTTTAGAAGCCATAAATATAAACGAAATATCAAAATACGTGTAAAAAGTTCGTTCCAAATACTTATTGTACGCGCAAGAAACTCCCTAGAGAACCACCGGGAAGATGAGCACAGGGACTCCAAAAATATAAATCAAAACTTCAAAAATACTTGCTAAAACATTTCTCCTTCACAAATACGGTAAAGGCAGACTTAGTTTCTGCCAAAGGCAGGGGCAGGCTCGTGGGTATTTAGATATCGGAGTAGTTCCGCCGAGTCGAGTTTCGCAATTTCCGCCGTCATCCTTATTCCGGTTGGGCCGTTGGTCCACTTATACTTGTAGAATGTATTCCAGGAAGTAAAGTTTGAAGAGTGAAATTAGTTGAGCATTTTTATTAAAAGTTAGAACTGCGTAGTCTTGTACGCTTACAGATCTTTCGGATAACGTTTTTGTACCGCGTGCAAAGGACAAGTTAATTTGGTGACGTGAACCTTCTAATTGCAGCGGAATGGAACCTGGGTTAGGTCACAGCCAGGCCAAAAATCCAAAACAAATTAAGACACTAAGCTCGATGTCGATTTATTTTTTGCACTACGTGTAAGGTCACTATTTGGATTTCGTATATAACAGACGTTTTAATACAAGGTGTCCCAAAGGTGGTAAGGTAAGACACATTGCCACCGGAGGTAGACTAAGACGCTAGCTAAGACGCACCGAACCAGCCTAACATGACCTAAAACTACCATGCGATTTTCCAAAAGTGGTAAAACACATTGGCACCGGTGGTAGACCAGCTAAGACGCACCGAACCAGCCTAACATGACCTAAAGCTACCATGCGATTTTTACTGATGTCATGTAAGTCTGGTTCGATGTGAGGATGATGCGTAACGCATTTCCACTCCGTCAAAAAAAATAGGCTACTAGAAAATAAAATAGGCTACTAGAACTACCTACGATTTTTTGGACACCATTTAAAACGTAAATCCAATTCCAGATATCTTTCCATTCAATAAGCACTATTACTTCAACCAATTAAAACCACAAAAGCCAAAGGCCTCCATAATAGTGGTTAGCTTATCAACACAATACTAAATTGAATTGTAAACTGAATACGCCGCAATCTTGCAGCGCCAGGCGGATCAGTTTAAAGTTTAATAGGTACGCTGTCAGTCGCGTGCAGTGGCGTGGCTGTGCGGGTAGGCGCGATGAGCCTCCGCATACATCTAGCTATCGCTTTATAGCAGTCTGTTCGCATGAATAAATAAACAATCACAGCTGACGACGTTCGATTTCCCAGACTGTCACACTGTAGCGTGAAAGCGTTTGAGATTACGATAGGCTATAATACAGTCAGGAAAATTACTAGCATAGAGGCATTCCAGTCTTATAACTAAACAAGCAACGAAAATGCAATCCTAGACTGTAAATGTGTGTGTCATTTTGTGCCTTCTCGATGATATAAACAACAAGTATTTTTGCCAACATAATTTGACAAAACATTTCGGTAAGAATCGACAAATTCTTTGAAATGTTTTGCTCATCAACCGGAACGCTCGTGACCTCAATAATCTGCCAATGGAGCTTTTTTCTGTTTTTTGATCCATGAATTACAACCAGGGAGTTATTTACAGCCAGAGGAAACCTTTGAGTGGGCCCGTACCGCGCATAATAATGAAGCAGCTAATTGCCCTTTTGTAAGACACGATGGTGACTAAAGAGACTTGGAGACTAAGGAGTAACTTACTTAAAGGAATAAAACAAAAAGTAAGACTTTATAACCAGTAGGTTGATATCTAAAATGTTAAAGATGAGGTTTTTCAAGTTTAAAATTAGACTGAAGAGAAATCTTTAACCAGCAGTGGGAAATATCAGGTTTTTAAATAAATACTTAATAAGTAAAAAACAGGCCATAGTGATTAAAACTAAAGTTTAGTTAGGCTATCAGAATATACATTTTTTGAATCATCTTTGTTGACTCCAAACACTGGCTGTACAATTCGTAAGCTTTTAATTCTGGTGTTACATTAATTTTAATCAGAGGAATCTTTTAAAATTTATCTAATTTTGTCAATCAGTCTAATCCCTCAGACGATTGCTAAATAACGAATGCTCCGATACCCAGCGAAGTTGTCTCACAATATTTCATATTCTCCCACGGGACCTAAATTAGACTTGATCACCGCAAGTTTCGACTTCCTCCGAGAAATCTTTTGATTTATGGCGAGTGTACGACGAAGTTGAAATTGGTGCCTTAGTATCGGCTTACCGAGTTTTATTAGAAGAAAAATGTGGAATTAGCTAACTTCTTGTTTCTTTGTTGCAGGTGGCGGTAACATAATTAAAACATAAGAACAAGGGGGAAACAGATTACATGTGAAAGATATATTCAAAATGTTGCATCGAACGTCATCGTCACGGCGTCGTCGCGCATCCAGAAGCGCTGCCACGTCGCCTCAAGCCAGGTCTCCGAGATCTTCAGCACAGCCTTCCAGGAGGGCGTCCTTAGCAACCACGGAAACAGACGATGAGCTGGATGCGCCATTGCCACCAAGAAGTCCTCGAGCTAGCCTCGCTCCGGACGCTGCCATGGACACCTACCACCGCAGCCCTCGCCACTCTCTTGTACCAGATGCGGCGCGGTCACCGAGAAACTCCATAGTACCAGAAACAGCACTCCAACATCGAAACAGCTTAGCACCTTCCAGAAACAATCTTGCAGTCGACATGAATTACGGTTCAAGGCTAAGCCTAAACCCTGGAGACTTTAACAGAAGCCCTAGGAATAGTATAACACCAGACATGAGCGCTAGAAGTCCAAGACGGAGCCTCGTGCCTGAAGCTACTGGGTGGAACCAACCGAGAAACTCACTGGTACCTGATGTGGGGCGTAGTCCAAGGCATTCCGTGGCCAGTATTCAGATAGACCCTGCGCGAAGTCAGAAAGAACTTGGTCCGAGTCCAAGAACCAGTCCTAGAGGGAGCATAGCGGCTGACATACCACTCAGGCTAAAAGAGGCACCAGAAATGAATCGATCTCGTAGAGGTTCCTTAGTCCCGGACCCACAGAGAAGTCCTAGAGGCAGTATAGCGCCTTCAGAAAGGAGCGCCAGAGGCAGCCTAGTAGCGGGAGAGCTGGATGCAGCGCGCATCAGCCCAAGGGGGAGCTTGACGTTGACCTTCCAAGAACCCTTGGTGTCGAGAGAAAGGCGGGCTAGTGAAGACAGTCAAGCACCTGGTGAGTACCTTTTATTGCACTTATGCTCATATTCATATTCATTTATTCATTGCTTTACATGGGTATAGTACAAGAAGCTTTTAACTTAACCTAATAAAAGTTCGGCCATGTAACCCTGCAAGGCACCGCAGTATTACTAACTTAACTACCTACTTAATTTAAATCACATGCATACTCAATTTGAATTTGAGATTAAGATCTTGAAGGAAGATTAATTTAGGATTTTAGTAATTGTACGAGTATAATCTTGTAATCGTTTATTTTAACATTCTGAATCCGAATTCTTTTTTTTGCTCAATTTCCCATGTCTTAACAACTTCACGGTAACTCTAGACATATTGGCCTCTCCAAAAAATCTCTCTCACATTTATTGTGTTGTACAATTTTGCTGCTGTTGACTTCTGAAAATGGCCGGGGCCCTTATCCCTCCGGCGGGACGTCGACAAAGGCCTTCCGACTCGTCTCTCGCACGCCTCACATTTTTACCTAAATTGTCGGACGTCTTTTCGCCCTAATTATTGATTTATTTCCCTATTCAAGCAGTGATACGGGTGCTCCAACCTCTCTCGTATCGGAAATATAAGATTTAACGTACCCTCGATATGCCTGACATTTTCTTCAATGTGAAATGAAATTTCGAGGTAAAACGTTTGAGCTAGGTTCCTTTCAAAAGACGTTCGTATTACCCGCATTCACTTGTTTTCTGTCCTGTCGTTTCTTGACCCTAACATTTCTGAAAGTTTTCTGCTTATTTAATTGTCATTTTTTTTAAATGCATTTAGAACTTGCTCAAACATGTCTAATGAGTTTGGAAATTTAAATTGTTTGCTTGAAATTAATAAACTTTGTGAGACCATCAAACTGCGGTACAGTTAGTTTCGTACTAAATGAAATATAAACAAGCTTTTGCTTTAATAATTTAATTTAAATTTATAAAGATGTTTTATTCGCTGCGCTTTATTACTCAGACCTCTTTCTTACACTAAGGTCGATCACTGAATGTGAGTGATAGTGCAAACGTAAACCGTGTCCTAATACCTACTTACTTAATACTATTTTTTAACACGGTGTGTCATTAAAAGCCAGGAAACCATTAAAACATTTCAGAAGTTTACTATAACTATACATTAGATTATATTACGTGTAGTCTAAGGGTAAAAAATTATCCTTAAAAAATATCAAAATACCATGTAATTACAGGTTAGCCCGCGAATTCTTGATACTTGACAAGCAAACTCAAAATTCTCTAGATTATAAACCCGTTCAGCCCCTCGTGTGTCTCACGCGATACGTGTTAAATACAAGACTCGTCAACTACCCCAACAACTTGGCTTTTATACACTCCGTCTTTTGGTTTTTTAAGTGATTGAGTTTGTATTTTTAATTTTGGCTATACCTATCTTTAAAGTAAGTTTCTGTTTCGTGTGCGTATTTTATATTCACAACAAATTTTGCAAAAACATCTTGATAGTATGGAGGACAGGTAGAGTAAACGTTGCGTTAATTATTAAGGGGAAAAAGTCATTCCAAGTCAGTATTTAATGTTTTCTATGTTCGTATGAAATTATAAAATTTGGCGTATAGGTATGTTTTTTGTTTATGTTATACTCGTATTATAATTATATACATCGGAGCAACAGATTGTTCACCGAAGTTCTCGTTTTCCAGCCACCAGGGGTCGCAGCGTCTCGCCGTACCGAGCGTCGCTGGCGGGCCGGCAGGGCGGCGCGGCCGACGCGGGCTCCCGGCGCGCCTCCAGCTCCGTCAGCCAGGTGAGGCAGACATGACGCTGAACTGGCATCACACACATCATGAGAATAAGGACGAATAGAATTGAAACTTACGCACCTGGGCATTAGTGGGCATACATTCAACATTGAACAAACGATATTATCATCAAAAAATTACAGCAAAGGCCATCCGTAACATCACTTAGGCAATTGTGAATAGAAGTCAGACAGAGAGGCGATATAAATCAATTTTATACTAGTCTAGCCACCGGCCTACTGCCTGGTGTGCTGGCTAAGGCAAAGTTTAATTACTAATGTGCAAACGTGCTTTTTTAATACAGAATTGTAATTCTGTAGTGGTAATTCTGGTGTACCAGGCGAGTTATTTTTAATTAAAAATGCGTTAAACGACTATTAAAGAAAAGAAAACGAGAGAATAACGTAATTAATATAAAATAAAAACAACATGATCAAGCAATGTCGCAAGGCTGGGTTGTATCAGAAAATTCAGAAACAACAAACTCGATTTAGATAGAGCTTATCTAGGTTAAAACCGAATTAGGAGTTAGTACTTAGGCTTACAAAGTTACTGCCTGACCCAATGTTTAACTAAGTAGCCAACTTACTTACTTCATTACGTAGACTGAATGATTCACGCACAAACTCTGAGTGAAAAGCCGACTCCTCCCGAAGTTCCCGGAATCCGTCCAGACTGGAAACTATCAACATTTGTTGCGGATTTCAGTTTAGAAACTCTTTAATGCGGCGATACAGGGTAAAAAGTGCGAGCATAGAGAGAAATATAAGACAGAGGTTAAATGAGACCTTTATATGTAGGTATGTACTCGTAATATTTTGAAAAGAAAAGAACAATATTAATCAATTTTAGAAAATACATGAAATACTTTGTCAATCAATTCAAATGAAAAAAAAAATTAATGGATCAGAAGATCAAAAGGTCGTGAGCCTTCAGAATCATTATTCTTTTTAATCAAATTGTAATTTAAAATTAATCAAGAAAAACCGGGCAAGAGCATGTGGGACCATGCTCAGTGTGGGGTTCCGTCGCTATTCTTACAAACACAAACAACAATCTTCAAAAAAAAACATAAATATTAGCAAATTTTCTAGTTTATAATTATTTTAGCTGATTTTCGGTAGGTATAAACATTTCGTATTCGTATTTAACTCGAGAACCAATAAAGTCTACTTAGTCGTGATAGTTTTCCTTTTAAATTCGTTTTAACCTCCTGAGGCCTACGTCAAAATTTCGCTAGTTGGAAAAATAATCTTATGTCAGTCAGCAAAAGTTAAAAGTCATTAATTGTCCTAAATATCCTTAATCGTTAACGTTGGGCCTCAGGAGGATATTTGCTTTAATTTAAGATATTTTTCACAGTTTTAATTACTTTTAGTTTTAGGTGTAGGGGGGTAAATTATAATAACATATCTACATAATAATGATTATTTAAGAGATATCCAATGATACCTCTCTCGATGTTGTAATGTTATTATAATTGATTAGCGTTGTAATTATAACTTAATTTCTTAGATGTATGATCTCGTTGGATCAAAAGCTGATAGGTACCTATTTGCAATATTTAAAGTTGTACTCCTTTAAGTTTGTGATAACCGTTCTTCCACCCTGTATGACCTTAAGCTTTGTTCAGAACTCGTGGGAGTAAGGTGACAGTGCATTATTGTGGGATTCGTAGGGTTTGAATAGCTGGTAGAAGCCCTTGACAGCACAATAGGCCGTGAGTCAGCGTCTGGGCTGTTTACTTTAACTTGTCGCAAGTTGGTGGTATTAACTTGGAAACATCAAAGGGTAGTAGGTACGTTGATCTTTTGGTACGCTTTTGTATGCTCAATTAATTTACTAAACAAAGGCAACGTCCATATTTGCGCAGGCAAATGTTGTTGCGTGAAAATACGCGGATAAAGAATTTTCACAGATATGAGACCTAGCTAAAGATCGATTTTGCGCCCCCGTAAACTCCTATATTTTAAATTTCATCGAAATCGAAACCTCTATATGTTTATATATACAAATGTTTCTCGTTTAATAGTATAGGACGGAGCTACACAAAATACAGACAGTAGCAAGATCGCTGACAGTAAATTAAACCCCATTTCAAACGATCTCATCGGCTTTTTTCGCAATTATTAAAGGATTCAGGCAACAAAATCAGGCAAGAAAGTAAAGGAATTCATGAATTCCTATTATATAGCTAATCTCACGACGGAGGTCTAGCACGCGACTTTCTTCTAGGCTATGCTCGCGCTTAGGGATGGGGCTGTGTATGAGTAAAATAGCCAGTCAGTAATGCATATCGCTGGACACAATAATAATAATAAGAATAAATAATAAATATCAGGGGACAATCTCACACAAATTGACCTAGTCCTAAACTAACCTCTAGGCTTGTACTATGGGTACTAGACAACGATAAACATACTTATACAGAGAAATACATACTTAAATACATGGAAAACATCCATGACTCAGGAACAAATACTCGCGCTCATCACACTAATATTTGTCCATACCGGGATTCGAACCCGGAACCGCTAGCTTCGTAGGCAGGTTCACTACCAACTAGGCTAACCGCGTTGTGTTTAATGTTTCTGACCGTCGTACAGCACTACGGATTTTATATATCGATGTTTTTCCTTTCTCTGGCTAGGACGTTCCACGTTTCTACGCCATCCAAAATACACCAATAACAACATTTATTTTTATCTTTCCTTGAACCTGTCTTCTTCTTGCCGGTGCAGGTGTCAGGCGACGAGCAGCGCAGGCTGTGCGGCGAGCAGGCCAAGTACAACGAGCGCTGCGGCCTGGGGCTGGGCGTCGGCCTCACCACCTACGGCTCCGTGGCCTACCAGCTCAAGGACGCCAACATGGAGGCCACCGGCACCATGGACTTCGTGTGCCGAGCCGCCAAGATCATGAACCGGACCAGTAAGTAGTTCTTTTTAACCTACTTCGAAAAACAAGGAGGTTCTCCGTTTGACACGAATGTTTGTATGTATGTATGTTTGTCCGCGATTATCTCGCGTTTGGCTGAACCGATTCTGATGCGGTTTTCAGAAAAGTATTTGTTACATTCTGGAGAAAGTTTTGGTATACAACAAATGGATATTCCGTGACGTCGTCCGCATGGATCCGTTATTAAGCGATAAATTAGTTCAATTCAACCGATTTTTAACCGACTTCAAAAAAAAGGAGGTTCTCAGTTTGACCTGTATGTTTGTATGTATGTATGTATGTATGTATGTATGTATGTATGTATGTATGTATGTATGTATGTATGTATGTATGTATGTATGTATGTTTGTCCACGATTATCTCGCGTTTGGCTGAACCGATTTAGATGCGGTTTTCAGCAAAGTATTTTTTACATTCTGGAGAAGGTTTTGGTATACAAGAATAATGGATACCACGTGACGTCATCCGCATGGATCCGTTATTAAGCGATATATTAGTTCAACTCGACCGATTTTGTGTTGACGCGATTTTTTTAGTGATAGTTATACTCTTATCACTAAAATGCGAAAAAAAAAATGTAATAAAAAAAGTCGAAAAAAAAATTTTAAGTAGGTTTACACAATAGCAATGTCACATGATTCTTGCCACCGACTTCGATATATTCCATGTACCTATTAGGCACCCATCAAATAGGCAATTCCTAGGAAGCCGGTCATTATTTAGTCTTGTTTAGTGGATTTTTTTTGAAGACGGTTCTATATTTTTTATTAAAAAAAATTTGGGTTTATTTTTGTTTTGTGATATAGGTATCACTAAAAAGAGAAAAAATTCTCTTTTACAAAAAACTAAATAATAATAAAAACCAGTTTCATGGGAAATGCCTATTTGGTGGGTGCCTAATAGATCATGGAATATATCGAAGTCGGTGGCAAGAATCTTGTGACATTGGTATTGTGTATACTTACTTGACACTGGCTTGGATATATTCCATGTACCTATTAGGCATTCCTAGTAATTCCTAGTAAACCGGTCATTATTTAGTCTTGTTTAGTGGGTTTTGTAAATAGTTAATTTTCACTCAAGTGTTTGTTTCAGTTGTGATGACGGTGTTCCTGGCCTGCCTCTCCACGCTGCCCATCGTCATGATGATAATGGGTAACGGTTTTGCCTTCTTTTCTAAAGTAACTATTAAACAGGTACCTAAACGAATTCCGACGGCGGTGGTTCAATATATTATGAACAGTTTTTCTCAATGAACTTCTTTGATTCTCAAATCTTAATCAATCGTTAAATAAATATAAAGCTGGTGCCGTGAGTGTTGTTCGGAGAAAAATAGCAATAAATACTTGTGTAAAGTAGGGGAAAGTGAGTCTAATAAAAGGCTTTAGATGTAAGGCTCCAGTAATAGCCTCTATTCGTCACTGCCTGAGAAAGAGCCTAGAAAAGACTGGAGAAATAGCTCTGTGACGTCAATCGCAAGTCTCCATAATGATGTGTAAGCCATTTGGTTCGAGTTCGACTTCTTCCATGCTTAGAAAGTGAACAAGTACTCGTCTCGAGTGTTTTATATTAGCTGGCTTCGTAGAACGATCGTCTTGACTTGCGATTCTGTTCGCGTAGAACAAGTTTATTCCTGCGCTCGGAAGATATTAGTATTCCCGGGAGGACAAGTATCCTTATTATGATACAGGATTTAAACTATCTGCGTGCTACATTTTGTCCAAATTTGTTCAGCCGTTTTAGCGTAATTGAGGGAGAGATGTCAAAACATCCTCACGAACTTTCACATTTATTGTATACTGAGTAGCATTAAATTTAAAATAAACAAACAGTCGTTTAAAATGTAAAACCGCAAATTAGATATATCGCGAAACATCAACTCCGACGTGCATGAAAAATCCCGAAAACTTCGTTCCGAAAGATAAACCGGGCAAAAATAATCCGTTGTTAATTAGTCGGGGCGAAAAATCCTTTTCATGCAGATTCGTTGAAAAACCTGACCCCCCTTCTCCCGGGTCATTTGCGGAGCGGTCTCAAACCGGCGCGCCCGCAGATGTAGAGAGGCAGAATGATGTAGCTACAAGTAAATTGAGATACAAGTAAATTCGAATTGCTAAAAGGTATTTCAGGGAGCCTGCTGACACGCATGAAACTGTTTGACCTAATGTATGGTTTGGTCGAAAACCTTTTTGCCTAAATCCTTTTAAGCTGAAGTTTCAGGATTAAACAAATATCTGTTGTAAATAGATTAGTTAGGTACTAACCTAACTAATCTATTTAGAACTAACCTAAGTTCCTCAGTAGAAGTGAAGGACGATGCGTTAACAGAATAACATACCTGTGTTCAAAGTTAAATTATGCTTGCAAAAAGGTAATGTTAGTGTTATGTCTAACTAAACTGCATAATGTGCCAAGTGGCAGGAGTACTAAACAATGGGTTTCATCACCTCACCAAGTGATACACGATATGTGACGTTCTCAGTATAAAGGGACCTTATGGAGGAAGGCAGTCACGCTCTTCTTGTTCTTGTAACTATACGAATACTATGGTAACAGTTCTAAAAACGGCGTAACCGCCTGCCTCCATAAGGTCCCTTTATATTGAGAACGTCACGTATAACTATTAAATAGATAAAACCCCCGACAGAATAGGGACCCCTCATTCCAGAGCTTTACTCTTAGATGGCCCAACGGATTCTCACCAAACTTAACTGGGTAATTCTTCGAGCGTTTTATTTCAACCGTTTTCATTTCCCTGGTCGCATTCATGTCGAATTTCCTGTAGATTACGATAGCATTTTCAGTTATTTTGAAGAAGTTAGGGTACTCTATAAAATAGCATCCAAAGCTACAGGAATTTCTACATTAATCTTGACTGAATCTTCGTCCTCCAAGGGCAAGAGTTAATCAAGAGCAAACCCATTATCAAGAAAAAAAAAACAATTAAATTTGAAAAAAAAGAAAAAAAGAAAAGAATTACCCAACTAAGAACACTCTCGATGAAGTCACCTTTTAAACAAAAATAAAATCCATTCATCTGTTTGGGAGCTACGATGGCACAGACACACGGCACACATGCACACGTTCAACTTATACCACCCCTCTTTTTGCGTCGGGGGTTAAAATAGGAGAGGTTTGGACAGGTTGTATGCCATCTAAAATACAGTTTATTCTGTAACTTTCTCAAATAAAGAGTATATTCTGTTTTATTTTAATAAAACAACTAGCTTCTGACCGCGACTTCGTCCGGGTAGATTTTTTCCCATTTCGGTGACCTCCCAAGAGAACAGTGATTTTTTCGGGATAAAAGGTAGCCTATGTGTTAATTTTATTCAGAGTAAAAGCTATTTAAGCGATCAATATAGTTAAAAACATCGTTGTAGATTTTCTTTACTTCACCTATTCAGAAAAATCTATTGTTTTCCTAAAAAAAGACGGTTTAAGTTCAAAGTAGTCAATTTATACTTTTTATTTTGCCTTTCTGTATTGGTGTTTTCGACTGACGTTAATAAAAATGGTCTTGTCATTTTCAAATCGTGTTATCGGAATGTTCATCGCAGCTGCAGTAAAATGCAGTATGCGCCAACTCGGTGCGTCAAATATGTATTTTCGTTTCCCCACCCTACCCCACCCGCTCGCTCTGAACTTTAAAACTTTTTGGATTCAGTATATCGCTCCGCTGTAGTAAACATATTGTTTACTCCCTCGTGACACAATCTGCGACGCGGCACCCCGGAGTCCCGGGGCGCGCTGCAAGGCGAGAGTGAAGCATTTTAAATCCGTCACGAATTCCATTTCCCATTGTACAGCGTTCAATTTCACTTAATGCTACGAGAAGCGAGAGAAATTGCCGAAGAGGCTATGTATAAAAAGACTTGGTACTTATATAAGTCCTAGTATTTTGTTTGTGGCATTTCATGCCTATTGGATAGATGTCGACATTATTATTAGTAAACTACTTAGTTGGTTTACCCTTGAATCACCGGCACTCATTTCATAGAATGTTTTCGCCAAATATTTAGGGTTCCGTACCTCAAAAGAAAAAAAACGGAACCCTTATAGGATCACTTTGTTGTCCGTCTGTCTGTCTGTCTGTGTGTCTGTCAAGACCCTTTTTCTCAGGAACGCGTGAAGGTATCAAGTTGAAATTCATATCAAATACTTTGGTCTGTAATCCCTTGGATCAGTAAAAAAATCAGACATCTAAGTCAACGCAATCAAAAGATACGGCCGTTTATGCCGCATATTGAAGGGAATCAAAACCTATAGGGTACTTCCCGTTGACTTAGAATCATGAAATTTGGCAAGAAGCAATGTCTTATAGCACAAGTAAAGGAAAAAATCCGAAAACCGTTAATTTGTGGTTAAATCACATAAAAACACTGTCCAATATAAACTGACACTCACTAAGTAAGTATGTGCATACTTATTGCGTGTCAATTTATACTGGACTTAGTTTATATTGTATTCCCGTGATTTACGAACTATTTACATGCCTACAAGTTTGTGCGGAACCCTCGGTGCACGAGTCCGACTCGCACTTGACCGGCTTTTTTATTTCATCGACAGGCATTTCCACGTGCAAGAGTTATAATTTTTTGGTGGTCACAGGTCTAACCTAACGAACGAAATAAAAAAAAAATCATATTGGTCGAGCCATTCTCGTGTTTTTGCGTAACTTACGAGTACCGCATGTCTATGCGGTTTTTTAAAATTTTTGGATGTTCCGTTGGGTTCTTCCTAATTTTTTTTTCTAAACCACCCCAGTATTGAGACGAACGAAATAAAAAAAAAATATTCATATAGGTCGAGCCATTCTCGTGTCTTTGCGAAACTACCGCACGGCAATTGATTTTTATATATGTAGACAGAAGATTGATTGTACTTTTAGGCATAAATCTAGTGGTATCGCATCCCGAGAGACTGATGAATCACCTTCACTAGTAAAAATCATTTTTTGTTTCACTTCTAGGAGAACCCGCTCGACGTCGGGTATCGATGCTCGCCTGTTTCCACAACGAAGGGTAGCCCGATTCGTTATTGTACTTTTTGTAGGCCGTCGGTTTACCATATTTTTAGATTAGTAGACTTAAATTCAGTCTGAATTTACGTTGGAAAAATTTGCGTTGGTTTTTGCTATCACAAAGGTATATATTGGGTAGACAGAGGTATATTGGGAGTTGTTATGTCAGCGTAACAAAGGCAGGAAAAACGGATTTTGTTCTAAAATTAGAAGCTTTTGTTTATGGCTCTCGTTCGTTATTTCGTTCGTTCATATTGAAATATTTTAAAGAATAAGTTACTTAAACACGATTCTATAACAAGAATTATATAAGATAAGATTTTAATTATGACAGGATTATTACCTCCATAACAAGATTTTCAATTTTATCCGAGATGAATTTCAGGAAAATTACGTTTTAAGAGAACAACAACACACAACAATAACAATGTGGTGCTGGAAAACTGTTTTAATATGTCTTGCTGGAACCATTATAAATTACTATCCAGGTTTTTGTTAATACCATAATTAACACAAAAAGAATGTTCTTGAATGACTATGCAGGCAGAATTGATATGATCGTCTTCATTATATTATTGCGTAACCTGGATTGTTCTGTATTTGTCTTCATATACACGGTGAATTGGTATTACTATACAGGAGTCCATTTTTCTTAATAAATAGACAAAATACAAGTTAAATATGCTTGTGTTGTAGTAACTACTTCATTCCCGAATTATTGTATCAATAACAAAAAGTTAAAACTAACTACAAATAATACAAAACTAACTTCATGGTCACCCTACGTTTCTTGAGGTGCATGCGTCAGTTAAGACATAAAACATTATAAATCAGGCGTAGGGTGACCATCATTTTGGTTAAAATTTTAATTCTAAATAAAAAAAAACTTTATAAATCTCGTTTGTTTCATGTAACTCTAATTTAAATATAATTTCCATCTGTTCACGCCTAACGTTCACAGTTTATTTTACTTTAAAATTTAAGTCTTAGTATTATATAAATTAGCTTCAATTTGCATTGTATTCTCTCACTCCAATCCGAACGCAGAAATATCACGACATATCCCAAACAACCAATCACACTCCCACACGCCTTACATACGTCACACTCCCACATCATCAGCTACTCATACCTTCACGAACACTTGCCTTTTCACCTTCCAACTGAGAACATGTACTAATTGAGCTTTTTTTATAATTAAAATCAAGTCTCATAATTATCCAAAGTTTTAATCATCTCCTTGTTTCCATCCGAAACACCATCGATTACTGAGTAAGCAAAACTTGCACCAGTATACCAATTACATGTCACCATGTATATTATGTATGTATTTATGTATGTATATTATATTTAAATAAATAAATATCAGGGGACAATCTCACACAAATTGACCTAGTCCCAAACTAAGCTCTAGGTTGTACTATGGGTACTAGACAACGATAAACATACTTATATTGAGAAATACATACTTAAACACAGAAAACATCCAGACTCAGGAACAAACACTCATGCTCATCACACAAATATTTGCCTTTGCATGTCAAGTTAAAAGTTAAAAAAAATACATTAATAAACTATTATAAACTATAGATTGCATCAAAAAAAAGTCATAATAATTGGACAGCAACACACGTCATTCTAGAATGTCGAATGAAAACAAATTAATTTACGATACGAACACAAGAAAAATAAATAACAACACGATATTATAGATCTCAATAGTCTCGAATAATTCTTTGACCAAGTAGAAAGAAACATTTGGACAGAAGCCATCCCGTGATTAAAGATTTGAATTGTCTCGGTCTACATTCCTTTATTCGTTTCGGTAAGTAAGTGATTGAAATATCTGAATCGCCATACAGAAAGCGTTTCTCATAAATGTACCTACTGTTCTTAATAAGCGGTAGTTGTAGCGTGTTCCTATGTCGGGTAGATCTTGGAAAACGGTTAATGCGTTTTTCGAAATATCCAGGGTGTTCTCTCACAATAGAAATCTGCCTGATGTACATGTATGGTAGGGGGAGAACTTTCGTGACTTCGTTCGTTATCGTTATTCATAACCCTCGGAAGTCCGAAAGTATTTTGAACTGAAACCGTTATTGTTTAAGGATATTTACATTCAGCGGCAAAAATAACCGCCCACCCGTTTATTGTTCATACAATTATTGCTAACAAAAGTTATTTTTTAAATCATACCGTAACGTCAAGAATAATTACCTAACCAATTTGAAATCGGCTTGTTTTCTTTTTCAGTTAAATAACCCAGGTAAATAATGGCGTACAAATAATAATCCTAAAAGTTGCAGTATTTGCCAAAATGGCACCTAAAAGTCACTCGACAGACATATCGAACAAAACGCAATAATTTCCTATGGACGGATGGTTTGTGGATCTTTTTTATTCCTTTGGGAAGAGTCAATTAAGAAGAATATATGTATGCCATTTTCTACCTGGGTTATTTAACTGAAAGACAAAACAAGCCTAATTCAAATTGGTTAATTATTCTTGACGTTACGGTATGATTTTAGAAATAACGTTTGTTTGCAATTGTATGAACAATAAACGGGCGGGCGGTTACTTTTGCCGGTGCGTGTATAATACTTGCGACCCGCCCTTGCTTCGCTTCAGTTACATAAGTTAAAATATAGCGTATAGCGACTCGCCCTCGCGTCGCTCCGGGTTCTATTATATACATAAACCTTCCGTGAAGAATGGATGGTGAAAACCGCATCAAAATCCGTTGCCATACGATTTATTTACTTACAACAAAGAACACGTAACATTACAGGTTTAATACCTAATTCATTACCGGTTCACATACACACACAACAACATAACTAATAAATTTCAAATGTCAGTACAGTATTGTTATTAAAATTACTATTATATAAAGATTATTCTTATTACTATTACATTTTAAGATATTTATAATAATATTACCCTTACGCACGTATAACCTAACACAGTCTCTCGCAAAGCTTCATACGTTGCGTAGTTTTAAAGATCTAAGCGTACATAGGGACAGACAGACGCGGAGGACGACTTCATTTTATACTATGTAATGATGATTTAACAGGTAAATAAGGTTCGGTTAGGTTGGTTTTGTTTTAAAAAAATCCAAAAATCAGAACGGTTTCAGTAAAATCTACTTTCGGACTTGCGATGATTATGAATAGGTACCATTACAATCTCTGCTTTGCCCAAAGTAACCTTGTGTAGAGAATGCCTTACGGCCTTATTAAAATTCGCCTTTTGTACAATAACTGCCGCACTCAGACACGTCAATTAATTATTAAGTTTCATTAAAGTTGCTGCTGTCACTTTCTTTGCTATATCAATAGAATAAGACGCAGCAATTTTAATGAAACTTAACAATTGATTGACGTCTCTAAGTGCGGCAGTAAGTGCAATATTTAATAAAGATTAAATAAACAAATAATTCCGAGCACCGATTACTGCTAAATCGGCCGTGTGACCTACATCCCATATTCTCGGCATTATGTATCAGCATGTCGGTGCTAGTTCCGATTTGATCCGCCCGCCCGGCGCGAGACAAACATTTACCTTCGCTATATCGACTGGAATCAAAACGTTTGTTTTGCTCGTCTATCATGTCTGATATATATATATAGATTTTGCGAAGGCCTTTGACCAGGTAAATCATCACATACTCTTGGTAAAACTTAAACACTTGGGCATACATGGAGACTTGCTGCGGTGGTTCGAATCTTACTTACCTCGTAGGTGTCAATTGGTCTGCGTATTTGGATTCTGTCCCGTTTTTGGCTGAATCTGGTGTACCTCAGGGTTCAAATTTGGGTCTTCTTTTTTTTTTTTTTTTAATGACTTTTAGGAAGCTTGGCATATGCAGATGACATCAAAATTGTTCATTGTGCTTACACACGAGCGAGAGTAAAGCAGTCTTCACTGATCTTAATCAGTGAAGTGAAGACCGCTTTACTCTGCAAGCTGACCTCAACACAGATGACAACTGGTGTATGAATAATTGTATGTCCTTAATGGAAGCAACTACAAAGTAATATAACCTACTATACATGGGTTTTAATGATGTAAAGACTGATAGCTTATTAAAAAAGATTTTATCTTTGTAAAACGGTAGTTCTGATTTAATTGTATGATGTTTGACCAACGATATGAAGTCACAAAAACACCAACTTTTTGGCCGCGCTCTATTATCAAATGTTCTTAATCATTGTTGCGGTAGCTGCACCCGACATCCAAAGACTGCAACGTTTAACTGAATTACTACGTTTACAGTTATGACACGAAGTACCCGCCGGGCAGACCGGATTCCCCGCGTGCCACGGAAAGCCTTACGTTAAATATCTCACGTTTTTATGTAGATTCTTCGTGTTCAACCCGCCTCGAAGTATTTATGGAATTTTGTTGCTAGATTGAAATTTCAAATTGATCATTTTTGTATTTTTATACGCTTAAATTGAAATAGGTGGATGTCTATCGTATTGGTTCAACACATTGAGAAAGTATACTTAAAAATATTAAAACATTGAGATGTAACAACAGTAGATATTTTTAATAGTCAACGATGCGTATTTGATAACAAACTGCAAAAAATGACGACGAAATTGAATGATGATGAAAATTTTACATTTAAATCTTAAATCCGTTCCGCCGTTTAGGCGTGATTGAAACACAAACATTCATAAAAACGTATAAATATGTAATATTAGTGAGAAGTAGGATAGGATAGTTGATTCAGAATCCTAATGGGTCATTAGGGTTAATGACCGTTTGTGCACCTGGTTGTCTAGGTTCGATTTTCCATTTCTTAACTCGTCAAGCACCCGCACATTAAAACGATTATGTTTTGTCTCAGATCAGACGTAAAAATAGTTCTTAACTATTTTTACGTCTGATCTCCCAACCGTACCTACTTAAATACTCTGGAAAGTTTTCAGCCCGCGGGGTTCTTAGAATACGTTTTCTCGCATAAAAATTTAAATTCACTTAGTTAAGTGGATTATTAAAAATCACTCCATTCTTCTTTATATTTTCTTTTATTAAAAGTAATATTTGGGCGGTTTTCAAAAAAGTGTTAGTATTTACTTACATAGTTTTAAGGACTAAAATTAAGAAACGGTAACTTTTCCATTACGCCGCGAAATGTATACTGTGTATTAATAGGGTAAACCCATCGAACTCCGTGACTCGCTCAATTCCATGGTAGCAGTACTTACTATAATCCGCCGTAGAACCCTGCTAATAGAATCTAGGAACTGAAATACGTGGAACTGAAATACAACCTTAGACTTTTAAATAGGCTAGAGCAAATAAATAAAGGGTGTATTTTAGGTACCAGATGCAACCTGCAGGGTTCTATGGCGGATTATAGAATTGTTACCACGGATTTGAGTGAACCACGGAATTCGATGAGTTTATTTACTATAATAATAATAATAATCCAGCCTATATACGTCCCACTGCTGGGCACAGGCCTCCACTCACAATGAGAGGGTTTGGGCTATAGTTCCCACGCGGGCCCAGTGCGGATTGGGAACTTCGCACACACCGTCAAATTGCTTTGCAGGTGTGTGCAGGTTTCCTCACGATGTTTTCCTTCACCGAAAAGCACATGGTAAATTTACAAATTATATTTCGCACATAAATTCCGAAAAACTTAGAGGTGCGAGCCCGGGTTCGAACCCACGACCCTCTGCTTAAGAGTCGGCAGGTCAAACCATTAGGCTACCACGGCTTTTTTGAGTTTACTATAAATGTTTTTAACTTAATCTTATGTTTACTAATCATAATGCCGTTCCCAGGTGTGCAGTACATTCGCGACTGCCCCGCGGAGCCGCGCATCCCGGTATACATGGTGGTGGGCGGCGCGGCGGGCGGCGCCGGCATCTGCTGGCTGCTCTGGGCGCAGCTGGCCAGCCGGTCGGCGGGCGGAAACGCCAGCGTGCCTGAGAGGATCCTGGCGTACACCCTCACCATTTTCTTATTGGGGTGGTAAGTGTATGAGTTTTGCTGGCTGCTGTGAGCGCAGCTAGCCAGCCGGTAGGCGGGTGGCGAAGCCAGCGGACCTGAAAAAATTCTCCTAAGTGGACGTGACACTAGAGATTATATAGATAACATAGCTACATAGATAGATCTGCAAGGACTAGGAAACAGTTAGTTAGCGTGGCTGGCTTAAGTATACCCGGACTCTTATTCCTCATGTCTCTCATGTGTCTCCCTCATCTTACCATCCGATACGACCACTTAGTGCCCCAACTTTACCCGTCCGTATGTTATTTCTAATATTAAACGCGGTTAAAACCAGACCTAAAATAAATCTGTCTAAAAAGACAAGTTTCACAGATAGACGAATGCGATATGTGGAATATTATCGTGTTTGGTAGCAACTTTACAAAGTTTTCCGTATAACTCACCTACGGTCCTACTTAAGATAGCACGAGAATAGTTCTCTGCGCGTGGGTTGTTCTAGCATAGGATTTTAGCAAATCCTTGAAAAAAAATAAAGGCTTACGCTCCCTCCACTTCACGCATTGTCTTTGACATCGGAGTCTTCAGACAAATCGGATTACAGACGGGGTCCTATTTTTTGGTTTCTTTATCCGAACATAATAGAATCGCTACTCAAATAATGGGATATATGATAATCTCGTTCCTTTCAACTCTTTTCTTTCGAATAATAATGTTCCTATTGTTTTGGTTTCGGAGAGGAAAAGTAGTAGTTTTGTCTGAATATCATAACGTAGATAAATGTTTTTCACAGGAATTCATATTTTAAGGGTGCTCTGCTAAACCAAATACATATGAGTGATTCCACGCGCGTTTCAACCACCGTCAGTCCCTTGATCGCATTAAAGTCGGAATTTCTGTAGCTTTGGATGCCATTTTCGGTTATTTCATAAAGTGCCCTGACTTCTACAAAATAACTGAAAATGGCATCCAAAGTTACAGAAATTTCAACTTTAATGCGATCAAGGGACTGACGGCGGTTGAAACGCTCGTGGCTTCACCCATATAGTGGCATCGTCACGTCGAAACGTCATTAGTATGGCCAAGAGAGATCTGAATCTGCTTTCGATGATGCATATTGGCTTAATAGAGCATCCTGGCCCTTGCTTGTGAAACGTTTTTTTATTTCTATTTTTGTTTTACTGTCCTTTCTAAGTTAATATTTTTGTAAACTCTCAACCAAACTAAATAAAAACGTAAAGCCTAATCCTTTAGTTATAAAAGATCAGGCTTAGTAGACAGTAAAACAAAAATAGAAATAAAAAAACGTTTCACAAGGGTCAGGGTGCTCTATTAAGCCAAAATGCGTTATTATTATTCGTAAGAAAAGAGTTGAAAGGAACGAGGTTATCATATATCCCATAAGAGTAAATATAAGATTTAATTAAAAACAAGGACCGGACATTGCGAGTTCCGACGCAAAACGTATAGGTAGGTCCTCATAATATATTATTGAATTGCGTCGTGGGTCGTCATATTATTTAATATGAATGATCCGCAAAAACTCCTCGCCTCACAAGTCACAACCCACGACGCAATTCAATAATATATTATGATGCGTCAGAACTCGCAATGCCCGGTCCTTGTTTTTAATTAAAACTTATATTTCCCTTCATCGTTTCAATAACCATATTCCTTTATTAAATGTCACACACAAATAATACACAAACATATCAGCAACAGGCTTCAATTGAAATATTTATTTTTAATCCTTTATTTCTGTGCTATTTATGCAGTTTGAAATTATAATACTATATCCATTGAGCTGCGTTTAATGGAGCAAGCAGTTTGCTGGTGCTCTTTGGAGTGGTGAAATCAGGCTGTTAGTAAGCAAATCCACTTCATCGTAATTCGTGAGCTATTTTTTTGCCAACTGCAGTTGACTCCATTATTCATGAGATTAATGAGAAGCCGTATAATAAAGTCCAATCTAGTGTTGTTTCTTCGTTTTGAAATCAACTTATTTTCTGCATGGTACATCTATCTAATAATTGAGGGTCTAGGAGTAAAATTGTCAGTGTGATTGTACCAATCAATTTAGAAATTTTGTAAATCTGCTTTTTTAGTTATTAGATGTCCTCTAATGCACTCCAATTTTGTTGATTGTGTGCAGTCCGTCTCTAAAAGAAACTGTTTTACTCTGCTAATGGCGTCACCAACGAGTTGCCAGTCTGCCTCGGTTTGGACATACTTCTACCTTCTCCTTCTAGTAGTTTCCTCTTCATCTACCATTTCCACATGTATTCGAACGTATTGTTACTCGTACCTAATGCCTCACTGCGCATTATCAGATTCGGAAACAATACCAGATGTCGATGCCGGCATGAATTACCGATCCCAGAGCAGCTGTAGCGTAATGTCGCCGGTATAATGTCTCTCTAATTGCTTCACTTCCCTTCGAATCATCAGAGCGTCAGAACCAATTACAGCCTCAAATAGCAGAGATTATCTCTGGGGTATTTGATTGTTAATTACGAATAGGTAGAGAGGCGAAAGGTCCATTATACCACTTACGCTACGAGCATGGCAGTTTAAACTGAGTTTTACTTAATTAGCAAATGTTGCTTGCTGCTTGTACGAAACTTGGGACTAGGTTGAATTCCCTTGGTTCAAATCTCGTTAGTTGTTTTGAAAATGAACTAAACTGACAAACACGAATGTTTGTGGGTTATTTTATTTTATTTGTAACTTATAGAATTTTACCTTTGGCTTGTATGTAGGTACATTTGAAAGACTTTTAATTTTGTAAAGGCATTTCCGAAATATTTTAAGAAGCGTTCGGATGTGTTTTTAGGTAATCCAAGAGTTCATTATAAAGATCTCTTGCATCGGACACGCCGTAAAACTGAAATTTATAAAAGAAATGCTTACAACATGTGCATTCTGATTTTTAATAACTTGCCAGACCATATAATACCACTTGAAGGGAAGGAATTTAGTCTAACTTTAAGACAGCGGCTCCTTGATAATTGTTTTTATAGCGTTAAAGATTTTAAGAATCACAGCCTCAGCACGACATAAACTTTAGTATTTGAAATTTGACTATTTACATATCTTTAATTTTATTTTATAATGGACTCTTTCTATTTTTATTGTTATTAACCATGTTTTCATTGTAGAACGGAATAATCGATTTTTTTTATAATAATTTAATGTTTTATTTGGTGATCGTGTTACATATTTGCATGCCGTTTGTGAACAGCTGATTTCCGGCGCAATTATGGTTCGTAATTTCGATGCGGTCTGAATATACTGATGGTTAGAACGTTGGACTAGGTACTACGCAGGGACTGCGGGTTCAAACCCCAGCTATGGATCGTTTTCTTTATGTTTCCTTGTTGTTTTTGTGTAGAAAATCGATGAAAATACGGTTTCGACCTGAGCAACGACGCTCTATCTCCCAGGTATACTATGTAAATAGTGATAACACCCCAGAATTACAGTATAATATTTTGACTCCTGTAAACCCCTCGATCGTCGTCTGACGCTGATTAATCGACGGCGACAGCCTTCAGCTATTTATTACAAAGGCGTCCTGTTTGATCTCCGTTCATCCCGATAAAAGCGATTGGCATCGTTCCAATCACTTAAAATTAAAAACCAGCCTAAATTGTACTAAAGACCCCTTTGGCTTTGATGCATATTCAATTTTTCTTTTAATAATACTAATATCTAGTAATATATTGGATATTTAATAGACCTACTCCCCAAATTATGCTATAACTACTAGATGAAACTCGTTGATAAGTTTGGACAGTGGTTTAGGAGGTATCGATTTTGGCTAAGTACATGCACCAACAAGTTGCAACAGCTAATTGAGTCAAATAGTTGCAGAGTTTTCAATGATAACAAAACCCTGCAACTATTTGACTCAATTTGGAGTTCCCGAGGGAGCAGCGATAAGCGACTTCAAATCATGCGTACAAATTAAATTAGAATTATTTTAAATTAGAATAAAACTATTAAGCATGCAATGCAATGCATAAAATTAACATGATCGAACTTTCTTTACTCTTTTGACGACGTTGTAAGCCTGGTTGATAGTGCTACGAAACTCGCAATCCCGGGATGAGTTTTTTCTACATTTATTTATCGATGTAGTGTCTTGATATTTATTTATTTATTTAGGTTTGGCTTGGGCAACCTGTGGACGCTCAAAATCATGTGGCCTGACTTCGCGCCGACGCTGTTCGAGCCCAACAAGTGGTGCCACCCCACGCTGTACGTGTTCGCGCTCACGCAGCTCGGCGCCGTCTGGGCGCTGCTGGCGCTGCTGCTGCTCCTGTCCTTGTCGCTCGTCGTGTGCCAGGTGAGACGGACTGTATTTCTGTCCCTCTAACTTATGGTAAACCTTGATGGTTTCAACAAATCTGCTACATGACCTTGATCGTTCGCTTATGACCAACCTATTCACGACAGAACTTATCGTCAGATGGTCTGTGCGACCGCCACAATGTGAATGGGTCTTAATAGAGACCATCAACACAGTATAAATATGGCTAAAGCAGTAAAGAAACTTCAAACAAATGTTGGAAACGTCGCACTCACACAGACGCACGTCTCAACGAGACCCCTAAGCGAACATGGCAGTGTTGTCAGTAGCGGGTGACGCGTGGAGACGAATGGTTGAGACGCGCGTCTGTGTGAGTGCGACCTTTCGAACGTTTGTTCGTAGTTTCTTTACTGCTTTAGGTATATTTATACTGTGCCTTCAATAATAGACGACTAGGTATAATCTTTTCTTAAAGGCCGGCAACGCATCAAATATGTTGATTTCAGTGTAGCTTTAAAAATATTTCAATCATCTTGCGAAAATTTGAAGTGTGATTACTCTTGTATTGATTTTTTTATAGCCTGACTCGTTTACGTAATATTTCTGTTTCATCTTACTTTCTCCATGTGGATAGTAAGATCGCAGTTAAATCTACTGTAATGTCTTAAAATCTATTAACAGCGATCCCCCATATTCAATCTATCCTTTTGAAAGATCAATCTATCAATCTCAATAAACTTATTGACCGTAGAGATTCCTGGTTAGTTGCCTGACGTTCGAAGGTAGCAGCTGTCCTTAGATTTGAGCTGTAAATAGCCTTAGTTCACCTCTGGCTCCCGCAGGTGTTCGGCTGCGGCTGGCTCGGGCCGCCGCGGTACAAGTAGCAACGGCGGAGCGTCGTGCTGGAGCTCTGGCACCGCAACATCAACAACACGATGGACGTGGCGGGCGCGCTGCTGCCCTTCACGCAGGTCGCGCGCCCCGACCTCACCATCCACGTGCAGGAGGTGCTCTCGCAGGCCGACCGCGCCGACGCCGTCGCATCCATCATCCCTCGAATCAACGAGCCTGGTGACGAGTGCAGCGCCAAGAGCCCGGTCAGGTCGCCAGCGAACACGATGAATAGTGCAGTGAGAGTGAACGGCAACAAGCCGGCCTGATGGCTGTTGGTCGTGCTGCCGCGAGGCAAGAAGCATGTACATTTCGAAGCCACGGATCAGGTCTTCTACTTCTGAAGGTCGCGTCTATTGCTTTGCGTTCGTGCTTTGTGTTTTGATTTCTAGAGCCGTTCTAGAGCGAGATTCGTTTGTAGGATGTATTTATGTGAGATACAACGAATATGTAAGTGTGTAAATAGTTGAAATCAGCTGGTTATACGCCCAGTAGAATGTAAAGTATTAAAAATATTATTAATTATACATTGCAACCGACGTGTAGGAGTCGTCGTATATACTTATTGTATATTTGAATATAGCTTTGTATAGAATATTTTGTGTGCACCAGTATTTTTATCCACACCTGTATTTATATTTTTGAATGCGTGTTTACCTTTTTGTCGTCGGAATTATTGTAAATTGTGATTAAGATACTGCTCGAGATACTGTCATCTTTATTTGCTGTTACATCTTATTCGAATTGTCAGTAACGCACTTTCCTGAAACATCTTCAAAAACTGTGTTTTGTACATAATATTTTCAATGCGCATGTGCGTTTTACCCGTAAATAATGAAAGCTTACCTATTTCAATAAACCACGGAGCATCTCGCTGTATTTTTTCGTCTAAAGATATAGTATCTCGAGGCTTATATCGCATAAAATTGCATGGAAACAGGCTTTAATAGAGATTTGGTGAATGTATACATATTTTTATAGAGAGAAAAGTATTTGTCACGTAAAACGTTGGTGTGCTTTTAGTAAAATTTATTTCTATCAAAATTAAGGTAAAGGAAACAGTAAAAACACACGAGACCACTTTTAAAATGTGTACAAGCATATCACACGTCTATCTGAATTTTGATGTTTAAAATAGAAATCTTTGGCACGAGTCTTCGCATTCAAACCAATCGTCTTCTTTATACGTTCGTCCCTAAACGACAGACCAATTTTTGGAGCAACGCTTTTTATAAACAGTATTTTACGCATTTGCGTATGTACCAAATCTATCAGGGACACATTTTGCTTCTACGGTGCTGCTTTTTTATTTTCTTAACTTTATATAAATAGAAACGATGCGTAGAATAAGCGTCCTCAAAGATGTAAAATTCGATAAATGTCGACACAGCGGCTTCAGAGCTGTCTCTAACACGTTCGGTGGATATATCATGTAGATGTGTCACGGATGACAGACGCGCGGCTTCGCCGGAGACATTCATCTTTTTCGACTTTGGGAAACCTCTTATAAAGTTATCTTAAGATCCCATTATGTCGGGGGAACCGTAGAAGTAGATAATTTCAGAGAGTTCAGTGAATTTTAACGTGTAACAATTAAATTTCCTAACGTCTACTGAAGCAATAATTCAAATGTGAGTCTAATAGACTTACAGGCACTGAAATCAGAGCTATGTTCTAATGTTGATGAAGCAAACTGGATAGATGTCGGTAAGTTTGAATATAATGTTTGATCCAGCACGTATGGGTGACTTCACATCGTCTAAATATTGAATGTAGTTACTAAAAATTTCTGGTCGAAATTGTTTGACATTATGTCGATTGGTGTAACTTATTTAATGTATAGCGTAAAATATTTTTGCTTACATGTTTTTTGTTCAGCAATTTTGGTCTAATACTGCAACTTCTAATTATTTTGCATATTTAGGTTCGTTTAAGTTAGCACCTATAGAGTACATTAGGTTAGGTTATGATAGTATAGAATAATTTAGGTAAGGTTAGGTTGGTGTTGTGCCAGGCCCGAAGGGCCAAACTAGCCGGAGTAGAAGCCCCGCGCGACGGGGCTTTGTCACCTCTGTCACGGGAGCTGAGTTAGGAAAAAAATTATTTGACAAAAAATGCTTACTTTATATAATTATTGTTCTACATGACCTAATAATAAAAAACCGGTCTTATATTGAAAACATTTTACCAATATTTTTCGTCCAAACAATATAATACAAAACAATTTACAATCAAACGATTTTTATATTTATGTAACATTATTTCGATAAAATCTTATTAAGTAAATAATTTTCAACCAAACATTGTTTGTACTTATCAATATTTCGACCAAACGATAGGAAGCGAAACAATTTCGACTGAATAATTTTATACACACGAGTCGTTGGACAAAACGTGAGTATACAACAAATGTATGTGGCGAAAAAAAAACGACGAAAAACATTCGACGACCCGATATAGACCCGGCACGTGTCGTATTAATAATCCAGCCTATATACGTCCCACTGCTGGGCACAGGCCTCCACTCACAATGAGAGGGTTTGGGCTATAGTTCCCACGCGGGCCTTCGCAACTTCGCCGGGAACTTCGCACACACCGTCAAATTTCTTTGCAGGTGTGTGCAGGTTTCCTCACGATGTTTTCCTTCACCGAAAAGCTCATGGTAAATTTACAAATTGTATTTCCCCATTAAAAATGTATGTCCTAGATTATAAGATATAGTTGACCACCATCTGAATATACGTGGTTATATAAATAGAAATAGAAATAAATAATAAATAGAAGTATAAAACTTTCTAGTAATTTATGGAAAACTGGATTTGGGAACATAGATATTCCTGTAAGTAGTATTTTTATAGAGACTATTTAATGTGTAACGTCGTAGACTTCTAAGATCTTCGAGTAAGATGTATTAGAGCCTTAAAAGGCATAGCTGCATATCTATTTATTCATATCTTAACATAATCTTAGTATGATATCTAATATTAAATGTAACAATTCTTGTAAGCTCTTCATGACTTCGAACGTAACAATACTTATAATTATAGCGATATTTAAGATATATTATTATGTGAAACATGCTTTAGAGAATAGACTGTCTGTTTATTATCTGCTTATAAAAGTACCCACTGTGCATAATCTTCAAACTACTAAAGGCAAGAACGCAAATACTAAAGCAGCAAACAACTACAGCATCCACGTTTATAATATGAGGCATATGAGGCATATGAGGCATCAGACATATTGTCGTAGACTTCGTAGAGTTAAAAAGTGACGTTGATTGAAAGTAAATATACCTATTAGCAACTTAATTCAACACCCTCAAATCAACTAAACTGTCCACTGCTGAACATACTCGTAGGACTTCAAATTTTCAGATCCTGCGGTGAACCCTTACCATCCCAAAAGTTTTAGCTTTAATAATATTTCAAATAAACTCAAATAAATATTAACAATATTATTTAATAATAATAAATAAATAAATAAATATCAGGGACAATCTCACACAAATTGACCTAGTCCCAAACTAAGCTCTAGGCTTGTACTATGGGTACTAGACAACGATAAACATACTTATATAGAGAAATACATACTTAAATACATAGAAAACATCCATGACTCAGGATCAAATACTTGAGCTCATCACACAAATATTTGCCCATACCGGGATTCGAACCCGGGACCGCTAGCTTCGTAGGCAGGGTCACTACCAACTAGGCTAAACGCGTCGTCAATAGAAATGTCAGTCACTTTGTCTAAGGACCTGTTTCACAATCGACAGTTAAGTTCATCTGTCAAATAAAGATAGCCCTCTCCTCGTCTATTTTCAAGTGTAAGAAAGGGAAAGGGCTAAATTTATTTGACAGATATGCTTTACTTGACGGTTGTGAAACAGGCGGTTATTCTTTAAAAAGGAAATTATTAGAAGCACTACATTTAAAAGTGCCTAAGGCTGCTTTCGATAATCTACTTCGACTTTATCATATTTCATTACATTCCGTTTCGATTAGTCTGAAGCACTTTGACGCGCCATTATCGACTCGTGTTATTTTTCAAAAGAACTAACTTGTTACTAAAATTATTCGTAGAATTTCGCTTTTCATTTATAACCACGTCAATAATCGTTATTAATAATAAATTATCAATTGTGTTCGAGTCGGTGAACTTAACCATTGTTCTCTTGATAGAATTCTAGTATTTAAAAATAAACAAATCGTTTCGTGCTTTCTTTCTACAGTTTTTTGTTCAAAGCGGTTTATATTTAAGAAAAAGTTAAAGCCAATTACGTAATAAATGAGCTATAGATGTGTAATTAACAATGTCATTTCTCTTTGACCCAATTTCGAACAAAAGCCGATATATTTTTTTTATTGTTTTCTATCTCAGTTATAATATAACAATGGAAAAAGTTGAGTCAGCTTTCTGAAATATACATCAGCTTTAATAAAATTAATCAAAAGATAATTAATCAGTGTTATGATCAGCGAAATGAGGCGCTAATTCATATTCATGGCGAAGTTAGACGGACCAAAATTAATTATGATAAATACCACCAAGAATCGAATTTTTTGTATTCTTCCCTTGCATATTTTTGTTAAGTTGAAAAAAATTTTCGGACCTTAAAATGGTACATGAAAAAAACAAAAAAAAATAGAGTAAAGGTGACCTTTAAGGGTCTGGAGTGTTCCTCAACAAACTGTAATTTATTTGTCATTTGTTCTATATAGCTAAATATTAGCTCTTTGCAATCTCAGGAACTTCTACTCACAACGTAAAAACTCATGTTTGCAAAATAATAATTTACTATTAGGTTGTTAAACGACGTAAGATTCTGTAGCGCTAAACGAAATGTTTGCACTCTCGTTGACAAGAACTAGTAACCTACTATGTAGCTTTGTAAGGTTTCGTTTGCAGATCACTCGGAAGGCAAATTCAATCTGTCAGTAACTCGATTAGATCTTGAACAGTATTGGGTATGGTTGTCTTATTTTGCAAGAAATTTCAAAGAAAACATATCTCACACTAACGCTTCCACCAAGTCGGTTTACTGCCGTAAAAGTCGTAACAAAAACGCGCATCACTTCCCAGCTGTAACCACAAACAATATTTCAGTTTTATCTGAGATCTTGCAAATCCTGCTTGTGCTCAGCTTTTAGAAAACCTTAATCCATCACTTCGTCCAGTGATCTCTCCCGCCACCGCGGGCGGCGTCCACCTGCGGCTCGCTCTGACCTCTGACGCTGCCCGTCACTGCTGTGCAGTGGGAGTGGTAAGGGTCAGATGACAGGTCCTGATTAGATATCACTCCAAGACAACCAGACACTTGACAGTTAACTGTCCTCGTTTTCTTGTAGAGTTAAAATTGTATCTTCGTTGTTGTTTCTGGTTTATCCGTTGTGTTCGTTCCTTGACCGCTGTGGGTTCGTTTGACAGATTATTAATAAAAAAGCCGGTCAAGTGCGATTCGGACTCGCGCACCGAGGGTTCCGCACAAACTTGTAGGCATGTAAATAGTTCGTAAATCACGGGAATACAATATAAACAAAGTCCAGTATAAACTGACACGCAAAAAGTATGCACTTTAGTACTTAGTGAGTGTCAGCTTATACTGGGATGTTTTTTCATGTGATGTAACTACAAATTAACGGTTTTCGGATTTTTTCCTTTATTTGTGCTATACGACATAGCTTTGTGCAAAATTTCATGATTCTAAGTCAACGGGAAGTTATGCGGCATAAACGGTCGTATCTTTTGATTGCGTTGACTTAGATGTTTGGTTTGTTCACTGATCCAAGGAACTGCCGACTTATGTATTTGATATTAATTTCAACTTGATACCTCCACGCGTTCCTGAGAAAAAGGGTCTTGACAGACACACAGACAGACGGACAACAAAGTGATCCTATTAGGGTTCCGTTTTTTTCTTTGAGGTACGGAACCCTAAAAACGATCAATGTTTCACGGGATATCTTTTTGGTACTTAACATGTACCAAAAACTACTACTACTACTGTCGAGATTATTAATATAAATCCTGCGTATGAACAAAACCGCAGTTATTTCATCATTGTCATAAATATTTTTATTTCAGAATAACTATTAATAATTCTTAGAAAATATTATACAAATGGTCGTACAGCCCCATGGTTAAAATAAGCTAAGCGTTTTGTATATTGTTATTGTATAAGTCTTTACTTTAGTAAGAAACAAATCATAGTTTATTTGTGGCCGTATTCAAGCTGTATTTCAATAAGTATTCTAGGGTCGGTCTCCGAGTTTTAAGGAACTTCGTAATTCAAGAAAAAAAATTTACATACTATTTTGATCTATTGCTACGGATTTTTTATATTTTCTTTATCGCTGTCTTGATAATTGTATGCAGCACGACTGTGTGAAATTGTATTTACACTGACGTAGGAACTAAATACTTTAGGTAACAAAAAGTTTTGTACTTAAGGCCCATAGAGCATGATGTTTTGAGTACTTATCTATACCAAATCCTTAGGAAAATATGATTCATAGACTATTTATAAAGAAAAAATATAGTAAAGCTATGATGTAAAACATAACATTGTCATTATTGTGATGGGAGAAATAAATAAATGTCTTTTATAAATACGGCATTTTTATTTAAAAAATATTACGTATTGCTTTTGTTAGGCGATTTTTTTAAACAATTCACTACTTATTTAATTGGTTATCGAGTTATTACCGGCGAGCCTAAGTTGTCTCAACAGAGCAATACAAGAGTGTCCTCAAGACAAACGCTTGGTAAACAAGCATCTTCGTCTTTAGCGTTAGATGCCTGCTGTCCCAAGCTCTTGCACGAAGCCTTCCGAACGTAGTGGCCGCCTTGCCGATGCGGGAATCGATCTCTGCATCTAGCGAGATGCTCGACTCGTGCGAACCTAAGCCTGCCCGCACATTGGGCCACTAGCTGCGGACGAGTTTTTTCATACATTTTGAATAGCATCGGCGCACACCGGGCGTTCGAGTGGCCGCGTCTGAGCCACAAGCTGCGGTAGTCGCCCGCGCTCACTACTAGTTGCCGCGTTTAGTGGCTCGCCTCGCGCGCACACTCGGCCACAGCCGCCGGCTTCTCCAATAAACAATAGCCAATAGTGGCAGCCACTAGTGGCCGCCACTCAGCCACCGGTGGCCGCGATTGGTGGCTGCGTCTAGTGGCTGAGTGGTGGCCACTAGTGGTCGCGTTTAGTGGCGGCCACTAGTGGCCCAATGTGCGGGCAGGCTAAGTAGCAAAACTGACCGACCACCGCCAGAGTACGCTATTAAGCATGATCACTGGAGGCTCTGAACATCCTTGCGCTAAGATTACGATTAAGATGAAGATTAACGATTACGATTGAGATGATGATGATGGTGATTTAGATTAAGATGTCTATTAACGCCAAGAAGACCGTAGGTACCTACCTACCTCGATAATAAGAAAACACTTTTCATTTAAAAAATAAATGTATTTTTATAAAGCACCTGGCAAAGAATAGACAAAATATTTTTATACCAATTTTGTTATTATGTTCCCGCTCATTACAATTAAGATTTTACTATATAACTTCGAATAATTTAATAATAGTAAGTGTTAGTACTTACACATTACATGTATTGAAAAGTTAGCGCCTTGCGATGTAATTACTATGAAGACTAATCTTATAATCACATCAAACTTTAGTTTACGCACCGAGTTATGGTTTAATTCGCAAACACGCGTCTACCAAGACAAGCCGGATTACGGAGTTCGCGCCGGGGGACTGGAATCATTATTGAGATCAGCCATCTTGCTCGAGCGGAGTGTTGGCACCACTGTTTGTTTATACTTACGGTGGGCCAACTTGGAAATATTATTTTCACCTTACCAGTTCGGAAAGGCTTTCTTTGTCGGTCAAAAGTCCATTTTATTCGCTAGTGTGGCAAAGTAATGTTGTATCTGTTGGCACTGCGCGCACACGACAGCTGATGAGGCGCCCGTGGAATTGTTTTTCTAGCACTTTGTGTTTTCCTCGCTATGGTGAGGTGAAGAATTGTGTGTTTCACACGACGGCAACGTCATTTGGGTCTCGAGGCCTTGAATCCCCCTTTACGCTCAGGCCCGTGGTTAAATTTTAGAATCCTTCGCTAACTCGGGATTCAATACAGGCTCTCGCGCCAAATAACTTTGCAGACATGCATAACAAATAACTATTAAAATAAATAAGTAAATAAATAATTGAATTAAATATTTTCATGTAATGTTAAAATTAAGAAATATTCAATCAATAGTGAATAACAGAGCTACTGTGTACTTAACCTTGAAAATAAAAGAAAACCTTCAAATGAATAATATTTTGCTAGAATAAAAGAAAATCAATGTTTCCCCATGAACTTTGTATACCTTTGATAATGAAGTAATCACAATAACTATTATATACAGGGTGTCCCACGAGTCGCACGTCACAGTGACACCGGAGGTAGACCAGCCCGAGACAAGGCCGATTCAGCCCAACAACATGACCTCAGTAAAAGTCGCATGGTTTTCATGATATACCAATTTAAAGTTTGTACTGGCAAAGAAGTTTAAACTGGCAAATCTTGAAAACTATGCGATTTTTACTGGGGTCATGTTGGGCCGGTTCGGTGTGGGGATGATGCGTAACGCATTTCCACTTCTTTAAAAAAAGCCAAACAAAAATTCAATAAAGAAAAAGGGCTGGTTCTGTCCATCTTAGGCTGGTAGGTATACCTCCAGTGACACTGTGACGTGGGACTATGGGACAACCGTACGATATTAAAACTAATTAACTATATTTGTGGTATTTTATAATTTTCACCTTACCCGTAATTCTATCAATGTCATAATTACGGCAATCTGAACCTATTTATTTCAAGGTTACAAGGCTATTATGTCTACGCTACGGTAACTAACTTCAGGTGTTTATTAAATTTCGACTGGAATAAGACAGAAGATAACCAACAACCATAAAGAAACAGATATTGTTTCATAGTTAAACATTCCTTTTATTCATAATCGCACAGTAACTAAAGTATCTATCCATCTTTGTTTTGTGGCTACATTAGTGTGGCCACTATGATTTCGCCAATGTCAAGTTTAAGGAACGCACAGTAACTATCATAAAGTATGCTTGAAGTATTCTGTGGCCTTATCTTTCATTGTGAAATTTGAATCTGACAGAAAGTGACAAAGCATACTTTTATTAAATTGGTTTGTTGTGCGTTTATGAATAAGCCCCCTTATTCATAAAGTATGTATAGTCAATTATTCAAAACAGATTGCAGAAAATCGGTCAAATATTAACATAAATTACACGAGCGCCAATAATTCACCCACATGATGGTGGCACTACACTTGGCGTAGGTATTTGATGACGATTGGAATTACACGTTCTCATTTGACGCAGGTGCCGAATGAAAGAAATCCAGCGAAAATGTTTTACAAATAATAACCAAGTGAATAATAAGCAATAACCGCGGAGCTCTATTTGATATTAATATATTCTTCAGGCCACGTTACTCTGGCGTCGCAGCTGTTTACACCGAAGTCATTTTAATAAAATACTTACTAGCGAATTATGAAATGAAATGAAAAAGACGCCATTTAACTTTTATTTAGTTTGTGATATTGAAGTTTTAAAATTGGAGAAATATTGTTTTAAAAAATGCCGGTTTTGGATAACCGTGAAGTTCCTCAGTGTAGTCAGAGGGGGATAGACCTGGACAGGATCTTCGCGGAGGTGGGGCTAGGCTGGTACCAGCTCAGGGCCATGGTGCTGTTCGGACTGACCTTGTTCTTCTTCGGGTTCACGATGCTTAACTACATTTTCACTGCCCAGAGAGTTAGAACCAGGTGAGTTATTTTTTTTTCTTTACTTAGCGACCTTAGTAAAAATAATTTGTATGTTTCTCTCTAGAAAATCGCTATTTTAAATGGATATACTATTACCGCCGTAGTCAATTCTTGTCTGATTTGAATGTAATATGTAACCTGATTTGAAATAATATACGTTGTTAGACTTGAATAGTTTTTTTTTGTCAATATTATTATCTCTAGTAACTAATAATAATAATTAAAAACCGGGCAAGCGCATGTCGGACCATGCTCAGTGCAGGGTTCCGTCGCCATTCTTACCAACACAAACAACAATCTCCAAATCACACAAATATTAGATTTTTTTTAGTTAAAGTTATCTTAGCTGATTTTCGGTTGGTATAAACATTTTACTTAATCGTCTTTAACTCAAGAACCAATAAAGTCTACTTAGTCGTGATAGTTTTCATTTTTAATTCGTTATATGCGCTTTCATTTAAGATATTCTTCTGATTTTTAGTTTGTAGTTTTGGCTGTAGGGGGGGACTTGACTCTAACAAAGATTAGCCCTTTAAAGCTTAATATTTCGCAAACGGATCCCTTAATCGAAAAGTTGTTTCCAAACCCGCAATATTTTTGAAAGACTTATCCAACGACACCCACATCATGGGGTAGACGAGAAAAAAAAACCGTCCCCAGTTTACTTCCAGGAACCCAAAAAAAATATTTTTTAAGACTTTATTGTACCACTCTGTCGGCATAACTAATATTTATATTCATGCCAAATAACAGCTTTCTAGTACTAAGAGTGTCTGAGCTAAGCTGCGGACGGACAGACGGACAGACGGACAGACGGACGGACATGGCGAAACTATAAGGGTTCCTAGTTCCTAGTTTGACTACGAAACCCTAAAAATAGGTTAAGTAATAAATTAAAACGTATTAATAACTGAATTGAAATATCAAACTTTATTAAAAACGATAAGATTATTCCTCGGCATAGTTTGTATGTCATAACTTTTCAATTATTCCAAATTGAAGTCGCAAAATAATTTCAGGTTATTAAAAAATATCTCAAACGTAAAAAAAATGTTCGAAAAATATATTAATTCCAACAAGATTGTGATAGTCGTGTATTGATTTTCACGAGCCTAACAAGACGTTAGTTAGTTAGTAGTTAGAGATTTAAGTTGAATCACAAAAGAACTTGCTGTTGTTACTACCGCTTTGGTTGAAATAACCAATAATGTAACTATTTTATTCAATTTATGTCAACTAAGAGATATCTCTTGATTGGCTCACGTTTTTTTTAGTGTAATGATAAGCTGAAGTTTAGTGATTTATGATCACTAACAATTTGTCAGTCGATATTGACCTGCCAGTTAATCTTATTGGAACCTAGACCTCTCAGTTTCTCTAAAGTTTTACGATTTGCTTCAAACTGCAAGTGTTTGGTGCGCGGCGATGCAAAACCATATAGACTCTACAGGTCTCGGCTGGACAGTCCGACACCTCACGGGCAAATCAGCCGATAGCATAGGCAGGTGGCCCGATGAATGTCATCACATGTCAGTCAACAACTGCCGGTCGATCTGAGACTGCAGTTAAAGTCGTCTGGAAACAGCTATTGTGTGGACAGTGACAGTTACAAAGCCGGCCGTACGAATATTGCCTGTAAATCGCGTTATTTATGCTTATAAATAGTTTAATGGAACAGGCGTTTATACGTCACGCCACCATCTCTTTTAAAAACATAGAATTACGAGTAAAAAGTTCCCCTGCTTTTTCGACAGAGCTAACAACGGCGTGCCGTTCTAGAATGGGCATAAACGCCTGTTTTACGGAATTGTTCCGCACATATTTCTGACGTGTAAAAGAGCCCGTATGTGGCCAATTTACTGAATAAATATTTTGACTTTGACTTTGATATTCTGATATTTCTGATGTGAGAAGGAAAAACGAACGGAAATAACTTGTAGGTAGTAGGTACTTCATTCGTTCTAAAGCGTCTTACTCACAATCCATCCCGGCTGTAAGTCTGCTCAAGGCCGCGGTGCTAGACGTAGCATACACACTATCGTATGCGCATCTCACTCACTGTCCTGCTGCACGACGTTCGCGGTGGTGGGGGTACTCGCTGGATGCAGATTCGGTCGTGCAGATCCAGCAAGCAATTAATAATAATTATGGACGAATGTCAACGACGTTTTGCATCGGGCATCGTGCGGGGATCGCGAGTGAGGCGCTTAGTGTCTCGAAATAATCAATCTTCCAGGTGTGTAATCCCGGAGTGTGAAGCTAAAACCGGGCAGGACTTTTCTCCTTCTTGGGTCGCAAACGCCGTGCCCTCGTCAGGGCTGACTTTCGACAATTGTCACCGCTTTGCTCCGGCGCCTTCTACTCGGAACTTCACCCCAGGGTCGTGTCCTGCAGACCTGTTTGACAACAGCTCTATCGTACCGTGTACTGATTATGTTTATGAACATACAAACTCTGCTGTTTATGAGGTAAGTTCTTCACCAGCATCATCTTATTACTTTCTTTATGATAGGGATAAATACTGACTTTGTTCATTTTTGTTTCCAAGCTGATTCATTTCGTTGACAATATCTATATAAGTTACCCACTTCTTTCATCTTATAACCGAAAGGTTAGCTGGAAGTGATTGCTCGAAAAGCTCACCTTTTTACTAAGGCTTTCTTACAAATATCTGTACTTTATGTAATTTCTTGATGTACAATAAAGAGTTTATATACATACAATGCATTTAGTAGCCTGCGTTGTCATTCCTTATTAAATCGTATCAGGGCCCTTAGCCAAGATGCATTACGCTAACTAGCGTTTCTATTCGTTTCGTTTTTAAATCTATCGCGTCACTGGTAGATTACGTCATACGAAGAGTCACGTAATCTACCAGTGACGTGATTGGTTTAAAAACGAAACGAATAGAAACGCTAATTAGCGTAATGCATCTTGGCTAAGGGCCCTGATACACTTTTATTTAAGGGGGATGGAAAACAAAACAAAATGCGCGTTGTGTTTGCTTGCAGTTTCACAAAATCCTGTGATTGTTGTTAATATTGTTTTCAGTTCGGTTTGGCCTGCGACGAATGGCGCTGGTTCTCCATCGGCGCGACGCGCGCGCTGGGCGTCATGACGGCGTTGCTCCTGAGCGGCGTCGTCGCCGACCGCGCCGGCCGCCGCGTCGCGCTGTCGCTCAACGTCGTCAATTTCGTCTGGGTCAACGCCCTCACCTCCGTCACCACAACCTACACCACTTACATTATAACGACATTTTTCGCCTCTATGCTTGGAGGCGCAATTATGCCTTGTGTGTATGTTATAGGTAAGAATGAAAGCTCTAAAGAGTTTTAAAATCGTTCGAACGTTAACTTATATTTGGCTAATTCACCGAGCGTTTCAACCGCCCTCATTCCCGCGGCCGCACTAATGTCGAAGTTCCTGTAGCTTTGGATGCTATTTTCGGTTATCCTATAGAGTGCCTTTACTTCTACAAAATTTAACTGAAAAAGCTTTCAAAGCTACAGGAACTTCGACATGAATGCGGCCACGGGAATGAGGGCGGTTGAAACGCTCGAAGAATTAGCCATTTATTATCATTGTTACAAATAGTATGCTTAAATAATTACTGGCTGTTTAGTTTCTTGTGGCGCTTCTTCTTAGCAGTGGTCTCTTCTTGGGAAGCGCTGATAAAAAATGCCCGCGCGGCCTAATTACTCAATAAACATCTAATATATTTATCGGATCACGTGAATTATGGAATTGTATTAAATAAAATGCAATAACTCTTAAAATAACCTCCGGGTATGTGTTTCTCTTTCATTCACCCTCGTACGCTCTGATGCTAACCGATTTTTTCATAACCCGAAAGACTTTATAAGAGCTTTAATAGCACTGTAATAAGATTAACCGCCTGTTTCACAATCGTAAAATAAAGCATATCTGTCAAATAAATCACGCCCTTTCCCTTTCTTACACTTGAAAATAGACAAGGAGAGAGCTATCTTTATTTGACAGATGAATTTACTTGTCGATTGTGAACTAGGCTCTAATAAAAATTAAGACATAAAAGACATTTATTGAGTAAGTAGACCGCAAGGCCACTTTAATACGTCAAAATCTACCAGCATTTTCTAAAAGGAGACCACTACTGAGAAGAAGCGCCGCTAAAACTCAACTGTCAGTTAGCAATAAATCGCCCTAACAATTATCTAAAGATTACATTCTTGTTCTTCGAAACATATTTTGGATATACGAGTACATAGATGATTTACACACTGGACAAAATTAATCCAATTTGTCATTAATATTATTTATCGAAATAGAAGGTAGTTAAGTGTATTTTGTTTTGCAGCGCTAGAGCAAGTAGAACCTAAGTACCGAATGATCACTGGCGCCATTTTAAGTACGTGCACAAGCTTGGGCTTGTGTTGCCTAGGGCTAGTGGCTTCCCTGGAGCTGTACTGGAGGCACTTCCTCCTCATCATCTACCTCCCCCTGTTCTTCGGCGTCAGCTTCTTCTGGATCGCGCCAGAATCCGTCCGCTGGCTGAACAGTAAAAACCGCTTCGAAGAGTCCAAGGCAATTCTAATCAAAGCTGCGCAAATGAATGGAAGAGTGCTATCAGAGGAAACTTTGAAAAGTTTTTCAGATATAGAGAAACGTTCAAAAGAAGAACAGAGCATACAAAATCATGGACCGAATTTGATTTGCCTGTTGTTCAGGCATAAGACGATCCTCTATTATTTTATTATTATTTGTGTGTGGCGTTTAACCGAGATTTTTGTGGGTAACAGCTTAGTGATTTCCTCGGTGGTTATAAGTGGAAATAGATTTGTAAATCACGTAGTGGTTGCCGCCGCACCGATCCCGGCGGTGTGGCTGAGTTTGCTCGCTATTGACAGAATTGGAAGGAAACCTGCTTTGTTTACTGGATTTTCGTTTTGCGGAGCTTGTTTGTTGGCATTTATTTTCGTGCCTAAAGGTGAGTTACTATTAAGCAGAAGCTGTTGACGCGACTATGACAACTTGCTATTCGTTTTCATAATTGTAATGCATGCAAGCTATGAATGATCATGTATAGGTTTGTTAGGTTTTATCTTAGTTTTATTCTAGCCTGAAAATAAATGACTTGGATTGTTTTGTTATTTCCTACAAATTATACATTTTTGAAACCTACTATTTATACTTTCCTGAAGCTTGAGTCTATTATATTAAATATTAAAGTTGTTTCAGCTAGTTTCACTGTAAAGGGCTTTTACATTTATGATACCTACGCCTTTTAACACATACCTACGCATATAATCACGAAGAATTAAGTAACTTACAATACATTTCAGGGTACCGCGGTATCTCGCTGACGCTGTACCTGCTGGGAAGGTTCGGGATAGCGTCGGTGTCGTCTTTGCTCAAGGTCTACCCACTGGAGCTGTTCCCGACCAGCTCCCGCACCAGGCTGTTCACCTGCTCCGCCATGATCGGCAAGATTGGGGACGTCGTGGCACCCCTGACACCAGCATTGGTGAGCATTTTTTATGAGAGAGAGAGACAAACGAGCATGCAGAACACCTGATGAGAAGTAATCACAGTTATTCACTACCGCCAGCGCCGTTGGACACCGGTAACCCAAGAGATGAAAGTTTAAAAAGTCCCCGTTATAAGTAACTGGTCGGAAACACGCAGAGGGAGGTTGGTTTCATAGTTGTTATTTTTTCTAACTTCGTCACAGGTATATTTTGAGATACATTGAATATGAGAATGTAGTTGAGTGAAATGCTTGTCTTTTTCATGCACCACCTGACAGTCCAGCCCGCAATAGAAAGCAGAAGTGCAAAAGAGTAATTAGAAATTCTTTAACTTTGAACCTTATGAAAACTGTAATTAAACACTGTTGTTATTTCACCATCCTTTACTTCGGGTACTATGGTGTCCAAGGACTATTAAAAGGTTAACTAAGTAAACTATGCTGTCTCAGCGACAGTGAGTCTTGACGTCCGACACAAGAGCACGCCATTACATTCTATACTGCGCTACTTCACACCAGCTGTCGCCGTATTGAAGTTGGCGCAAGTCTGTCTCCACAGCCACCGTCCAGCCATACTTAGTGCGGCCGACAGGACGTCGTCCAATCGGTCGACCCAAATATGCTTTCTTGATTTGTCGATCTTCTAATTCTTTTATGGCAGCCGAACCAGTGAAGACGATGTGGTTGCGGGAATCAGTTGTTTGGTTAAGTGGTTAAATCTGAATAATCTGCAGGCTGCTGGCGTGTGGGAGTCCCTACCGTTTGTGCTGTTCGGCGGTCTGGCGTGGGCTTCGGCGCTACTGGTGCTGCCCGCGCCGGAGACCCGCGGCCGCGCGCTGCCCGGCTCCGAGCAGGACGCCGCCAACCTCGGCCGCGCGCCGCCCGGCTCCGAGCAGGGCGCTGCAGAGCTCTCCCGCCCCGCGCCCTGCAAGCTCATGGATGTTTTGAGGAGGATCGTGGCGAGGAGACACTGCTATTCATTGTGATAAGAGAATAAAATAGGCTAAAAAAAGAAGTAAAATATATACTAAATAAATTCAGACTCAAATAATAATTTTCCTTATTTAGTAAAAATACAATGCATAATGTATAGAATGACATTCAAAAAGAAAAATAAGTGTTTAATAAAAATACACATTGCATAAAGTGACTTAAGAAACTTACCATGTATAAAAGTAACTTAGAACATCAAACAGTTTTTACCGAGAAAGCCAGACGTATTTACTGAATTGTATTTTGCGGTAGCTGTACCGCGCACGATTTTTACAAGCCTAATAGGTATTACCACACTAGAAATAAGTCGACAAAAAGTCTAATTACGATTAATGGCAACAAGAACCGAAACTTTAAACATAAATTTCAAATTGAAGTAAAACGCTTGCTTGAAGTAGACTAGTCTCTTTGAAAATTTTTGTTCAGGAACTACGTACGTGAAATATCTCCGAGCGACGTGTTCGCGTGCACCGCGACGTGCGCACGTGAATCCTCTGTCAACTACCTGAAGCTCGAGTCACACGCGACGGAGACACGCCGCCATTAGTCTGGAAGATCGTTTGTAGAAAAATATGCAGTCGCTGGATGAAAGAGGCCTTCTTTAGCACCTCTTCCTGCCCTGTAAGCGATCTTCTGACACTGTTTTAAAGTGCGAAAGGAAATATTCAGTACCAGGTAAAATAAAAATTCACCATTGGATAATGGAATATAATTACTCGTATATAGAAGAGTCTTTTTCGCTCGTTATTTACAACGAGCGAAACACATACCTAATGTACGCTGGATTAGAAAATACAATCAACTATTGGGAGAATCGTGTCCATTGCGAGAATGGACATCGAGATTATTAACCTAAGCCATATTGTTCACGCAGCCGACCTGTTTCTATACGTATAATATGTATAGCTACACGTTGCCTCTATCTTTTACTGACAATAGAAGAAAGGCAAGAAAAGGACAAAACATTGACCTGCAGTGAACTAGAGAATGTAAGCATTTTTTGTACATTTTAGTTGTCATTGTGTTGTAGGTACAAAGAAGTTATTATTGTTAAAATAAAACAGTGGTTCGAACACACACACTCACAGTACTTAAATTCTAAGCTAGCTATTTGTAATCGCTATTTCTAGGGCTGATTCTCAAAAAATTGGCACTTTAGATGAAATATTTTTTTATTTTGATTTTAAACTGTTTGTGAAATAGTTATGATTATTTATGCAAAATCAAATACAAATCAATGGGAGGGAACAAGAAATTGGAAAAACCTTAGAATATATGGCCATTTGAAATTTGTATGGACAGGTTAATTAGACTTTACTACCAGGATAATGAGAAACTGCAATGGGTTAATGATATACTTGAATAGGATAATGAGAAAATAATAAAATCAATCGTTTTTTTATTAATTTTATATGAATATTAGAAAATGTCGAATTTAAAGTAACATTGTTCGGTATTAGCAAATATTTGTATAGGTAATGAGCGTATTTGCTTTTGAGTCTTGGATGAGTTCTATGTATTTATTGTATGTATGTAGGTATTTATCTAATAGTTTGTTTATAGTTGTCTAGTACCTATCCCTACTTGTGGGACTGGGTCAATGGATCAATTTGTGTGAGATATTGTCCTGTGATGTTTTAGGTACAGTCGGCTTTATGAGTAGCTGCACATTTGTACCTTGTCGCTTTAACGCCTTCGACAGACTAGTGCAGCAGATGACGTTAAAGTGACAAAGCACTGGCGTGTGCAGCTAGATATAAAGAAGACCGTACTTTGAAATGATTATATCTTCTTACTAAAACACACCGAGGAGAAGGCTGACGAGCCTCTTCGTAGAACATATTTCATCATCTGATTAACACGAGCTGTGCCAGGTTATGGTTAACTCGACAAACAGAAGCCATTAACTCATATCACTCGGGCAGTCAACTTTAAGAGTTCCAGGAGTCCAGACCTCAGTAATACGATAAAAAGTACGCTGTTTACGTAGTATTTACGAAATATAAGGAACTTTTAAAAGGACAGCTTACTCAAAGTAATGGTGTCGTTAGTTCCGACTGCTCCGCGCGCGCCGGCATTTGTAGAACTCCTCGCAACACAAGTACCTACGATCTTTTTTAATCCCGATTATTGTTTATTTGAGCCATTTGACTGTTGGTTTGTCTGAGCGGCCGTATGTTCGTCTCTCTATGGCATAAGGCGGTTGTTAGTGGAACCTGGCTATACCGTTAACAAGTACCTAATTATCATTGAAACTAGCTAAAAGATGTTTCACTCAATTTCTATAATTTAATTAGACTTCTTATTCAGTAAGTATATTTTAATTAAACTTAATACTGTTCAACAGCATTATATCTGCACCGTTTTGTACTAGTAATTTGTATAAATACGCTGTCCTTTTTGTTGCTAAATTAAAAACGCTTCGCCACGGAGTTGTAAAGCTTAACGAAACAAGCTCTCCAAAAAGTTCAAACAAACGAGAGCGCTTAAGCTTTTAAGCTCCGGCGAGCCTTATCAAGGTAGTTGCATTCATTTTTCTTGGCGAGAGGTCTTCGTGCGGCTTAGAGGTGCAGACGCGGTGTAAGTCTGTGCTTTACCAGACAAGTGCTCCTTACTTTGTAATAATTACAAACATTTTGTAATTTTTTCAGTTAACATAAAAATAAAATATTTAACAATACGCATGGGTCAAATTTAGTCGCTTATGTTTGTTGTTTTGTAAAAAGTTGTGACGTGACGATTTTTTTGTACAAATAAAACCTAAAACCTTAGGCTCAAACAAATTAATGTGAAAAACGACAATATACAAAATGTAAAAAACCGGTCAAGTGCGAGTCGGGACTTGCGCACCGAGGGTTACGTATTTTTAAGTCCTTACTTCAAAAATATACCTTTTTATGTACTATAATTCGTATGCAATAAGGTCTATTTTGAGTTGCCTAAATTTAAAACAAATTTTCAGTCTCTCTCAGTTCTTAAAAACTGTAAATTTTTAACATTTCAAACAAAAAAATTTGCCTGATTGGACCTTTTAATATGAAATATCCTTTATTATATTATAAGCAAATTAATCGCGTTTTCGAATTTCACGAATTTCGCGAATAGACTTTTTTGGGTCAAGAAATCAATCCGTCAATGTGTCATCTTCGGGAACTTTCGGTTTCGGCCCGAGCGAGGCTCGGTCTTCCAGGTCTCTTTAATTTATTTGAAAATTTTGCAACTGTAAGAGTGTTACCTAGTTGCCCGCACCTGACGCGAGCGCCGGCCGGTTGAGCATATAACGAGAAGAACAAGAGTGTACCACGCGCACACCGCGCTTGTCCATTTATTGTCTGTCGTATCGTATTGTCCCGCATGGTCTTTGTGCAGGCCTTCGTTATCAACTGATACTCGGCCAACGAGGATACTGCTAGGTCTAAAACGTAATTGTACAGTGTCCGTGGCGACAAATATACTGCCCTGCTAAGGTAAAAGGCAGTATTTTGGTATTTTGCACAGAACTACTGTAGCAATTGCCACTTTATTACCCAGTAATGAGGTTGCAAATATTACAGTAGTTTTGTGTAAAATACTGCCTTTTACCTTAGGAGGGCAGTATAGTTAACAGTCATAAATCCAGCGAAAAGCGAATGTATAAAGGTAGGTGTTTCTGTTCTGTCACTTTATTACCAACTAGCCACCCGCCCTCGCTTTGCTCCGGGTTTTATTGTATACATAAACCTTCCGTGAAAAATTGTCTAACTGATGATGAAAACCGCATTAAAATCCGCTGCGTAGTTTGAAAGATAAGCGTATGTACTTACAGAGAGACACGACGGGAAGCGAGACTCCACGAGCGTTTCAACCGCCGTCAGTCCCTTGACCGCATTAAAGTCGAAATGTCTGCAGCTTTGTATGCCATTTTCGGTTATTTTGTAGAAGTTAGGGCATTCTATAGGTTAAATAAAATGGGAAATGTTTTTATTTCTATTTACTTTAGTCTTTTACTCGCCGCTATACAAGTGTGTAAAATGATATTCTCTCGCAAAACCATCTAAAGTCAAATTAATATAGAAAGAGTCTCAACGTCACAACATCCACCTACTAAAAAATACATAATTGAGTTGACGCTATTACTTTACTTATTTATATGCCAAAAACTCTCTCGGGTTCACATTTCACGCCAAGAAAAGGTCTATCGCTCCCCGGGGCCCGCCGTGTAAAACGAGCTCAACGAAATAAAACTTACTATAGGTAATGAAATCCCTACCTGCGAATATCGTCGGAAACAGCGAGGGGTACGTGTGATAGTGCAATAATGTTTTATTGGCGAACACGTCGGCTATTTAGTAGGGTTAATGGTTCTTTTTTGCAACAATCACTAGGCTTACAATTCTACAATTTAGGAAAAAAAGTAGTTTCATTTATATGCTGAGGTTTAACGACGTCGAGACTATAAAAGGCCACTATTAGCAAAATATAAAGTCGGGTACATAACAGTTTAGTTACGTCAAAACAAAACGCATGGAACTGTCAGTCTTAAATCTAGAATAAGGACTTAAACTAGATCTTTTTCGTGCAAGTCAATCGAAATATTATCCATCATATTTTTGTTTTAATCAGCGAAATCTACGGTGACAGTAGCGGCCCATCTGTCGCTTCTATTACCCGACACAGGGACCTGCAGGCAGCTTTTTTTTTTTTATAAGAGAGGGAGGCAAACGAGCATGCGGGTTACCTGATGGGATGTAATCACCACCGCACATGAACACCGACAACTCAAGAAGAGTTGTCGGTACGTTGCCGGCTGGTGCAACGTACAACATAACTTTACTCGTTTTTACGAAATAAGAAACTTGATCGTGGAAATTTCCATATTATCTTTGCTCAATTGAACCCCTGTTATTCTACGAAAACTCTTTTTAAGTACCCACAATAAAATATGTAGGTGGAATCCCGAGAACAATATGTCTAAGCGGCGGTCTCATTCGGGCGACCACTTTGTTTGATTGCCTGGAAAATTGTGCTATCCGTGCCGCATCCCGCTTTACGTCTTATCTGGGCTCTGTACGTGTGTGCGCGGAGAATTGTGTTAATATTGAAAGAGTCCAAAGATTTATACTGAATGATTGGTCGATTGATATATTAATTTATCTTCAAATACCTCTCCAACTTTTTCCACTCTGTAGAGAATATTAGAAGTTAGGCTTTGAAGACTACTCTTACGATAAGTCAGTGTTATGATCAGTAATAATTCAGAAACTTCAGACACATGCTACTGAATTAACATCAATGTAGGCATAGATGTTAATTCAGTAGCTGCCTCTCTCTTTCTCTCGTTAGCATTCGACGTGTCAGCGTCAGAAACATTGCCGCATATGTCTATCGCGATGGAATCCAACCCCTTTCTTTTCGACTTTCCTCTCCTTCTGGTCCTGGGGATAACACTTTTAATAACGTCTATAAGAACTAAAATATAAAAGCAAAAGTCTGAATAATATCGTTTCTATTCATGCAAATAAGGGACTGCGTAAGACGATTTCGCCTGACCTTTATTTGCTTGACTGCATTGATTCTGATTTGATCTGAACAATCAGTTCTCGGTCGAGACCTAAGAATAGCGTGACCGATCGATACCATACAAATTATTAAGTACTTGGGGCAAAGACGGTGCGACCGCGATCCAAAAATCACCCTTTCTCACTTTATATTAGGTACAAGGGGTTTTTGTTAAATGTCTAATTGGTTTATTAGACATTTACAAAATTTATCAAGTACCTACTACTTTACACCGACCTCGCTGTCGTGGATTCATTTTCTATATCTGCTACTTTCGTTATTATAGCAAGAATTTGTATGAAAGTTTTTTATTTCATCAGAATTAAATTTTCACCTAATCGATCCAGAAGTGTTTGCGTAATTTTTGAATTCCAAAGTCGACATAAACACCGCAAAGCACAGCTTTGTTTATCCGACTGATAAATAATAGTGTATATTCAATGTATTTATAGAAACTTTTGCTACAGTTTCATAGTGCAGATAATAAAGAAATATGAAATGTAAGTATACTTACTGCAAGTTTTGAATAGTTTGAAACCCGAACTTTCCAGCAAATACATAAAGCTTGGTTTTCAGGAAAACTCCAACTTGAAGTTTTCCTTTTCAAAACTCTTGAATGAGTTTAAATTAAACTCTCTACGGTCGTAGTTACTTTCGACTCTCTCCTGTAGTTTGAAAATAAGTTACATTTTTAATAAACCGACACTGTTATACTCGTAACCTTTTTAAAAGAATAGTCGATTATCCGATTTGTACAACTTTGTTGATACTCCTGGACTGCTAGATAAGATTAAAAATAAAATTAACATCTCCCAATTCGTGTGCTGAAATGCTGTAGGTATCTTGAAAAACCAGGATATCACCTAAACAAATATCGTAACGCTATATTTTACCTATACTTAGTCAATGAATAATGGTCGACGTAATTACTTTGTCGTGATTTGAAGCATTATACCTATCATTGCGCGTCTAAATTAATCAAGACGTATAATTAATCAGTCGTCCGGTTGAGTCCGCTCCGGAACTCAATCAGGCTGTCATTAACTCTGCCTAAGATACTTGCAGGAAGAGAGAGCAATGTTAAGAAAACAAAACCCTATCGTATTAAGTTTTTAAAATAACCTTTCGTTCACTGTTTCATCCCACTCGTAACACAATAATGTATAAAAGGATATTGATTTTGTTTCGTGTTCAGTGCACACTATTCAAACGCATTTACGATAACGTGCTTTTTGGATGTTTTGGACCTCAACCAGTGATATTTTGACACCCCTCTTTTGCCATCTTCGTAGATAAAATGCTTATGAATATGAGTAGAAGTACCTAATCTTGATATGAAAATGAATTTCACCCTTATCAGACACTCAAGCAGGCATATTGTATATTTGAGACTGGTTAGCAATAAGCTGGCCTTTGTTAATGATTTATTTAAATTTGTAAATTATTTTCCCAACTTCATATGCGCTGCAGACGGATGAATAGACACACGCGCTGAAAACTCTTAATTTACTTCGTTAATTAATTAAATAATAATAACGACCATCTTGTTTCTACTAGGTACTGAAAATATTTAAAACAAACGGGTTAGTCAATTAAGACAACTCGTAATCAGTGAAGCGGGTATAATGGGTATAGCGGGTTTGATGGGCTGAAAAGTCAAAATGTTTTCCTGTTAAATTTGAGCCTCGTCGTGTTATCAGTATCTGCATAAACTATCTGTGACATTCGAACGGATATGTCTGTCTAGACGAACACGACAAGGTGATATCTTAAGTGGCAATTTGCGTAAAGGACAATGAAAAGGAGTGTCCTTTACGCCAATTGCTATTTTCGCTATCTAAGGGTTTCATTTTATCATTTGAGTTCGGGGGGCGATTTTTGACTTTCGAGCGCTCGAACGTTTCACTCGAAAGTGAGCATAAATGGTGAAACCGTATTTTTGAAAGATTCTATAATTTAAAACGAGTGGTCCACACCATTCGTTTTCATTTCTATCATTCATTAGAAAGTTTTGATATCGTCCGTTGTTGACAAACACAATTGATTTTGAGCACTCGAAAGTCAAAAATCGCCCCCCAGGACCCTTAAAAGCATCTTTATTAGCCATGCAAACCTTACTTAAGCCAAAATTCACTGGCCGACACGTAATCTTCGCATGACCCATCAATCCCCAAGTTAACGAAAGTCAAGCGACGTCATCGCCTCCCTTCATTATCCGTCGACGGCGCCGACCCTCGCCCGCGGCCTTGACCGCCGTGATGGATGATCCGTACCTATACTAACTCTCTACCTATCTATTTGTATCGTACCTATATAGCAAATAATTAGGCGCCAAAAGATTTTAAGCTAATTAGCACTTTGAATGTTGGATTAAGAACTCAAATTAAAGTAGGCAATAGTCGGCGCTTAGTCCGTTATTGTAGCTGTGTTGGCGATATACTAGGTATACTATGTTTATATTTGATTGCATGGCAGGTATTCGATTGCAAGCATATCTGCAGTAAAAATGGCGTAAGTGACAAAGATGCCGAGTGATTTTGAAATTAATTGTATTAGACCTGAATAGAAATGGGATAAGCGCATTTTGAATTATAGTAAAGGCAAGACTAAAAGAAAGAAAGGAAAGTTCATTCGGTAATAAAAAATATATAAAATAAATAAACAAAGATGAAGCGGTACCTGTCACTAACCCCGGACACAGAATGAAACATTGTAATTTCTGATTGATTTTTCAGTGTCTTGTGCTGAAAGGAACTCTACTTCAATAATAAAGGATTTATTAGAAATGTTTCAAAATGGTATTTTCTACTTAATACATTTGCTTTTACTGTAAATAGTACGAGAAGAACGATAAGTCTAGCAAGAGTTCAAAACCAAATCCTGTCGAGTGACGCTCTGGAAAACATCATTACAGTGACCGAGCAGGGAGCTCTCGCCGCCCCACGGTGGACCGTACTTCTTAGTAAGGCGGCCATAATTGATTATTTAGTAAAGTGTTTGTTTTTTTCAATTGGAAGTGCTTTTAAAGCACACAGGTTATTATATAGAATAATTAAATAAGACACATTTTGAGGAAATTAACACATAAATTAATTAATAAATAGAATTCCGGCTTAGAGCAAGAAGTCATGAATCAAATTGGTAATTAGTGTTAGTGAATTTTGAGCTATATTATATTGCAAATAAGTATTTGGCATTATAAGCTTAATTAATGTTTTCTGCACTAAGCCGACCAAAAGTAATTGACATAAGTAGTAATTGACTTAAGAAGTTCTGCTTGTACTCGATGTGGCCAGTACTGCCATCAAAGCCCCACTTGCCTATTAAAATAACATCACCCATACATTCTTGAGGAATAGCAGCCAATACTTATTTTTGAGAATTGACTACACGAGCCGCAGTATGGTCCAGCAAAGCCTTGCAACTCCACCTCCGCCGTGGACTCAGTAACCCGTACGACCCCAGCATACCATTTTTTCTTTGCTTCTACTACTTTTGTATACGAAGGTAGAATGGTATTTTACCGAGAATTTATAAATTTGCGAAGCAACAGATATTGGTGCTTTGTCAATTTAGCTTCCGTTATGAGAGATAGCACTTTGTCAGAGTTCACTTCACTTGTACCGGGGTCTGATGTATTCACCAGATTGGTGACTGCAGACTCATCCAACTGAGCTAGCACTGCAAGCCTTCTGCGTTGTGACCGCTTACTGCAAACCGCGAAATCCTTTTTTGGTCGCCCAGAAGCAGCTTCGGCCCCCGATGATGATGGCTGGTTGGAAATATCACACGACGTATTTTTAACCTCTGTTGAAATTCTCGGTAGATTTATATTTTCTGTCTCATTCAACCAGTTGGAATATTTATTAAGAACCGTGCGAGAACTAGATTTCCATTAAATAACAAGTCGACGACAAATATACTTGATAACGTTCTCCAAATTCCTGATATCTACGTTATCTACATCCGGCACCATATTTATTAACTGCTGTAACACTTTGCGGCATCTTTCCGTGTCAGAACCACTTGTAGACAGCCAATGTTCAAATATGAAACCCCTTGAAAAGGATGCGACATATTTAACATCTGGAAAAAAAAGGAAAAAATAAATTTTCTTTCGTTATTTTTACGTAGCGTTTGCTACGCCTCGGTTTGCGCGGGCGTAGCAGTCTTCTAACTAGTCAATCCGCAAACGTCCGCAGATAATGGTTAGTGGCCTTTAGTCTAGACACATTCCATTTTGTAATTAAGAAAAAATTATCATTAAATTTGATTAAGAACATAGTTAAAAGTTCAAGTAAACAATCATCCTACAGATTTTTCTAGTAAAGTTAGATCCTGGCGTAGACCCATAATTATTTCTATTATATAAATAAATATGTCAAAAAAAGTAAATAAAACAAAACTACATACCTGATTCTTGAATATCCATTGTTGAAAATTGACACTTATATCGCAAAATACTAAAAAAAACCCGCTAACGACCGGTCACTTAATGAGTCACTGATAACGTGCGAACGAGAGTTGTGTTCACTTTCAAATTACATTAGGGAATGAAAATAAATAGTTATCCGGGATCTATTTATAGTTAATTATACTACATTAATCAACCAATGATATAACAGTATTCGATATTTCAAAAAATAACATGCCTTTTTTTGAATTGTGACCTCTGAGCAGACCACGGTGCGCCCGGATAGATTATTACAAAACAGGAAGTCGGATTGATTATGTTTCAACTGGAACTCAAACTATATTGACGTGAATAAGGTTGATCTGCTTTTCATTGTAAGGTTTTAAGTTAAAATAATAGATTATTGACCGAGCGGCGGGAGCCGGACGGGAGCGTCGCCGTCCCACCCGCTGTTTGACTTAAGCATTAAGGTTTAAAATAAGTGTCCCGTCTTGACTTTTATCACCTTTTATTAATAAGCAATTTCATCCCGTATTGCTAGAATAATGAAATAAATCGTTCAAATCTATTAAGAGCCTGTGCATATTAGCGTTTTTGACCGGGGGTCTAAGGCCAAAAACGCTAGTGTGCACAGGGTCTAAGCTAAGCGTGATACTTTTTTATTCTAGCAACTTTTTATTCGTGCTGTCACTTTATTCTTGTACATGCAAGTAAGGCTCGCAGGTTCCGGACACGCTTAAAATAATGGCCTGAATAACGAAATCATGTTCGGCTGTATAATTGGCTCAAAACGACAAACCGTTCCAGTTTTACTGCAAAATTTAATGGCACTGCAGTAAAGTCACCTGCAGAAATATAATTGGTATGCGACGCCGTTTAACGAGAGGGTTTTATAGTGCATTTTAACTGTAGGGTAAGGTGGGGTAAACTCGAACAGCGGGTAATCACGAACAGTGGATTTTTGGGGTTTATATCATGAAATGATTTCAAAAAATCTTTTGATTACCATTGTTTTTACTGCAAAACATTAATTTCACGTTTTTTTATGTGAAAACATAGCAATTTTTTCGGAAAATTCACAATATATGATTTTGAGCAAATTCTTATACCTAATTATCCTACGAATTACTTAATCAGTTACTACAATTATATAAATTAATTATTTGAAGTATTTAATGATTTTTCATTAACAGTATTTTCCTAACCAAAATGAGGAACCTAACTTGAAAATAATGTCAATAATAAAATTTTGAGAGCATAATTGGAAATGCATTAGTTAAAGCTACATTATTAAGCTAAATTATGTCAGATATAGAACCGGTGCGATACGAACATTAAATAAGCGAGTTAGCTTCTAACTGCCGCACTCAGAGACATCTATTAGTTTTTAAGTTTCATTAAAGTTGCTGCGTCTTATTCTATTGCTATAGCAAAGAAAGCGACAGCAGTAACTTTAATGAAACTTAAAAGTTAATTGATGTCTCTGAGTGCGGCCGTTAGTGCTTTATTATAAAAGTTACAACTACAAGCGACAGCGCCCGCGCACATGCACATACATAACAATATACAATAACAATATAGTAGGTCCCCTTGTATACTACTCTCATTAGACAACCACTACTTGTATAATATACCTATTGAACATATTCTCAAAGCCTTTGATTTAATTTTGAGCTCCCGGTATTCTTTTGGGTTATTTCGCCAGGGAATTTAATTGATTACTTACCTGTTTTTAATGTTGAGCTCTCGGTAGTCCCGTTGAAAATTAATGTAAATTTATAACACCGCCTGTTGACTCACTATGTAACACTTCTCTTTCATGTTGTATTTCCTGTCCTTACAGTATGTGGTGCTCAATAAAGAGTTGAAATTTGATATTTGACATTGTTTTTATTTCCTATTATATTCCTTTTTTATGCCTATTTTATAAGTTATGCCATACGATTAAATAAATAAAGAGTTATATTATTGTATTGTATTGTATCTTTCGCACAATGTAGCTTTTCTAGCTCTCCTGTTAAGCGTTAGCTGCTAATACTTACTATCAAGTGGGCATTATTTTTTAATGTTAATTTTGCACTTAGGTTAAATAGAAATGTTGTCATTGAAATGTTACAGCAAACTAACTAACTAACTAACTAATAAAAAGAGAACTGACTCATCTACACCCAGCCTAAACTCATGGACCTAGAAATCTGAAATTTTGTACGGAGGTTCCTTTCAGGAGGTTTTTTCCAGGCGGGTGAAACCGCGGGTGAAAGCTAGTTAAGGATAAGAGAGATGCCAGTGGTCGATAAGTCCTCTATTTTAGCGCCGCCCTCCAGACTCTTGCCAATTCCAATTCATATAAATTGGCATTAATCGGTATTTAATATCGAAAACGGGATTCGTTTTTTAATTACATTCAAAGGCTTGGAGAATTCAATTAAGCTAAATGTATTCTTGATCGTCACCGTTTTAGTTTGAACATTAATTAATATATGAAAGTACTATTTGAAGTTGTACTAAATATAAATTCTTAGTAAATTATCTACGCAAAGTGATCATTCTTTTAGGATCTATTTGTGTTACTTTATCTTTACAAATAGTTCTATTACTGACAAAAATTATCATAATATAGTTTGACGAATTATAGTCTTAGATGTCACGACTGGAGCACTTTTACTTTGACTAACTTTTTTGTTGTCACGTAACTTTCGGTGTCGAGTCTACCGTGAAACCAATACCTGCGCGTTGTTTTCGAACTTAGTGGGTGTTACAATGATGGTCTTGTCCGAAGCGCTCCACCACCGCCGACGAGTAAAGAACCCGCATGTAACCAATTATATTTTTAATTTTAGATTTTTTTACTCCATACAATATGAGTAAAACCGAATCCATTGACAATTACTAGCATAACTTGACCCCTAACTCGTTAGCAACAAAAAAAAATCTAAAAATCTAAAATCATTGCCATACGAGGAAAGACTAAAGAAACTGGGCCTGTCATCACTTCAAAAGAGGCGAGAACGTGGAGACATGATCGAAACTTTCAAAATTCTGAACGGCTTTTATGACTGTCCTGAACTGAACGACCTGTTCACTCGCAACACCACTACACGCACAAGAGGACACAACTTTAAACTCGCATCAAAAAAACACAACACAAATATCGGAAAAAACTTTATAGCGAACCGTATAATAAAAATGTGGAACAAATTACCCTCTGACGTTGTGAACTCTAAAAGTGTCAACCAGTTCAAAAATAAGTTTGACAAACATTCCAAAATAGCGTGACTTTTTGTTTAGTGAACAGTGATTTAGACATATCAGTGTTAACTGCCTGTCTAAAATAAAATAATAATAATAACAACAGAGAAACCGTAGGTATTTAATACACTGAGCCGCCACACCACCAGGTGCAGCGGTTTCTAAGGCCGGCACCGGTAGTGGCCAAATAAGGCTGCAGGATTTAGAATTCCTTATCCTTACTTCCGTCCCTTCCTACATAATATTATAATTGCAAAAGCGTTCATCTATTTGTTTGATTCTGTGTTCCGTCTACGTTTCAACGCCGCAACCGATTGATATGAAATTTGGTGTAAAGGGAATAGGGAGTAGCGATAAACGAAGTCGCGTTATCAATAGGCCGTTGTTTCAGTAATACCCCTTCTATACGGTCGGGTGGTTGGGCCAACCGAGAGGGATGCAGCTATTTATAGGAACGAGATGTAAATATTACTATCTCATTCTGCTGTATAGCTGCATCCCTCTCGGTTGGCCCAACCACCCGACCGACACCGTATAGAAGGGGTATAAGATAGCGTCGCTTGGCGAGAGCAACATCGCTGGGCTGGGCGAGCGCGCGTCTTTGCCCGCTTCCAGACCATTGACTCGGGTAGACCGCTGTGACTATTATAGCGTGTTAGGTTAGGGCACTTCTCACCCTTGCAAGTGCTATGGGGGCGAGTTTATAAAGCTAATCTAGCTTATTTTAGGTTACTTATCCACTGAAGGGTTGTGGTGTTCGAGTGAAATGGTAGGTGGGTTAAAATCTTTTTCGTTGTATTGAAATGTGTCCCCAGGAAATGTGACAGAGTGGTTGTTTTTGTCGGAAGTAATATTTTATTTGGTTTGACGATGTATAACAATACTTTACTTATTCAAATAAAATAAACATATTTAGATATTTTTTTGATATAGGTATATAAAGAAAAAAAATGACGATCGTGACAGAGTGGAGAATTTCATTGCAACAAAAAAAGACCCAGGTAGCCCATTGGCATCAGAACAATTACACCGACCAGTTACATCCATGCTTACGCAGTTATGCACACATCGCACCTCTATTGCAATAACGACTAATTAGAACGCAAAACACAGTTTAAAAAAAAACGTTATTGCTCTAAAAAAACAATTGAATTTCAAAGTAGACTTTTTCTGCATTTACGTCGTTGTTGCGTTAGAGATGCGACATGCAAAGGTAAGAATAAAATAATTTGTCGTACAAAAATCCGTAAGAAGGAAGACAAAATACAACGTACGTTACGTGAGATAATTTTAACAAGGTCTTGGAGAAGGTGAACGTCACAGATAAGCTCTCAGAAATGATGAGGCCGCAGAAAATATGTTTTGTCCTTGAGCCCGATTACTAAAGTTACGTTACCTTACCACCTTCCTTTGTGTTTAGATTTCTTAGTACTACACTAGCTTTTGCCCGCGACTCTTCTCTCTTATTTGTAATAATTGTTTCCTGACTTGCATTTTCTAGTCAAACTTTTCGGGACCAGAGAGAAAATGTATCAAAATATTATTCCGTCTATTCAACTATCTATATGTAATTCTTAGCTCTGTTTTACGTAAAAAGTACAAACAAACACTCGTATTTAAAACTTTGCTTTCTTCTTCGTTGACTCCTCAAAGTTGAGGGTCATGAGGTTGCGACCACCAACTGTTTCTCACTACCTCGTCTGCCTACTACTCTTGAAACGTTGGAGAAGGCTCACTCGCTGGTGAGTACAATCATGTCATTCCAAATACAATAAGGGGCAAAAAGCGTCATAAAAAATATTAAACTCAGGTAAAGATATTTGGGACCACTTCATACGAGCAGCTACTTCTTAGGTTAACTGCACATTATACAAGTACGCGCGGAGTGCGACTTAAACTGGCAGCGGTGAGTCCCGCCATAAATTCCTACTAGTTACTGCAGTTCGGCGGTTAGGCACTAAACTCGAGTCGGAATATTACATTGTACGGGTGCCTCACTCGCCATCAAGCACCAAACAGTTTGTAATCGGTTGCCGTCTCGGGGCAATTTGCATTGCAGAGTCACTACCAACACTGTTGCGTATCTTCCGGTTACGAGGCTATTACACAATTATGAAGAATTTCATGCAACATGATGCTCGAGGAGGCAATATTAGTTTCTGTATAAAGTAAAATTGATTATGAAATGTTACATTTTAGATAATCAATCGCGTACGTTTCAGATACTTAAGTGAGCAGTCAATCCAACGGTAATTCGGATATAGAGGTATCAGAATCACACATTATATAATTATATATAGGTTAGGTTAGAACTGCGACCACCAAAAAAATGCTGCGACGGCAAATACCTTTTTTAAATGAAAATCATACAGTTTGCCAAAGGATAATTTGACAAAATATTAGTGAATCCAATAAATGACACAATAAAATTCGCATGTATTATGAAATGTATAAAGCTCATTTTAACGGCAACTACTAACTTTCCAATTGCTTTATAAACAAAATAAACATTTTTATTAAACAATAAATATACCCAAAGTACGTGTCATATTTTAGACAAGTCAATTCTTACCCATTCACTTAGTGCCGCCCACATTGTAAGTTCACATAATAATTATCCCCATCGAAAATCAAAATTGTCGTAATCCGTTCACGTCATAAACATGCAGCTTTCATCTATCATGCGTAACTTAATCTCAGGCCCCCAATCGATCACCGGCAATCGACTACCTTGAGAAATACACAGGGCCCACAATCCATGCCTCATACTCTATTTCGGCACCCAGAAGAGCCCGTGGGATTCGATTGGGAGACCTAGGAGATTGAGAGTCGGACGATACAGTTAAAAGTATTGTGAACGGGTTATGAGATTGGTTCGCCCAAGCGATTCCAAAAATATTTTATCCTTATTCCAAAATTTCAAGTTTAAAATAATATATCGAGTCGGCACGACCGCGACACCAAAACCATCTGTCGCTATTCACATCAGCACAAAATGTGGACGTACATGCCCGTCTCGTTGGTTCGTATAGCCATCGAAGGAAGTGTTTAACTTCTCACAGACGTTGCAATCGCCTGTCATACCGATTAGGCCAATGATGATGATGTATTTGAACAACAGTTGGACAATACATTATGATGAAATAAATATTACGGGACAGTGTCACACGAATTTTGACCTAATCCCATATACCGAGCCTAAAACTGCGTTCAATTCCTATCAAATGGAATACACTGATCTGATTCCTAACATTACGAAAAGCTTTGTAAGGATAGCACTCAGAAAATGATTTCTGCTATCAAAATTTCTCAGAGCCCTAAAATAATCCGAGAGAACGCGTCGCCTAAACCCATTGAGGAAGGACACCCTCGTCCCATTTCCCGCCCTCACGACGCGAGATCCATCTTCCGACCTCGCGGGATGTAGCAACTGACAGTTCATAACCTTCGCCATATTTCTCGCAGCTTTCTCGCGTAGGACGTCTCTAACGTATATACATAGGATATGGAATTACGTAATATCCTGCTAAAATTTTGCCATAGTGCAAAAACACGGGTTGTTTCAAAAGAGTCTTTCAAACGTTTCAATGTTGGCCACGTATTGGCAGCTCAGCTCACATGAGCCAAGATTCTAATAATTGTTTTTTTAAACCAGTGGTTTGTACTAAATTCTCTTAAAAAGAAAAACAATGAAGGGAGAAATATATGAGTGAATTATCAAAGATGGCTTTAACCCCGCTCTATTAATTGGGTCGTCTACCTGTCCACGTTCGACGAGATAAAGATAAAGATAAAGATAAAGATAAAAGATATTTATTCAGTAAGTAGGCCGCACGGGCACTTTTACACGTCAAAATCTACCAGCGCTTCCCAAGAGGAGACCACTGCTGAGAAGAAGCGCCGCAAGAAACTCAACAGTTAGTCATTTTTTAAATGAAAATATAACAATGTCACTACTTATTCTAACATTATATAAAACTGTAAAAATAATATTAAAGAGAGGTTGATTGAATGTATTACGTGTGTAGAATCATCTGTCATCTCGTCAGATATTATCATATTGTGTTCCTGTGACTAGTGACACGTGGCTGAAGTTCAAAAAATTGAACATAGTTAAGGACTGTTAAGGATTGAAGTTAAGAAACGGTAACTTTTTCAGTTTCGTAACGAAAATTAGTCATACATTTAGTATCGTTCATTTTCGTAACGAAACGAAAAAAAACCGGACAAGAGCTGGTCGGACCATACTCACCATAGTGTTCCGTCACCATTACTACCTACAAACAAATACAAAAAAAAACAATCTCCAAAAACCATAAATTTCTATTTAAAGTTATCTTAGCCTCTTTTCGGTAGGTATTAATATTTTAGTCGTCTGTAAATCAAGAAACAATAAAGTTTCGTTGAGGAAGCAGAAGTTGGCCAAAGTTAGGTTGTTCAATACTCTTGTCCCCTTGTTTTGCAGACACTTATTTCATCGAATGTGTCGTTTCACCGAATTTCATTTCATCGAAAGCTAATTTCTGCTGAAACTTTATTGTTTTCAGGGTATCTTAAGCGTGGGTTACGTAGGTTAGGTTAGATTATACCTGTGACTACCAAAAAAATTTAACTCCTGCACGTGCCTGTCCATGAAATGAAAATTCGGCGAAGTAAAACATTCTATGAAATGAGCGTCGATGATTCAAGGGTAAACCGTTATTACTACGTCGACGAGTTGAAAAGTGAGTTGTGTGAGGAAATAACACCTCTGTTCAGTCTGAAGTGACGTCACGAGTTGTCAATTATAAATTTTAATGAATGAATGTGGCACTGCGGCCTCTGAGTTGTGGTAACGTTCCTCCGCGCGCGATAAGACATGTCGAGCTTATCCCTTTCGACGCTCAACCTTAAAGAAACCTTCAGGTTTAATCAAATCGATGCGCGAGTGAAGGGAAAATGGGAATTGAATGTTTGTATTTGAAAAAACATTATTAACACGACGAACGGGATACTCGAGAAAGGCGATTTTGGTTTTTAAGTGAAAGAAAAGTAAAGTACAGTAAGATTTGGGGTGTCATTCATTTTATCGAAATTTCTTTCATCTAATTTCATATCACCGAAAACTATTCCACGAATGTCATTTCATTTTTTTTTCTAATCACATAAACATCAATTCATTGTTTTTTAAATAATCGAACAACTATTCATCTTGAATCGTTTCGAATTTGTCTCAAATCGTAGCTTAATTATTCATCGATTTTACCTTTCACATAATAATTAGTTAGTTGTAGTATTAATTTATCGAAACATGGTTCACAGATGGTACGTCCCATATATTATTATTGCCACGAACAATGTTTCATCGCAGTAACGTTTCATCGAACGATGCATTTTTTACCTAACTGTTAGTCTTGCGTTCTAAGGGCTGCATGACGTGAACCCTCCTAACCAACCCAATTTTGATGGGTATAGCATAATACCACACCACCTAGGGTGCCTATTTCCGCTCTAAAGGTCACAAGATAACCCTAACCTAACCCACCAATAGTACATTTGTTAATATTAATTTTTTTTTCCCTGCGGGGGGCTTCGCCCCCCGAGCCCCCCTAATAGGGGGCTGCGCCCCCCACGCCCCCCCTTTCCAGCTGCCCTAACCTAATAACCTAATCTGACCTACTTTCTTGACACACTTTTTAGCACCTTTTAACAAGTAAATATTATGATAATTCAGTATTAGACAGTAAAATCTAAGTAAAAACGTTATTCGGCTATGGCGGTGATAATTCGGCAAAATGAGAATCGAGAAAACATGACTTATGAAATGCTCTGTCGTTGAAACGAATTATCAAGTATAGTAACACCAGTGAAACGATTTTCTATGGAAAAAGAATTTTGGGAACTGAAACTTTCGTTAGTCTAAAATTATAGTATAGGTGATTCGATAAACGACTATGTCGATAGAGAAATAAAATAATAAAGTAAAATTCGATGAGTTGATTCTTGTGTAAACGGTAATTCGAGCAAATGTATGAGCGATCTATCGACGTTCGATGAATGATTCCTAAGTGATAATAAAATCCTACGAATAGTGTTATAGGAAACAATAATCGATGAAACGATCTTCGGTAAAATGATGGATTACCTAAGATTTGTGGTGTGACGAATAAATGGACTTGATTTCCTTTAAACAAACCAGAAGCTACAGGAATGATTACACACTATGTGAATTTCATGTATTTCTTGTGTTAAAAGTATTGAAAAAAGTGGTATAGGTTCATAATAATTACATTTAATTACTTATTACTAACCCTTACTCTCTCAATGACAGTGGATGGCTTTTAAAACCAACGAAACTAAGCACATACCAAATTCCGATTGCCGATTTATATTTTTATTAATTCTATTCTCTAGAAAATATAGTCCCAATTACGTTTTGTATGAAACTGCTGAACTAATAGCCCGGTAATAGAAAACGAAGTATATAAATATTAAAAGAAAGTAGCATTTTCCCAAAAACAGACAACAATTCCGCCATATGCTTCTATTAACAGAACGTCGATACATCTTAAGATATTTGGGGGGGGTGTAGTTTCCCAGTGCAATTTGCCGCAGATCGGTGCAGGGGGGACCCGGTTTACTAGATGTTTCATGACTCCATATTGCATCAATTTTGTAGACAAACATACAGGTTGGTACTGAACGCGTTAAAAGCGTTTTGTTGCATGATCTGTAACTAACCGTCCGGTAGAAAACATTCCTCAACGATGTTCGCAGAAGTAACGCAATTCGCTAATGATTTTACTAATAGACGACGACATGAGTAAATGGGTCATACACAACTGCAAAAACAAAAGTTGTCTCTCCTGTTCCAGAATGTTTAAGGACTTTGAAACCAATTTTTTTGGTTTAGGATATATCGGAAGATCAGAAACACCGAACTGCGCTCCAAAACTGGTATAGCAGATGTGGGTGCCAAGACCGCTAAGCTCAAGTGGGACTGGGCTGGACATGTCTGCCGGATGCATCCGGAACGGTGGGCCAAAGCTGCTACCGAATGGACCCCGTTAGATGGCCACCGGAGCAGAGGCAGACCAAAAAGGAGATGGCGGGATGACTTGGCCGCGTTTCGGAGCGAGTGGCGGGCGCATGCGCTCAATAGGGACGAATGGCGGAAAAGAGGGGAGGCCTTTGCCCCGCAGTGGGACATTAAAACAGGCTAAAAAAAAAAAGGATATATCCACGTACCTATATGGGGGCCCGGTGTAGTTTTACCCTGTGTCGAAATTATATGAGTTTAATCTCCAAAGTCGTTAACTATTTATTAGGAACAGAAGGGACAATGTTGAACCCAAATCTGTGTATAACCCAAATATTCACTTTAGTACTACTTTGTTGGTTTAACTTTGTAGGCAATTTTGTATGGCAGTGATAACATAACGCCAGTGATATAATAAGGTTCAAAATTGATCACATACTTGTGACGTTGAGTATATCAGCCTTGAAATCGACGCACACATGTCTATAAATCTGTATAAATCGGAGTATCGTTACCGTGGCGTCTATTCATGCCCCTTACACTCACATATGCAAATGAAACCCTTAAGTGATTCGGCACAGGGATATATTGGCAGATTTTCTCCTCATATTTGATCATTTTCTGAAAACTTTATTAATGAAAAGCTTTTTATACCGCTGACGGTGCATGTACAAAGTGAAGACTCCACTCGAGAGCCAAAATCCCTCGTGGCCATGCCAAGGGCCCTTCTAATTTATTGGAACGCAACTTCGGACACTTCAGATTAGGGACCCGACACCCATTCCCCTATAAAAGCCTTTGAAAGACTTACCTCTCAGTAGAATAACCCACTAAAATAATAACCTCTTGGGAAGAAATATATGACTAAGTTATTTGTTACACTAACCATTCACCTAAGGGAAACCTAAACAGCTAAAGCACAGATCGTCAGCAATAAGTTGATATTCCTCTTGTTACATACCCATATAAGGGTAACCCTTTTGTTAAAGCGCTATCCCTTTAAAAACTTTTGTGATCCACACACGGGAGAAAAAGATATTCATAAATTATTCATATCATTCTCATATCAATTCATAATTCGAAATATCTATTCCAAATCCTTGGTAAGGGTAACCCTTATTACAATACAATACAATAACTCTTTATTGAACACCACATACAGCAAGAACAAGAAATACAACTAGAAAGAGAAGTGTTACATAGTGAGTCGACAGGCGGTCTTATCGCTAAATAGTGATCTCTTCCAGACAACCTTACAAAGAAGAGAAGATTAAAAATAAACATAAAAATAGCGCTTTAAAAAGCAAATCGAATATTGATACGGCTTTCATTTCTAAGTAAAATCCTTATAAAAACTCACTCGAAACCCCTTGAATGGGATAGCGGGCCGGTCCCTGCTTCAGATCGTGAAAAAGGCCTTAATTAATAAAGATTTTTAATACTCGTATTTACTTAAATTTGGCAAAACAGACTCTTGAAAGTATTCCATTATAATTTATTAATACTAAGGAGGAAAGCTTGATGGATTGTTATAATGGTCTAGAGGAAAATCAAAAGCGTGAACGTTTAAAAGCTATTTTTGGTAAGTAAACTGCTTTAAGAGGAACATTTTATTCAAATTCATCCTTTCCTAAGTTCTTAAAATCAATTAATCAAAACTAATCCCCATACCACAAACTATTCCCCACACCACAAACTAATCCCCACACCACAAACTAATCCCCACACTACAAACTAATCCCCACACCACAAACTAATCCCCACACCTAAAACTTGACAAAATTTTCCACGGGAAGTTAAAAATTGCTCCAGTTTTTGTGAGTTGAAAAAAAAACAAGTAGTTACTTATACAGGGTGGAAATAACGAACGGGACGTGGAGGGGAACTACCTCAAATAATTAAATAAGCTAATTTTACTTGAAGAAAATACAAATTAACTACATTTACAGATTTTTTGAAAAACACCTCAGCCGGGAATCGAACTAATTTAAAAATGCAAAAACCAATCACTCTACTATTTTATTGCACAAATCGATAGAATCGGTAGGGTATGGCTGTGCTGGTAGGGAATGCCTTTGGGGATGAGTACTTTTCTGTATAGTGTAGTTAAAGAGACATACTCGTACCTATAAAGGATTCATTGCAGATTCGCGTAAACGTGCCATAAAGTCTCTTAAAGCGCTTAAACAGCTTTATAACATTGATGAAATCCTTAGAGTCATATGACTCTTAAACAGCTCAAGGCTGACGCATCTACCGCACTAAACGCGTTTATCGTAGATCGTAAAGCGCGCGCGCAATAAAGCGAATTGCCCCACGTTCCTTATCACTTGTTCCTAAACCACGTGATAACGCGCCATTAGCCGGGGACTTGACCGCTTGCGCTCAATCTGTTAAATGATGCGGCGGCAAATCACGCCTTCATTAAGAGTAGCTTGCGATAAATAAGTAATAAGACCGGATTTGGTTCAGATGTAGTACGTAAGCGCACCTGCACTACCCCTACCCTATTGAACCAGTCCAAACTGACGCATCTGCTATAAGACTCGGAGGAGTTTCTAGCAACTTTCCGTCTCCATCATCATTCCGGTGCTGCATGCTTCAGATGACAATAACGTCTTGTCGCTGAGAATACTCAAGATATTTCTAAAAGGTTAGGCACCTTATCGTTAGGTAGGTACTTATTATTATCATAAAGGCATACGGTTAAATTATTACCTAATGCTTACCTATTCCTTGAAAAACGTCATCACACATCAAATTTAATCAAACTCATTCACAACCAGCGCTTCCCGCGATAAATTGAATATAAATTGATTCACCGTGTTCCCGGAGTCTCGCGGTACGACATACGATACGTATTGACTATACAAAACTTCATAAAAGTAAATTCCTCCGGACCCGAGCTTTGTTCCCGCGCTCATTCACACGAAACAAAGTGCATCAAGAACAGTGAAGAAAGCTCTAACAAAACTTCGCTTGTGACTTTGCAACTTTATTTGTAACGGGTGGAAAAATATGTAAGCTCCATTATTGCATAGTAAGTTAGGAATATTGGTGTGTGTGTGACGGAAAATGCAAGTTGGTTTTCAGAGCAGTCCCTGCGGAGAAATGCTTCATAAACTGTATCAAGATAGGTATCGAGCCGTTTCGCCGCTCGGAGACAGCCAAAAGCCGTCGATTCAAATCGTTCGATGGCGCACGAGTGCGGTGACGGGGGACGGGAACTGATCGGGATAAGGAATGTTTTTACGGGCAGCATTTTGTGTTATTATTTTCGTTTCAATATCTAAGATAATTAGGTTGATACTTTTACTATTATAATACTTGCGGAGAATTGGTATCGTAAAACATGTTTTGTCACCGCAAGCGACTGTGTCATCATCAAATTGATGCCAAATATATAAAACGTAATGCTAATGTTAAAATATCCACAATAATTCAACCAAAGAGTATTGAAGGATTCCTGATTCCCAACGATTGAAGAGAAATTCGCATGTCAAGATTTTAAGGGAAACGCGCACGCAGACCACCACGTGGTAAGCGGGATCCGAGACCCATAGACACTTGCAACCTTGAGACTGCAAGCCTAACACTGCAAATGCGCTACCAACCCTGCCGACTAAGATGGCGTGCCGCTCTGCTAGTCATTTCACCGTTATTCTCACACTGGGACACAACATAATCTGCTTTTCACATCCGCGCTCCATATTGTATGCGTGCAGGGCTGGGAAAAATACCTGCTACATAGTATTTCAAATACAAATTACAAAATACATTTGAATGAGGTATTTGAAATACTAAATACTTTCATGACAAGTATTTAAAATTCAACACACTAAAATAATAACTAAAAATAACACAAAAAGGAAAGAGATTAAAGAGATAGTGGCAAAATATTGCGAATCGGACCCAGCTCAGCAAGTGCTGGCCGTGAAGCCAACGCTGGTCCCGCTCGGTGAAGAGACTACTTTCATTAGCTGGATATCCATTTTATAACAAGCTGAAACTTGTCTGGTCTGATAGCACTTCCGTAAAATGTTCCGTTATACGTTTTTTTTTCTTTATTTAAGGGAAATTACACCTTATGTTATTTCACTACACAAGAGAATTGGAAAAAAAAAGTATTTTTGTGCAAATGTATTTAAAAAAATTAAGAATTTGAAATATAAATTACAAAATACATGTGAGTGAGGTATTTGAAATACTAAATACAAAATACTTTATTAGGTAGTATTTGAAAAACAAATATAAAATATGTACGTATTTGTATTTCAAATACAAGTAATTGAAATACTGCCCAGCCCTGTGCATGTACTTACCTACCTCACGACTCATTAAAATTTTAATCCTTAATTCAAACATTCCCTCAATGAAACTGGCTGCGTCTGCGGGGGTTAAGTGGCAGCTCGAGGCGCGCCGAGGCGCAGCGAGGCGCATTCCCGCCGCGGCGATACGGCGATGAATTCACGAACCTCATCGTGCAGTGCCGTGACAGAGTTATGAACGGGAGGTATTTATAAGAAGCGTGCAAAATGTAAGAAACATGCCCCGAGTTGCCGGGACCGACGTGAAAGGGCGTATTATGCGGGATTCCCAAGTAGCACAAAAGCTGTATAAGAGCTTATACAGCCATTCTTTAGCAGCAAGCCAACGACCAAATGTGTTTTTCCTTTAGTTTCCAATGAGATTTCCACCGACACGTTGTCAACAGAGCCGCGCGGGCGGAGTAACCGGCGGGCGCGGCTGCACTCTTTGAACATTATGCAGCCGAGTGTTGCACGCGGAGGCACAAATATGAAAGGCTTTCATGTATGTTTTTGGAGAAATTGGCCGTTTATATAGCGGCATTCTTGCAGACGTGAAGACTTTGAATCCGTGTATGAAGTGCAATGTGAAAGAAGAATCGTGTGATATTTTTATGATGTTTTTATTAGAATCAGAAGGTAACGTTGAGGCAACGCATCGAGCTTGTGCTATATTTCCGATTGTATTCGATTGTGTTAACGGTACAAATAGATGGCGATTTGTAAATTTGTTCTGTTATTTTAACTTTTCCATCACAGACAAACACAGCATCCTTCGTTTACCTACAAGATTATTGAGTAGAAGTATTCTAGAATAAGTACATAATCGCATTAAAATAATTAATCAAAGGACTTCGCTCAGTGCTGGGGATACTTATCCAGGTAAACAACAAAGGATTTATAAAGCGACGTCTATGAAATAATACTTTCATTAGTATACCTTTATTTTCTCGTTCGAAACAAACATTCTCGTTTTACGAAAATAATTGTTCCCAGCCCGAGTTGTTATGGATCAGAGGAAACTAATACCCGTGAAATGAACGCCATATTTGTTTCAGGTGATGAGAAATATTCTTGTCGTAATTTAATTTAGTAGTCCCTATCATTACTTAACGATAATAATGAAAGCTTAGGAAAATAAACAAATACGCCCTTTTACTTTTACCTTATATAATAGTTTATGTGACGGGTGTATAATGAGAGGCACTATAATTCGAGTGTGTGTACATGAAACGAGCCGACAGGCGAGTTTCATAATAACATCACACGAGTGTTTTAATGCCTAATTATGAACAGTTACATACACTATGTTATCTACATACAATATATTATAAGCTCTCTATGATGTGTTCAGGAACCGCATAGCGACCGGCATAGCGGCATTGATCAATTATTAGAACGTCAAAAATGGCGGCAACCGTAGTTTTTTTTTTAAATTTAGAGACAATCTAGAGTCGGCCTCTACTATCATATCGTTCGATATCAAGTAAAATGCGAGATTTGTCAAAATTGTATGCAATTGACATTTCATTTCGAATGAAATGTCATCTCGAGTGATATTAGAATTGAGATCAAATAAAATATTTTGTTTTTCAAAGATGTTCGAAATTTGAATGGAATAATGATATCGAATTTGATGTTATTATGAAGCAATAATAAAATTTTCACAGATAAGAAATTTGTTCTAACAAAATCAATTTCTCATTATGCTAGTCATAATTTGCGGTTTTTGAACGCATTATAGAGGGTTTATGATATGTATGTAGATAAATATTGATACCTAACCCTGGGACATGATCACATAGATAGCTATAGCTATAGCTATTTATGTATTTAGATACATCTCACAATTAAAAAAACTACAAGAATCTATACGAGACTTGATTGCATTTACCTACCTTACAGGTATACATTATAATTCCCTTGACGTTTCGACCGGTTAAGAGACCCGTTTCGGGATTAAGCCCGGTTTAAATGTATTACAGTATAATTTAAGGTATATTTTAATGGCAGTGCTTTTGCGTAGCTTATAATAAAGCTACCTATGGTTGTTATTTAGATCTCATGAACACCATAACGTAATAAATAAACATTGTTTACAAACATTTAGTACTTCGCTTTCTGATTAGAAACATTAAGAGACATGAGTCTGATTGGTACTGACAGATGGGGTTGCAGTCTGTCCACTGCAGGCTGTGACTGCAGGGCACAGCCTCTTCATATTCACGCCACTCCTCCCAGTCTTGTATTTCAACATTGCAGTTCGATGACACTCTCTTCTCATTGACAGCACTAATCCCTATATATAAACCTATTTTAGTTTAAGTTTACTTTGTCGTTTTCTGTCAAAGAAAGATTAAGCCAAAGCATTATTTTAATCATACATGAGTAATTGTGCGTTTACACTGAAATAAATGAGCCAGTAAAGATTTTTACTTAGTTGAAAAAATAAAATGAAAAATATACATAATATTAGTTACATCAAACAAAGCTGGTAGTCACAACGGCAAGGTCGTTTGTGATTCAACTTACATCTTAGTTGCTGTATCTAACGTCCCTGCTGAAATGGTATCAAGACGCTTATTAACTAACCTAACCTAAACCAGAAAATTAACTAATGTTTAATGTTCAATAGCTTACCTACTACTCGTACATAACTCATAAAAATCATGTAAACGCTGTATCTTGTCTAGGGGACACGGTTTATGTAGGAAGACATGTCAAAACTGTTTTGTGTGATATATATATATATATAAATTTTCTCGTAGTCATTCTGATATGTTTTCCTGCAAAACTACGCAGATATTTAATATTATTTTTACAGTTTTATATAATGCTAGAATAAGTAGTGACATTGTTATATTTTTATTTAAAAAACGACTAACTGTTGAGTTTCTTGCGGCGCTTCTTCTCAGCAGTGGTCTCCTTTTGGCAAGCGCTGGTAGATTTTGACGTGTAAAAGTGCCCGTGCGGCATACTTACTGAATAAATATCTTTTATCTTTTTTATCTTTCATCTTTTATTTACATCCATTTTATTACAATCTTGTTAGAAGTAACCAAACATTTTTTTCAGTGTATGAGTAAGAGGGTTAGCTTGCACAGCAATTTTTATTGTGAAATCAAATAATTGGCGACAATATTAGTAAGAAAGACGAATTCAGTTTTGCTGTACGTTTTATATCCGATGAAAACTTAATGTAGTAGTTAAGTGATGTCATCTTCTTGCTAACAATTTCTAAACATTTATTTAAATAGAAGATGTGAAAGTAATATTTTTGGATCTGTACATTACTTGCCGAAAGCATCTACGATGTAACTAATGTGAATTATTTGTAATTTCGGCAATTCCCAAAAACACCAGCTCCTGTTCTGGTTCGCGTCGCGTCTTAAACCCGTTACTCTATTGATTTGTGTGCTCAGCATTTTATTTGGAAATGAGTCGCCCTCGAAGGAAATGATTCCGTTCGCGCAGGTAATAATATCCGCAGCGCGGCGGCGGCGGCGCGGAGGCGTCCCCGTTATTGCCGCGCTATATATAGCCCGATGCCTGGTAAGGGTGTTGTGTTGTGGTATTTATTGGTTGTTTTCCTGTTAATATGCCACTGCCGGTCTTTTAGAATAAGTTGCAGTTGCCATAAATATTATAACATGCGCACAAGTGCTTTCCAAAGTGTTGAGACTGAACGCAAAAGAGGTCAAAAGAAGTCATTATTGCATGAATAAAGGGAAGGATCGTAAAGGTGAGTCCACATTACGCGCGGATGTCTCCGCGGCACGTTCGAGCGCGGCAATATTCAAGCTGCCTGCGATCCCGTCTCCATTACGCGCGGCCGCCGCGCGAGCCGATGTTCGAGGGTTCGCCGCGTAATGTGGACGCGGCTTACATCTTTAATGTAGCACGATGCTGTCAGGCAGTCCGACCTCGAGCTCAAAGTTTTAAGCCCGAGTTTAGGAATCGATCTGAACTTCTAATTATTCCCGAGTTACCTGGCAGAAGAAACTTTAGACGGCTCAGCATTCTTTATCCTCTTTACTGGGTGCGGTTCAAGTTATTAGCAAAGTTATAAAATGCTTTTATTTATACAGGTCCTTTGCAGATACTATAGTTTCATTCTTATATTACCTTCCGGACGAATTAGATACATTTTTTTAAATTGTTTCTTATCTAAAACTCTTTAAGTGCCAATAAAACTGTAATTTTGACATTCCAATTTTATAAGTAGGCAATGCAACGGAAGATCCACTTAGAGAAAGTGATTCCACCAAAGCCCCCGACGCCGTGGGTGGCGCCAAACGACATAATTATGTTGAGAAGACGCGCTGCGAGGACTCGACCAATCTTGAACACAAGCTGCTCAGCCTGAAAATATCTCCCTTGTAACTTAATAAAACGGATATCAGTTGCAAGCGAGCTAATTGGTTTAGATAACATCGTAAACTTAACTGTATTACGAGTTCATTTTATCACTTTATTCAACTTGGGCGAGTCTACTCCCAGCGCGGCGGCGACATGATTTTAATGAAGGTATCGAGTTTCAATAGCGTCGCGTTATTAAGGCCGGTCAGTCTGTTTATCGGCCGAGCGCGCGCGACGCCGACACGACGGACGTAAGCCGATTACGGTCCTGCGGTATGCGGTTGAAATTTAAAATTAATATTACTATGCCCCGACAAATCATGTCCCGGGTTACGTACGCCTAGTTTGGCCCCATTTGTTTCGCAAATTGAATTTTAACAAAATAATTTGCTCAAAATATACATGTGTGTGTGAAATTTGTTACATTTTTAAGACAAAGCTGGACCGCAGAACATGAACTTAGTCGATAGCCGATATTTGCGTGTCATTTGAGCAAAGAATTTTCTTGCCAATTCTTAATTCTTTTATTGAATAATTCTGTAGGTACTTAACTCGTACACATTTTTAATTGACAGAGAGTTATAACAAAATTTAAAATAAGGTAAGAAACAAGAGCACAATATTTCTTGAACCGGAAACTCGCAACTTCGGCAAAACTGCGAGCAACAAATCGTGGCGTAAATATTTAATTCCATATTTTAGCGATGCAGCCGGAACGACGGCGGCCTGCGGATTCCGAAGCAGTCTCTCGAACACTTTCTAATACACCTATGTCCTATGAACGCGTGTTTGCGAGAATTAATAATAACTTGGCTATGGTTAATTGACTAAAACGCATGATATAATTTATGACAATAGAGGCGTTACTATGGATAGGCCAAGGGCGTTTAGACTCAATTTTGAAGAGTCCAGAAGCTAAAAGATCACCGGAAAATTTTACGTGGAACCTTGCTTGAAGTTAAAAAGAACGCCTGGTTTCGTCTAATACAAACATCACTTTTTAATTGCACCAAGAATTATTTGCGTTACATATTGTAATATTACATTGATGAATAAATAAACTAAACTAAACTAAACTTTGCTTTATGATTATCTGCCAGCAATCCATTAAGCATTGCAATTATTACAATATATCGCCTACATTATTTGCACCGGGCAGTCCAATCGGTTTTAAATCTTATTGTTGTTTATTCAGTCCTCTACCATAATGTCATTCACAATTTAATTTTGAAATGCTAGCAAATTGAATCGACATAATATGACATGTGACCTAAATAATAAATAATCATCGTTCAAATGAGAAGTGCTCATAATGATTTAAAATATATCGTACATTTAAAACCTTTGTCATTATCCGACATTTCATCATCATCATCATCAGCCGCAAGACGTCTGCTGGACAAAATCCTTCTCCAAGGATTTCCACAGCGATCGGTCCTTTGCTGCTGTCATCCAGCGGTTTCCCGCGACCTTTATCAGATCGTCGGTCCAACTTGTGGAAGGCCTGCCGACACTTCGTCTCCCGGTTCGCGGTCGCCACTCTAGAACCTTTCCGCTCCAACGGCCATCGGTTCCACGAGCAATGTGCCCCGCCCACTGCCACAAGATTTGCTATTCGGTGAGCTCACTCTCACTCATATCAGTCACTTTAGTTCTCCTGCGGATCTCCTCATACCTAATTCGATGTCGCAAGGAGACATCCAGCATAGCTCATTCCATCGCCGTTTGAGTGGCCTTGAGCCTTCTTATGAGACCCATTGATCCATCCGCCATTTAACTAACAATAAATGCTGCCAGCTGTAAATCCCGCGTCGAATAATGGCTACCTTAAGAGCGATTGATATCACCAGAAATGTACCATTTGTTAAATTTAACTATTTACACTTCATTATGAATATTAAGTGTTCATTATGAATATTAAGTGTTTATTATGAATATTAAGTGTTCATTATGAATATTATTTTAGTGAGCTTAACGAGAAACGTTTTAGTCAACTTGAAGCTTCATTTAACATCGACTGTGTGATAAAGGAAACGGAACGAAATAATCATCATTATCCTTTTTTTATCATCACCATAACGGATAGTAAAATGCGAGCAAAATCGATTGAATCGACGTACATGACAAACGTATGACAGCCTAGCATTTCAATGAATTTTTCTCACATTTTACGAACCCTGATCATCATCCTTGTCGTATTCGATCTGATTAGATTATTTAATGCAATGTAATGTAATATAACTGCATAAATTGTACAGCATGTCAATTAGAATTTGAAATCGGAATAAAAATATAAAACAATAAAATAAAAATAAAATGAAACTGATAACATGTCACAAACAATAAAGTATTCTTTCTCCATTAAGAATCGTCATGACTAACAAACAGGAAAAAAACACAAATATTATTACAATTAGAATTATTACAATTTTAAATTATAGAAGTAATATAAATTACGAGTATACAAAGTCAAATGCCTACATCAATATACTATCTACATGTCAAGATCCACATATAGGGGACTTTTCCACAAAGATTTCTCAGCCGGTGCCTAATTACATCACAACGAGCTCTTGGCAGCAACATCTGAATGATTAACAATGTCTTTGCGAGCGTTAAGATTTTGTCCAGGGTCCGTTGTACGGCCGGCAGCACCACCCATTTACCGGCATTCGAGCAGCGGTGTTTATATTGTCGTATTCCAGTGCAGAGAGTTAGGCAGCCGGTCAAATGACTAAAATAGAGGCATGCCATTCTTCAGATTCAGATATTTATTCATAAAATTTCATATTTTACATGTCATTTTTAATCTAAATAATAATAATAATAATTTAATTTGCTTCGCAATGTCAAGTTGTTTAGTCAGTAAGTATTTATTAATTATGTACATCACAGTTTTATACAAATATTTCTTAGGTTTGGGTCAAAAATCACCATCGTCTTCGGCTAGCCTTTGACATGCCAAACAAAAATCTTTCGTTTATGACAATTATTTTTGCTTGTATTAAAGAAACTCGTACGGCCAGAACGAATAAGTATTAGCTTCGACTGTAATAGCCCCTCGTTGGGCGCCAAGTATAGTAGACGTTCTTTAAGGGTGGAGTTCCGTCTTCTCTTAATCGCAGTAATCTGTCATTCCAAAACAAGGCAACTAATCATATAGTGATCCCATTAGGGTCGACCCCGTTATTCACTTATGTCTGATGATTCTGGTGGTGAGCCCTTGGCGAACAATGCGCCGCCTCGAGGACACTCGACAGACCCACCCGTTCGTGATATTGTATTCTTCTGTTTGTGCCATACGGCTGGGAGAAATAGGCAGCTTTCTTAGTATAAGCTGTTATTATGGCTCTGTTTTTGTTATTATGTCTCCTAAAGTTTTCAAATATGGGGACTTAAAATAACCTGTAAACCAAAAGATTGGTGCCGTTAACAAGGTCGACTTAGTCTGATTTTACAAGCTAAATAATACTTAATTCATGCTGACGCTAGAGCATTCTTTAGTTTAAATTAATTAAGCATGCAAAAGTTTTGCAGCTCGCGCTTTTATGCAATGCATTTACGCATACCACCCGGGTCGGAGGGACTCGGGATGATTAATATATGGGACTTGCCGACAGAGAGCGGTCGGAATAATCCTCTAAAACCCGGTAAACCCTCTGTGTCTTTCAAGGAGGTGCCATGCGGTCACAAGCAAGCGCATTCGGCTGTGGCCCTCGCCGCCCACGACTCCGGGAGGGTGGTTCCTCTCTCGGTCTTTATTTTTCACTGCCACACACGCACATATATAATAAACTCGATCAAAGGTTCAGAGTCAAAAGTGACATAACAATTTTTGTTGTTTATGTGTGAAGGCAGTGTGTCCGGTCCTCAAGAGCCTCTCATATTTCAGTGCGGGATGAACGAGCGGATTCCGCCAATAAAATATACTAAATCGCATCGGCCGCGGTATGTTTGAGTGCTTGTGTGTAACCACATACAAACAAAAATGACAGTCGCAGCTGGCATTCAAACTTACAGAAACACCGTGATATGGCGCGTCGACTTATGTCTGAGTCATTGTTGTGTGGGTGTTACCACTACACTTTAAAGACGCATCTCTCAAGTGTTACATTTACTTTAAGCATGCTTGTCAAGCGAGTAGACGCAGAACTTTATGAAAGGACAAATAGGTACAGTCGAGGACAGAAAAGATGCATACACTTTTAGACCTTATTACAATGGAATAAGGTGAAAAAGTGTAAACATCTTTCTGTCCTCCACTGTACCATGAAGCTGATAGAACCTGACCTTTATACTTTTTAGGAGAAATTAACTAAGATGTAATTTAGTAACTTTAACGTTTGTTTATACAGTCAATCCATTTGTGACGCGGTTGATCCACTTGACTTAATCGTTGTGTTGTCGTGTTTTTACTGACAACACACACACGGAATGACTTGCGAGCCTTTTCAACATGTAAGCAAATCAAACTAAAGGTGCAGTTACACGGGCAATTTTTTGAGCAATATTTGCCCGTCAACCATAGCTTCTCTTACTCTAAGTTCGTAAGATAGAAAGAGTCGTCCATAGATTGCCGTTTAATAATAGCCGAAAAAAAAGATCGGTTAAATGAAATTTCGATCAGGAACGTCAAAAATTGTATGAAGTTACCAAAATTTGATCTGACATATTAATTAACGGGTCTTTAAAAAACTGGCCTAAATCACCTTTGTTTATTTTCCGTTCCTTCAGTAATAAAGTTCAACTATACATAGGTACAACTGAGTAACTAAATTACTAAACGGGATTAAATTACGTAATTTAATCCCGTTTAGTAATTTAGTTACTCAGTGTTAATAATAATGTTCCATTACCTCGCGGTTCGAGCTAAACGGAACACATTATTCAGGGCAATCGTGGTAGTTTAAAACAATGTTTAAGTACATGTCATGTAATCAGAACTTTGGAACGTTATTCCTTATTATTAGACGACTAAGCTCTGTTATCTCAGCTTCCCAACTGCTCCACGACTATCAGTCAGTGCCCAAGGCGGCGATAATGGGTCCGTTTAGTATGAAAACATGGAAGTGTGGCTGTACAAGAGCAGTGTTGAACTAGGAGGAGTTAGATTGATCGTATTGTATATTTTAGCGCAATGTATGCTATGAATATTCAAATTGATTCCTAGTAGGTAGATCCTAAATATCAGACGGACTTGATGGTTCGGTGGTTGTTAAATTAAACGCGCCCGCTGCTTAAGGCCGTATTGATGATGAACTGATTTTCGTTTAGTTTTTTTTGTTTCATAGATAATTTTATCCCGAGTGTTCTTAGCCATGTTTAATGAAAATCTGTTCACCGTTTGAAGATCATCAGCTCTTTTGTAGTTGATGAGGTGATCTGATTTTTTAATTCTTGAAATCTTCTAGTGACGAAGTCCCTCCAGTGAAAATGTACGTGCTTGAAGCCCGTTAAATGTTTTGCTCATTGCTCAGAGGGTTTTTAGGCGCTGATATCGGGGGTTTTTAACTCGGTTAGGTTATTTCATTATCTTCTCTTTTCTGTCATTATAGAGCGAGCGAAGAGTCAACCAAGACTGCGTTCGTTTATTTGTATTTTTGAATTGAATATTCTTAATTTTATCTTCGTGAAATTTAGTTGATGAGTAGCTTTGTATGGAAACTGTGCATTGAAACATTGCTTAGAATTAGACATTAATAACCACATGCTCATGGTGTTTCCTATAACTCATATTCTTTTAACGTCTTGTCGAATGAAGTTGTCTCGCCTTGCCGTTATGATGATGTACTCTTATGTTACGTTAGATAATTATTTTATACGATTTATAACCTTTTTAATACGAAGCAAAACCGGTTCAAATGCTTTTGTATACGCAAATACTTAAATGTGTTTCAATCCAATTTACAAGTTAGGCGTGTAATATTGAACTTTAACGCCAACAGAGTTAAGGAGTCACTTATGCATGTAAAATCGCAAAACCTGTTTTAAAATATTCTCTGGTCGTAAAAGTTTCTCCTTGGACTTTTAAGCGAAAAGATTGAAAAATATTAATCCGCTTACATATTCAATATTTCATTCTGCTTATATCTCGAGTAATGGTGTATCCACAACGAAGTTACTTTTTGCGGAGAAACATTTTGGAACAAGATTTGGAATCACTACATAGCATAAAACAAAGGCCGTCTGTCCCTTTGTAAGTAGGTACCTATGTAACGCTTAGATCTTTCAAACTACGCAACGGATTTTAATGCGGTTTTCACCATCAGTTTGATCATTTTTCACGAAAGGTTCATGTATAAATATAAAGTACCCGGAGCGCAACGAGGGCAGGTGATTAGTAAAAAAAAAACTAAACTTCATGAGAAGGAAAATATGCCAAACCGTTTTGAAGGCACATTCCCACCCCTTTATAATTATACCCACTAAATAAAGAGAGAGTAAAGAGGCCAATGGGGTCAATATTTCGAGCTAAATTAACATTATATCTAACCATTTTGTCAGTACCTATTGTTGTGACGAACAACATTTGTGTAATGTTATTATTCGAGCTCAAACATTACAGGCAAATTATAAAGATGATTTAGAACGAAATGGTCGACGAATTACGAGACGTCTTTTGCGATATTGGTAATTATCATCTACTACCTTCCGCGACCGTCGGCGTAGAAGTCGTTTATCGCTGATCCCTCGGGAACTGTCCAATTTTCAAAAAAGTATTCAACGCCCTTTCCAAGGATGCAAACTATCTCTATATTTCATCGAAATCGGTTTAGCGGTTTAGCCAGAAAAGGGTAACAAACAAACAAATTAAATGTCGCATTTATATAGTAAGTGAGGAGGCAGTTATCAGCTATTTGTTCAAGCTCACACAGTTATTGGAACGCGCGGATAAAGCGATCGAGCGGCGGCGGCGGCGGCGCGGGCGCGGCTCCCGCCGCCTTTGTAATGCGCCGCCCAATAAACCCGGCTTCCTGTAAATCCCACTCGAGCTGCCTATAGAAAATATAGCGGGTTATCTTTTTGCTTTTTTCAAACAATATTACAGAGCCATTATTCTTACTTTGTTTTAACCCATTTTTGTATGCACGTAGCCCTTTCAGACCAACACGATCGTGCGTATTGTTCACAATTTAAAATGGATTTTATCGACCAATCAATAAAATTCAATATTATCTATCACTTGATACTAAGCTGGGTTTGAAAGGGGTAGGTCGTATTTAATAGCTATTGACTGGTGGCTTCGGCGGCGTCCAACTCGTTTAGCATTATTGTGAAACAAACAACTTTGTCGGGATAAGAGGAAATTAAATATCGGGGCATGGAGTGAGACGTGTCACAAATTGTATCCAAATCGATCCAACCATTTATGATCAAAAGACAAACTTCTATATAAGTTATCTGAAAATCCTCACAAACTTTCACATTTATAATATGACTTGGAAAAGATGAACAATATTTTTGATCTTGTCTGTTACGCAGCTCAATTAAATAAATTGTATTTTCGGTTAGTCAAGTGATACAAGCAGTTCCTAGAAGTCATTACGAGCATGACGACGCAGTTAGCCTAGTTGGTAGTGACCCTGCCTACGAAGCTAGCGGTCCTGGGTTCGAATCCCGGTATGGACAAATATTTGTGTGATGAGCGCGAGTATTTGTTCCTGAGTCATGGATGTTTTCTATATATTTAAGTATGTATTTCTCTATATAAGTATGTACTATGTATATCGTTGTCTAGTACCCATAGTACAAGCCTAGAGCTTAGTTTGGGACTAGGTCAATTTGTGTGAGATTGTTCCCTGATATTTATCATTATTTTTATTTATTATCCTCCGCTCCGCCATCTAGGACCCGAGAATATTACATTCTGGGACATTCTAGGACACTCCGGGAATCGCGCGTGACACCCGCGGGACGCGGGCGGGAACAGAACAGCAGTCATGCGAGATCGAAGCAGTAATTACCTCTATAATTAGAAAACAGGGTAAGTAAAGCTAAGGGTAGAATAATATTACATCGCCCTCAGTGCAGATTGGTTCGGCTGCGGCTTTGTACATCTAAATTGCTTTGCAGATGTGCGCACGTTTCCTTAATAGGTATGCTTTTCTCCTGGAAAACATGAGAGTGTGCGCCCAAACCATTACGTACAACACAACTGAAATAGCATAATAAACATAGCACAAAAAGTATGCCTTAATAAAAAAAGCCGGTCAAGTGCGAGTCGGACTCGCGCACCGAGGGTTCCGCACAAAACTGTAGGCATGTAAATAGTTCGTAAATCACGGGAATACAATATAAAAATAGTCCAGTATAAAAACTGACACGCAATAAGTATGCACTTTCGTGCTTAGTAAGTGTCAGTTTATACTGGACTTATTTTTTATGTGATGTAACTACAAATAAACGGTTTTCGGATTTTTCCCTTAACTTCTGCTATAAGACATAGCTTCTTGCGAAATTTCATGATTCTAAGTCAACGGGAAGTACCCTATAGGTTTTGATTCCCTTGAGATTCCCTTCAATATGCGGCATAAATGACCGTATCTTTTGATTATGTTGACTTAGATGTTTTATTTTTTCACTGATGCAAGGGATTGCAGACCTACGTATTTGATATGAATTTCAACTTGATACCTTTACGCGTTCCTGAGAAAAAGGGTCTTGACAGACACACGGACAGACAGACGGACAACAAAGTGATCCTATAAGGGTTCCGTTTTTTCTCATTTGAGGTACGGAACCCTAAAAATCAGTAAAGTGCGAGTTGGACTCGCGCACCGACGGTTCCGTACTGCCAACTCACACTCAACCGCTGGCTTTTATTATTTGATGTTTTTCTTGTGGGATTAGTACTATAATCATACGAGATTTGACACAATTGTATGTAAAGTTTTTAGAACAAAAACGACAAACTATAAAAAAAATATTAAATGTTTCCGTTTCATCCAGTGTTACTTTTTAAACACAAACATATTATAACACCAGGCTCTGTGAGCTGTTATGTAGACCTCGCGACAAACTTAACTTTGCCGTGGGATAACTGTTATCCCCATACATCGACATAGGTCGCGTTCAGTTCACCAACACCGCAAATAAGTTAGTAAATCGCAAAAACCCCCATGTCTCCGGCATTTTAAACAATTGTAAAAACTGAAACGACAAAAAAAGTCCATATAATTATCGAACCTGCTCACAAAACTTCACGAGAATCGGTTGAGAAATGCGACCTGTATTTAGCCAGTGAACATTCAAGCGCTCTTAGCGTCAAAGGTTGGAACTTGCTTGAGAGCTTTATATTTTGTACGGTATTCGAGGTCTCCTCTCCTCCTTGTGCTTTGGAAGTATTTCCCACATCAAATGAGCTTTTATCGACAAATATAAAGAATACAGCCAAATCGTTTGTATTTGGAAAACAGACGTTCCGATCAAAAGAGTGAGAGAAACAATCGAATGTTCAACGCAAAACGAAACTGAATACGTGTACTACAAGGTGGGCCAAAAGAAATCACCCTATTGGAAGATGCTCTCATTTTTGCAAAGTCGCCAATGTCAAATCTGTTTTGACATTTGTGGACTTGACAGATGCAAAATACAAGTGAACAAGCCATGGAGCGATACACTCCCCAAGAACGCGGAATAATCGTGTCTATTTTTTTGCGTAACAATTCAAAAAAAGAGAGTCAAACAACATCGGATGACTTCTTTTGGCCCACCTTGTACAGGTAAGTACTAACAATGCATCATCATTTCGTATCCATTTAAGATACTTAATGTCATGTGGTTCTGGGAGGTTACGGGCGGCCGCCACATCAGGGTCTATATTTCAAGTTCCCTAATGCGATAAACTGACAGGCCAATTCCGCCCGACGCACGGACTGTTCGTCTGGGCCGCGAGTCAAACACTATAACATTGAAAAACTACTTAGGTATACTTACGAGCAAAAGTAACAGAGTCATGTTGTACTGAAATTGTGTATAAAACGGCAACATTTTATTCTCGCCGGTGTAGTCAAATACAGTCTAAAGATTCGTAACTATTGTCTGACTTACTACTACGAGAACTAGGTACTTAACTATGGTGGAAACTCTTATTAACCTTACGTGTGCGACCTCGCTTTTTATTCGAATCATTTTCAGTTAGGTTACTTTAATTCAGCATTACTAAAAAGCCAAATAATCCAGACATAAATGGTTTTAGGATGAAACGAGGAGTAACGAAGCATTATGGTCAATAAGGAAAGGATTCCAATTAGTATTTCCAATATACCCTTCACGCTTCCCGGCGCTTATTGCTTACAGATCGCGGAGCAGCCGACTGGCGCCAGAGCCGGCGCGCATGCGCGGCAGCTCCCGGACAGCTACACCTAACACATCATTAATAACAAAACAGTAGAGAGCAAGAGTCTGTACATTAAAGATTTCATCATCCATCGCCATAATTATCAGATAAATCTGTACGGTATCCTGTCATTTTACCAAAAAACGTTTTCTAATCTTACTCATTTCACAAACATATTATTTGGCTAACCGCTTTTTTTTTAAAACTAAATATTTCAGGATTTATTTTAGGACCATCGTGTAGTTACCACCCTATAGGTTAGGTTAGGTTAGTTTTATAAAAATCCTGAAATATTTAAAGTTTCAGAAAAAAAATATTTGCCAAATGATGTTTGTGAAATGAATTAGTTTGGGAAACGTTATATGGTGAAACATCTGTATTGAAAAAATACTCCAGTGGGGTTCCGTTTTTTGACATAATATTTATTCTGAATATTTGGCATAGCATACCTACTTAGCATAAAATTGTTTCGACGAATGTTGACCTTTCAGAAAACGTATTTAGTAAGTATAATTGGCAAATATCCTAATGTTTGTTTGGTCGAATTTTAAATTGTTATACCATTGACAAGGCCGAATTTCATTACGAATAATTTTCTTTAGCATAATGATCATGTGGTATAACGACGATGTTTCAATATGTTTGTGTAGTCAAATCTAGTACCTTACCTAAATAATAAAAATATTAACATAAAATGTAATAATATATGTTAACAAATCCCTTTAAGTGATAAGGTATGTTGTTCATCGCAATAAAATGATCAAATCGTCAGTTCAGTGTTTCCACTCCACGACGTCCCGCCGCACTAATCAGTATTACCTACATTAATTATCTACGTTGACGCGAGCGCGCAACGGCGAGTGTTTTTTGAAAACACCAGCATTTGTCGGTGCAAAGTGTCGCTGAGACGATCACCTGAAAAACATACTTTAGACAAAAAGAAACAGCAAAGTGTTCTGAGAGAGACGGCGGTAAGTGAGACGGATAGAGGGCAGACAGCGATTAATGGTCGCGCTGTTTGAATGACTTTCTTATAAAAATCTGATCCTTTTTTTAAATGAAAAACCGGTCAAGTGCGAGTTGGACTTGCACACCGAGGGTTCCGTACTTAATATGGTTCACATCCAATGTTAACGGCAGTGTAGAAATGATACAATTAATGTTTAGTTAGAAAGAACTTCCAAAATTCGAAGGACGCTAAAGGCTAGACCAAAGAAGCCTTTCGCGACTAGATGTAAATTTATAGATCATTTTTAAATAAAACACTTCGCCTTTCACCGTATCACAAACACAATAAAGAATATAACTTAAATGTTGGAAAAGGTATTGCACGCGCGGACAAGCAAATTTTGTAGTACAAATTTAAATATTTTCACTTAAAGAGCACCGCTTGGACTTGCCCCCGCCTGCAATAACTTTTCCAACATTTAAGTTATATTCTTTAGATTATGGCTGGTTTTTAGCTTTTCATTTGATATTTTTATAGCAGTCGGGTTTTTTGATTTTTTAAATTAATTTATTTTTATTTCAATCTTTTTTAGTTTTTATTAAAATGGTAGCATCAAAGTTTTATAATGTACATATATCTGGAATAGGCTATTTATTAACTTTCATTTGATACCCATATTGTTATAATACAAAATACTTTTTTTATTCCCCATTCTTTTTTTTTTCGCAGACACCATATCATCATCATCGTCATCTTATAAAGGTTCCGTTTTTAAGTATTTGTTACGGAACCCTAAAAAGAGCTGAGAGTTAATTGAATAGCTGTTGTCCCAGCGCGTTATTTAACTTTGTGTTTTTTGTGGATTTTTTTCTTAAAAATTATAGAATCTTATATCGGATCGTAGGATAAATGTTGTCTGTCTTGGGTATTTTAAAACATAATCACATTGTGCAATGTTGTGCGAAACTTTATTATTAATAAACGAAGTATACAAACTAAAGTCTCATGAAAATTGAGACTCCGATAGCGTCGATAGCGTGATTATTTGGAAAAGTCTCGTCTGCCAGTTTACTCAGACGCAAGCCAAACACAAGAGACGCGGGACGAGGACGCGTCGCGGTGCGTGTAGGTGTGTGCGCCCGCGACGCGCACTCGCCCCGTCTCCTCTATGTCTTGCACCGCGACGCTTCTATACAATTTGTATGAAAGTTCATTATTGGTCATCGCACATTAGAGCCACACGGCACCTAACCGCACCGCCTCGCTTCAAAGCTAAACGTTGAAAAATGAGTTGGTACGGTACGTTTTTAATTTAAAGTAAAATGCTTCTCGAGCAAGCAGCGGATGACATTGACATCAGAGAGGCAGCTGGAGAAGCGGTGGATGATATGGACATCAGAGAGGCAGCTGGAGAATCTCTATTATCTCTCGTGGCTGATATTCGCTATTAGAATGCGATTCCAAAACTTGACACGTAATCCTCAACAACGCCGCATTAATATTCAGTCCGAAACAGTGCCGGTGTTCCAGAAACTGCATGAATTACCGGTGACACACTTAATTTAATATTTGTTCGCCGGGGCACGACCCGGGCGGCCATCGGCCTGCGTCGACATCTAGGTCAACGACGCCTTAACCGCTTCCGCTATCCGGCTACTTCTATAAATATGTCAATCGCGTGACAAGGACACAATCGAGCGATGGGATCTTAAACTGATCTAAGGGTTTATTTATAAAAATGCCAAGTTAATCGTAGAGCAATATATAAAAAAAAATTAAGAGCAGGATCTCGTACTTGGTGACCTTACCAAAAACGAGTTGACAATCTGCGTGACTCCTATTGTTGTAAATTCACAATATTGTCTTCTATTCGTCGAAAATCAGCATCGATAAAACTCATCAGCTCTGATTACAATTGAAACCTGATCTCGTGTTTACTTTGAAGTATAAAATATCGGAATTCAAAGCAGTTTATACCTAATATAAATTGTTCAACCATGAATTTCAATTTAACAAATTCTAACAAGCCTATAATATTCGTTTTATTCTGTTGGTTTCCGCACCAATATGGGTGACGTGACTGCGGCGGCTGCACCAGGGATTAACGGAGCTGAAAAGGCTCGAAACTCGAAACAATCGTTAATAGATTCGGGAAACCACAAATTGATTCTATAGCCCGGCCATTAACTATTGCTTTACTGTAAACTATAGTAACTACGACTTTGTATTGTATGTTTTGTTATAGTGCCTTTTGCCTATCCTCGCGCGGTAACCTCACTCATTAATCCTTATTCAATATATGATATACCCGCAGTTTCAGAAGTGTAGAATTCGTTTTCCCCTAAAGTACAGATTTTCAAATAAACCTCGTCCACCATTCATCCTTCGTTTTCAAAGCCCGGTTGTGTCTAGAAATTTCCAGATTATTTCGGCACTGAAATGGATTTCTTCTGTCTGAGTGCTTGATAAATAAATTAATAATGAATATCAGGGGACAACCTTACACAAATTGATCTAGTCCCAAACTAAGCTCTAGGCTTGTACTATGGGTACTAGGCAACGATATACATACTTATATAGAGAAATACATAGTTAAATATATAGAAAACATCCATGACTTGGGACCGCTAACTTCGTGGGCAGGGTCACTACGAACTAGGCTAACCGCGTCGTCTAGATGGCGCAAGCAGAAGAAAAATAAAACTTATTTCTTATATATCGTCATTTCTGTTTTTATCCAAATGAAGCGAGCTCCAGGACGCATGTGTGATAGCATCCTATCAATCACTTTGACAGTCGATGCTGACAAAATGTTTCCGAGCCTATACTAATGGCACACCACAGCTCCCAAGCGGGTCGGAATTGAGACACTGAACAGACAGAGTTGTCGGGATAATATAAGGATATTTATAATATGTATGTACAGATGACTCTTTTCTTATTTTTAACCCCCCAAGAAAAAAGAGGGGTGTTATAGATTTGACGCGTGTATCTGTGTATCTGAGACATGGTCGCTTACAATGGGCCTCATAAGAAGGCTCAAGGTCACTCAAAGGGCGATGGAAAGAGCTATGCTAGGTGTCTCCTAGCGAGATCGAATCAGGAATGAGGAGATCCGCAGGAGAACTAAAGTAACTGATATAGCTCACCAAATAGCAAACCTTAAGTGGCAGTGGGCGGGGCACATTGCTCGTAGAACCGATGGCCGTTGGAGCGGAAAGGTTCTAGAGTGGCGACCGCGAACCAGGAGACAAAGTGTCGGCAGGCCTTCCACAAGGTGGACCAACGATCTGATAAAGATCGCGGGAAACCGCTGGATGACAGCAGCAGAGGACCGATCGTTGTGGAAAACCTTGGGGAAGGCCTTTGTCCAGCAGTGGACGTCTTGCGGCTGATAATGATGATGATGATAAATGATGATGATGATCTGTGTATCTGTGTAGTTACTTGTCTATGGCGTCGTAGCCACTAAATTGATGAACCGATTTTTATTCAGTTGTTTATGTTAGAAAGTAGTTTGCATTTAAGAATTTGGTCAGGAGTTTTTAGCTCGGTTAGGTTATTATTCTTACGTTCAAATTAAGCTTTTGCCAGCAATGGGAAGCATGCGTGTACAAGATAAATCTAAATCGGTAACATCTAAATAAATAGCAAATTCAATTATGTTAGTCAACATCACCTAATCCATAAGGACTAAAGAGAGTATTTACGACGTGGACGACTTCGTGATTAACCACTCGAAGAGACAAGATATCTAAATATAAAGCGATGCCTATAACGTGTAGCGACGCGTTGGAAAACTTTCAAACTTGATACAAAAGCCTCACTGCCCGTTCATAGTGCTATATTTTACAACAAATCATTGAGTTTAGGGGCCGTCTATATAATTATAAAATTCTGGATAGCCACCACCAATTTACCTGATAGCCTACCGCCAAGGAGCATTGTTCGCACTGTTCTAGCATCAATGCATTAAAATATTTGATTACAAATTATAAGATACCAAGGTAAAGTAAATGTTAACGCAAAGCATAATAACGTCTTGTCTCGGGTCTACTTTACAAACACTTCGCTTCGCGTTTGAGATACTTAATTGAAGAAATTCTAACATCACCTATACTCGTATGGCTTACAACTCCCTAAAATACCTCGGCCAAGTCTTGGAAAAATACATAGGTAACCAGAATAACCTGAATACTACAAAGCGACACAACACAAAACAGAAAAGAGAAGCCTTTCTTACCTTTACCATATTACAAGGGATTTAAAACCGTTTCCACAAGTTCACACTCTCGTATATCCAGGTGCATCTCATAACATAATCTTCCGGAACCGTGGCGCTCTGTTTGCTGCGCAGCAGGGGACTATATTTGTAACAGCTTACAACTCCGTCTACGTGCACTGAAATATGAAAGCAATAAACATTTGTTCTTGTTCCCGCGTGTCTATAGTGGCTCCTGTTTTTCAAGTTTCTTTCTACCGCTGTAGATAACGTCTAGGTATAAACGAGTATGTATGGATATAACTAGGTAAAAATCATTTTAATCGAAGCTCTTTGAATAACAAACTGTGTCAACGACGTCGTACGACTACATAATATATATAATTACATATGTTATTTAAACTTAGAGGCAACGTTACAAATGCAACTTCTTTTAAATTAGCAAAGAGGTCATAATAACACAAAAATCTACATTCACGTATAAAAATATCCAGAGTCAGCGCAACGTCGCCACTTGAACATTCCGTGCCTCCTAAATTACACTTCCAACTCGCAATTTTCAAAGCAACTCTGCCTTTGCAAATCCTTGCATTTTCTTTCCTTTAATCTTTTGTAGAACCATCTCGTAATGTAAAACAAAAGCTGTTTATGTCTCCGGTTCATTAGAGGCGGATTGTTCTAAATTATTACCAAACAAACATCATTAAGCCTCCGCACCACACCGGCGGGCGGGGCCATGAAACAAGGGGTTTAAATTTTATTTTCCGTTTGTTTTGTTCAAGGTAAGATTAATTTAAATTAAAACCCACCCATTACGAACCTTACCGCGGATACCTACTGTTATATGGTTACAGCACTACGCCATACTGTACTCCTACCCATAAGGTTCTTCTTTGGAAAACGAACTTGTTTAAAACTTTGTGCCTATGTATTATTATATTGTATTTCAAAGGGATGTTAAATTCGATCAATAAGAATCTGTACGCTTTATAATTTACAATAACGGTCCGATAATGCTACCTCGTGGCACTCCTAAAAATGTTAAGCTCATCTTTGCATTAGACTCACAGTTCACAGTTTGCGACTTCAGTAATCAGTTAGGATCCAATATTTAAAGAACAGAACTGGGGGGTTACCATGACATCGCTTTGCAGTTCAGTTTTCGGCGAGTGTCAGAGTATAGCAGTTATATGGCGCTGTCCCTTACACTCGCCGAAAACAAGCGATGTCATAGAAACCTCCCTGGACTCACAGCACGCAGGTTGCGGCTAACCAGCGGCTGGTTTGTAACAAAATGTCAGTATGTTTAGCTGAGGAGTTTGCGCCATTGTTGCCGATTTGCGGCTTAGGGTTGGACAGTGCGCTGATATGAATTAAAACGAACGGATGGCGTAGGTACGAGTATAAGCGCGCACCGCGGCCGCCGTGGCCGCCGCGGCCCGGCGCAAAGACAAACGATGTTTACACCCGACGCGCGCAACAAACACAACCGGCTTTTTTGCACCTTCTCCCGGCGAAAATGTATTCGATTTGTCTGTAACTTGAGGCGCTTCGCTTCAGCAACGTATTTATTTTCCTTCGCAAATAAAAGCTATAAAATGTAATAAAGCTGCCGTTCAACCACTTCACTTCAAAGGGAAATTGTTTATCTGCATATTTTATTTTCGGATCCCCTTGTTATTCATAATATTGAATACCTGTTTTGTAATTTAAACGCGTTTATATGTCAATGTTTGCTCATTGTTATTTTGTTAAGAGCTAATACTTAAATGTTTTTGTTTATATCAAAATTGGTATCTATTTACTCAATAGGTTTTTTGTAATCTAACAAGCAATTTTACCAATTATTTTGTGCCTTTCAATTGCTTTGTATTATGTCCAAAACAGTGTTTGTTAGCAATCATAAATGATTAAAATTTAAACATAATATTAATTAAAACTTCAAAGTTTGGAACATCGGCGTAAAGTCGCTTGTCTTTCGGTATTTTACAAGGTGTATTTTGGAGGGTGTGCCCAGGAACTACACGACCTCATCCCACCCTCCACTTTCTCCAATCGGTCTTCCTGACGCAGGGGTGGCCTTCCATCCATGTAGTCGAATTGCCATCAGTTCGGACGAAGCTGACGTGTAAAAGTGCCCTTGTGGCCTATTTACTGAATAAATATATTTTATCTTTTTTATCACTTGGTCAGTGAAGATAAGATCACACTGTTATTACCTTAAGACAAATTCTGGCGTGATTGAGATCTTTAATACTCTCATTGATGAGTTTGCCGTCTAACTACGAAGATGAAGTTGCGGGAAACTTCTAGGTATAATTAAAGCAGGCATAAGCAGTGGTTGGATGGCATCTCAATGGCAGGCGGGGGATCTGCCAGCGCGGTATCGCCACCGCAAGCAGCCTCTCTGCTCCGTACAACAAATTAGTGTGTTTTGACTAAATGAGAATCAGTTGGCGTTCACGAAGGAAAGGTGCAACTTTCTGTGAAGTAACCTTTGTAAGTACTACGGCAGGACATAAGAATGCGATCCGACTGATGGTACCAACGCTTGCAACGCTAGAAGCATCAGTTGGTTGTTAGTTAGTTATTTTTCATTGGAGCACCATCACGTATGGAACATCAATCTGATAATAAATAAGTGACCATCAGTGGACGACAGGCAAACTTTAACTCTAACACCTTAACAAAAATTTACCTGCAATATTTGAAAACAAACATACTGTGAAGTTCGATTGTTCTCGAAGAAAGTCGTTTAAGAAGCTGTTACTTGTTAAACGTCTTTCTTATCATAAATACATATCGTACTAATCTTAGCGAGAAACGACCTGGTTTCCTTGGTTCCGTACCAAAATGGTAAAAAAGGAACCCTTATTGTGGGACTTCGTCGTCTGTCTGCCTGCATGTCACAGCAGTTTTTCTCAGCAACTCCCTACATAAAGCTATCAATTTGAAATTTGACATTTGTTGTATAACATGCCTGCCTGCATCTGTTTTTAGTAAAAAAAAATAGGAAATTAATTTTATTAATAATTAAAAAGGGGTCTAGAATGGGGGGTTGAAAAATGAAAGTGATTTGATTATAGCAAATGGGGTGTCATGTAAAAGAGTTCAATTTGTAAATTTCAAAACTATTTTTTTTTTAATTTTCCGTGTCTTACTTTTTGATTTATAACCAAATATATCCAAAAAATTACCGTTCCTCCCCCCGTATCTCCGAAGTTTATGAACCGAAAAAATCTGAAAAATTCCTAACTTATAGATAATTACTTATATTTTACGGGAAAAATAAAACAAAGTGTTCAACATTTATAGTTTTTGAGAAATTGATAAAAAAAACGTTAAAGATCTGTTCTAAAATTTATGCAAGTCGAAATGGACCTTATTGCAAACGAATTAAAGTACATAAAAATGTATACTTTTGAAGTATGGACTTAAATACGGAACCCTCGGTGCGCGAGTCCAACTCACACTTGACCGGTTTTTTTTAAATCGATTTAATATTTAATAACCACGCGCTTTAATCTCGTGCGCGCAAGTTCAGTTCTGAATCGGGACAGTCGACATTAAATATTTATTTTTCCATTTCCACCCGCGCGGGCACGCGTGCGCCGCCGCGGCGCGGCCTGCCCGGGCGCGGGGCGGCGGCGCACCAGCCGTGCACCCACTAGCAGAGTTATTTATTCCGTTTTACTGAGCTGATGATTAAGCGGTAGTTTTACCTGTCCATAGCGTCCACGGAGCCCCGAGTATTGCACGCATCAATCACTTTAGCGTATATTACCTTTATAGTCAAAATACAATTTGTTGAAAATAGAAAATACCAATGTAGTGACACACCCGTCGAGAGGTCACCGCAAGGTTCATGGAATTGTTTTAATCCCTGATCCTTATTGCAACTAATATAAATCAGATAAAAAATAAACTAAAAGTATTCTGGCATATTATTACACTTACTTAATTCAAAAATGTGGGGCCTGACTAAAGGAATTTTGTATAAAGTACAAGAGGCACAAGGAGCTATGGGGCACCAATAGCCAAGGACTTCAAACGACCCGTGCGCAGACGTGGGCGAGCGTGGGAGGATGGATGACACTCGCAAAACAGATGCGAAGGCAAAGGATGCGATAGCGGGACGGAGAAGCGATACAGGTGATGGGGTGGCTGAATGGAGACATTACAATTACACATAAAATGAAACACAAAGGTATGACTTAGTCATAATTATTAAGTAGGAAAAGTTTGACGTGTTTCTAAATCTTTGATAGCATGGCAGTTCATCCTGTAATGAAGCAGTGTATAGATTCACATGTGCCCCCAAACGAGCAAACTTACTTGAAACTAATAACACAAGTTACAATTATAAAGAAGTCAGATTTTGAATCTCATCTCCGCTTAATACCTAAAGGGAAAGATAAATAGACGCAACCGAACGGAAACTAGCTAACACAATAAATCAGTCATTAGCGGCCTTTGTAGCCGAAAGTGACAAACTATGCTAATTCTTCTTTGATTTGACGCCAACGCCGCACTGTCCTGATGTAAAGTGGACACTAAATTCGAAAAGTTTTGGGATCAGGAAAGAGTTGAAATTGGCCTACGCGGCTATAATTATAGGTTACTAGCGACCCGCCCTCGCTCCGCTTCGGTTACATAAGTTAAAATATAGCCTATAGCGACACGCCCTCGCTTCGCTCCGGGTTCTATTATATACATAAACCTTCCGTGAAGAGTTATCTAACTGATGGTGAAAACTGCATCAAAATCCGTTGCATAGTTTTAAAGATCTGAGCGTACATAGGGACAGACAGATTGATTGATAACTCGGGTGTCCTTCCATTTGGGCAAAAAACGAATGCGAATCAAATTCAAATTCAAATTCAAAATCATTTATTGCGTGTCACATTTCGTTTACAACAGATGGAACAACGGGCTAAAGGTATGCATGTGACGCCCTGCAAGGGCACAGCAACATGAGAGGGCTAACTACTTAATTATCCTTATTCTAAATTATTGCACATTATTACAATTTTGGCACTAGTCGGTAAAACTTATTATGTATTATTACACATTGCACAATCGTTAAAATCGACATTTAAACTAAATTCACCGACAAAACTAAATTCTACCTACTTATTCTTAACCTAGAGTCTTCAAGTATGCCATTATTTATTTATTTATTTATTCAATGCATCCATGGTATTAGAAGTTAACATTTAGAAAATCGTTTAAGTTATAGAAGCATTTTTTAATTAAAAATATTTTTAATTGTTTATTAAACATCTTTGTGCTATCTAGATTTTTTATGTAATTAGGTAGGTGGTTATATATTTTAATCATATTGTGATGAGGGCTGGATGTTACTATTTTTAATCTGGAAAAGGGTTGTTTTAGTTTATTAAGATTCCTATCATTTCTTCTTATATCTGTTATTGGCGTGTATAGATCCATGTGTTTTCTTATAAACTTGCTCGACTCAAATATGTACATTGAAGTTAGGGTGAGCATTTCAAACTTAATGAAATGTGGCCGACAAGATTCCATTTGATCTATATTAGCCAATATTCTAATGCATTTCTTTTGTAGGATGAAAATTTTATCGATATCGGGGCTATGTCCCCACATTATGAGACCGTATGACATTCTTGAGTAACCGTAAGCGTAGTACGCAGTCAGCGCCGTCTGGAAGTCAGTGCAGCGCTTGAGGTGCTGGAGAGCGTATATAAAGGAGGAAAGTTTTTTTGAAAGTTTTTGGATATGTGATTTCCAGTTAAGATTCGTGTCTAGATCTATGCCTAACAAGGGAGCAGAGTTTACGGTTTCCAGTTTAGTACTGTTAAGGCTAAAGGATATTGGTAATGCAGGTTTTTGATGTGGCTTGAATTGAATGACTTTAGTTTTAGTTAGGTTGAGCTTTAAATTGTGAGTATTAGTAGTTAAACCATAATTTCGGCTAATATACTTATATATAATACTTGCAGGGATATCATATGAAAAGTAATGCGGTTGGTAAAATATCAACAGCATAATTATGGCTCTAATTATAAGATTTTCTAATTACTTTACTGCACTGCTCTGCCGGTTAGAATGTCTAGAGGACAGAACTGATAGTAATGATCAAAAGGCTTCGCGACCTAAGGAGGAAGCGGCGCTTTAGTTGGAATATACAAATTTGAACATAGGCAGGAGTGGCAGGACCAACGCTGATTGATAGTTTCCATCTTTGAGGCAACTGACTCTAATTTACGTTTTCCGTGCATCTTAAGAGTAAGTTGTGCAAATTTTTTAAAACCGAGTCTTTCGGCCGCACTCAGAGAAGTCAATTAACTTTTAAGTTTGATTAAAGTTGCTGTAGCAATAGAATAAGACGCAGCAACTTTAATCAAATTTGAAAATTAATTGACGTATATGCAATTCGGCAGTATATGTGTTTAAATAAGTTGGCGCTTTCGACGAAACCGAAACGCGAGTAAACTCGGATTAGTTTTGGAAGCGATTGTCGTTCGGTTACAAATAACATTACTCCGCTGTGAAGTTATCTACTATGTACCTATGTAGACACGCGGCAGCCAATTCAAAAAACACAATACTAATTTATAATAAACACTAAAAATCTAAACTTACCGTTATAAATACCTTATGAACTACCTACTATTTAACATCTGCCTACCTATCAAATATATTAGGTGTTAATATTTTAACACCTCTTAAAATCGGTGCCAAACAAAAAAAATGAAACAATAAGAGTACAGCTATTGCTCGTTTCTTGTCGTCTACTCGTTCAAGTTAGAATGAGCAGTAAAATTTACGCACCTTGAAAAGAGCTTACTTTATAATAAACCCGAGCTTCAGCTGTTACAGGGAGCGCTCTTGAAACGAACTAGCTACATGTTAACTAGCGCTATAAAGGTTCACCGTAACGTCGACTGTACAGTCGAGGACAGAAAGATGTTTACACTTTTTCACCTTGTTCCATTGTAATAAGGTCCAAAAGTGTATACATCTTTCTGTCCTCGACAGTACCAGCAGCTACTATAATAACTTTTTTAGTTTGCAACTTTTCTTGATCAGCTTATATTGATTGTGGGCTGCCTATTGTTGCAAATATTGAGAGGAACAGACCAGACATAATGTATATAACAAATTAATTTGGTTAGTATTTCTAATGATTTTAAAAGGAATTAATGTAAATTTTGGAATTTTGTTTTATTGAAAGTGTTTAATAATTTCTCGTAAGTTTTAGTGGTGATAGATAGTATTAGACCGTGTGAAGGAGTCGGTTGCGAGCGGTGAGCTCTCGTTCCCTGTCTAACGTCGAGTTACTGCGTGTCGGTGACAGAGAGAGGACGAGGGCTCGTTCAAACGAAAAGTTATTCAACGTATGGAGAAGTCAAACGAGCACTCAGGTCACCTAATGATAAGTGCCGATGGAAAAATGCCATCTCGAGATAGTTATGAATGTTATGATGGAGGCAGCGGCCCGGCAGACCGACCGCTTGTGGTCGCGCTACCCGCGAAATACTTTTAGTTTTATAAAATTCCTTTTGATCTAGATACTGAATGTGCGTCGTTGCGGGTGACATTTACTTGATTCATGTAGATCCGCATCCGGTGACTCTGTCTGAATAATACAAATGTCGCTGTAACTAAAAGACGTCATTGATCGTTTAATTGAGAGTGATATTTTCATGCTTAGTACGTCTACGTCATATTCATTTCTCAAGATTAAGTTAGCTCCGGTGCCTTAACATATTTTGTACTATGACTTGTTGACCAAATCTTGAAAAACTTTAGGTTAAGGCATAAAAATACAGTAGGTACACCATATAATGGTAGGCTATAGATTTAGGAATTGACATTTATACTTAACATGTTATCTTTGTACCTATAGCCATGCAATAAAGAATTTAACTTTGACTTTGACCTTGTATGTACGTATATTTACCCATGACTTAACATAAATAACATCGTACATAAATGTTAAATCGACTAAAATGCCGTTCTTTTTATTTCATTTCACAGTAAAGTAGACGTTTAACCCTATATTTGTTTTGTAACATAAACGCTTAACTTTACAAAGACTTAACTTATTGGCGTCTTGTCTCCAAGGACTTTATGCCATACTGTTTGAGCCCAACTTGCTTCTGTATAGTAGTCAAATTTTTGTCATGATAACAAAATATAAAAGCAAAATTTGATCTAAAACAAAATGAGACAGAGGCTAAGGTAATAAACACACATTCAGGTAAATTGAGCCTCGAGGGCCCCGCGCCCGCACGCGCCGCGCGCGACGTGTTCGCGCGGAGATACGACACGCCGCTGAATAATGTATCTAATGCGGCGCCGCGCGCGACAACCGGCACACGGCGGGCGGCGGAAAAACCGGTGGAATTCAGGCACGCACCGGTTTTATCCGCATTTTACAGCGGTTCAAATGCAGGTAAAAATGTATAAGTACGTTATTTCATATCGCGGTGATACGGAGCGATAGTAAAAGTGAAGCAAAAGAGAGTCGACGAGCCATCGCCTTATGTACGAGCCTAACTGAACACACGCAGGTGACGTGTGTTTAACACGGCCGCTGGCAGTTCGTCGACGACCGACGTGGTAGAATACTAAAAAGTGTTCAATAGATGTACCTAGAACTGACCGTCGGAGATTCTTAGGGAAGGCCTATGTACAGCAGTTTCACACTAACATTGTTGGGTAATATATATAGTACAGGAAAAATAGGATATTTTTGAGGCAAAATTTGTTCATCAATGAAATTTTACTTATAACTTCATCTTGGTAGTAGAAATTAGGATCTGCGGAGTCCTACCAAAATTTAGGTGTCCTATACACCCTTCCGGGGTGTATGGGCCAGAGGGAAATTAAATAAAAAGCACATTTTACAAACTAGGCAAGTAAAGTGACTGGGTAAAGAAAACTAAATTCTATTTAGTCCGTCAGTTAGATAATCAAAAAATATTGGCCACGTATTTTTTATTTTTTTAATATTGGACATTATTTTTTATTATTTATTTTTATTTTGTCAATCAAACAAAAATGATAAAGATAAAGCGCGTCAAAGTTCGGGAGTTTATAAAGTTATCAAGAACCCGTTGGATGCGACTGGCGGCACTATTATCTATTCTGTGCTGGCGGTACAGCTGCGTTAGCTAATATCTCTTAGCAGCTAAGTGACACCATTGTCGTGTTGGCTAAGACTTAGCTGACACGACAATGATGTCACTAAAAGATATACCTACTGACAACAGCTTTGTCAATCACAGAATCCTAAAAAAAAACACCAAACAAAATATTACTGACATTTCCGCTAAATATTACCTGTAGTGCTCCCGCCACAAAGCGAGAGACTCATATATTTTAACTTAATGACCATTAAACGGTTCTACGCCGATGTACGCTAAGCCCTGAAGCCAGGTTCGAGGAGCGCATAAATCGGGCGAGCGTGCGTACTAAATCTCCGCAATTTATGCGCTCCCCGAACGCGCTACTCTATGAATTATTCCTCGCTCACCGTGTAATCATGTAGTTGTGAACACGGTATCCTATCGCTATACCGACAATCAATTCGAAAATTTCCATTTCACAACCAACGATCGGCAAAATTATGATTTGACATATCAACGTTATGCAACTACCTACAGGTTTAACTAAGATTCATAATTTAAATTATTTATATGACATATTTTTAGGTTTACCCTTGAATCACCGACACTCATTTCATATAATGTTTTATTTCGCCGAATTTTCATTTCACCGACAAGCATTTGCACGTAAAGGAGTTATTATTTGTTGCGGGTCACAGGTCCAACCTAACATAATCTACATAACCCATGCTTAAGATAACCTGAAAATAATAAGGTTTCAGCAGAAATTAGCTTTCGTTGAAAAGATATTCGGTGAAACGACAAATTCGATGAAATGAGTGTCTGCAAAACTGGGGGACATGCATATTTTTATTTTACACCATTTAATTCTCATAAATATTAATATTTAAGTATATTAATTACTATATTTTTATTTTAATATCGCATCATTTGTCAAAAAAACATTTTTAATGTATTTTTGGAGTTTTGGATTCTTTTGAAAATAAAATAGGATATTATTAGGTATATTTTCCCAAAGTGGAGCACGAAAAAAGTTAGGTACCTACTTAACACTCCTGCTTGTTGAAAGGTTAGATTAGGTTAGGTAGTGGATTAAAAATAGGCTAACGGCCGCACTCAGAGGCGTCAATTAACTTTTAAGTTTGATTAATGTTGCTGCTGGCACTTTCTATGCTATAGCAATAGAATAAGATTCAGCAACTTTAATGAAACTTAAAAATTAATTGACGTCTGAGTGCGGCAATGAGAGGCCACCTAAACTATATTTTTTAATTATGATTTATGATTTTTTTGGTAAAACTATCAATGTACTTTGCAATGTTTTGTGTAATAACAGTATGTCAAGTAAACCGTTTGCTTAACGATGAGTTTTAAAAGCGTTGTTTGTAACCAAAACGTTATTTACTATTTGTTATCTTATTAGTTCTTAAACAGCGTATTTTAACCAGATACATCTGTAAAACAATATATTTAGTGAAATTAATTGTATATGAAACGTTGGTTGTGAAATGAAAATTTGTGAAACAATTTTCGATATAACATTAGTCAACCTGTGAATGCAGAACGCCGTTGTTTTTAATTAAACTCGATAAGTTAGAGCGGTTTAGCTTGAGGTGTGTTTAGTTCAGAAAGAGTGTTCAATCTTAGGTGACCGATTTGAATCTCTGTGGTAAGCAGAGCTCTTGAGCTCTCGGTGAAGGAAAAAACATCGCGAGGAAACGTGCACGTGCGGCAACGCGAGAGAAACAGAGGTTACGCCGCAAATTAAAGAACAACACTTCCATTCATCAAAGTATAAATTATTTATGTATACTGCGAAGCCTAGTTGTAATATGGTAATCGTCGACGGCGACACATTCACCTGGTTCTCGGCCGGTCGCGCGGTCCGAGTGTAGAGGTACCTACACCATTACAGCATAACGGAATCAAATCAAATACGAATTGCATTGTATTGGGTCTCTGAGATTGTATCTCAGAGACCCAATACACTATAACTCAAATCAAATACGCTTTACGTACATTACCTATACATATATATACATCAAGACTATTGGAAAATCGGTATTCATTTTGGAGTAACCGACGTGCTCGATGGCTGATTAAATGGCAACATGTTTTGTTTCTGTTCACACGGGCGTTAATTATGCATTCACTGGAGCGAATTAAAGTTGGATAGAATTGATATTTCATTTTAATTGGTTTTCAAGTGGGTGCGCTTGATTGAGAGATTTGCCTTGTTAGAACGATTTCTAATTGGACTAAGTTTCTAGTTTGAAAATGTATTCGAAATTATTTTACTAATTATAACAAGTTAAGGTCCAAAAGTAATAAAGCTTACTCTTGGCCAATTACAGTAGCTAAAACATAGATAACTATTTAGATAAAGCGAAGACGTGGAGAAAACTTACTCATACAATGTGTAGCGCTTTTGCCTTTCGCCGTAGTTTAAAAACTGCATTTTCAGTTTAGTTCATTAATTTACCAAAAACACAAAATACAAGTACACATTCCTGGTGACACTAACGAGGCTACTGTGTCAAGTTACTTACTACAAAATCTTTTTAATATAAAGTTGTCGGTTAAAACTCCTTACAAAGTTAATCTGCGAGGACTCCAAAAAACTTCACCGAAACAATGTATGTTGTGTTAGTGTGTCCACAGATGGCGCTGCGAGGCACGAGGAGTGTTATGTAGTGGCTCGACTCGAATTAGTTGATTTATTGGTTCCTGTTGCCCTCAACAGAATTTCATTTGCTCAGACCCTTCTGAGCAAATGAAATTCTGTAGGGCACCCGATAATCAAATGATAAGCCGAGGTAAATTTTGAAATGATTTGATTTTTATTCCGGTTCGCGAACTGGTCGCGGAGATGGATACTCAGGGGTCATGGGTTCGGTTTCCGCCCCTTTCGTGTCGAGCTTACTTTGATGCCGACGAATGAAACAACTGTAAACTTACACATTTTCAACCCCCGACGCTAACCCTCTGGTTACTCCTCAAAATTGGGACCCTAATTTCAGAACTCTTCACAGACAAACTTGACAGACAAACAGGTACACGGGTCTATGTCGGGTGGCACAATCATTGTTTGACCTAAATTATCGTTTGATAGAAAATCATTTGGGCGAAAACGTTTTTTTCAATTGAAGGGTTTTTTTTTAAGAATTACTGGCTTTTCCCCGTGAAGCCGTCCGCGTACTTAGTATTCACATCATAGTCATTTTTATTCGTATCATAGTCATTTTTAGGGTTCCGTAGTCAAACTAGGAACCCTTATAGTTTCGCCATGTCCGTCCGTCTGTCCGTCTGTCCGTCTGTCCGTCCGGCTCAGGGACTCTTAGTTATTTGCTAATATTTGTGTGATTTGGAGATTGTTGTTTGTGTTTGTAAGAATATCGACGGAACCCTACACTGAGCATGGTCCGAATGCTGTACTAGGTAGCTTTTCACCGCGTCTACACGTAGTAGTCATTTTTCGCTTATCCCTCGAGAACTATCAAATTTTCCGGGATAAAAAGTACGTATCTTATGTGGTAATCCAGGTAATCCAGGTAACTGTCTGTGTGCCAAATTTCATAAATAAATAAATATCAGGGGACAATCTCACACAAATTGACCTAGTCCCAAATTAAGCTCTAGGCTTGTACTATGGGTACTAGACAACGATAAACATACTTATATAGAGAAATACATACTTAAATACATAGAAAACATCCATGACTCAGGAACAAATACTCGCGCTCATCACACAAATATTTGTCCATACCGGGATTCGAACCCGGGACCGCTAGCTTCGTAGGCAGGGTCACTACCAACTAGGCTAACCGCGTCGTCATCATATTAGTCATTCATAAAGCTCGGTCAAACTGTTCTGGAGTTATAAATGGTGTAACTAACCCGACTTCGTCTTAAATTTAGATTTAGAAGATTATAAAACTAACCTTAAGAACCTAACCTAACTAATTTACACAGCAGATATTTAGTTTGATGAAAATCCATTGACTCATTTTTTATTAATAATAATTACTATTATTATTTATATTATTTTTATTAATATTATTGTTGTTTTTTATTACAATGTCTGGTTATCTACTTACACTAACAACAAACAAGTCAAAATTTAAATAAGTTAGGTTTATTATTACAGTAAAATTCATTAATGTCATAGAACGCCTGGTTTTTCAGCCATTTCTTGAGTGCAAAAATAATGTGTAATGTTGCAATTGTTTTATGTAACTGGGGATACCCGATACCTAGGACCCGAGTTACGAAGACGAAGAATACGAAGAGGTTTAACGCTTAGAGCCAATTTAAGCGTCGATCGAGGGGATTGTTACAGTAACATCCCAAGTCTAGCCGCTGTTGCGGGTTGTATTTTACTACTTACGATTTCATTTGGAGCTTTAACTTAGTTTCACGGTCTGTCAGTAAAGTCACATGCAACTAACCGGGAACAGGTGGTGTACTCTTTACGATGCCATTCATTTAATAGATTAACTAAGCAACGAAACTTGATTGAGTACCTACCTACTGCCTGAGAGTTGTCTTAACTATATGCGAAGTTAACTTAATTGTCCAAGTGCGAAAGATTAATAAACATCAAAATAAAAAATGTTTTCAAATATCAATGCGGCAAAAAATTACCGAGTTCTTTTGAAAATTCATCTACATAGATGTTAACAAAAAATACTTCCCCTGAATCGTCCCTGTCATTATTTTGTCATCTGGATTACGCGCCGATGATTGACATCCATCACCGTAATCATATCATTACCCTATAATTGTCACCGTTTCCCTAGTTTAGGAGATCCGCGGCACAATGGTGCTTTTGCGCATTTCGGGCTTTTTGTCAAATTATAGGATATATCTGAAGGGATTACCGGCCGGTCACCCTAGTGGGTATTATTTTCTTTTGTAGCACGTGGCCGTGAAAAAAAGGATTTGACGTAAATTTGATTTTGAATTTGGCTTACGCGTAGGTACTTTAATAGAATTATCTTTGTTCCTGTTTATATTCGCTGGAGATAATGCGAGGGCAAAGGACAGCAATGGGAAATAATAAATTGTGTTTGTAAAGAAACTGTTATTTTGTTTGTAAAGCGATTTTTGCCAATTGGTGATCATCATCAAATATATGTATATTTACGGGGTTCCGTACCCAAAGGGAAACAAGACCCTATTACTAAGCCTGCGCTGTATTTATTGATGCGAAGAAATGCCTCGAGGAGCGCTTCCTCTACTCGTCGGGGAAAAATAATATGAGCTTGTATATTTACAACATTTTATTAACGCCGGAAACTGTTCGTACCGTCCCTGGTGGATTCTCATATATTCTTGTTGATAAATAAAACTAAAACTCTGTGACAATCCAAACACTGCGACACGTACAATAAGCTCCTAGTTACTCGTAAATTAATATGACTGCAGCAACGGAACGATGAGTCCAACCGCACCGATAATATGTACCTAATTATCTTTGGATTTAAAAGTAGATAGTGAATATTGAAACTGCAACTATACAACTTTCGACTTTTCGTCAACTATTAAAGGAAGGGAAACGAGCACATCGTCTCAAGAGAATGAACTCGTGGAGATTTGCAGTGTAGTCTTAAAGTAAACAGGCCTCAATGTTAAACTGAAACGAGCACATAGTCTCAAGAGAATGAACTCGTGGAGATTTGCAGTGTAGTCTTAAAGTAAACAGGCCTCAATGTTAAACTGAAACGCCCATAAAAAGCTTATACCTTATCTGACATCTCACCCCAAAAAACTTCGCACAACATTAAACTTTAAAACCCGAATCAAATTCAAGGGGGTATCAATCGAATAAACACAGCCGCCGACGCAAAGAAAGCAAACTTTGAAAAAACTCCCAAAAGAATTGTTTGCAAAAAATCACGGATTCATAACACGAGTGGCGCAAAAACGCAATCCTTTACATGTTCACAATTACGTGCGCAAACGCAAAAGTTACCGTCGGCATGCGCTTGGACCGCGTACCTACAGCCAGCGGGCAAACTAAGAAGCGCGTGACGTTTATGCATGCTATTAACCAAACTGAAACACCGACTTTGATCAGGTTGTAATTGGCTTCCTAGTACTAGTTATTCGTCATTGCTCGTCGTGCTCAGAGGCTCTGCACCCCTTACCCTGCTATTCCACATGTATTGCTTACTTACCCAAGCAGCACACAAGCTGTATAAGAGCTTATACAGACCTATAATGGCAGAGTTATAATGGCTGTATAAGCTCTTATACAGCTTTGGTGCTACTTGGGTTACTGGTACCATAATAAATAATACCTCAGACCGTGTGTCCATGAAATGAGTCGAGATGTGGTACCGGGCTAGTCGAAGAACGCAAGCATTATTTTACTCAAAGGTCTAGTACCTAAGGTTATTGTTTATTCGAATTGAAATTCCGTTCATAAATCAAATTGGCTTCAACGATAAACGAGAGTTGAAAAGACACATGTATTCCATATTACAACGATGTTAAGCCGCACCATGCTCCCTTTACACGACTTTAAATTCTTTATAATCCTTTATTTACCGAGCAATATTTCTGTATTAACATTTGTGATGTTGCCATAATTCAAAAGGAATTATATCTGAAACCGAGCGGGGTCACAATTGAGATGTTACGTTTAAAATATGAACGCCGTTTATGAATTGAGGCCACTAAACCAGCTTTTCAACATTAAACTTTTATGCTACTACGCTGTTGAACGCGACGTTTGCCATAAAATTATACCAACGAATTTCCATAGGATTACCGTAAAAGGAATTAAGCTTTAACTCGCTGATGTGTCCGCGGGTTAAATATTGGGAACGAGAATTAGTAGAGCTCAGCAAGATATACATTCTGCGCGAGCTAACGACTTTAGATAAGTACTTATGTCAAAATTAATTAATTAACATACCGCACCTTCAGAATGAAAGTGACCTATTTAATCCAAAATGTTTAGATTTTGAATTAGGTCTCTATAACAATAATTTTATGACTCGAAGTAGAAAACTTAACATTTTGTATTAGGTCACTTTCATTCTGAAGGTGCGATACGGTTCGTCAACATATACACCTATACTTCAATCTTACATAATATTATTATTCTTTGATTTCTGCAGACATTAACGTTAGCAGAATGCAACTTGTCCCACTATTGACTACCTAACCCGCCACCGCTTATCAACCCGCTGGTTGCAAGGGCCGCACTGTAATCCACAGGAGCGGTTTCATTAATTCCTGTGAGAACATTAAACAAGATATGATCCGCCGGCGCCGGATGTTTGCGCGTGCGTCTGTTGCGAACTTTTTGCAGCCCTCTGGCGTTTGCGCTGCTAGCACTGGCAGTATAGCCTTCTATCTAAGAGAGCGTGAGCCAAACCTTTAAGAATTAGAGTACAGCCAGGGCGGTGGGCGAGGAGTCAGGGCTGCGTAACGAGGGCTTGCTTGAGTCAGTTTCATTTTAATGAGGTTTTATTTGCTTATAGGAAGTTAATTTAAAGTTAACACTTTAACGGCCGCACTCAGAGACGTCAATTAACTTTTAAGTTTAATTAAAGTTGCTGCGGTCACTTTCTTTAGCTATAGCAATAGAATAAGACGCAACAACTTTAATCAAACTTAAAAATTCACGTCTCTGAGTGCGGCAGTAACGCACTAGCAATCGCAAGGTTCCATATGCGTATCATATTAACAGTTAGACCAAAATTATAGAAGCTAACCTTATCTGTATTCAGAATGATGACTTTGTTCTTTTATTTGAAATATATACCTACCCAACTTATTAACGGATGATAAAGAATTTACTTTTCGCCGGCTTTTATCCCAATTAGGTCGTTGTTAAGACGAGAAGTAACTCGGTTCCGGTTTAAACTCACTGCCGGCACGGGCGGGTATAAATTTGGTTAATTCGGGTTAAAATTCACAGGAAACTTCACAATTTCGTCAGAAATATAACGATAATTTTATTTGCGTTAGCGAGATATAATTTCAGAACGCGGTAATTTGGTTAATTAGTTAAATTAAAACCAACGAATATTAATTTATTTACTGCTCATGCAGGGTTTTTCCATGGACGTAGAGTAAATAAGTTTATTTATGGTATTATTACAGAATTTACGAGAAAGCCTATCGTTCTACTAGTTACTTCAGGTAGACTAAATTGTGCTTCTTATTCGATTCTACGATCTCTGTGCGGTTTTCGCTTTGTAAACATAACAACAAGGATACACAAGCTGATTTAGTTTGTAATGAAATAATTTCATCTGTCACTTTGAACGACCTATTACTAAGTTCGAGTGTGACAAGCTACTCACCCGCAAGTGACAAGTAAGCGGCCACTCGACTCAAGTGATCTTTGATGCAATTACTAACTCCTCCAAACTGTAGGGTAAGCTCACAACGCAGCGTGTGAACACCCTGGCCCCATTTACAACTCAGGCTGTGGTTGGTGACACTGCCTGTCATTGCTTGTTGGATAATAATTTGGTTAAAAAGCCGCTGATCACCTGATATTTCTTTTCAGCATAACGACTCCAACGCTGACTGGAATATTGACGCTGCTATTATGTAAATAACGAAATACATTTTTAAATTATAACATCAAAACCCAAAACGTTTCAAAAATCTCCAAGTTCGTTAACCTATACAGACATTTAAAACTATCTGGGCTTTATTAAATAACGTTACAAATTTATACAACTCCACGTTGTTATTCCATGTTTGTTAAGTTAGTGCTTTCCAAATATGGATTATCCTTTGTTTGTATAGAAAAGTTTGTAAACGGCGCAGTGGGAGTGTACAGATGGAAATGGACCAATTATTACCGCATCCATAAACAAGAGAATGCAGAGAAAAACCCTTGGGAATGCATATTTGCGCTTTGTTGGCGGGAATTAATCGCGGCATGCATATTCAGCAGCTCGACCAGAGCTGGTAGAACACGCCGCGCGCCGTCAGCTTGCGCGCTGTGCGCTGCACAAGTCCACGCCGAGTCCTTTGTCACAAGCGTCGAAATGGAATCTTCGTCTTCTGTTGTTTAGTTTTGTTAGGTTACGTAGTAACTATAAGATACCACTGGCTACCTTACTTTGCAAACAAAAAATAATAAACTGCATAATTATGAATACAATAATTTATAAGAGTTATTAGCAGTAAACGATCTTTCTCCAAAATGTATTTGATCAACGGTTTACATAGGTAAAATACCTTTATTCGTATAACAGGGACGTTCACAAACATTGTGCAAATAAACTGAGTTCCACGTATTTGATCGCGCTCTCACACTGAAAAAATATAATTAAGGTAACGCGCTACCAAAACTGTTCGGATCTTTCATCACAGCACTGCAGAAGTCATCACTATTAATATTTTTGCTTCATCTTTGCAAGATGGGATCTAATCACAATAGTAAATATGAAACATTGTTTCGTATAAACTTGAACAGAAAATGATGTAGATTACATATGATGTGAGATGATGTCGGTGACGCGTGTAACGCGCAGCAGAAACGTGGAACATCGCGGGGAGATTCACGCGTCACGCGCGCTTCCACAGCAGTCTCATTTCGAACTATTTTTCAAACCGACTGGCGCAGCGAGGGGAGCAGCCCGGGACATGTTTCTGACGTTTTGGTTGATTACCAACACAAAAATATGAAAGAGGATTAGACAGTGTACGTTCATATGAGTCTTGTTATAAACAGTGCGTTGGTATACTCACCATAACTGCTTTTGTCCTCGTAAAACTCATTTACTGGAATTCCGTCGGAAAATTTTCGCGGGTTCGAATCTCGGTATCGGCAGATAAGTATTTATTTTGCGTGATGAGCGCGAATAGGTATTTGTTTCTGAGTCATGGATGTTTTCTATTATGTATTTAAGTGTGTATTTCTCTATATAAGTATGTTTATCGTTATCTAGTACCTACCCATAGTACCTAGAAGCCTAGAGCTTAGTTTGGGTCGATTTGTGTGGAATGTACCCTTATATTTTTATTTATTTATTTATAATGCGTATTACCTAGTAAGACTATAAACCACGAGCCGCTACAAAGTCTGAAAATTTGGTGACGTATAAAGGCTGTCAGTGGCGGCCACACCTGAACAAGTGACCACCAATTTGCAAAGCAATTTATTGCACATTATTATCTGTGAAGGTATCGGCGTCAGTATGCGCGTCTGCGTAAATTTATGCCTAAGAAAGGGGAACCCCACGTAATACTGATGGTCAAGTGGTGCAATTTTCTATCGCCGCAGGAGACCTAGACAGTATAGACACGCGACGTCGGCTGCTTCCGACCGACGTCGCCGGCACACGGACGCCGATACCTTCGCAGATAATAATGTGCAATAAATTGCTAAATTGATTGTAACTTGTTCGGGTGTGGTGGCCACTGACGGCTCCCCTTTCTTATAGGCATATTTTTTTTGGAATAATTCTATATTGCATAATAACTTTAAGCATAAGTGACAATAAGCAGAAACTCTTATTGCATAGTCTAGTTTTGCATACAATCACAACGCATAAAAATATGCCGAATAATATTTATGCATAACATTGATAAGCCGAATCGTCGTAAGGAATGAAATAATAATCGCATAAAATGTATCGCAGAACCACGTTTAGTCGAATGATCATTTCGCAGAAATATATACAAACTGTGTCAGAAAATTAGGTTAAGTTAGGTTAGAACTTTTTGCGAAAAGTTATTTCTGCCAAGTAACATTCTGCAACACAAAAATATGCAAAAACAATCTATATATAAAGCGGGAGACCGTGATTATGGCAGTTCTCGAGGAGACCAGGACCTGGTCAACGGTTTACTACTGTGATATAGAAATTTTTTGGCATATTTTTGTGTTGCAGAATGTTACTTGGCAGAAATATCCTTTCGCAGAAACTTCTAACCTAACCTAACCTAATTTGCTGAGACAGTTTGTATATATTTCTGCGAAATGATCATTCGACTAAACGTGGTTCTGCGATACATTTTATGCGAATTGTATTTCGAACAATCATTTCTGCCTGATAGATAAGGGTAACGACACGGCCTTTTCTTTAAAACATCATAGAAGGAAAGATAGAAGGAATAAGAGGCAGGGGAAGAACAAGAAGAAATTACTTTGAGCAAATAAAAGAGAAGGTTAAAGTCGTCTCGTACCAGAAAGTCAAGCAGTTGACAGAAGACCGGAACGGTTGGCGATTACTCCACCGACAAGAGCTTGGCTCTTAAATAAGGAGAGAGAGAAGGGTAACCCCTGGTCAACACCAACAGGAGAACCAGTACTGCTCTAATAGTCATATTGTAACCAATAATAAACACTAAAACATTATTTTACTAGCAATAAGTTCGGAATCATTGTCTAGACTTCAAAACTCATACCCTTCCTCTATAATCTCAAGAATATTGATTCAATAATTACAGGCAAAATGGGAAAAGCAAATAAGTAAGTGCTTAATATAGATATTTGCAGTAAACATTGACTTCCCCGTTCTTGGAATTAATTAATTATTTGTATAGGAGTGGAGGAAACAAAAAGCGCTCGTGATTTATTCAGGCGCAGGCGTCCGCCGTCCGCGTTCTCATCCTGCCGACATTCCCGGAACTGAGCAGAGGGATCTACTCGTACTTCGGACTCTGGGTAACTCGACGGGTCAGAGGTAGTTGTACAGACCCGTCGTATCGCCTGAGATCCCCGTCGGTAAAACATGACGAGTGCAAACGGTTGTCCTCGACCCGTTTCATCGAGCATTATCTTCATTGCTTTTATTCGCTTGTTCTCTTTAAATTCACCGAAGAATACGATGAATATTGCTAAAAACCCGCAAGACGCGATACAAGGAAAACTTCGCGCGCCGCCGGCTCTTCGGAAAGTTCGCCATTGTCACGGCGACGCGGCAGATCGATCAGCAAGATCGATCGCCAGATTAACCCTTCATAGCTCCCGAAGGCGGCTCCCGTTTGTCGCACCAGGACGCGACTTTTTTGCGTAAGTTCACATTTTGTCAATCTTCAAAGCAAGAATGTGGCTTAAACATATTAGGGCGCTGTTGGCATTGTAATGAGAACCGGCCCTTTTTCTTCACTGCACATTCCAGTCGGCACTTTTGGAGCCATTTGTATTCGATTCAAGCTGCAAGGCTGTGCTCCTCGTGCTAACGTAAATACTTTGTAACTACTACCAATCTGTGGTCGATTATATTTTCTAAAAAACCGGGAAAGTGCGAGTCGGATTCGCTCACTGAGGGTTCCGTACACATTTGGCCGTTTTTAGTATTTGTTGTTATTCTATAGGGTTTGTTCTATAATAATAGCAAATTTGACGCTTGTATGTTTTACCGTTTTTACGTAACAACAACAATAAAAATACGTTGAAAAAAAAAACATTTCTTGTATGAGGACCCCCTTTATTATTTCACTTTTTTTATCTGTTAGTAAATCCGCCGTAATAACACATATTCTGAAAAAAAAATCAACCTGCTATCTATTACGGTTCAAAAGATACAGCTTTTTATAGTTAGGACAGACAGACAGACAGACAAACGGACGGATGGTCGGACAGCGTAGGCATATTATTAGGGTCCCGTTGGGCGCCCTTCGGGTATGGAACCCTAAAAATGAAGTAATACAGTAGAATAAAGCCTAGACTAAAACGTAATAAGAACGTAGACCAATTATAATTGCAATATGTATACGAACGTAGGTATATTAAAATACTCCGAATTTCGTTATTGAATCATATCAAATATGTTTAATATTTTATTTGATTCAAAAACGAAATTCGAAGTATTGCGATGCAGTCAATTTGTCAAATGTATGGCCCCAAACAACCCCGCCCGTAACAATATTTTTCGGGCCTTTACAAAACAGGCGCTACATATTCAAGTAATAAAATATTTAAGGTAAAATATTATTTTACCTTAAATATTTATATATATTATTATTCAAGTTTTTGCATCGACATTGAAAATGGTCTTTGTCAATCTCTACTTTATAAAGCCGATATGAAAACACATCTATAAATATTTACAGAGCAGACCTTTCACACGCGCCGTCATATTTATTAATTCCAATAAACCCCGAGCGAAAAACTAATATCGATACTTCAAAGGACTTTCGCTACCAAAAAAACTCGTTCATCAACACAGGTACAGAACGAAAAAACCTGCAACTTTTAAATGACAAAATAAACGTCGCCAGAGTGTCTGTGCAATTCGTCTGGTCATTCATTCGTGTCCATTCATTCTTTCACTCTCGTCTAGTTCATTCATCGAGAGGTATTGTCCGGCAGTCATTCTCGAGATCCGCTTAAGTTTATGTAGCTTGCGGTGGAGCGCGGAGGTGATTTACGGCCGCGCGCCGGACGCGGCAGGTGGGGCCGCGAGGTGCAGTGGCGGAGCCCCGCGATCCATGCAAGCCGAGCAGCTTTCCGTTAAAATAGACGTTCGCTCACGTTATTTTTATTTATGACAATGCAAACATTTTACAGCGGTAGAGCTATTTTAGGTCGGGCACGCTAGTAATTCTGTTCAGGACCGCTTGTGGCGTATCTAGGGCGATCGATCTTATTGTTTTATATTTATAACGTTCAACTTCCATAATGTTGCTCCACAAAAAAGCAACTTTGGTGTGGATGCACCATAAGGCCTGTGCACCAGCGGCCATCACTTACAATTAGGTATGTAGGCGGAGGTGTGGCGGGACGTGCCGAAGATGGGGCAAGGCCTGGTGGGTATGCCAGCCGCCTGAGAGCGCGCCCGGTAATATTTGAGTTAAGAACAAAATTCATGCCAATACCAATGCCAATTCACACAGTCGCTTCGGCCGAAATCGGCCAGGACGACACCATCACTAGTGAATACTCAGTTCCTCTAGAGTTGCAGAAGTGGCTTACAGAGGTGGTTCGTCGGTCTTCCTGCATAAAAACAAAAATCACACGCCAGGTTCCCTTTTTCCCACGCAAAAGAGACTCGACTATAGACTCGGCATCAAATCCAAAAAATGAAATGAACGTGTTAGGTCAAAAGTCAGAACTTTGCGTATTTTTCTCCACGACTACACAATCCACCAAACTAGCTCGGACCATATTTATGAGCTTGAAATAAAAACTTGAAACTCAAATAGAAATCATTTAGACAACTCCCAAAATAGTCTAATTTTTCAAACGACTTATAACAAATTTAACAATATTAAAACCGCTCCCATTTCTTGGCAAAATGGAACAATAAATTGTACATTGTTCAAAAAAAAACCTACGCGCCGAGCCACGCGATGAAATCCCGAGGGGTAAGTTCGTAACTTACTTACGTTAACTTCAAAAGTTATCTCTTTCACGCGATCCTATTTTTATATAAGAGCGCAAAAGATAACGGTGAAAAAGTTTCGTGAGCTGGTTCTGAGAACACGCCAGTAGCCGTGACAATTTCGCTCCAGCCAGTGAGCGAATGAAATTACAAATGTAAAAATAGAAGCAATCCTTTTAACAAATAGCGGCGCGTGCGGCGGGGCGATGGCCGAGGTCTGGCGGCGTCGGACAATCTGCGGGGCTGACCTATTATCCTATTATTTTTCGTTTCAAAAATGTCTTGCTTTTGAACAATATTTTTTTGCATTAATTTTTAAAACAATAATTTATAGTTCAAAATAAATATTTCTTACCTAAATATCTCATTATCAGATATCAGGTATCAGGTTATTTCTTCCATCCTCCGCACCGACTATATTGGCCGCGGTGAGGGCGGCTCGCAGTCAAAAATAAATATCGATATACAGGGGGCAACATTTAACGATGGTTCTACATGTTGTGTTTGTTTTATTTGCACCATTTTAGGATTAGGTTTCCTTTACCCTGGTATATAAAGCAGAAATCAAATCCAAAATGTTAAAACTTCTTTGTTTTGTCTGTTGTCTTTCTATCTGACACAGCTTAATTCATCTATCAAGAAAAAAATGGAATAATAGAGATAGTCCCGAGCACTCTGCAATTTTACTAGAATAAATAAAAATTTATCTCGGGGGTTAAATCATAAAAAAAAATGTATTCTTTATCAAAACTTGCTGTAATATATCGATACTGATTGTTTGTCTAAAAATTGATATAATAAGCGTGGATTCAAGATAAGATAATTTATTGATACAAGAACATTTTATTTTACATTAAAATGTTCTTGTATCAATAAATTATCTTATATTGAATCCACGCTAATTATACCAATTTTCCAAAATTATCTCTCACATTAATTAATTGTTATAAATTAGTGTTCTGGGATGGCAACGCATTTGCAGTGTTAAGGGTAACACAGACGAGTCCGCCGGCCGGCACTCCAGTCCCGCGTCAAATCAAGAATTAAATCAAAAATATGTTTTATGAACTGACAGGCCGAGGTCGGCCGAGTCTGCGTCACTCTTTAGGACTGCAGTATTTCAATTGCAAATGTTTGTGGCTCTCAGGTATACCACTTACTGTTAGGTGGCCTGTGTACTCATACAAAAAGTTAATTTAATTGCTTAAAGCGCATAAGTTTCAGAGTTCTGTCGAACAAAAACTTTAAAGTTCGGTTGGTCGCCGACGTCGCGGTGAATCAAGCTGGAACCCGAGATGTTCTGTGACTGGTTCATTATCATGATTGTTGTCGCGTATTTTTTCACAAACAAACATGCAAATGACTTCCAACCGCCGTCGTAAATAACTCCCACCGCAGTTGATGCCTTCACGCCGATCTGCATGTCATTACCAATTATAGTTCAATTATTTAAACTGTTAAAATAAAAGGAAAGGGTGCTGTAGTTTCGGTGGATTCGTGGCCCGCTGGTACAGTCAACGTAAACTGCCATATATGAATGTCACAGCGACTAAAGTGACAAGGTGCTAAACATGTACACACATTTATGACCTTGACTGAACTAAGGTCCGTCGGTCCGTCGCCTGTTTTAAGGAAATATAAAAAACAATCCCAGGCTCAATCACGTACTCGTACCTGGCATTCGGAAACAAGTTATATTCACGTGTTGTCAGATCTCCCCACGGACGGGCAATGCCTAGCGTGGCGCGGGGATCAGTTTGAACTACAATTTGTATGTTTTTATGTTTAAACTACCTACCCGTATTTGTATTGTATTTGTAACGAACCTAATGTATGTATGTGTAGATGGCTGATGAGGTTTTCATTAAATATGTGAAAAAAAGTACTAAATAATAGTGCATAAATCAGAATTTTACACATAAAATAGTTATTTGTTATACATATAAGGGTGCAATGTTGTATTTTAACCACGAGTGTGGAATTGAAACACGAGCAAGCGAATGGATTCTATGATTGAACCACGAGCGAAACGAGTGGTTCGAAAATAGAATCCTAGGCGTAGCGAGTGTTGCAACACACGAGACGTAAAATAACTTTGCAGCCACACGGCTCAGTGGCACTTCAATAAAGCGAGGAAAATACTACATAAGAAAAACAACTGTAATATGTAAAATCAGCCTTAATGAGTTTAGAGTTTGCACTGTTACCTGGGTCATACACAGTCACAGAAACAAAAGTTGTCTCTCCTGTTCCAGAAAGTTAAGGACTTCGAAACCAAATTCTAGTTAGGATATATCCGCGTAATGGGAGTCTGGTGTAGTTTTGGCCTGTACCGAAATTATATGAGTTAAAAACTCCCACGTCGTTAACTTTTAGGAACAGAAGGGACCATTTTGAACCTAACTCTGTGTATGACCCACCTACTTGTGGTGCGTTCAGGATAATTAAAATGGATGGATAAAAAAAATCTTGTAAGATTTTAATTATTTTAAGGTAAAATTATGAAAAAAAATTGTTTGCACTATATGTTTTTAATTGAATACAATTCAATATAAAATTATTTTTGCGTCCACACCACCTGATTTGATCAAACAATTTAATCAGATGGGCGAAAATTGTCCTGTCTGGACTGGCCTTTACATGTTATTATGTGTAAAAAGTAAGTAAGTAATAACACGTTCGGATTTCAAATATTCTTTGCACTCTTGTGAATAAAATGCAGTTTTGCTATCTGTTTTTAAAGAATAAAAAAGGGCTTTCCGAGCTAGTGTAGTGAAAATATAATTGTACATTTTGATTCAATTCAACAACGTTACGTTGATAAAGGACAAGTAGGTACCGTATAGATCTGATCATGGAGGGGGTCACTTGCCGATTTGTGTGATTTTCTTTCAAATTAATGATTGATTATCACTTGTGTTTTATCGCTACAATTAGGTATAAGTTTTCTACGATCGTGCTCGAGCTCGAATGAAGGTGGTGCTTAATGCTCAATAGATCCGGCGCGGGCGCCGAGCCGGGGCCGGGGACGACGCGGAGTTATTATGGGGACATGCGGACATTAATTGGGTACCTATTAAAAATAACAGGCAAAATTCAGCATATTTCTGTTTTTGTGATTAATTTATTTATTATTATTTATTTATTTATTTATTTATTTATTTTCAGGCAACAAGGCCCATAGATAAATACCTTACTGACTAAAATACATATATGTATAACAATATCTTAAACTATTTTGGCGACAAAACAGCGTGGCTCTGTTGAGTCGCAGCGTTCGAAGTCATGCTCGCTGGCAGGCCGCCCCGGAACCGCCAGAACACGACATCTTTCGGCCAGAAGGCAGGCGACTCGACCGTCCCCAGCAGCGGCCGCGGCACTCGCACCATGAAAGAAGCGAAGTGCACATAGCGCCGCGAATGCAGCTGAAACACCCTCAGAGTGTAGCCTGTCTTCTGACTGACGTAGCCCACCACGTCATCCACCGATGTGGAGTAATGCAGGCGCGACACGTAGAGCGCCGTATTCGGTGTGGCAGCTTGCAGTCCGGAATTGGGGTCCAGAGTAGCGGTGCCGCACTGACTCTTACAAGGCTTCCTACGAGCCTTATTCCTCTTCTGTACCAGCGTGAATCCCTCCTTATCCACGCTAATACTAGGGCGCTCGCCCGATGTTGGTATAGCACCTTCCTTATTTGACCGTGGAAGTCCAACGGCCTTGCCGATTAATGAAGATGGACCGACGTCCTGGTTAAGGTCGCATGCAGGAGACGGATTTCATCGGAGATTTTATCTCTTTCTTGTGTCATGAAATAGGTCACTGCGCTGAACTTTGGGGTAGGATTATGTCGGTGGACGTTTCGGCTAATGTTAATATGATTATATTGGATTTATTTATTTATTTATTTAATCGTATGGCAGTTGGTAAGTCGCTTAATACAAAAGAACATCTATCACATTATACACGACTGCCCAAAACGGAAGTATAATGGTAACGTTGAAGACCTGCTCTTGCCTAGTAAGGACGCAGCCCTTTGGGCGAAGACATTGGATATAGCTTTGTAGTTTTATAGTTATTAGTTAGTTCTTTTGTATTGGATTGAATTCTCCATCCAATAAAAAATACAGTGGTAAAATTAGGCAGATAACATTATCAACTGTTTAGCACTACATGATCGTCAACCTTTTCTCTTTTGCACCATCCCCAAAACCCAGCCTGCATCAACAAACGCGCGGCACTTAACGAGGTCTGATTGGACGGATTGTGCCGCATGTCATTAACGCGCCGAAGGTTGCCGACAGCTGCCGATTTCACATTTAACACCGTTTTCCTGCAAAATGTACTGAACAGTTTTATTTTATAAATTAAAATGTTTTCAGTGGAATGGGAACTGCATCAATTGAAATAAAACGAAGTACGAGCGAACGAATGCGGGGAATGCATGTGCGCGCACGTGCGGCTCGGTGAGTACCTTTTCAGAACAGTGTATGTTTTATATATTATTGAAACGGTGTGGGCTGAAACATTAAATGTAAGGGGAATGCAGGGCAGGAGTTGGTAGCGTAAAGAGTCCCGACCGCAGGCTTCACGCAGAGTTTGACGAACCGCCTTAATAATAGGTACTGCCTGAGCGAGTAAGAAACACAAACTGTGTTGACTTGTTTTTAGCACGCGTAAAAAAATAATTAGGATAATCATCCCTCGCTATATAGCCAACTTTATTTGCACTTTACATTCAGCTATTTTACAAGAGTTTCAATTGGGGAGCGAACTAAAGCTTAGCACCGCGCCCTGAAGAGCGCGGGACCCGTCATCGTAACTAACTTCTTTGCTTCAGTGAGTGTCGAGCTCACCTTACCGATCCCAAATCGCCCATTTCACCTTCGCGATCTTAAAAGTTAACACTTGGATGGAACTTTGTTAACTTTAACCTTCTCGAGCTCCGTTACAGCGGCGCCTCATTAGCATTCCGATCACACAGTCTGCAATCTCCTTAGAGTTACCTAGGACTCGCCTCCGCCGCACGGGAATTCGGTCTCTGATGTCTTGTTGTAACGTTTGAATCTTTACGTTTAGAATTTAAACTTTATTTGTAGGAACTTGAGGTTGATATTAATTGCTATATGGTATCTGTAAGGTAGGGTGTACACATGAAAGATGCATTTTGCCAGATGATATGAAACTAAAGCCCAGGTTATCCCGGGCGAATGGGAGATTGTAAGGGTGCGTCGTGCGTCTACGCTAGACGAGTCGAGCACAAGCGGAGCAAGCATTCGTGTAGTGTGAACCGGCTGACGAGCCTCGAACATTAAGGACGACGGAGCGCAGAGCGGCTCCGCTCGTGGTCGACTCGTTTAGCGTAGACCCACCCTAAAGCTGGGGCCACACTAACGGGAATCGCCGTTAAAAATCAACGTTCATCGCCTTATGTGTAGTATGCATAAGGCGATAGACGTTGATTTTTATCGGCGTTTCCCGTTACTGTGGCCCCAGGGTAAGAATAACATGACCCCGCTCGCCGTACTGTCTCTCCAGATTCCGTAAGAGTGAATTATACTAAGTTTTACTTTTTAGAGGTGATTTACCGTTGTTCTCTTAAAAACGGTCGTTTCTCCGTTTCCTGTCTGCCTACAAATATCTCGGTGAAAAATCACCTCAACCTATTTGCTGGGGAATTTAAAAAAAATAGCACACGGTTCACTTTTTCTTCAGATTTGGGAATAAAATTGCACGTTGGTTGGTACCACCATTCTGATATCAGGAATTCTATTTTTCTTGTTCAGAATGGTGGTCCCAAACAACGAGCAATTTTTTTCCCGAATCTGAAGAAAAAGTGAACCGTGTGCTATTTTATTTATTAAATTCCCCTGCTTCGCTTTGAAGTGAAATAATTGAAATCACACTTGTTCATTAATGATATTGATTAGGAAATCACTCTTTTATTCATTATTTGTAAATTAGCTATGTAGTATTATTTATTTATTTATTAAAAAGATGAATAGTATGTAATAGTTGAAGAGATAAGCCAATAATGAAGAACAACAATTAACCGATAGCGGATGGGCGGGGCCGCGGGTCGTCATGGCAACAGGCCACGCCCCCAAGGGAAGGGGTAGCAGATGCGCGTGAGTCGGCACTCGGACGCCTTTGTTGTGCTGGCAGAGGCAAGACGGCGGAGAGGACTTACATTTAATGTTCGATTTATAACGTTTTAAAAACTAGAAGTAGGTACCACAAATAGGTTAATAAAAGAAAAAAGGAGCTATATCCGTTAATGTGTCATTGTTTGTCGCCGAAGGAGAATATGTGAGGTGTTAAAGTGCTGATGTAGAGCATATTTAATTATTTTGACTCTATTCAAAAAGTAAGTAAAAATGGCGGACTTAATGCTGTAAGACATTTTATACCATATCAGTATCATATCACACTGTATTCAAACACGAAATTGTATGTATGTACTTTTGTACTCTATTAGTTCTTGTGTATACAAGACGCTTTTAAATGAGAGCACACTGATGTTTCTCGCCGGACAGCTATTTCACACAATATTACTTTTATGTTGTCCGGCAGCTTGAGCACGTCATGCTCGCTCAAAGGTCTTTGCTTACGGCGGCGTCGTTGATCGGGTCGCCACCTTCCCGAACATATGGTTGAGGGAGGCGATGGCTGAGATACGCGTCATACTCGTGAACGGGTGCTGTTTGTGGGGTCCGGTCTGTTCACGTCTGCAAGGACTTGTTCAGTTAATTATTCCAGTTATGGCTTTTGACGAAGAGACCTCGTCGTGTTGTTCTCCTAGTCATTACATTTAGGGTAATGTATTTGACCTTACATTTGTAATGTTTTCATTTGTGCTAGTTCTAATAATTAATATTTGTTACTTTATTACCTTGTAATGTAACTTACTTTTAAGTATTATTGTATTTTATATTGGAAAAAATGACCTTCTGCTGGAGTTTCTTGCGGCGCTTCTTCCCCGCAATGATGGTCTTGTCCGAAGCACTGGTAGATTCACTCTATATTACTGACGTGTAAAAGAGCCCGTATGTGGCCAATTTACTGAATAAATATTTGACTTTGACTTTGACACTAGGATCCGGTCTTTAAATGTATGGTAAAACTTACACAACAATGTTTCAGAACAAAATTAGAAATAGAGCCACCGCACTCTTGATGTCACAGCCGGCCGGCCATACCCGGTCCGCGCTCGGTGTGTCGGGGCCAACAGTTCACCGAAGCACGCGAATTGTTGAATGAAGGAGGGCTACCGTTTTAGTGCTCAGCAGTTGGTGCCACTATATACTCCTACTCATTTATTTATAATAATATACATATATTTTTTCTATTTGGGAGGCAACGGCCACCGCTGCGTGTTCAGCGGCTGCGCAACTTATCGTGTAACATTCTTTTTTGTTCGTATTCGGTGTCAAAGGAAAATCCGAACGTAGGATATAAATATATGTATTTACGTGACTACCCAAAAAAAGGGTGTGTAATTCATCTTTGAAAATCAATCCGTTGTCACAGAACAGGCCGTTGTAACGAGTTGGTAGGCGGGTGTTAATTTACTTTTGTGCAAAAGTATGAAGTGTGAAAAAGATGTCGACAATTCGATCTTTCCATTTCATTGCGTTCGCAAAAGTTTAAAAAATGCCTTTAAATACAATAAAAAAACCCGGGGATTGTTATTCCTGATTAAACTGATTATTTTTGAATAAAATTTACCTTTGTGCATTATTTCCGGGTATTTGAAATTAAATAAAAACGTTCAAAGAAGGTTCCTGTTTGAGACATCAAGCATGAGTAAACGTCTGTTCTGGTATTTAAAGTAATACGTATTGGTGGTGTTGTATTAATTTTTATATAAAAGTATCTTAAGTCATTCGAGAATAATGCAGCTCAGTGGTTCCAGAGATCACCTCCTATAATAATAAGTGTAGGTACTCCAAATTGTTTAACTCTTTATAATAATGGTGAGCTTATAGATACAGGCTCGTTGGCCAAGGTTTCAGTTTCAAAGACTCGAACTTTAGAGCAGTCCCACATACAAATTTATAAAAGCATGTACCATTAGAAGTGCATGTCCCGAGTAGCCGCAGCAGAATCAAGAAGCTCTACAAACAATATTCGATCTTGCTGTTGACCTGAGCTTTGAATAGGGAGCTTTCGTGCGGAAAGCTCTGCTGCCGTCCGCTTCCGAGAGCTTCCAACCTCGGGTGCATTAGCCCCCCCCTCCCACCCCCGTCCCGCCCGCGGACGCTGACATGTCGGACAGGACGTCGACTCTATTACTCTGACAAAGAAAACACCGATTTACGAGTAAGAACTCCATATTATTCTAATGTATTTTAAAACGCGAATTTGCCTCCGAGTCAATACATTACCACACAGGAATTCGACAATGAATAGCTATAGGGATTTGATGAACCATCATACCGTCAACCAAAAGAAACAGTCAGTCACTTTGGCGCTGAAATTATTTAGTTGCATAACGTGATAACGTCCCAGTAGTAGGTATTTGCTCGCCAGTGTAGCAACAAAGTACTACCGACTGCAATTACACCTTTTCAAATGTCAATCAGGACTCGGACCCGAACTCGGAGCCCTTTGTCTCGCATAATTATTTTTCTTCATAATGTATCGCTATGTTACGCATATTTTTAGCCTAACATCCTTTTAGGCTTAAATTACAGGATTTAATAAACATCCACGGTGTAGATTATTTAGGTCAGGTTAGTTCTATAATAATTCTGAAAAGCTATTTTAGGGGTAGGTATTGTTTCGTAGAAAATTAATAGCTCGATTTTCTTTTGCCCGAACACGATACTTCGATTCTCAGTAACGCGAATTTTTACTTCTTCGAATTTTCGTTTCTCCGAATTTCATTACTTCGATTATTAAATTTCCGATTTTTAATTGAAAATATGTTCAAATCTACGAAGTTTTAATATCCCGAATGCACTTTTCACAGAATAGGTTTTCCCCGATTGTTCAGTTAAACGATTGTTTAATTTCCCGAATAAGTTTAAGTGTCATTTAAGGGTAGGGTAAGTGAGGGTAGATCTAAACTGTCAAAAGTTTAATTAAAGTTTATTTTTGAATTTATGTATTGTGTTTTACTCATTCTGTACGCGGTTTCACACAAAGTCGGAATATAAAGATTTTATGATTTCTTATATGTTTCGGGCGCTTCGCCGGCCGCTGCCGCGGCACGCTCGCTTCGCTCGCTCGGCTCGCGTGCTGTTGTGGTCACAGTTCTAACCTAACCCGACTTAGTGAGGGGGGGTATTTGTTTTTTTGATGGCGGGGGGCTTCGCCCTCTACTCCCCCTCCGCCTAGCTATCCCGCTCCGCCTTCCTAAAGTGTGTCTAACATTCGAAGTCGAAACCCATTCGAAAAGTATTCATTAGGATTTCCAACTATCAGAATCAACCGTTTTCGGTGAAACGTTTTCGAGAAACAGAAAATTTTGCCTATTAATATTCGATGTATTGAAAAAGCAGCAAGTTAAATTAGGAGAACTGTAGTTTCGGACAACAGATGACTTCGAGTAAATGAAATTACAAAGCAATGAAATTCTATCTATCGTGATTCGAACAACTGAAAATTCTGACAAACGTGGTCGGAGAACCGAAATTCGAGGTATTGATTTTCTACGAAACGATAGGCACCCCTATTTTAGACCAAACAATACAAATATAATTATGAAGAAAAATAATAATAATGCAAAACAATATAGACCCACTCGAACGTCTTAAAATTAACAGCGGAAAATTTCCGCCATATCGTTTAGGCTGCCTTTCCATAGAAGCGGAGACGAGCGGTGCGGAGAGGAGCTGCATAGGAATCGACCAATCACATTGGTTGTAATCCACATCACGTCTCCGCTCCGCTTCATTGGAAACAGTCAAGCGGAGACGAGATGTAGATTACAACCAATGTGATTGGTCGATTCCTACACAGCTCCTCTCCGCACCGCTCGTCTCCGCTTCTACACTGAAAAAAAAAGTGCTAATCAAGTTGGAATTTTGCTTGATTGAAAAAAATATTATCAATCCATATAAAAAAATGTTAAATGTTATAAAGTATCGTTTGTTCTGACGATTAAGTAAATTTGATCAAATTTGTCATTAATGTAATTTGTTTGATTCTATTACTGAACTTGATTCACGGCGAAACATTGTAAAATCAACCATGCTCATTTTTCACTTTATTACTTTTATCAAGTTGTTATGAAGGTGTCACAATGAGCAATTATTAAAGCTATAAACAAATTTATTCATTCTAAAAAATAATATACTTACGTATAAAAACTAAATATTGTCACATTTTAAATGTACTAAGTACTTGATAATATCTAAGCTTAGATACATGTCTAAGCTGTTAATGACATTCATAAAACAGCGGCAAATATCAGACTTGATCTAGTTGACAATAACTTGTTTGGTTTTGTTATGGCTACTTGTTACAAAGCTTAATCAAACTAACTTTATTTCTGGCATCATGTTACTTTATGTGCTCGTATATAAACAAGTTCCTTGATAACAGTAAACATAATTTTGATCAGTTAAAACATTTTTTTTTCTCAGTGTATGGAACGGCAGCCTAAGCCTTAATGACGTCACACCTCGACCATTCAAGTCCATAATTAGAGGTTATGCTATGTTAAGCTATCTCAGGTGTGTCGATCTCCGCTCGACTCCGGCGCGAAGAGGGTAATTGGGAAGCAATCGCGCGGTGTCGGGTGTCGTCGCCGGGGCGGCTGCGGAGCCCCGGCGAGCCTTTTAGTTATCAAGAAGTTCCTTGTTGGCTCGGGACGGGAAGTGAGTCGCTCGACGACCTTTTATACGGTTAAGTTCGCCTTCATACTAGGGGCCCAATTTAATATTGTTCTCTTTTACTAATGGGCCCTTTTAGGATATTTCGTGCAATTACCCTGGAGGGTAAGAGTAGGAACTTACTCAGCTTTCTGAATGTGCAGATTTCGTCACAATGTTTTGATTCACCGTAAGAGACCCGATGCTCTTGTGTAAAGCTAATTTAAGTTAGAAAAAAAACAATGTTATATGGCGTCCACTGGGGTTCGAATCAAACTCGGTATCATTCGATCACGAGTCGACACTAGGCCCCGACTCTGGCGGCTCTTGACATCCAATTGGTAAAGTGACCCGTTACAAGCCTGTACCCACCGCAGTTTCTCTGAATCAGACCTTGCTGTAATTGGGCCTTGTTTATCACCTCAAAGAGTGCCCGCCATTTCACATCTCTCTTTAAGTTTCATCTTCGTACTACATATTCCGATACAAACTTAACATAATTCGCACCGACTTTCAAAATTTCAACCCGCACCTCGCCTGGGTGGATCGATCTCTCTCATCGGGAGGAGGGCTAGAGAAGTAGAACTTACTTACCTTTAAGGATAAAAACTATTTCCCAAAGACCTCACGCGCCGAAACTTTACCACTCAACTATTCTCCATAAAAGTGACGTTTCCCGCCTCCTGGTCTCAGGCACAGTATAAATATAGATAAGCAGTAAAGAAACTACGAACAAACGTTCGAAACGTCGCACTCACACATAAGCAAGTCTCAACGAGACCCCTAAGCGGACATGGCAGTGCTGTCAGTGGCACATGTCGCGTCGAGACGAATGGTTGAGACGTGCGTCTGTGTGAGTGCGACGTTTTGAACTTTTGTTCGTAGTTTCATTACTGCTTTAGCTATATTTATACTGCGTCTCAGGCTTCACACACGGCGCCGCCGCCCCGGCAGCGCTTGAGCAGGCGCGCCGCCGTTGAAAGAGCGTCGGGTTTCGCATTGTGCGCTAATCGCCGCTTAAACGCCGTTTAACTGATCGCTTATCAGCCTTTATCGCGCTCTTATAGAAATAAAGTAATACGAGTAATTGTCGAGTAATTTGTAACATAATGGCGCGATTGGGGCGCTGACTGTACTTACTTGAACAATTGTAGTAACAGTGGCCGCCCTATTCATTTACATTTATTTATTAACTTAATTATAATGATCATTGTAGTAGATTTTTTATACACTGTATTCATTGTATTTAATATGTAATTGTACTGGAATAGCAATTACATTTTTTCCTTATGTGCCCTGCTAAGGGAATCTTAGTTACGCTTTGATTACTATTAGAAAATTCCTCTTAATATAAGTTATTTTGTTCAGACAATCTAGGCTGTTTATTACAATAAAATCACTATCACAATGAAGGGTCAAATAAAATGTATACATTTTAAATAGGAAATATTCCTCGTGCTAATTAGTAATGCCTCAAAACAAAACAAAACACTGGCGTTTCATTACAACTTTTGCGATATTTCATTTAAAACTTTCATATTAATGATACTTGTTAGGAAGCATATGATAGTTAGGTTAGGAAAGACATTTCAGTCTCAAGGTCCCCACAGATTGTAACACTTTGAGGTGTTACTTACAAATATTACTTACCATTTCTTAGACAATGCAAGTTTGTCACACTTTTCTTTCAAGATCCTCATATATCTGAGCCTTTCCTTAGTGGTTTTAACACTATTTACTTTCCAAATACACATTTTTAAAGCTTCTTTACAACAATATTCTGACATTTCACTTTAATCTAACGTTCCGTTCGTCATTATTGTTCACCTCTGTTGACAAAATTCGTCGCTTATTAGGATTTTAGTTTTTAATAATTTTTACTAATTATTCTCGTTTGCTTGCGGTTCCGCGTCTGCTCTGCGGCCTGCCGGCCTAGATCCATGAAGTACTCGTAATGTTCGAAACCTTAAGAGAAGCCGATGATAATCTGTGTTCTAATACGATGAATTGACATTGGTGCCGGTTAGGCTATGGTCTCCTATTTACGCTATACGCGGCGTCTGACGTTAGCGTCAACGTTTCAATACGTACTGCGTTGTGCGTTGCGTTCAGACGTCGATCGGAACGTATTGAAACGTTGACGCTAACGTCAGACGCCGCGTATAGCGTAAAATATAGGAGACCATAGCCTTAGTTGTCGTCTGCTGAGTGCTGCCAGTACTTGGCGCCATATTAGCCGGCCGCCGGCGGCTATTGTTGACTCGCGTCCGATCGAGCAGGCGAATCAATGTACCTCGGCTATAACTGCGAATGTTGCTCGCAGCCCGACTACAAAATTAACAAATGGATAAATGTGGCTACGGGTATCATATAATTTCTTGAGCATTTGGCATCCGCCATTTGTACCATCATTTCCTAAACAACGTTTAAAAACTGATTAATTTCACAAGCATATTATTTGGAAAACCACCTATTTTCCGAAACTGCAAATATTTCAGGATTCTTATAAAACTAACCTAACCAACCTATAGCGTTCTACACGATGGTCCTGAAATAAATCCTGAAATATTTACGGTTAAAAAAAGCGGTTTGCCTAATGATTTGTTTGTGAAATGAATCAGTTTGTGAAATGTTGTTTAGCAAGACAAGTGATTGGACACGGTTACTTAAATGTAGGTAGTGGTAGATTAATTCTGCCCAGACATCGAGTTATGTTTATCCTGCGCCCACGCGAAGCTGCGTGCAGGCTTGTGTCTTGCGAAACTGAAATGCGGAAAGGTTGTCGTAACGTCTCCTCATTTGAAGCTCTCAAGCCCCAGCGGGCGCCGTGTACCAATGAGTTCTGACTTGACTTCATCACCCAATGCTCGTACGGTGAAGGAAAAAACCGTGAGTAAACCTGCACATGCGAACAGCTGTGCGGGTGAGACATGTAGAGCTGTTCAAAATATTCTACACGATCGAAGAGTATCCGAAAGGACCACCTGAATAAAGTTAAGATCTGACTATATCTGTACCTACTTGTAAAGTAAATAAAGTTCAGTACGTAAATTTTAGACGGTGTTACGAGGAATTGTAGTCACCAGATATTACCAAATAATAGCCAACATTCTGAACTGACTGGTTCTATTACTAGAGGCATCACAGCACGGCAGATATATTGGATTGGATTAACGCGTTGTTGGCAGTCGGTGACTTCATCTACAAATACCTTTACCAAATCAAAAACCATAATCTCCTGTATGAACGTGCACCCTTACCTTCGACTGGGGAGAACTGTCTTGTCACAGCGTAAAGAAATATGCCTTATTTTTTACCGAAGTAAATACAGCAACCTTTTGCTGCGCGAGTTTTTTCTGCGACTCGTGTCGCCCACCTGGCTTTTCTCCGACTATTGATAAAAGTAAATTAACCTTAAAGGGGAACGCCCACTCTGCGCGACCACTCGAGCGAGGCCTTCGAGTACTCGGATTGATTGATATTCAATTTTAAGTTACCGTGTCGAAGGTGCTGCGCGGTGCGAAAGAGGAATAAGGTCTTTTACCAACTACTATGACGCTGATATATCTGATATTTTGTAAAAATATCCTTTATTTTCTACATAATAAGAGTACTGACAAACGTATTTGTGTAAATCGTAAGAATAACTAGTGTCAAGTTTGAAATAACGCACGTGTTTGGTCAATAAAGCGTGTGCTAGACGGTTTGAAACCACGGTTTCAAGCCAAGTGACCTCGGTAGTTTGAAACCATGTAGACAGTGGTTTCAAACCAAATTTTCGCAAGAGCGTTTGAAGGTCATGAGAAATTTGGTTTGAAACCACAAGCGAAATGGCGATTAGATTTGACGGTTAATGTCTGTCTGGAGTTTACGTTGTTTGTCTTTACAAGTGTATGTACGAGTACAAGTTAGTACAAGTTATAGGTAAGTACTGACATCTCCGCCGTAAATGACAGCAACGACGAATGTTTGCAGCACATCACGTCACTTATCGCCTGATGTGGAGAAGACGCACGTGCGGGACTTTAGCTAACAACTTGTCTCTCAGGCGCTTGGGTATTTGATTTTGTGATCTCAAATTTGCAATGCGTTCCCAGCCCACAGGACTGACGCGCTGTCGCTTCACCGGCGCCGCCGTCGCGTACCTCCGCGACGACACACGACCAACACGAGAGCACTGGGTTAGCATTCATCACTGGTACCTATAAGTAGGTTTTCTCTTTTTTTATCATATTCGCTAAAGTTTCAAGACAGTTATTATTATAAGTTACGACTCTTGAACAATATTCGTCTTAAGAAATAACCATACATTTTAATGATAATGGCAGTACTGAATAAATGACTACGCTCTTATCCATAAATTCAGCAACATAACGGTTTAAACTATTTAATGTGCGGGAGCGCGCGTTACGGTTAATGGGCGTGAGCAGACGTTTATTAAATTTGCTGCTTTCATCATTGTTTACAACAAAGCAATAAAGAATATTATCTACATACGCCCTTTGTTTTAAACTATTCAAGGAATAGCTTTTTAATTTGGACACTGATCGATCCTTTATTCTTTAGAACAGAAAGTTGGCACAAACTTTGGCAATGTCAAACATATTTTAGAACCTAAACCAAATAAAGTAAAGAAACTATATTTTTAGAAAAGGTTACGTGACACAACTGACTCGTGTCTGACGCTAGAGCTGTCGGTTTAAAACTGCGAGGATGTGAGGAATGTCAATATTACCGGTCATAGGAGTCAAATGTAACATCACTTATTATTACAAGACTTGCCAGCGCACGGACTGACGCTGAACGGGGCCTGCGAGTATATAACCACATTGTAATATTTTATTTTAATTCAAATATTTGTTTTTGTTTTCATTTTCTATGTGGCTCTGTATAGTTTCATCGTGCAGGAGGAATGGGACAAAACATACCGCCGCAGAAATGATCGAAGACAGTAGTGTTTGAGCAGCTCGCGGTGGAGCGGCTCGGCGGGCGCGGGCCGGCACGTGGGTCGTAATTACATCGGTTTGCTCTAATTTATAGTGAGCGTCCGCCATTAGCGGGAATGCGCTAGATTGCCGATAAATCCCGGAGAGGCGTCGGCCGCGTCGGCGCTTAATGGGACCTCGCGCGTTCCCTGGTGTTTAGCTCAAAGGAGAATTCACCAGCGAATTGACGCCGGCTAGTTGATCCCAATTGAAATACGAAGGTCTCCCAGGCAATTAAACACCACAATTATTGTGGTCTACTAGGATTTGGAGAAGCGGTCAGAAAGCTATTGTTTTTATTTTCCAGAGGCAGGCAAACAGGCAGATCGCTCTCCTGACTGGTGGAAAGTGGTGACCACCCCCTATGGACGCTAGTGACGCTACTCATTGTGGTCACTCAATTAAATCTATTTGGCAAATGTAGCTCACTCGTACTCATTTATTTATTTATTTATTGTATTGTACCTATATGCAGAGCCCGTTGCGTAGCGTTTAACACTATCAGCTATATTGAGGCCAGTTTTTGTGGAAATCATTAAAAGAATGCCGTCTTGTAGCTTTAAACCCTTCACGATTATGTTCGTGTGGCAGATAAAGGAAAAAGTAGTACTGCTTAGTCGTGATGCCGCTCTTCAGGGGTCTCACCTGTGAGCAAATATGAGCACCGCTGTTGGCCGAACCATGACTACGCTGTATCCCGGAAGTTTGTACTACGCCTTCTAACTTAGCGACAAAAGCGTAGAGTACGCAGACGGAACCGCGGGCAGAACTAGTGGCTAATAAATCTCGCGTGCTGCCGTGCCGTTAGTTTTTTATCACAAATAAGTAATTCGCTTCATCGCTCTTCCGTCCGATTGTAAAAACGGTGTTCACACCTCCCGGCGGCAGTGCGCGCGGTCACGCGAACTCTCCATCAAACGGTTTTTCTCACTGATACTTCATGATATACATCATTGAAACTAGATATTATTATTCTCTCTTTGTTACGGTGAAATTACTGTACCTAGGATCCTAGACCGAACTATGTAACAAATAAACTAAATGAAACATTACCAGCCATCTTGGACAGCGGGTAAAAGAGTGGTTCATTTCACACGCCATGCACAATGTTGAGACCTGCACGTCACGAGAATGTTTTTATTAAACATGTAGTCAGTTGTAATAAAATAGGTCAAATATTACCAGTAATTAGAACAGAAACCTTCGACAGCGACCACCTAAAACACCTTGTTCTTAATTATAATAACTCCCGGGGTTAACCAGCTTCTAATTCACCCACATAAGCCAAATTATAACGCGATTAAGGAACCGTACAGATAATTAGTGGTGTGACATTTTGACAGTTGAGTCACGACTGGCTGTCAAGAGCGGGAGAAGCACCTGTCACCGCGGGCTAAATGAGCTCGATTGTACTTCTCTTCAGCCTCTACGGCGAAACCGCATTTTAACTGCTAAAGCAGATTCAACTGATTCACCTTCTTAATAAAGTTTAGTACTATCTGGGGTTTATTGGAGATACGTTCTTCTGGATTAGGAGATCAGCGGTTAAGCCAATCAGGTTTTGCAAAATTAGATGAGATGTACATTTAAATGTTTGCCGCCAGGTGGTGCTGCCCATACTAATCGCGAACGGCGTCTGTGCGCAATCTGCAAGAAACACAAATTCAGCGTGCTGCTACAAATGCTGAATTTTAGTTGGAGTCAGATGACGATGATCGACAAAATTTCAGTGGCACAAACGTTCATTAAATTTATTGTTGCCTTGGGTCGCATGCTGCTACTTTATACCTTACTGACTGACTGTTCAGCTGCTCCCAGTCAGGCGGGGTGATGGTACAGTACGTACATAGTTCCGTATTGATCGAAATCCTAAATCGTCACAATTCCGAATGTAAATTTTCGAATAAAGACTTTATTTTTTCATATTGCTCATAATTCAAACCAACGCTAACATAATACCTGAAAAATTCGGACAAAAAAAATATGTACATTCGGAAACAAATAATTCTGAATTTTAAAGAGTTCCCAGGGATTCCCAGGGGTTCTCACGAAGCCCTGCGGACCTGCAGGATCCGGGGAGATCGAGCAGTCCGGCGCCGAGGCGATTGTTCTCTAGGTGCAAAAGCTAACGTCAGCTAGATAGAGTGTTCCGCTGTTGTTTTATGTATTTTGTACAAATCAGTATTCATGCTGGCGACGCAATCCTTGCTTTCTTTAGGGATTTTAGTTTGTCGATTTCAGTTAAAACCTTTTTTAACTCGGGAATCGTCTTGCATTTGTAACATTTTCCGCCGTATCTTAAATCATAGTCATTGGTTTGGTTTGCATAAAAATATGTACCTATTTTATTTATCGATGTCCTTATTTCAAAGGAAATGAAATTGTAATTTGCAATGTCAGTTATTCAACATTAAAAAATCATGCTCCCTTCCGCAATGACTTAGATAAATGCAAATAAAAACGCGTTACTGGTATTTGTTAGTCACTAATTAAAATAATGACGTCGGCATATCGAATTGCAACTCTTGTCACCATTCATACAAACCCAATGCCTCGCCGAATAAAGAAAACAAATTAAATGTTTAATTCAAAAACACCAACTGGCCGAATTCGTCGCAGTGTGTCAATAGCTTTATATTAATACAAAATTTATTTTTACCTCCACAAAAACAACCTGGGCTCTATTACATTGAGAATACGTTCGAAAATATAACTAAGGTATAGTGTACCGACTGCATTAACATTTTAATGTATATTTTTAAGGGTAAAATGCGTTACGAATCAAAACGACGCAATGTTTATTAATTAAAGGGATGTAATCCCTGGGTTGTCGGCACAGAAGTGAAATTAGCTTAGACCAAGCACTGCACAAGGGGCGACTTTTACAATAAAGCAAAGAAGTAACCGCCAATTGGTGCTGAAATCATTTTATGCCTTAAGTTCTAGTTATGGGTTTGTGTTTCGTATGGTGCTATTTAAACAACTCTTATGCAATTGAAATCATAGAAACGTATGCGGAATACTTACCGGGTAATGAAAGTGCTTTGTGAAGGCTCTGAGGGCGCTCGAATACAAATAATTAATTGTTATTGTGGTAAGTACTCTTTCATTGTGTTTTGTGTTTTTAGAGCTCTCGACATTGTGGCCGTGATCCGGTGTAAGTGACAGTTCTTAGTATCGTTCACATACTCAACTCATTTACGAAAACACGTAATTGTTGCGGTGATTACAAATAGGTAGGTAAACAAAATAAAGGATGCCATTGAAACCGCGGCATAAAATATACGAGCCCTAATACTAAGAATCTTTTTTCAAATACATAGATTAAATTTTATTCTTAATAATTGTAACTTTGCTTTCTTTAGTTAAAACGTAAAATATGTATTTCCAATTATTAATGCAGAAAATTCATCGGATGTAATTTATCATGCATTTATCTGAAATCAGACAAAAATTAACGGATCTATTTACAAAATTATCATTCACTCGTTCATTCGTACGTCCAACAATACATCCTTTCAAAACAAACACGCATCAACTGTCAAAACAAATCCCTAATCCGCGATTACTTAATAACCTCTGTTTACGTTCATAAAATAATTAAGCGTACGCCTTCCTAATCAGTATCTATTAAAAACAACTGACGTAACTCCAAACATAAATGCAGTCTGATTTCAATCTTAAACTGAGGTTCGAAATGTCGGACTGTCGACGTTTATGTAAGTAGTGTTTGTTGTTAATAAGTAACGTTTGTTCTGGGAGCGTGCGGCGCACGCGCCGCGCGCCCCCGGGCTCCGGCGGCTCCAATACTCGACATTATTTTGGGTAATTATAGGACTACACTAGTTTGCCCCGTCGCGTTGTTTGAAATAAGTAATTCGAAGTTCCCGCGGCCATGTATTGCTTTAAACTGGCTTATGCCCTCGACTCTGTTTGTTATCTCGGTGAAGTTGTTCTGATTTTCTTGGGTAAACAGTAACCTAACCATTACTTTTCTACAACTAGTTCTGCGGATTAATGTGTCTCTGATGCTTTGCCCTGACGTGAAAAGACCACACTAAAGGACTACTTAGGTATTTATATTCTAATATTTTTTATACAATTACAACACAATTCAAAACTTCAGTCGATTTGGACCATGAAAAGCCAATAAAGCGTAAATCAGCTGAAGCCAAAGTCAACAAATCCCTGCGCGTTAACTGGACCTCGCGACGGCCTCGTTCTACAAAGTTATCTGTTCCGGCGGTCACGGCTGGAACTACCGTGGCTTCTTGCCAGTTGCCTGCGAGCAGCGCCCCCGGCGGCCGCACGAGTAAGCTGGCCGCCGCGCGCGCCGCCCAGCTGCCGCTCGTTTGCCGCATCATTTAACGTTTAGCATCTCGGAGTCACGCTTTCCACTTATTATCCATTTTTATATCATTTCTACAATAAATTTTATGCCAAATAAAATTCCTCGCCCCTCCCTCTTCCAATAAATAACTGAAAAAGACAATTTTTCGGACAAAAAAGGTTTTTGTGTGCGGACCCCCAGCGCGTGAAATTGTTGATAATCTTTTGTTAGCGGAAAGCTACTTGTGTGCTGAGATCGCGGTAAATGTCGCTTTTTATTTGTATTTGTGGTTCGGCGCCGCGGCCGCGGTCGGAGCGGCGGGGCGGGGGCGAGTGCGCGCTCGTTCGTCGTGATCTAGCTCTGGAAATAAATGATAGGGTATTACTACTCGTGGAGCCCTTCTTACCCAAACAATAAAAACACTGGGTTTTTTGTAATAAGGATTAAAAAATGTAACCAAAAATAAAACCAATTTCTCATCACCCTTAACAAAACGTCGCTGTCCAAGATGCAGGGCCGTTAATCATTGAGTTCTCCTACTTCACCATCAGTTGCAGTTCCCCACATGAATGATGATGGGTAAAAGTAGCTTCATATTCTTAATAAAGAAATCTCATCGCTGCCCGTGAAACACTTAGGACGAAAGATTTCGGGTGGTCATCTCCAGTCTTCATCATCCAGTTCCTCTTCACCAAAAGGTGCCTTTTGAATGCAAATTCTTAAGGTCTAACAGAAAATACTAAAATCGCTGTATGTGCTTATAACTTTTGAGGAGTTCCCTCGATTCCTCATGGATCCCATTATCAGATTCTGACTTGGTGACAATGAGACCACCTCGAGAGTATACCTACCCTTTAAAAAAAAATCGGTCTACATTGACGGAGAAATCGGTGGCCATACATAAAAAAAACATTGCTATTCTCGTACAGCCGAACCTCCCCTTTTTTTGAAGTCGGTTAAAATAAAATTACAAATGCAATTATTGCAAATGTAGGGTTTAAGAGTGGATGGTATTAAAACAGACTTAAGTGACATACAAAATAAATGTAATAATTTCAAGTCAAGTTATGCTTTTACTCGTCTTATTAAAACTGAACTGTTAATATGATTTTTATGAAAATAACGCAATATTCGTTCTTCGGGTCCATACAATACAATTAACATATAACTCTTGTTCAATCCGAGCGAATCTCGCTCGACTCTCTCGAGCTCACGAGTTTTGATAAAATAATAAGAATAAAAATGTTTATTGCCATAACAGCCTTACCTTTGTTTACATAAAATATAATAATATTATCATGTGGCAAAAGGGTCAGACTCGCGTGAGCCGGCCACTGCTGGCGCAGAAAGACAGCGCTGATTTTCAGTTTGACGCTTTTGATTAGTCTTTATTTTTCAAACTTATTTTTAAAAACAAAAGTCCGGCTTTGAAACATGCGTTAAAAAAATATTCACATTTTTTCAAGATTAAACAGTAGTTTAAAATAATAATAATAAATATATATGAGATAGATATTCAATATGTTAGGGCCGATTAATCTTGGAACAATTCGGGCCCTGTACAAAATGCTATCTTAAGGGGTAGACCAAAAAGTAAATTTGACAAAACTGTACAAAATAAAACAAATTTAAAACAAAAATAAACTTAACACGTTCGGTGCGACATCGGGTCGATGATATCCGATGCTCATCCTTCCTCCGGTGCGGGGTAAAAATTGCTGTACTTACCGCTGGTGCGGGACACATATATTCGGTCTCCCTTTGAATATCAAAAAGACAGTTAGTGTTAGTGTTAGCCTCCTAGATAATCATACTCATTAAAAGCATAAGTAAATTGGCAATTTAATGAATATTGTTCTCAAATGATGCGAGTGATTTAGCCTTCACACGTGTGTTATGGATGAATAGCATTACATTTAAAATATAACGATGGCGTGTTTTTTGACACGTCGGGCAAATTATTATACCTCGCCTATTTCGAACAGGACACCCGACATACGCGGCCGTCTCATATTCCAAAAAAACTTGTAGATGCGAATCCGTAAATAGCCAAAATAAGTTCACCATACACAACCATTCACCATAACAAATCTGCGCCATTCACGCGCACAATCACACAAGGAGCATTAGACATCATAAAGGCGACAATGTGTCTGACTTCGGAACTCGAAAGGCATGCATGAAATTCCTTTCTATAATACATTATAAGATAACTGAGAATCAATCCGAAACCAACCGCCAGCCTCCAGCCTTAACAACTGGAGATAAAGTATAAAATGCGTCAAATAAAAATTGAAAGCGTTTCGTATCACAATAGAATGTTCGGAGCCGATTTGTCGCCGCGTGTCAAATGATTCGCTGAATGAGTAAATGAATGAATGGATGTGTGAATGAAAGGCAGTTATGCAATCAATTAGAGGGGGCGGGGCCGCCGCGAAGACGCTTTGTTGAGATACAGTCTAGCATTTTGAGGCCATGAACCTCAGAGCGTATTGAAAAAATTAATACACTACTTTCAACATTAATATCTGATTAAAGATCATAAACTACATCATGACAACTGGTTTTCTTAGGTAATTATAAGTTATTGGCTATCTTAATTAAATTGTCCGTTCCAAAATGTATCGGCAGCTTTTTGAAGGACAACAGGACAACGCCGGCAGCCCCAAATCTGCCCGGCGGCCTGCCGACCAAGATCGAACTCGCGGACTCGCGCACCGAGGGTTCCGCACAAACTTGTAGGTATGTAGGCTTCTGTCAAACGCAACCACTCCCGCTGGAATCGATCATTGTACTGCTGAGCAACCAATCACAGCGCGCGATGGTTTTAGTTAATATTGCGCGATTACAGCGCCATTTACGCCAGCGACATATGCACTTATGCGAGTGATGGCTCTTTTCCTCTAAATAATGGTAATACAACATTGCCGGTCGGTGCTAGGTATAGCACTAGTAGGTATACCTACTTGTAAGGTTCAAAGCGATCTCGCCATAACATATTATGTCGTTACATTTGTTTTTTGCAAGTGACCCATATACTGACCGAATTGAAAGACGTTTACACGTCAAAAGAAAACGAAAAAAATGGGTCCACAGCTGGGGTTCGAACCCACAGTCTTGGCATAGTGGCCAACGCTCTAACCATTAGTCTTATCAGACGGCGACGGCCGTATTTAAATTACGAACCATATTGCGCGGGTAAATCTTTTTGCATCAAAATACGGGGAAACGAATTTTCCCAGATGACACCTTGCTAGATCGATTTTTCGCCATATTCGAAGTTTCATCGAAATCGTCCGTCTAGGATAGTAGAGATATATAGTCCCAAAATAACCTTTATAATCCGCTTACTTCATGGCCCTGACACTTATGTTACGAGCAACTCACGCGTCAAAGAAGCCGCTACCTAAATACGGCGATATTTTACACTCCGACGCATTGTCCCATTCATTCATTCACCGATTCAGCTCTAACTCCAAAATAACTGACTATCGTTCCGAATTCGAACTATGAATGAAACTTCTGGAGTGTCCGTGTCAAAAGAAAGTGGATGGAGTATGGCAAATAGTACTTTTATGCACTTTATGGTTTATGTTATTCTTTGTAGTTACTATAATGTAATAAGTAACGCTTGTAATGTCCTCGTGAGCGAGGCCCCAAGGTTAGAGTATAATTATTTAGATGACAGAAAGAGCGTGATATTTTTTAATAAACAAGCAAGCATTTTTCCAATATCAGTTCATGTGAAAACACCGTTTCTTCATTATTGGACAAATGAAATTTTGTATTTATGACAATAAAAATGTATTTCAATATTTCCTGTTAATGTGCCGCTTTGTTCCAGATTATTTTTTTCTTCAATCGTTGGATAAGTCTATTTAATAATTCAAATTTAATATGAAAATACTTCCTTTCTACGTGTAATCGTAAGCATTTCAGTCATGAATATAATATACGTTTAGGTATTTCAAAATGAAAGAAAGATAATAAAAGACATTGAAGTTAGCCCTCTTCGAGTGCCTCCTCGATCGACGGCGTCTCCCGTCAGGTTTCGTCTTTAATGAACCCACGATTAAGTACATGTAAAGTATTAACAACCGGCATATTTTTACCCTCGTAATAGTAACCAATACCCTTGAAATTGTCTCATATCAAATTCATCCACTTTTAATCAATACTGCAATTCGTTGAGGCGGCCGACCAGGGCCGATCGCCTCCAGAGTGTTACCCACAAATTACGGCGTTCGCCAGCCCGTCAGCAATTCCCATCATCATCCCCCCGCCATTACGAGCTGCGTAAACGCATAATCCGGTCACTTCCTCTTCCGGCGCCGGCGCAGGAAATGCAGCGATCAATTTGGGGACGTTGATATTAAATTTATTTGCTGTTCAATCTGGTTTAGAGGGACTTTGAAGCGTGAAATGGGATTTGCATTTGTGGATGAAAACTGCAGTGGAAGTAATAGTTATTTCAGTGCGCAGGTCCATTGCAGGTGAGGGTGCTCAAGGTTTCCACCGAGCTAGTAATACTTTGTTTGTCCGCCGTCGGTCGGCTCGGAAGGAGCGCAGCCCGCGACGAACATGACTGAAAAATATTAATGTTCTCTAGAATGTTAAATAAACTTTATGTTGTTGTTGTTGAAGTCGTCGACTTGCATAAAGTACTTTACTCATTACTGCAACCGCTGCTGAGAACCAAACGCTCTTCCTGCATATCCCAGATACCTAAAACTAGTCACGTCAAATGTTACTTTCAACTTAAATAGATCAAGCTGCTTATCCATCCAGCGTCGCGGTATGCCGTGATATTATAGTGCCGAGTGGCGCCAACTCCGACGTCACAGAGTCAGCCATGACAACATTACGCTGCAATTGTGTTTTTATTCCTTTTCTTCTTTATTGTTTAATTTTGTTTTATGTGTTGTCATTCTTTTTATTATTTAATCTTTGCTCTGTTTTTTTTTGTGATAGTCGAATAAATGTTTCTATTTCTGTTTATCTATCTAGGTATGTACCTACCTATGCCTAAATCATTTATGACGCATAATTCGCGTAAGCTCATCTACATAATAGTCTGCCTGTTTGACTGTCTCTGGCAATAAAAAAAGGTGGATATTACACTGTTTTATTACAGATTCTATCGGTCGCATATTCCTCCTCTTCGGGCGGTCAGCACAACATGTCACCGACGCCTGCGTCGCGCTGCGATCCGAATAGACGTAATGCACCTTTCAACATTCGCCATTTACAAAGAAAGGAAATTGATTTTTTTCTAAATCTCGTTATAACTGAATGGCGCGTCTAAACGAACCGGAAAGGATCGCATCAACCCTTTTAGCTGCGATCGCAAACAGCCCCCGGACCGGGATCAAAAAAATTGGCAATGAAATAAATCCCTTAAAAATGTAGGATACGCATTGACTCGTCACATCGTTATTTGTCGTGTCGTGAGGTATCCGGCTCGACAAACGACAAACGCCATCGGGACCGAGCTGCGGAATATGAAGGCTGTTTTGGGTTCTGCTTCATCAAATACGTTGAAGACAATAAAATATTTATGATGCTGTTAAAAAAAAGCGAGCACCCGTTCCTATTGATTTGTTTGGGAACATGTCATTGTCTTTCGATTGCAGTGTAGTATTGAAAATTAGAAGGCGTACCCGCTTACTACACCGAGGAAAGCATTTCTGTTCTGCTTGGACAATTATGTTTGGTAATATTTTAGCTGCATTTACGTTTTAGAAAGCTTGTTTACTTATTGCAGTATGCTATCAGTATGCTTGCAGTATTGCAGCTGTTAAGACTCTAAATCCGACATTATTGTGTTGTAGGTACGTGTTTACAATTTTATAAGTTTGTTCTGCGTTAACTTACTTATGTCGTTATTATTTCACACCAAATCATTTAGAACTGCTGCACTGCCTTCCGCGGACCAGTGAACGACTGGTATTCCATATAGAGTCGAGGTCGAGGGTGTTCGAATCAGATCCCCGATGTGCGCGTATTGTTGTCGTTCGCTAACAAGCGCAAAGCGCGATGACACAGCAGCCGAGTGCGCGACTAATGTTGTCGGCGTGGCGCATCGACTATTTCATTACCGCCCTCGTCCGCTGACCCTCGCGTTACGGCCCGAGCGCCGGCTCGTCGAGGCTCGAGGCTCGCGTGAGGCTCGCGCGAGCCTCGTGTTGCGCCGTCGATGCTACAATAACGTACTTATTAGTTGGTAGGAAAGAGCGGTCGCTTCTAACATTAAAATGTGCTTCTATAATCATCATCATACAGGCCTTTACGTCTGTTACAGACGATTTATGATGTAGTGTCTGTAGGACAACGCTTTTGGTGACTAAATGGCTCAGTACCGAATCGTCTATGTAGCAAAATGTCTAGTGACGCAAATTGACCAAGAAGCGAAATGTCCATTATGAAATTGACCATTTTGTGAAGATGCCTAAATCGTAAAATACACAATTAGCATATAGTCCACAAAGCGACACGGCTAGATAACAACAAGTCTAAGTATGTAAAATGTCAAATATTTAAAAAAGTCCAAAACGCAAAGTACCTACCTAATGTCGACCGCATAGCTGAACACTGTCTTGGTTATTGTTACACGTAGACAGTTATTTTTACCCCGTCTGATTTATGGACGATTTGCTTTTTGGTAATTGTGCTACTTGGGCTAACTGCTTTCGTTAATATTTGACAATGTGCTATTCCTGGTATTTCGCTTGTTGGTCAATTTGCGTCACTGGACATTTTGCTACATAAGTAGACGATTCGCTGCTGAGCCGCGCCGGATAACGTGGCAATATTAGGAGAGGAGTCTGGCGGAGTGTATGGGCCTGATTATTTCATTGAAATTAATCTCCCGCTGAAACATGGAAAACTTGAGTTGGTTCCACATTGAATTGCCATTATATTTGAAAGCAGGAAACTGTTTTAACAAACTATTGGGTATTTTATATTTATAGATCCATTTAGGACACTTTTGATGAAATGTAATAAGTCACCCCATTTATTTTTTAAACTAACCAAGAAAACAATATCCAAATTCCTGCAAAAAAATTGGCCTGCTCTGTGGTGTTACAGGCGCGCCCTGCATGAGGCCCGCAGCCCGCCGGGACAAGACTTGAGGAGAAGATTTCTTACACAAAATACATTATTCATAAACCGCGCGAACACTTCAAAGTGAGACGACCTGGATGAATTTATTTTTTCGTTCAACTTGCGGTGAAACTACAAGCCGAGTTGGAAGAAGCCCAGTGTTAAAGTGTGGCAAATTTCAATAAGGGAATTGATATGTGCCCGGAGAGGTTGGCTTTCTGTTTGAGGTAAATGCTAGAGCTGACTCTACTATTCGATATTGTTTAAACGAGATGCCGTTACGCAAAATATAACTCCAGATCAAACGGTCTTTTGAACCGACGACAATAAAACTAACGACCATTTCTCATTTTTCATTTCGTCGATTGAACTCCGTAAACCTGGCAACAATCTACAGCGACGTAAAAGACCACTCAACTAAGTATTAGTACTTGCCATACAAACCCTCTGATCAAACACATAATTACCAAAACATAAACATCAAAGCAAGCCTCATTAAGCAAGTCAATTGTGCCTAAAATAAATTAAATATACTCAATCAAATAACGTAAGTAAGGACTAAGCGTCGCGAAGAGAGCAGAGGTGAGCCGCGCGCACAAAGACGCCGCGGAGCGTTTAGGTTATTGTTCCGAGTACAATAGAAATAATAGTTCTGATTGCAATTCGCGGTTAGAGTGATGCGATTGGGGCGGCGCAAGTGATAAGCGGCCAGCATTATTTTAAAATAAATGCAGTCGTAAATATATCAATTCTACAAACCGTGACACGGGTTTCTTACAAGACTTGGTATTTATTTGATGAACTAATGTGATTTGTCAATTTTTTAACAAGAATTTCTGCGTTCCGGATTTGTTACATTTGTGGTCCAATGCGAAGCAGTTGGCGAATGATGGCGACGTCGGGTCAGGGTTGATGAATGGATATCACTAGACCTGTTCAAAGCGCGAGTGCTGCCTGCGCCATATTTGTGTCTTAAATAACGCGCTTTTGGTACAAAACATCGGAAAGATAATTTATGCAAATAGGAATAAAATTAAGAATGATGTAATAGTTCTGTCCAACAGTTTACACTCGCGTGTCTCCCGTCGCTCGCGGCGCGATTCTTCCATTCGAGTGTCTCAAGGGCCCTCGTCGCTCGATCGCGCTCGGCGCTGCAGCACAGCACCTACAGGGCGGTGCGCGCACGGCGCCGGCGCCGCCCTGGGAACCGAACCGCAGCAGTCAGGCAAAGTCAGCGGCGGACGCGTCGTACGGCAACGCACATTTCAGTAAGTGACTAAAAGACATCTTACTTTGAAATTCTACAGTACTAAAACATCGTCAAAATAACTAGGTTTATAGAAGATCAAATTTTATAGAGAAATGAATACATCTATTTCATATTCTAACGTAAGACTTAACGCTTAAGGTTTAAGTGTACCGTCTTGATAAAATCGCTAATAAAATGTGACCTTAGTAATAAAAGGTAATAAAAACCGGTACGAGACACTTATTTTAAACCTTAAGCGTTAAATCTTACGTTAGAATATGGAATAGATGTATTAATTTCCCTAGCACCTGTGAAATTTTATTTCGTGCATGCATTTTAAGCCCGCTGGACGGGATGTATGTAGCTCTAGTATCTCGAGAACCTGCGAGTCAACGCGCGAGTCCTCTCGCGCGCAGAACGCGTCATCTGGAGAGCCTTTAAGCTGCACCGTTGCTGCGCTGCTGATGCAAATGTTTCTGCCTGGAAAGGTCGTCGATGAGACATTTCTAATACAATACACCTCTGCTAACGATGCGATTGGGTTAGATTAGTTACTAAACTTGTACAACTTCATATTATTATAGTCAAACACTTTGGTTAGTTGTAAAATTTCATCGTCGAACTGACATGCGCGTATATTTTTCTAATAAAATAACCAATTTATTTCAGCACAAACCAGTGACTCGCGGGTCCCGCGCTCGCCGACCTGCAGTGAGGACGGTAGCTCTATAGGTAGCTCTATCAACAAAGCAGCCAAATGAGAAGCGACATAAGTAATTAAGTAAAACTTTTACCCGACTACAGCGAAGCAAAAAGGGGAGTTGTCATTTTAGCAGTCTAAGTAGCAATTTCACCATACGATGACCCATGTTAATTGACTGTTAGTTCATTACATACATTTTGACAGCTTTGACACTCTAATCGTCTGTTGAGTGGTTGATGAAATCCGACATTAGTTTGTTTGCACTAACTTGAAATTTCATCGGAAAGGCAACCGGATGGCTAGTGGTAATCTGTGTTTCTTAGAAACTGCCCAGCAGGATCGGATGGCATTTTTTTTACAACATATGGTGGTACCAATATAATATAATAAATTGCCAATTTTGGAGCGGTTGCCTTTTAACTTTTTTTTTTAATCGCTAGTGCGAAAACGGCTTTGGTATTACTTCAAGAACCAGATGACCAATCGCCATCCGGTTGCCTCTCCGATGAATTTTCAAGTTATTGCCATTGCCTTGAATATTATACTCGTATGTTCACCTGTTCTGGTAGGTCCTTGACTATCCATCATATTTTGAGGCGTCGTTGCCTTAGTGTTAGTGTTCCTCGTGTCATAGGCTATGTAACGTCATTTTAAATCCAACATGGTGGATTTGTTGACATGCAAAAATGTAGCATTAATAGTTTGTGAAAGAAGAAAACATCATGAGAAGCGACGTGGTAACACTTTTTTCGTAGTCATGTTTAAGTTTTATAATTTTACGATATAGGTAAGTACTTGTGGATAAACAAAGGAAAGGTAGCAAAGGGTTAGTCGCAGCGTGCGGCGCCGTCAATAAAAACATTATCACGGACACCATATAAATTCAAATAAACAAGTAAAGCATTAAATTAAAATGTTTGCGTCATTGAGCAAAGTTTAATTTAACCCTGTCCGCGCTGCACGTGTGAGGGTGCACCGTGACGCGGGGGGCGCGGGGGGCGCGGGGGCAAACACTTTTAGTTGGCTCAAACATAGATTAAATTGACATGTTGTTTAGAAACCTGGGAAATGTTGGGAAAACTGCGGGTTCAAGCAGCGCTGCGGTTTGCGGATCAGTTTCTAGGAGTATCATTTCCATGTAGGTACCTACTGAACTAACCGATGGGCTTATGCAGTGGTACTAGAGAAACATACATATCAATATTCAATATATAAATATCAATATTCTGATTTACTATTACTAACTATATAATCACGTTTTACTAGTTTTTCCGAATTCATTGGCGGTACGTTTGTTTTCTACGAATCGAGAGTTGCATAGTTTCTGCCCGACGCCGCGCCGCGCTCTCAATGCATTTAGCTTTGTCCCTCGTAGTTCACTTCGCTCCATTAGGCGCTGCAGCAGAAGAGTAAACATGTTCTGCGAATGTTGTCTCTAATGGCTCAAACGCAGTTAGCTCTCCGTCCACTTTAGCACTTGGGCTTTTCGTTTTATTTGTCAATTGCGTAACGAGGTTACAATGATTTGGTCGTGGTGTAAGCATCTTTCTTCTTGTCGATATTATAAAAATTGACTAAATTTTATGAAAATATAAAAAAAATGACTCAGGGTTGTTTATTATCAATTCGCCGCAGTTGGGTTTGTATCAGACATTATTATTTTTAAGGTTCCGTATCAAAATGGTAAAAAAAGGAACTCTTATGGTGAGACTTCGTTGTCTGTCACAGCAGTTTTTCTCAGCAACTACACAAGCTATCAACTTGAAATTTGGCATAGTTGTGTAACATGGGGTCCAGTCATTTCACCAAAATAACGTTTCACAAACCGATCATTTGACAAACATATCATTTGACCAAACCGCTTTTTTTCCGAAACTGTAAATATTTCAGGATTTATTTCAGCACAATCGTGTAGAACACTATATAGGTTAGGTTAGGTTAGTTTTATAAAAATCCTGAAATATTTACAGAACCCTCGGTGCGCGATTCCGACTCCCACTTGACCGGTTTTTTTTGTATAGACAATCTTTTGTTTTGTTTTGGACTTTTCTATCGAGCGAACCGCGTGATAAGAGAGCGCGCTCTGCGCCAGCGCGGGCCGTGTTGTGATGTGGTATTTGTATTGGTGGTGGCCGTCGGCAAACGATTGAAATAAGCTATTTTGATCGCTATAATGAAAAAATATTTAAATTAAAACCAAATCTCGGTATCACGACACTATTTAATTAAGTCTGAAGAGGTATGATAAAAATGGACGCGCCCTCGCCGGTGGAGTACCCACTCGGCATTCTCGGTCCTCTAATGAAACGAGATGACATCGGCCTCCCCTCGCACCACCGCCTCGGACATTCCATGCCATGTCGCATCAGCAAATCAAACAATAAAATATTTCAATACTTATAAACTTTATTACAGCTAACAATATTAAAATTGGTTAGAAAATTATGTTTCGCGCATTGTCGCAATTTGCATATATTATTATTTACAACTTAACAATAGACAAATAATTATATACATTTTCTCTTTATACCTAATTCACAATTCCGTTTCCTTGTTCGGCAACCTAATTAATATAATTTTGAGGCAAATTCGAGTTCGAGTCGAAGAACCTAATTATCTACTAAATTATCAGTGATCCAGATTGGACTTTATCTCTAATAACATATATCGGAGTGGTTTATTTATCGCTGTACTTTCTTGTTCACTGGAGTATTCTTAACGTGCAGTTGAATTCTAGTTTAATTGAGCTCTGGCTAGATTTCTGAACCAAACGTTCACGAATAAGACAGATTATGCACTTCAGAGCTATCGTTATCACTGACAACGTCTATTTGCTCCTGGTCGTTATCGCAGGCCTCGGGCCGTGCGCCCGCGCCTGCGCCCGCGCCGCACGACGCCTTGGCGCAGCAGCACGGCTTGCGCGCGTCGCCGGCCCCCGGCGCCTCCTCCTTCTTCAGCTTGACGCGGCGGTTCTGGAACCAGATCTTCACCTGCTTCTCCGACAGCTTCAGCCGCGACGCGATCTCGATCCGGCGCAGCCGCGACAGGTACATGTTTGCGGAGAACTCGCGCTCCAGCTCTAGGAGCTGCGTGCCGGTGAACGCCGTCCTGATGCGTTTGCTCGAGTCTTCCTTCAACGGCATGCGTTTGAGGTCTTTGGAGAAACCGGGGAGAAGCTCCTCCGGGTGCCCCGGCGGCGGGCTCGGGGTGCCGGGGTGGCTCTCGCTCGAGAGCGACGGCGACCGCGGCGCCCGGCTCTTGGCTGGCGACGTGGCGGTCGACTGGTACGGGTGGTGCAGGTACGGCGACACCGACTTCTTCCTCCTGTTCACGAAATTGATCGGCTCCTGCTTCTCGCTCTTCATATAAAACGGCCTCGGTTCATTTTGTGCTTGTTCATAAAAATCTGGTTGCGGCATTTGTTGCATTAATGGATAACGAAAGTTCAGATGTTCCAAAAACGGCCTGAACAGATCCGGTGACCTCTGCGGGAGGCCCAGCCCCAGCAGGTTGTTGAGGTTGCCGGGGTACGGGTAGGGGAGGAACTTCGGGCGCGCGTCCATGTGCTGCGCCAGCAGCTGCGAGTAGCGGTGGTCGCGGGGCAGGGCGGCCTCCTTGCACTCTTTGGTGTCACTGATCAGCGCGTCGACGAGGAACGAGCGGGACATGGCTGTGCTCCGCGCGGCGGTGCCTCTGCGACTGGTATCGAAGGGCGATCGCACTGCACCTCACTATTACAAAAACTACCCCCACTTAGTGCACCCCATTGTAAATAAACACAATAGGTCTCTCGAAGCGTTTTGGCAATTATGTGGCCCGGCCCACCCTTTTGTTGGCGAGCCGTCATCCCCAGTGTTACTTGAAAAAGTGCATTGTAACGAAAGCATTTTAGTAGCTATGAATAATTTTGTATGGGATAGTAACATCCCTAATATCTATCTCATTAAATCCAATTTGGTTACTGTTTTAGTTGTGTAACCAGTTTTTGAGCGTTTTGAAAACAACAATGGCTCTATTAGGTACTGAACACAGATAACAGAACTGTATCTGTCATGTCGGTTTTTTTACGATTAAGGCAACGTCTATTGAAATAATTTTCGTACAGCAAAGATTTGAGTTAACCTTTTATGGACCTTCCAGACGCGTTACCAGTTTCTAGTGGTTTTTTATTTCCAAAATCATTTTTTTTGCCAAAATCTAGCGTTTTAATTTTGAACTACCGAGTGAGATGCAACTTACTTCTTCACTGTATGTAGGTAGTATTAGCATTTCTGTATGTGGGTAGATAAAATAATATAGATGGCAGTCGTGATTCAAGCCTGTTGTTTTATTGACGTATCCTAATATAAATAAATAATTAACACTGTACACAACTTTCAGAGCAAACCTGGATGCAATCTAAGTATATATTAAAAGTCCAAGTATCAAAACCGTTTATAGGTACTACAGTCACGAACGTTAATTTGGGACACATTTCAAAAAAATATCGCTTGAAGTTGTCAATGTCATTAGAGATCCACCTTATTGCTGTAGAATGTCAGATATTATTGACTTTGGACCTAAAGCGGGTCCCAAATTAAAGTTCGTGACTGTACTCTTCCGACTTGAGAGATCAAGACTGGCGCATCCTTCTACGCTGAGAGTATCAATTAAGTATGAATACCCTGTAATGTGCACCGTATGCCACTCGCGTGACTCCGATGATAGCGCGGCAAAGGGTGAGGGAGGGCGCGCGGAGGCCCCGCCCCCGGCCCCCGGCCCCCGGCCCCCCGGCCCTCGCACTAAACTAGTTTATTAAATATTTAAAGGGAATAACATTGTTAATTATTATTCAATCCGCGTTATTATCATGTCAGCTTCAATTTACGAACATGGCGCTGCGTAAGTGGTCTCGAGAACTAATACTGAATACCGGCTTTTGTTGCGAATGAACACGTATTATTTGTATTAACTGCAACCGTACTCTTACGTGGGGTTATACATTCATAACATTAATGTATCTCTCACTTAGGAGGTATTTTGGTGAGGCAAGTTTTTGCCGTAGGTATGAGTAAGTAAAGTAACCATGCGCATGCGCACACGCGCGTCGTAAGTCTCGTGACATCGCTCAGGCCGCTCACGTGGCTCCTACAATAAGTAAGTAGGTATAGATTCTAGAATCAGACTGAAATGAATTTAGTTACGTTAAACTAAAATTGATATCATTAATACAAATTAATTAAATCGAATTTAATATAAAAAGCAGTTAACAATAATAATTTGATTTATGGTTCTTCATGCCCTGAAATATGGTTACCAGAAGCGTAGCAAGGTTATTTTAATATTTTATACTTTTTCTGTATGGGTATCTATCGGTAACTAAACGACGACAAGTTCATCCTGGTCAAGTCGCGGAGCCTCTGCCGTCGCGCAGGTTATCAGCCAACAACATAGTAATCACATTGTGATGCTTCAGATAGATACTGCTTAAAATTCAACATCGGCTCTGCGTATTGTATCAAATAGAAATAAAGTAATACTTACAGGGCAGACGATAATAATATTAATAATATTATCATATTATCATATTATGGCTATTACTTTAGTGACGATGAAAATGTTTTATTCATACGGAACCGCGACTTTTATATGGCATGAAAGTTGGGAGTAGCCTCCGTCTTTCAAATGATTATGTCGTCTGGTTTGAGCTGCTTCTTACTCGCTTGAGAAAAGCTGAGAGGGGTCTCCAAATGAAATACATTCAGTCAACAAAGTATCGGGAATGGATGATTTGTTTATGGTTCCAAATTCAAATTTTTGTTTTTTTTGTTGTTGTTAGATTGGCACAACTGTTTTCTATTTTGGCGCGGAGTTTGAGTTGCATCTGTTATTTATATTAAATACAGTGCTGTTTTTAGTTATATCATATCTAGTGTGTATTGCGAATTTCATAATGGACAAAAACATTGAACAAAGAGTTTGTCTTAAATTTTGCATCGCCAATGGAATTTCGTGTTCGGAGTCACTGAAAATGTTACAGAAGGCTTACGGTGATTCGACTTTATCAAAAACACGTGTTTATGAGTGGTACAAAGCGTTCAAAAGCGGTCGAGATGTGATGGAAGATTTGCCTCGCTCTGGTAGGCCATCAACGTCTGCAACTGAAGTTAACATCGCAAAAGTGAAGGAAATAGTGACTGAAAATCCTCATTCAACTTTGAGAGAGATAGCCGCCGAACTTTCTGTATCTCACGAGTCGATCCGTACTATTTTAACTAATTTATTTGGGTATGAAACATGTTACCGCTCGGCTAGTCCCAAAAGACCTGAATTTTCTCCAAAAACTCAATCGCATGAGAGTCGCTGAGGACATGCTAGAACGAGTCAATTCCGACCCAACATTCATGAAACGCATTGTTACTGGTGACGAGACGTGGGTTTACGAGTTTGACATGCAAACTAGTCAACAAGCTTCGGAGTGGCGCTTCGTGGCACCCGTTTTCAATCGGTAGAAGACATAAAGGAGAATTCGCGCCGAGAACTGAATTCAATTCCGGAAACAGCGTTTAAAAAATGTTTTGATGATTGGATTATTCGTTGGCGTAAGTGTATCGTTTCTGAAGGAGCATACTTTGAAGGTGATAAAATAAATTTGGATGATTAACAAACAGTTTGTGTATTATTGATCTTTTCCCGGTACTTTCTTGACAGAGTAGTATATGTATAAATATTATAAAATGTTTGTCTGTCTGTCTGAACGCGATAAACTCAAAAACTACTAAACCGATTTTCATACAGTTTTCACCAATAGACGGAGTGATTCATGAGGAAAAGCCGGGCGGCAGGCTTGCCTAACGCGCTCGCGATCGCGATCGACTTGAAAGTGGAACATTTGTTTTCATTTTGTAGGCAACTATATTATATTATTTATATTATATTATTATTATTTATTTGTATTTTGCCTTCAACTGTCAGAAATGAAAGCGATCGCGATCGCGAGTGCCTTAGGCAATAAGCCCTCAGGTCGCTAGTTTGTGATATGTGCTCGTAAGTCTTTACAACCAAAACTTCCCTTTTTCAACACTGCTCGAAAATATGAACATTTTTGGTCTGACTTGGGGTCAGAAACCATCACTTATAAGGACAGACATGGGACAGAATAACATTGTTGTCCAACCTTAGAACCAATGAAAATCAATCAATTATTTTATTATAAATGTGTAGATAAAATAATGAAATCGACCAATTAGAACACACCGTTTTGTATCGTAAAATATTAGGTGTATTTTTGCTACAAGATACACAGACTAAACATTTTTTGAAAGATCATTCGGACCTACTCTCGAATCACTCAAGATGAAATTACATGGGAGTTACGACGAAACAAATATGTACAATTTATACGCAGTTGGCATTTTCATCTCGAATGTAAGTTTGTTCATCTCGAGTGCCACGATAATTAGGGGACCAGATATTAAAAACAAGAACAAGTTCTATGGCAAAATTGGCGGGGATATCGCTTCTAACATATTCTAACTTTGAAAACCGACGCCGACCGACGTCATCGAAACGGAATTTCAAGTTACTAATTTTTTTTTTATTGCCTTGGTTAGACAACCAAGGCAGCCGGCCCACCTGATGGGAAGTGGTCACCGCCGCCTGGACATTTGCAACACCAGGGACGTCAATAATGCGTTGCCGGTCTCGAAGAAATTTAATGACACCCTTTTTAAAAAGCCCCATACTCGTATTGTAGCGTAGTGGGAAAATCTCAGCGGGAAGTTCATTCCAAGTTCTTATACTTAGTACGCGCTAGAAACGTTCTAGAGAACCGGCGCGTGGTTGCGCGCAGTGGCTCAAGGAAATGGGAATGAACGTCCCGCCGATGACAAGAAGTGCGATGGTAGAACGAAGCCGTTGGCACCAGGCTAAACAGTTCCTCGGAACACTCCCCATTGTACAGACGATAGAAGACACCGAGAGATGCAAAGTCTCTCCGGAGGCTAAGCGTTTCTAAACGGTGTGAAAGTTTACGTTTGAATATGAATAGTTTTTTGTTTTATTTCCTCACAGTAGTTGAGGTACAGTTTTTGGACTCGTAAACTAGAGTCTCTCTATTATGACATGACTTCAAAAATCGCGTACTTTCTACCCTCGGCAACAATTTATTTGCAAAAAGTTTCTCTCGAGCGTATTATGTATTTTTTTATTTTGTATTTCCCGTCGTATAACATTATTTAAACTCCTGCTTGAATGATCGTTCATTCCCGAGTGCGCCGTCGGCAAATTCGGCGCAGTATCAGCACGATCTTCAATTACAAATTCAGGCCGTCTGTTTGCGAACTCACAAAAACATCACGATCGAAAAGGTTTCCAATTGTTAAAAAATCTGACAAACCCCAGAATGATCACGAAATCAGCGAACAATGTAGCCAAAGCAAACAATGGTATAAACATAGCCGCACCAGCAAATATTGCGTTACGTAGCTCTTATAATTAGAAGGGCGAAGGGTTGTTTTGCGACGGCGCGCCGCGCTCGCACGTCGCGGGAGATGAAGGGTTGCTGCGCGAGTGTCGGGGGATCGTAATTGCGTCGGCGGCGTGAGATCGCGACGATAATTCGTTTATTTCGTTACAAGGCGCCGCGATATACGTTTATCGGGTTCCGTACCAAAATGGTAAAAAAGGAACCCTTATGGTGAGACTTCGTTGTCTGTCCGTCCGTCTGTATGTCACGGCGGTTTTCCTCAGCAGCTATCTAGTAGGTATTTGAAATTTGGCATAGTTGTATAACTTGCTTGCTTGCATCTGTTTTTAGTACAAAAAATATATAAATAATTGAAAAGGGGTCTAGAATGAGGGATTGAAAAATAAAAATAATAGTTTATAAAAATAAAGGTATAATAAAAAAGTCAAAAAGTCAATAAATCTGAATAAATCCTGACGTATAGCTAAATAAAATAAAGTGTTCAAAATTTACAGTTTTTGAGAAATAACTAAAAAACTTTGAAAATTTATGTTAGATTCAGGCAACTCAAAATAGACCTTATTGCGTATAAATTAAGAAAACACAAATCTATATTTACCAACCATATTATCTTAAATGCCGAACCCTCGGTGCACGAGTCCGACTCGCACTTGACCGGTTTTTTTTTCATGCTTACGCACACACATTCAACAGCTCATGTCATGTTGATGCGATGGGATTCTACACTGTATAGGTAATCAATCGTTTTTGTTACAATTCGTAGGTAGGAACATGTTTTATTTTTATTTTGTTTGCATTTATGTTTCGGTATTTATCTGTGTTGTATGTTATTAGTAGGTATACAACACGCTTGTTTCATGAGTAGGTCGTCAGTACTTATCATCCGCGCAGATATAAAACAAGAAAATTGTAGATATTCTTCATAATTTAATTATTACCTACATCTTCAATAATTACCAAAATCAACAAAAACAAATATACTAGGCTACTTTTACCACAAAGTAAATTACACTTATTCAAAATCACTAGGTATACTCGTATTTATAACACGGACCATGCACGGACCTATTTAAGTAGGTCCGTGATTTATGACAAGAAACTAAAAGACGATATGGAGTATGTGATAATAATCCACTACATAATGACGTTTTATCTAAGCAATGTAACAAGTCGCTGTGGAACTGTCAAGTCCCGGCTGATTAAGCTTTCGATTACACAGAGCGGAGATAATGTTCGGAGTTTGTAACGGAACGACTAACTAAGTAAATGCTTCTGGAATCTAAAGCACATCCCTCATTATAGGGGAACTAATATGACTCATTTCCACAAGGATTCAGTAGAAGCAGCGCGGGAAGACGCCCTCGCCCGCCCGGCTCGTTGGTCTAGTTTATTAGATCCTCACTATCCTCAGCAGTTACTGGAACTAATTACCCGAGTAGCAGTTATATGAAGTAAGCACGAGAGCTCCACAAGTAGCGGCATTAGTGCTCTCTGTGACCTACTTCCCTAAATACACCCGGATAAGGGACCATACATAGACCCAGATATTGCAACGACTATTTTTGGTAATCTGACCAAAACAGGAATCATAATATTAAACGAATTTATTTTAAATATTTAAATTTTATTTGAATCCTGCGGCTTTTACTGGTCAGTGCTGTCGTCATTCCTCCATCTTTTACGGACTCAACTAAACTTAAATTAAATTCCTTACAATACAGCCACTTGCAAAACCAAACAGCAAAACGGAAATGGGTTCGAGAAGTTGTTTGATGACCACCTGCCGGAGTCAGTCCGTCAGACAAAGGCTTCTCAGAAAACGATGACTTTTAAATAACAAGTGCAACAAAGCCGTCGCCCGCGCGTCTGGCGGGCGCACTTGCAGCCATTCACCAATGTCTACGTTCATTCATAATTTATCTACGGCAAAGCATGAATGAAGTATCGATCCCATTGTACACTCATTGTTAATGGTTAGTTGTAATGGTATAGGTTACTTGTTAACTTGGCGTTTATTCGAATTTGAGCTTTTGATGGGTTTGGTAAAGTTGTTTTTTTAGTTGGGCGCAATTTGCAATGAAAAATTAAAGATAAAAAGTATGCGTGCGATGTAAGCAGTTTCATTGACAATGGACCAGGTTCCAGAATAATAATGACAACAGCAGACGTGTAAGCGTTTAGTAGATTTATGTAACCAATAAGTATCTACTAGAATTTTGTGTCAATATATTTCTTAGTAGGTAGGTAGGTATATTTGTAAGGTTTACCCTTGCTTGAACCACCGCCACTCATTTCATAGAAAGTTTTACTTCGCTGAATATTGTCGAATGCTTTACTTGGCCGACATGCAGGCATTTCCACGTGCAGGAGTTATAATTTTTTGGTGGTCACAGGTCTAATCTACCCTAAACTACGTAACCCATGCTTAAGATAACCTGAAAACTCTCAATAAGGTTTCAGCAGAAATTAGCTTTCGATGAAATAAAATTCGGTGAAACGACACCTATTTGTAAACAAGTACAGACAAAAATTTAAAGGTCTGTCTGAGAAAATCGGTAGGGACAGAGAGGACAATGACCTCACACCGCTATTATTTTTCTTAAATTGATATGAGTGCATGATTGAGTTGAGATTGATTTACTTTTAATTTCCGGGGTAATTACTTTTTTAATACATATGCCCAGTTGCAAAAACTTTAATTAAATTAAAGTTGCCTTAAGTCGCGCGCCGTCACTTTCTACCTTGGCGTATCAGAAAGTAACAGGTAACCTGACTTAGTGCTAATGAACGTTTGTGCAAATGGGTGTTCAAATTAATTGCCAACCTGTTTTAATTTAATTATTTAATTGTTTATTATTTGATCCTCATTGACATTCTGATATTGACATAATATATTCCAAATTTGATTTAAATGTTTTGCACGTACAATTTCGATAAATTACATGTTTTACTTATTAATGCAATACTAACATTAAGTTTATAAGCCATATTACTAACACTCTATGGATCTTGTTATTCGAAATAAATAAATTGAATTGAATTGAAATTAAATATTTTGTTATATTAAAAAACGGAATTAAAATTATCTGTAAATTATAACAAAGTTTGTCTAGTTTATTAGAAGCACTTTACCGACCCAATGTGTGCGGCTCGCGCTCGACTGCGCGTGCGCGTGTCTACTCTACGGGCGGCAGGCGCGGCGACGAGAGCTCCCACGAACGGCTTCCGAGCCGAAATCCGCATGTTTGGCTAACAACCATCATCCGTCTAAAATCAAATAACGCAATTATTTGCTAAAAGCATTTATTATCTATGGAGGGACGCGCTGCCGCGTGGCCGCCATATTACCAAAAGGATATTAACTGAAACTCCAAAACTGATCCGCTGACCCTATTACAGAAAATATAGAGGAGATAATCGCTCGAAAGATTTGTTTACGAGAGGTAAAGTTAGGGTTGCATGTGTTTAGATCGCCACGCGTTCTTTTCATTGGTATAGATCTGTTTGATTTTCGAACGCATTTGAATGTTGAATTTGTTTTTCATCAGCCGGTTTTTCGTTACGTCTGAACTGTCATTAAGTGTGTTTCCTATTGTCGCCGCGATGTTTGCCGGAGAGCTCGCTCGGCCGGCGTTCGAGTGGGGTGGGAACTATTGGTTGGTGATTTGTTTATATATCAGTGACGATACCATTATCACCTTAACAAATGATAAACATTGTCTGATAAATATTATCATTCAAAAAAATATATAACAATAATGTACATTTAATATACACAGTCTACATATTGTGAACGTATGTTTTTACACGTGGATTATGGTTAGAATCCAGGGTCAGGTAAGAACGGGACAGGTATGAACGGGTCAATTTGTAGAACCTCGGCGTGAATATAGTGATAAAATAATCTTAAACGCTTGGCGAGTTCTCAAACCGGAATATTTAATAGATTTATACCCGATAATGTAACGACAATGCGATGTCAGATCAGTTCTTACAATAAACTACCACCATCAAGCGCCTTGTTACGCTTCTCCTAATTATTTAATTCAAGTACTTCACCAACTTAGCCCTCCACTCCAAAGAATAAAATCATTAAAATCACGACTTTAATCCATTGAAATAAACCAGTCCACTGCAATAAAACCAGAAATGTAACGTTTGTAGCAAATAAATTCAGCATCATGCTGACAACCGTGTGTTTTGTCACTGCTAATAGGTTACGGCTTTTGAAACGTATGTCACCCATCACATTAGCCACATCAATTGATTTTAAATTATATTTATTAATTCTTGAAGTCTCAGTCTGCTTAACAGGGGGCCAGACTGTTATGACGTTTTCAAAATCAGCTGTTTCTGGTTTATCAATATCGATTGTTGAATTTTTGTCTCAAAATGTTACAGCTTTAGAGTCGGGTTCAGGTTGCGAACGGCTTCTACGCTTACGCCGTTTGTTGGCGTTGTTGCTGTATCTAGATGGGAATCCGAGTACAATGCAATATCATTTGGCAGTGGGACGAATGGAACGGGTTTGATGCTTCACAAATGGGCATTTGAGTTGGCTCCGTGGCGTGGTGTTTGCGAAAGTTGTGATCGCGTTAGTCGCGGGCCGCAGTTTTATTTTGTTTTGGAAATAATCCATCCCTTAATTCATGTTCGGCGTCGGCGTCTGCCCGCGTTCAGAGTAGCTGTCACAGATGTACACTGGTTCGTTGTGGTGATGCGTAACGCATTTCTACTCCGTCAAAAAAAATCAATCTTTGACGAGCTATTTATTCAATAAGCGGTTAACTGTAAACTCGATAAGAAGCCTTAGAGTTAGAAGAGTGAGAAACTGGGATGAGCCGATAAAGAAATATCTTAATTCAATTAGTTTGACAGATCTCGAAACAAAGACCTTTGCAGTCCAATTACCAAGTGAACTCGTGGCGAAGATTGTTTGTGACACTTCAAGTACTGGGTAAAGTTGCCGAGTCGAGGTCCTTTCTAATTAGATTTCGCCGTTTTACTTATTATTTTATTTAATTGATGATCAGATTGATCAGGTAAGTAGATTCTGGTTTTGTATTTTCCTTTCAACAAAGTGTCAAAGTCCTCTAAACTCTTTAACAATAATTATTTCGGGGTTCTGACCGAAGACCATATTTTATAAATACCGATTACAGGCAACCGCGCGACCTTTGGAAGTTTTGTAGTAGACAAGTAAGTATTTTAATTTGCCTACTACAAAATGAGTTTATTATTAGGTATAAATTTAATATATTAAACTATAGGTCTATAATTAACATTCTGTAGGCTATTTGGCTAATGTACCGATTTGTTAAGTAACACTGTTGGTTTCTAAATATAAAAAAAAAATACTAAAGATTCAAAGCAAGCACAGACTCAAAGCACACATCACAGATATCACGATGGCGGAAGATTGTACTACGTTTACACGCGAGTCTCATGCGTGGGCTACACGGTTTCAAACAACGGTTTAAAACAGGTGGTTTGAAACCGTGTAGACAGTGGTTTTAAACCAAATTTCACATGACCTTAAACGCCCTTGGCAGATATCAAACAAATGGGCTTGTTTGAAACCATGTAGCAGCTCGATTCTACCAAGGTCACTTGGTTTAAAACCATGGTTTCAAACCGTGTAGCACGCGCTTCAGCGGCAAGAGCGGACGGCGGGAGGGTCCCGGGCGCCCCCACCGCCTGCCGCCCGCCGCGCCGCGCCACCGCCGGCACGAGACACCGCCTAATCGAGATAAGTAATAGTTTGTCACCTAAATAAAAAACAAATACAAAAAGAGAAAAGCACTGCCACCCGCTGCCTGTGTGTACTAAATATTGTCACACCCGCGAAGTTTAAACTGTCCGTGGTTCAATGTTCAAGGACTTTAGAAATCAAACAAAACCAATTTGTCCGTTAAGTACATTGTGTTTAATGTTTGAATCATGACCCCCTACTGCAAAAGCAGACACAGAACAGCACTCGACGCCATTATCGAATATTGATGGCTAAACGATCTCGTCCCGTCGGCTCGGAGCAACCCGCACACACAAAGAACAAATTCGTCATACACCGACACAATTCACGGCCAGCACCGATCGCGGGCGCGGATCTATACTTACCTCACATGAATGCTCAATGGGTAATTCGTCTTGGCACTTGTACTTTTGTATTTATTGCACATTGTTATTTAGTGAATGGAGGCGAGACTGTTTCTGAAGACCACGAGGGTACGAGCGACACTTGGTGGATTTTGAAGATGAAGGAGTGCTCGATCATTATAAATTGTAGTTTTATTTAAAAAAATCTGGAATGTAGTCGAACAATTTCAAAATCAGCAGTTGTGATATTTCACCTCAGTTTAGTTGTTTTTTTTTTATTGTAACATTTTGGCGTTTTATTATTTTAAGCCGAAGGTGTCAAGGAGACGAGACATTGCGCCCGAAGTACCTTGGTTTGCTGCATACTGCTGACGGTACTGCCGATAATTCACTTGGAGCGTCGACATCGAATGGGCTTACGTAATTATTTCGAACACATTCATTACGAAGTAACCATTCGAAACATGAACATTGTAGGATAATCTCTACTGTCAAATTATTTTCCGAACACACCTCTTATCCGTCGATCAAACATAATTATCCGAGAATGAAACCGTTCACCGTGAAATGTGTAATTTATCCGATAACCCTTCTTCTATGACCGTAATAACGTTATTATAAATTATTAACTGTACACCCTACAAGTACAACACTAAGGGGAAAGAGCCTTTTGGTTTGAGAGTGTATTGTAGTTGGATTACGGTTGGAATTAAGTTGGTTTGTCGTTAGTAGTTGCAATGAAATGGCCTCCGCTCGCGGCTTCGTGATGGAGGGCCGGGGGCGGCTGCGGCGGCCGCGCGGGCTCCACACATTCAACAGATATACCTACATGGCTTCCTAGTCTAGTTTTCAAAGTCACTAATGCATATACTCGTTAATTAAATAGCAACAAACAATGTAAAACTAGGGTTATACTTTTGCTAAACAAAAGTTCAGTCGCTCTCGGGACAAACAGCCTCTCTCTCACTATAAAGGTTGTGTTATAGTGTTCCTATTGATGCAAGGATGTTAAAAAAATGGTGATACCAACGCATTGACGTCTTTATGCAGAATTACAGCGCGAGAGAGCTCGTGTTGAAGCCACAATCAAATTATACATAAGGAGATACACCTCCCGGACGAGAGGACGGAAGAAGAAACAAGAGCAAACAAAGGCAAGCCACTTCGACATACTTTTACAAAGGTCCAGTCTGTTTTGTCTCAATTTTGTTAATTAAGAGGAAAATAGGAAAATAGGAACTACCACGTCCACGCTGCTACGAATGTTCGTATCTTATTGCATTTCCACCTTTTTAGGGTTCCGTAGTCAACAAGGACCATAGTTTCGCCATGTCCATCTGTCCGGTTTGGCTCAGGGACTCTCGGCACTACAAAGCTGTAATTCGGTAAAGTTATATATTTAAATTACACTGACAAAGTTGTAAAATAAAATCTTTTTTTCGGGTACCTCGCATACATGTAATGCAGAGGTGAACCCGAAATGTGTAATTTTCACTAGAGTTCGCGTTTCATATATAATATAACGAATTTAAAAAGAAAATTATCACGACTAAGTATACTTTATTGGTTCTAGAGTCAAAGACGATTAAAACGTGTATACCATGATACCGAAAAGCAGCTAAGATGCTCGTAGCTTTAACTAGAAAATTATATATTTTTTGGTGATTATTTGTGTTGGTAAGAATGGCGACGGAACCCTGCACTGAGCGCGGCCCGACATGCTCTCGACCGGTTTTTAAACCTTAAGTGTTCCGTCTTACATTAGAGTATGGAAAAGATGTATTACTTAATTCCGCTGGCACCTGTCAACATTTTAGCTGCTGCATGCATATAATACGAAACCTAACAATTTACTTATTCTAAAATCGGCTGTGCAAAGTTAAGTACATTTTTTTATAGAAATACCCAATTACCTAAGTACCTAGCATATCGAAACGACCTTTTAATTTTTTAACTTTTTAGTAACAAATGACCTCTCACCACAAACCGCACGTCACGAAATAATCAAAATTAAAACGTTAAAAGTGCATTTTCTGGTCGAGCGGAGGCACCTGCGCCGCGGCCATTGTGCGCTAATGGAGTAATGGAGTATCTATCTGCTGGCCTCGGGACTGGCGGGGTGCCACTAAAACGTTTTACAAACAAACGGTAGCCCCTCCCGGAACCCATATTAGGCTACGCGCATACACTGGCCTAGTCAATTAATCTCTAAGTTCGAGTAGATGCAGGAGTCTCCGGTGAGTCCGTAGCTGTTTCTAAGGATCACCCTAACATCTTCACAATGTATAGAGGTTGAGGATGTTTGTTGGTTGCACGTGATGACCCTTGCGTCTGACGCGAGTGCCCAACTGCCGGGGTATGTGTGTGTGTGTGTCATTCATTAAACAAATGTTATTCTTCTAAGCAAAGATTTATCTTCAAAGCGCTCACAATCTTTATGTATGTAATGAAAACCTTTACACATTTCCACATCGTTCCTACTTACTCGACTCAGATAAATCAGTAATGGTACAAGTAAAGCATTAGCATTAAAAGTAAAGCTTTGATGAAGCTCCGGAGATGTTAATGTTAAACGACAGCTGACTCGCGCCACTCGTCTCCCTCAATTGCTCTGCACCAGGCTGCTTCTGGCGCATAAAACTCCGACATTTGATATGTTATCCTCTTTGTTCTCCGAGAGAACGGGCATGAGAAAAAGACAACATCAACAATATATTCATCTTCATGTTTTGGATAATCCCTCTGAAGTCGAAATGAGGCGCAATTTCGTTTTTAAAGCGCCGTAACTGCGGGGCGGAGGGAGGAACTGCTCGCGCTCATTTCAGCTGCTATTGGAATGCTCAATTATGTTTACGAGTACCATGAGTTCGTGCGAGCGCGAGGGCGGCGGCGTCTCGCTGGATTGAGACTGTGACTTGAGCCTGAGCGAGACGGACGTTTGACGGCCGGCGACTTCTGGAGTATCTTATTTGATCATGTAAAATACGATTCAAAGTAATTACACTGGCAGCCTCTGTGATTCAAAGATAATCATTGCGAAATGAAAACCTGCAAAATGGAAGCCTAAAAATTGAATGACCTAATCTGAAGCTGCAACCAATTAAGTTATGGAGGTTCCTAGTGCGACACGGCGCACGCGCCTGCTGACCGCCCGTTCTGTCAGTAATTCAGAATTTAAAAAACAATAAGCACCATCATCCATTAATAGTTCGTGTACATGTCCGACTCAGTGCGCTTATTAACAAGTTGAATTTTGGGGATGTTGACAAAGAACTGCCGAGGTCAAATAAAATATAAAGGATTTTGAGTCGCCTCAGTAGTCTACGTAATTATGTCAATTCCATACATTTCAAAACTTTTCTGCAATCGTTAACGCTTGTCTAGACCCATGAATGAACTTTGGCATTATAGCGCACCGAAGATAGATAGTCAACACAGCATAGGCCCGTTCATGTTTGCTGTTCCCTCACTCTCGAACCATTATGAGACAGCACATAATGCTAAAAACATCTGCCGGTAACAGTTTACGTATTTTTTGTGGAAACGTCAAATTTCACGGGCCATTGGGCTAATGCAGGGACACACCGCTGCGCGCGCGGCGCGCCACAGCCGCGGCGGCGGCGCCGGCCGGCGCGAGCGCTGCGGGAGTGCTCAGTGGAAGCAAGAGCGGATCTTACAAACACTAGTAGGTATTACGTGTCATATGGAACACACATTTAAACAGGTGTCAAATGTTAACCTACCAATCCCATCCAAATAAAAGTGAGGTGTGATTTCTTCCCGTACGTTTCCATTTTAAACAAATTCAATAAACATTTAATTTTAGTAGGTACACGATTAGTGGAGGTGGACCGGTGACCTGGTGAAAAACTTGGAGAAAGCCTTTGTCCAACAGTGGGCGGCTCTCGGCTAACAATGATGATCATGTTGATGACACAAATAGTGAGTGGATTGTGCTATGACATGATGAATCCTAAGAGTCTCGGGGCTTCCGGTATTGCATACCCGTACTTGAGACTGCAAGCGCGATGCCTGAGGACTGTGATGCCAGCACGGTACCAACGTCTTACTCACCCCTCACATTAAGTACAATGCTGGTAGAATATCTACATTGGGTGCCACAAGCTACAATAAGGTTACAAAAACTAAAATCTGACTATGGCGACGAAAAATAAATAGACATACTTACTGAAATAAAATAGTCGCAGTCGGAGGCCAATAAATGAGATAGACTCAATTTCGAAAATAATATACGTTCGAATGATAATTATGACAACGGGATGCATAGGTAAACGGTAGTGATTCTTGGCGCGCTATGGTTGTTACTGAACTGTAACAAAAGTTGGTTTCTTTGCACGTCGTGCAATAATAACATTAATAACACAAACGGCCTGACAGGATTTTGGTACTGTAGGTACGCAGGTAAAATGTTATTTACTTTCTTCCAGTTAAGTGATGAAGAGCCGCGGGGTTCCGCCGAGGGCCCCGAGCACGTCGCCGGCGCGGGCGCTAAATCACCGCTAACGACGTCACGCCCGAGACCTTGGCGAAGCAGCGCTAATACTAGCGCTGATTGTATAAACATTGCCATCCGCCACGCCACGCGGTCGACGGGATAACAGACCATTCTAGGTGTTTTCCATGCAATGAACGACACCGCATACCGCATGCCGCAGCGTTGTTTGTCCCAGTCACGAGAGCAAAGCTTCACGCGGCGCGCCCGCGTCGTTTCATCTCTCTTTTAATTGGAAGCTTATTGTAGGGGTCCCAATTCTGTTGGTGTTTTTTATCTATTGAATAGGTAGTTGTTAAGTAATGCAAAAGCGACGCGGTTGACACACTTTATGAATATCCAAAAGTTGTAATAAAATAATGTCATTAGCTAATAGCGCCATCTATACACCGTAGCAGACGTTTCTTCCATTCTTTTCAGCACATCGTACCAACCCAAGGTTTTCTTACAAAGTACCTAGTTTATTAATGAAACTCTATAGATGGCACTGTATTTGTCACAATTGTGGCTGAAACGTTACTGTTATTTGGTGATTAGTCGCGGAGTCTTCTCATACATTTTAAGATTTATTAAATAAAATTGGTTTTTACCGATCGTTGCGCTCATAATGCTAAATTGCAATATTTCACAAAAGTTGTAATAAGATAATGTCATTGGCTCGTAGCGCCATCTGTACACCGTAGCAGAAACTCCTTTAATTATTTTCGACACATCGTAACAACCCAGGGTTTTCAATTTTCATACAAAGTATTTTAATAATAAAGCTTTCGATGGCACTGTATTTGGAACAATTGTGGCTGTTACGTTATAGCTCTTGCAATATTGCTTGCAATTCACGAAGGCGAATATCTGTATACAGCGTCGTTTATGTACACGCACGCATACACGGAAACAATATGCACAACACAAGTGGCTTGAGCGACGGCGCGCTCGCTGTGGACACGCACACAGCCGCAATGCGCATGTATGTACTCGTACACGTTCAACACTAATAATGCCCACTCGCCTTCGTGAGTTGCAAGAGTTATATTGTTATTTGGATATTAGGCTGACCCCACACTAGCGTCTTTTGAGTGTTGGCGTCCTGCCAGCGCCTAGTGCATAACGCAATCCCCTCGCCCCGCTACCGCAGGCGCTGGCAAGGACGTCGACGCTCAAAAGACGCTAGTCGTTGCGCTAATAAGCCTAAATAGCAAAACGATTAAAAACGTAATAATCTCAATCGTACATGCACGATCACGATGCACGATCATTATTGTGCCAGCCAAACTCAAATCCAAACAAATTATTTTAAACTCGTTTTGCTTCGCTCTCCGGTCAAGCCCGGCGCGGGCGCGCGTGCTGTTCTCATTTTGTCTATTTACGTCGAGTTTGTAGTTATTTTGAAGAATGCGCGTTCAACATTTTAAATAATAAAACATTATGTAGGTACAGTTCGCCATCAAATATATCTGTACATAACAGAGTGGTCAAAATATCTGAACATGCATTCTAACGCCTTGACAATAGACTCGTGTTCAGATATTTGTGAGCACCTTGTTTGCTGCAATATATATGATGGCGACTGTACATCAACATCACACCGCAAGCCCGTCGGCGCGCTCCCGCTAGAATCTTTTTAACAATTCACGCGAATGGTTTACCTTGTAACAAGTGAAGCGGCTAATTAAAATCCACTAGTTTTAATTAAAACTTGGAACCATAACAATCTCGCATCACCGGCCGAGATGGGCGCAGGACAAATCGGAGGGATCGCCACATTGTGTATATTTCGCTTTGACATTTTAGATCGTTGTGGACGCGCCGGAGCGGCACTAAACGAGCTCCTTGTTTCAGTGGACATTGATTTCCAAAATGCGGCCGGGTTCGTGGGCCGGCCCGCCTCGCAGGCCGAGGCGCAGTACGTGGTGAGTGCACTCGGGCGGGACTCAGGCAGGGCTCGCTCCGCGGGACGAGTGGCTTTAGCAATTTGGCGAAAAACTTCATTTCTGATTTGAAGCATGTTTCCAAATTCAAGAACCAACTTAATGAAAACGATGATGCCTTAGTTCCAAATGCTTTTTTCTTTGAGACTGTCGCAAAACCAACGTATTAGCTACATCTACCCACCTAGCTTAGTCTTCGTAGTAAAAATTTAAAGCGCGTCACACACGGAGATATAATATTTATTTTGGTACATTAATATATATTATAGCAAGGCATCTTACGATACATTTTCGTATAGTTTAGGTATATTTTCCGTACTAGTTGACAGACTCCACACCCGCAGCTATAATTTATATTAATATATATTATAGCTGCGTGCGGGAGTCTGTCAACTAGTAAGGAAAATATATCGTAATATACCGACGTATAATAAACATTATAGCTCCGTGTGTGACGCGTTTAAAAAGGTGCAAGAAAACTCATACAATACAAGTCACTATAAAAATTGCAAACTAAAACCGGACTCGCAGCAAGTATGACGCACCTTTACAATTTTTATATAATCTATGATTCTCGAACGTTTTTGACGAACCGATTCTGTGTGTGTCTGTGTGTGTATGTGTAGTAGGTACACGACTGTGCGTGTTTGTGTGTGTGTGTGCAGGTGTTCTACCTGTCGCACGCGCTGCTGTTCTGCACGGGCTCGCTGCTGGAGCCGCACGTGGCGCTGACGCCGGCCGCGTGCGTGCTGGGCGAGCGGTACAAGTTCGAGGTGGCGGCCGGCACGCACCAGTTCCTCGAGTACACCGGCTCGCGCCGCACCGTCGAGAACATCTGCACGCATAAAGGTAAACCAAACACACACACACACACACACACGAGCACTCACACACAAAGTTTGTGTTTAGTGATTTCTCAAGTAAATAACTGTTTTTAGAAGCTTACTTTAGCATACGATCCTAAGTTTAGATCTGGATAATTTCAAACATTGTTTGTTTTTTTTTTTATGTGCTAAGTTGGTACTGATTTATATTTAAATACGTAAAAGTTTTTTTATTATTTTTTCTTACCCATTGTTTTAATACTATTATGAAACAACTGTATAAAAAAACTACTTTTGTGTTACATTCACGTTACGGTTACAAACGTTATTGTGTTACGCCTGTGTTATAAATATAAATTTTAACGGCCTTACTCATAAGTGACAACCAAAAATTCATGCGTTTCAAACTCGACGCGAGAAGAAGATTGTTTGCTCACGATACACCAGACCATGCCATTATGTCTTCAAAACTGTGATTACACTTTTGTTATTATACGAGTAGGTAGGTAATTTAGTATTTTGCAGAGTTCAACTATCGGCCATCACGACGCCAAAATGTTGTAAGCCTTTTATCCGGCCTCGTCCACTCGACACTGTTTCAGCCGGACGGCGTTCACGAGTTTTAATTGCGTGGTGTCGGCGCAGGGTACAACCACACGGCCCGCTGGGAGAAGTGCTCCACGGACAACCTCGCGCTGATGGTCGTGAGCCATCCCTACTCGTTCCGCGGGCGCGAGCACCACGCCGACTTCCCCATCAACCGGCTGCGCTACGGCGCGCCCTCCAGCTTCGCGTTCGACGACTCGCGCCAGGAGCCGCACTGCATGTTCTTCGGCTGGGGCAGCCGCCGCAACGTGCGTCACCTCAGGCCACGCCCGTCACACGCAAACAAATATATACATATTGCAACATACATCCACTCACTCGGTCTTATTCTACTGCGAAAGGGAAATGAACGCGGAATACGAATATTACACAATCAACATAACGATTTTTTTAAGGCGATCAGACTAAGAATCCGTTTTAAACCAGCGGTCGATACCATACGACACAACGGACTCTGCGATCACTTTTGTGACTCCCTACTTTTCCGTTCACTCTCACTATCCCAGTCGCAGCACGTCTCTAAAATTTACTGTTACCCCTCGTACAGGGGGTAACCGGCATTACGTATATTGTTAAATATCACTCCTTTTATGTATCACGGATTACAATACTTCTTCATATTATATACGTATGTGAGTGAAGTCTACTTTGCTCCAACTTATCAGACTGAGAACAGGTGGTCCGCCTGCTCCCCCCGCGGCTGACCCACTCGATGTTGTGTACTGATGCGGGGAGACAGCAAGCGCTTAGTATAGTACTAAGGGTTGGCCTAACATTTGCATTCTTAGAAATGTAGAAAAAGATACCGCAGGGCTACCCTCCCCGCAGTACTGACGACCCTGACGCTCTCCGTAGGGCTACCCTCCCCGCAGTACTGACGACCCTGACGCTCTCCGCAGGGCTACCCTCCCCGCAGTACTGACGACCCTGACGCTCTCCGCAGGGCTACCCTCCCCGCAGTACTGACGACCCTGACGCTCTCCGCAGGGCTACCTGGTCCCGCTGCTGCTGCACCTGCAGCGCGTGGACGTGCGCATCCTGCCGGCGGAGCGCTGCGCGCAGATGTGGAACGTCGACGACAAGTTCCTCTGCCTGCACCAGGCGCCCTGCTTAGTAACCGCCTCACTATACCTCGTCTGCTCACACACCGGGGTTGCTCTTTCACTGCTCGCATTTTCATTCTAGAGCGCTTCGGATTAGCGTTTGACCGGCGCAGGCGCTCGTCGGACGAGTGTGCAGCGCGACAGCGCCGGCGCTGCACACACGTCCGACGAACTCCTAAGCTGGAGAAGAAGTAAAGAGAAGACACTCTGTGTGATGGGTCTATCTCTTCCGGGAACGGATTCATCTTGCTAACCCAACTGAGAAGTTGGGTTAGCAAGATGAATCACGTTTTTATTTATCTTTTGGGTAAATTGCCGGGCGTTTCAACCGCCGTCATTAGTGTCACCAATATATTAACGAAATCAATGACACCTACCAGCAGCTCCTGATGTAAACAGAAGCAGAACCGGGGATGTAGTTTCTATCAGCATCAGAAGTTGCTGTAGTGTCATTGATTTCGTCAATATATTGGTGACACTAATGACGGCGGTTGAAACGCCCGGAAATTTACCCTTTTCAAACATAAAATTATAGCATTTAGCAAAAATTTACAGTTCGTTGGATATTTATATTACCGCTCTGGTCAATCTTGCTAGCCCTAGTTGTAGTCGTGTGGTTTTAATTTAGCAAAAATGGCATTGGCGGACGGTAGCGACATGCCGGTCGCACAGTAGAGGAGGATCCGAGTAGGAAACGACCGCCACCCGTGTTCAATGGATGAAAAATATTTTATATCAAATTCAAGTAATATGTTGAGTAATATATCGCGATTAGGTTGACTGAAAAATTTCACTCCAGGATATAATTAATTACAAATTTAAAAATGTTTTTTTTTTTTTAACATTGCACTTGTTTGTTTAATAGACAAAATTACATACATACCAATCGAAATAATGATGCCTATAAGAAAGAAAGAAAGAAAAACATTTATTCACAACAACAACACACTAAAATAATAATTAAAAATAACACTTTTGTGTGTTTTGTGTGTTGTTGTAGAAAATAGATTACAGATATACTTAGTGGGAAATGACCGAACAAAGATGAATACTATTCTTTGCATTAATAGATTATGACTTGCCTACCAATATGCACTATTAATAAATTTTACGCGTAGACAATATTTAGAAATAAAGCTTGAATTATTTATTTTTTCCAGTCCGAGAAGTTTGGACAATTATGCCCGGTAAGCATGAGTAGTTCTAATAAACAACGCTCATTTAAAATAATGTTTCAAAATACAGAAACGTCTGTTTTGAAATCCAAATATTGACTGAAGCGAAACTGAACAACACGGCCCGCCACGGGCAGGACTCGAACCGGTGTGCACAGTCGTATAATAATATATGATCATATTATATGGTCAATGCTGTATGTAATTGCTCGTTTTTAGGGTTCCGTATCTCAAAGAAAAAAACGGAACCCTTATAGGATCACTTTGTTGTCCGTCTGTCTGTCTGTCTGTCTGTCTGTCTGTCTGTGTGTCTGTCGAGACCCTTTTTCTCAGGAACGCGTGGAGGTATCAAGTTGAAATTAATATCAAATACATAAGTCGGCAGTCCCTTGGATCAGTGAAAAAATCAAACATCTAAGTCAACACAATCAAAAGATACAGCCGTTTATGCCGCATATTGAAGGGAATCTCAAGGGAATCAAAACCTATAGGGTACTTCCCGTTGACTTAGAATCATGAAATTTTTCAAGAAGCTATGTCTTATAGCACAAGTAAAGGAAAAAATCCGAAAACCGTTAATTTGTAGTTACATTACATAAAAAATAAGCCCAGTATAAGCTGACACTCACTAAGTACTAAAGTGCATACTACTAGTCCGACTCGCACTTGACCGGCTTTTTTTCTTATTTGTACTCCACAAATAAGGTTAACTATGCGTATAAAGAAGTTCCGGTACTCACTTAGGTACCGGTGTGAAGTTAGCGGTCTATGTTCACCCGACCAAATTAGGGGGTCGTATTTATTGCAAAAATACTATAAATAAATACGACTCCTTAATTTGGTCGGGTTAAAATAGGCCGCTAACTTCACACTGGTTACAGACTCACTTGACAGACACACGACGCACATTTAAAATGTGTTCTTCTGGTACAAATGTAAAAGTGAACTACGGAAAACGGATTTTACCGAAAGAAATCATATTTATTTATACATTGTCATAGTATATAATGGTCCCTCGTTGAGTCAGCGCGCGTGTTGTGTGTGCAGGACGACATGGGGTCGGTGATAGAGTGCGACGGGTTCATCTACGGCATGATGGTGTCGCAGCTGGTGGACCGGCCGTGCGGCGTGGGCTTCCTCGACCTCACCAAGTACAACAAGTTCGTGACGTGCGGCGTGGACGACTCGCGCGACGTGCTCGACCAGCACACCTCCGTCATGACCTTCGACCTCGCCAGCCGCAAGCCGCCCGTCACCGTGGCCACGCCCGGGCCCGTGGTGTACGACGACGAGAAGGACGCAGAGAACGTCACCTCTTCTACACCTATACCTGGGTTTTAGCTCGCCCACGTCATTCAACTCCAACGTCATTGAAGGGATTATAGGGTTATTATTATAAACTTGAAAAAAACTTGTATGTTTCTCTATTTTCCCGTTACTCCTCGGTATGTTTGAGGCGATGGCGATGTTTTCCAAGCTTGTATTTCCTGGATGAGGTCAGTCGACTCCGTCCCCCCTCAGCTGCTCGTCCGGGGCTGCCGCCTCTCGAGCCTCCGGAGCCACTCTCGGGACATGATCTCGGCATCTCGGCCGACCCAACGCTACTTCCTCCCTTTTATTTCCTTAGCAACCAGGTGATCCACCTAATAAAATTGTTAATTTATTGTAAAGAGGCTATTGTTTGAGTGATCAAACTTAAACAATACCTACTTTAAACGAGCCTGTGTTATTTAAAACTGGTGTTTTTTACTCTATTCTTGAAATACAAAGGTAATTTTGTCCTGTGCGACATTCAAGAGAAAGCTCAAGAACATTGTGCAGTTCTCCGATCCTACAATGCACGGTGTGGTCTTAATAAACATTCATTTAGGAATCCGCCTTTAATGGCCCCTAGAATGCAAGAGAGTAGGTATGTAGCGCAGTACGATAACGTTAAGTTAACAAGACACAACGCAGCACTACGCTAAATGACTCGGGTAATAGAAACTAAGGAAAAGAACCTTCAAGGCCTCCAATCAAAAATCACCCGTTTAATCACATAAAGTGAAAGTGTTATCCTATACCTCAGGTGCACTGTTCAATATTACACATCTGGAAGAACACCAGTCTTCACGTGCTTCCTTGACCTCTCGAAAGCATTCAAAATATGGGCTTATCGAGGAGCTTTGCAGCACCAAAATAGGATGCCATATTGACATAATAACATCAGCTACGCAGACGATATGTTGCTTCTGAGCGAGTAAATTTTTTTTTAAAGGCAGGCGTATTCTTGTTGCTTGTCACACTTTCAGGAGTTACTTTAAAAACTGTCTCGAAATTTAAGTATATGGGTCACTGGGTTACCGATAACTTGAGTGACGGGGTGGACATCAAGTTGGAACGGAGGTCGTGGGCCGTTCGGTGTAATATGTTGGCCCTAGGTTCGCGCGTTGTACTAGGGACGTAAACATTACGCTTTTTAAAGCCTGTGCGTGAACTTCACACAGAGGGCGTACAACGAGCTTTGCGTGTGATAAATATTGTTAAATTAATTTAATATTATTGTGTTGTTGGGTAATATTACTAGTTAATATATTAAAAAGACATGATTTGACCACGTGATTGATGACAACTTAAAAGTGCACTTCTTGTAGTTTAACTATCGTAATAAGATTTAAATATGAAACATGTAACGTAATTCATAAATAACTTAAATATTTGTACATTGTGATGATTTAGAATTATTTACATAATACAATAGTTATTGAATAAAAGTATTGATTTGATCACGTGGCGTCAACACGGGCAATTTGTTATTCTTGCTTGTGATTGGTCAAGGAATTCTATTGGTGTTTAACATCAGTCTTAATCCTGATTGGTTGACAAGCCTGTTGGCGCTTTATCCACGTGGTGTTGTTGGCTATAAAAGGTTCCTTCAGAGCACAGCACGACACATTTTACTGGAGTCAACCGAGCAGGAAGGTGCTAATCATAAGTTAAGTACTTTTATTATTTGTATATTTAAACTATTTTCTTATTGATTATGATTTACTTGGAATTACTGGCAAATTATATGTATGTTTCCCGTAATAAATACTTGGTATGACAGAATCTTCATATATTGACATAAACTAATTACGCTTTAGAATATATTTATGTAGGTAAATATTAGGTCAAGGAACTAACCTGACGATATTATAATTATGAATTATTCTTTTGATAAGACACGATAACCATAATAGTGAATCAATATTCACAGTGCTGATCTAAGCTTGTACGATCTGTGTTTGAATTGTTTTCAAAACAGTATTTAATTAAGGCAATGTAAATTAATATTAAGAATTAATATTGTACCTTTAATTAAAACATGGTTGAATAACTGTCCCTGTGACGTCACCTCTGTATTAAATGGTGGTGGCATGATCGGGCAGGTACCTGAGTTGGGTATACAATGGCTAGACTCCACAAATCAGGGACAATGCTGTGCCGACCACTGCCTGGGAACGATCGTCAGTTAAGTAACTTAGTTTCACATCTCGTCTTGTATAAACTGTAATTATATGACTTACTATTGTAATTTGATATTAAAAGTTATTTACAATGAAATACATATTAAATTGATAAATAGTCTATAGTTATTGTAGATACATGTATAAGCAATATTGGGAGCTATGTACTACTTTCAAATTACTGCCGTTTGAATATTAAATATATTGTACTGTCGTCATAAGTATTGAAGGATTTTATTTACTTTTCTGTCACTTTCTAACTGCTATCAAATATAGTTCCATGTTGCTCAAACTTGATAATTGCTTTATGTGACTTATTTCATATTTAGTACGTTTAGCAAAACATTATATTATTCAATATTATATTATTTTTATACATTTTTCTAACACGTGCGATACCACAACGCGTTCTGGGTGCTGCTGGGGCTGCCGCGGCGCTGCAGCGCGTCGGGCGTGTTCGCCGGCGCGCCGACGCTTCGCGGCCGTGATGAGACTGATGAGGAAGAGGTGCGCCTCGACACCAGGGACCGGAACCGCTTAGCATTAAAAGGGTTTTCGATAGGGTATTTGATAGAGTTGTTTTTACAAACCCGAAGGATGCGCTAAGCCTATCGTCAACTTAGTCCAATAAAGGGTAACCAAACGATACAGTTAATTCGACCAATCGCTAACCCAGTCCCAATACCCTGTCATCTGTTACCCTTTTTAAACTGATTCGTTCGGTTTTAATCTCTATGCGCAAGTGTTTCGACTTATTAATGCACTACCGAACAATTGAATGGGTAGTGGCTAGACAGAGATCGCCCAAATGCGTAAAAAAGAGAGAGGTCATCAATAGGGTAATACCCACCTTATGCTAAGCGGTTAACTAGTTCAAAGGGGTTCCTCTAACGTTAAGGTAACACAATCATAGGGTAACTACATAGATTGGGTATCCAATGATAGGGTAACCCTATCGATAGGGTTAATCAAATGAAGGGGTTTTCCGGTCCCTGCTCGACACTGACTCAGCCCCAGCCGCATCCTGAGCGTGCTCGCGTATCGCTAGGACAGCCTGATGATGGCAACTCAGGCGTCCTTGCAAGTTATTTAATTGTCATGTTTTGTTGTAATTTACTAATTCGTAGTTATTTAAGATGCAATGTTTACTAACACATTTATGGACCTCAGTCTGAAATAAAGTGATTATTCTATGTACTCACTCATTTATTAAAACCTGTAGTAGGTTAGGTTAGGTTAAGGGGTGCTGGCTCTGTAGATCGGTCTGAAATTTTGCATGGCGGGGTTTTCAGAGACGCTCTCTCATTTGGACCCCCCTTCCAGGGGTAAAATCGACCCCCTTTTGGTACCTCCCACACATTTTTTCAGAAAAAAAATGGTTTTTCAATTTAATAAAAAAAAAAAAGGACTATTTTTTTTTTTTTTTTTTCAGTTTGTTTCTATACTACCCCAAAATTTACTTAAATGAGCATTAAATGAAATAAATTTTGTTGTTTTAGGACAAAAAACAAAGATTTTAGACCCGGGTTAGATTGATTTTGACATCAACGGGGGACCGAGATTTGACAACGAACTATACTCGAGTTTTAGTATTAAAATAATTATAACTTATTTCTGGTGATAATCACATACATATTTCTTAATTTAAATTATGGTTGAATAAATTGTCTATCATTTGACATTATTTTTGACCCAAGGGTTATTAAGTTATTATAGTATATGTAGATTGCTCATAGGGTTCATCAGGCGCTTTTACGGATTTTGTATGGAATTTGTAAAATCCGACTCGCACTTGACGAAAAAAAATATTTTTGTTTTTGCTATTTTGTTACTGAGCCGAATGATTTAAAAATATAATTCTGAGCCTTCATAATCTTTCCAGATATGATTTAGTCATCAAAATATAAAAAAAGTGGAATTTGTTAGTTAGGTACTGAGAAGTACTCTAGTACTGAAACGAAGAGAGTAAGGAAGTCGAAACTTATAGATATCAAGTTTTTAGAGGAACTAAACATATGTTTGTTTTTTTTTTTTTTTTTTTTCTCTTATATCATATTATTTATTATATTATATCCCTTATATAATTGTAGTAGTAGTAGTAGTAATCCAGCCTATATACGTCCCACTGCTGGGCACAGACCTCCACTCAGATGAGAGGGTTTGGGCTATAGTTCCCACGCGGGCCCAGTGCGAATTGGGAACTTCGCACACACCGTTAAATTGCTGAGGTTTCCTCAGGATGTTTTCCTTCACCGAAAAGCTCATGGTAAGTTTACAAATCGGCGGAACAGCGCCGGGAGCTCATGGCTGCCGTGGGCGGAAATCTCACGTTGCCGGTCGTTATTAACTCTATGGTTGAGAGCGACCGAGCTTGGGATGCGGTTCAAAAATATTTTGAGGCGGTCATGCAGCTCAAAGAAGAAGCGGAGCGGGAAAGGGAGGTAAACGCCCCTAACCCAATCCGCAGGTGACGCATAGGGAGGAGAAGTACCATGAAGTACCTGGGACCAATCCCAGGACCAATCCTTGATAGTCGAAGGAAAATTGAGGAGCACTTTAGGCTTTTGGCTCGAAAGCTGCCTTTGCGCTGGTTCGGCTTCTGCTGAACGTGAGTGAGCCCAGGGTGAACTGCCGCCGTCTTTACATGGGGGTGGTGCGCTCCATGGCCCTCTATCGAGTGCCTATCTGGGCGAAAGCCTTGACCGCTCAGGCGAAAACTATGCTGCGGTGACCGCAGCGAGTCTAACGGTCAGGGTTTGCAGGGCGTATCGCACCACCTCTTATGAGGCGGCATGCGTCCCCCTTTCCCCTTTCCCCTCTCCCCCTTTCCCCTTTCGCCTTACCCCTTCCCCTTTACCTTTCCCCTTTCCCCGTCCAACTTTCCCTTTCCCCCTTTTCTCCACATCTCTCCCCCCTTTCCCAATCCCCTTCCCCTTTGCCCTTTTCCCCCTCCACCTTTCCCCTTTCCCCTTCCCCCTGTTCCCCTCTTCCCTGACCCCTTCCCCCCTTTTCTCCACACCTCTCCCACCCCGTTTCCCCTTTTACCCTTTCCTTTTTCCCCTCCCATTTCCCTTTCTCCTTAACCCTTTCCCTTTCCCTTTCCCTTTCCCTTTCCCTTTCCCTTTCCCTTTCCCTTTCCCTTTCCCTTTCCCTTTCCCTTTCCCTTTCCCTTTCCCTTTCCCTTGCCCTTTCCATTTCCCATTCCCTTTCTCTTTCTCTTTCTCTTCCTTTTCCATTTCCCTTGCCCTTTCCCATTCCCTTTCTCTTTCTCTTCCTTTTCCATTTCCCTTTCCCTTTCCCTTTCCCTTTCCCTTTCCCTTTCCCTTTCCCTTTCCCTTTCCCTTTCCCTTTCCCTTTCCCTTTCCCTTTCCCTTTCCCTTTCCCTTTCCCCTATTCCCCATCCAACATTTCTATTCCCCCCCCCCTTTTCCCATTTTCCCCTTTCCCCCTTTCCTTTTCCCCGTCCCTTCTCCATTCCAAATCCCCTCCTCCCTTTGCCCTTTCCTCTTTCCCCTTTGCCCTATCCCCATTCCCTTTTCCCCTTTCCCCTTTTCTCGAACCCCCCCCTTTTTCCCCCCTTTCCGTTCCATCTGTCTTCCAACCTAACCCAATTCCATTCCTATCTTACCCGTCAACATCCTTCCACACAAACCATCCTTAAAAGTAAAATGAGCATAAATTAAACACCAAGGACAACAATAGATGGCAGCACCCGTCGATTAACTCGCGCAATCGTTTGCTTCACCGAATTCTTCTAAATCGGAAAGAATGTATCTTGTTACCTACGGTAGGTTAGGTTAGGTTAGGTTAGGTTAGGTTAGGTTAGGTTAGGTTAGGTTAGGTTAGGTTAGGTTAGGTTAGGTTAGGTTAGGTTAGGTTAGGTTAGGTTAGGTTAGGTTAGGTTAGGTTAGGTTAGGTTAGGTTAGGTTAGGTTAGGTTAGGTTAGGTTAGGTTAGGTTAGGTTAGGTTAGGTTAGGTTAGGTTTTTTTTTTTTTTTTTTTTTTTTTTTTTTTTTTTTTTTTTTTTTTTTTTTTTTAAATATCTTCTACCTCCAACATGATCGGAGCCTATTTCTACTGTACACATTCATTCCAGTTCTCGCTTTTATGCCTCTCGCACTTTTATGCTTCATACGTTTCTTTCTTTCATTCGTCATCTTTCTTTCTTTCTGTGGGTGGGATGCCCACCTACCTTTGTCTACTCTATCTACATCTTTATTTTATTCTTGTATGGCTAGTTCGGGGATTTAGGTTTACACAGGGTGGTCTTTTTATTTATTTAACAATTTTACATCTCTTTTTAATTTTCATATATGCTATTACATTTTTATATCTACTGTTACATTTACTTATTTCTCTAATTTTACAGCTCTTTGTACTTTAATATGCGCTAATACATTCTTATTACTACTGTTACATTACCTTATTTATCTATCTTATTTCCTACTTTTTACAATATGGTTACTCCTGGTATATATTACAATATATACAACAGTAAATCCATTAACAACTATTTGTTTCTATTTGCTGCTTTGATGGCAATTTGTTTACAGTATTTTATGAACTTATTTCTAATTTCCTTATTTTCTATTATATATCTAATATTTTCAACGCTTATATTTATTCCCATATCTATTTCTATGCTTTCTCTTTCTATGCAGTTTGAAGGGCATTCTGTTATTAAATGAACCACACTTTCACTTTTTTCAGGGTCACAGATGCACGCCGGACTGTCCTTGCATCTGAATTTATTTAGGTATTCGGAAAAACCTCCGTGCCCTGTCATCACCTGCACCAAGATTGGGTCCAGCTTTATTTTCCTGAGTATACGGTAAGCTTCCACTGCGTCTGGGAAAAAGATCTTCGTTGTCGATGCGGTCTCGCCCTGTTTGTATCGCTGATTCCATTCGTCAAGCGACTCCAAGCGGATTTGTCGCTTGACAAATGAAGTCGGACACAGGTCATAATCAGGTCTTGTCTTGCGGTTTATGGCGGCATCCTTTGCGAGTTTGTCTGCTCTTTCATTTCCCTCCAGTCCCGCGTGGGCTTTTATCCAAAATAATTTAATTATTTTGCCTTTTGCGTTGCTTGCTTTAATATTTGCCCTAGTCTTAATCGCTAGGGGGTGGAGGGAAATGCCGTTCACAACGGTTTCTAAGGCAGATCTAGAGTCGCAGTATATGTTGCAGGTTGGTGCTACGCTCTGCAGTACTTGCTTTGTGGCTTCGTGGAGAGCCAGCAACTCCGCCTGATAGACGGTGCAGAAGTGGTCCAGCTTTAATTTCCTGCTCTTGATTTCTGCGTCGCCATCCCATGTGGATAGCGCCGCTCCGACTTTGCCTTCGATTTTACTGCCGTCCGTGTAAATTTTTAGGCCGTTGTTGTTATGCTGTTCCACTTGTGCAGCGTCTGCCAGGCAGATGAAGTGAAGCTCCTCTTGTTCCGCTGGATGCGGTGTAGCCGCGTACGCCTCCGGTCTTTCTATTTCCCGGTCACCTATTACCTGCCGAGAGAAGCCTTTCTTTACCATGTAAAGAAGGGCTGCTTCCCGGACCCTTATATCCAACGGAAGAATCCCGGCAAGTACTAGGGCCGAGTTTAATGAGACTGTCCTGTATGCCTTGACCATTTTTTGGACAAAGCCTCGTTGGACCGCTTCGAACTGCTTTTTGACCCCCAGTTTGTTTGTTGCTGGTGCCCATGCGCTGGCTGCGTACATTATTATTGGCTCTACGACTGCTGTGTAAATGCTCCTGATAATCTCCGGCCCCAGACCCCAATGGACTTTGGCGGCTCTTGACAACTGTTTATAAAGACCGATTGCTTTTCGGCACACACTTGATACGTGTTGGTTGAAGGTTAGTTTGTCGTCAATAATGAGTCCCAAAATCTTGATCTCTTTTGACGGCAAGATGTCGATCCCTCCCATGCTCAGGCGTGGTGTGTCAAATTTCAGTTTGCGCGTTATAAGCATAGCGTTGGTCTTATGCGCTGCGAATTTTAACTTGTTCTTGACACCCCACTCCCGAACATAGGCGAGAGCGGCGTTTGCTCGTTCTTCGATTTGTATTGCTGTGTTGCCGGAGAATATCAGGACCACGTCATCGGCGAAAGCCTGACAGCAGTCACCGCGCACCTCCAGTCCCTTCAGAAGTGGGTCAAGCAGCAGATCCCACAATATTGGGCCACCGATGGATCCCTGGACACAACCTTTATTTGTGTTTTTAGTGTATTCTTCCCCGGCATATCGTACGGTCACTGTTCTGTTGTCCAGGTAATCATCAATGACCCTTCTCAAGTTAACTGGGCATCTCTCCTCAGCCAGTCTCGTTCTGATCGCCGGCCACCATGCATTATCGAAGGCCCCCTCTATGTCCAGGGACACCACCATTACGAGTTTCTTCCTATCTATGTTATCTCGTATGTGTTGCACCAGGGCATAGAGGGCGTCTTCGGTGCTCCTTTGGGGGAGAAACCCGTATTGTCGGGTGCTCATCCGGGGTACCAGGTACCATCTGAGCCGCCTTACTACCATTTTCTCGTAAATCTTCCCCAGCACCGGAAGCAGTCCTATAGGTCTATGGGATTTTGCGCTCGTGTAGTCATCCTTTCCCGGTTTTCTGAGGACTACTACAGTGGCCCGCTTCCAGATGGTGGGGAAGATTCCGAGTTTGAGGCACTTGTTCGCCAGCGCCAGATAGGTACTCGGCTCCAGGGCTATGGCTTGGTGGCATATGTCGGCCGTGAGCCCGTCAAATCCTGGTGCCTTCTTCGGGTTAAAGCTTCCCATCGCATACCTGAGCTCCTCCCGGGTAAACGGCGGGTCATGTTGTTCATCATGAGCCGGATCGTTTGCCCGGTTTGCTGCATCTCTGGTTTGTTGGTGGTAAGCGTTTTCCCCTTCTTCTCGATCTTCCGGGTAGAAGGTATCCGCCAAGATTTTAACGGACTCCTTCGGACTTGTTGTTCGTCCATCCTTTTTTAAGGGTAAGTCCTCATGTCTTTTTGCCGTTCTGCCAATAACCCTGTATATTCCGTCCCACATTGATTCCCTCTCTTGCTTCCCGCAGAACTCTTTCCAGCTGGCTATCTGTGCCTTTTTAGCTTCCGTCTCATAATTTTCCTTTGCTTTGAGGTATTCTTCCACAACCTTGGCCCGACGGACTGGCGCGGCGCATCTGACTCTTCTCTTTTTGGTGGCTACTTCGCTTTTGAGTTTGGCCAATGCTTCGGACCACCACGGCAAGCCAAGTTTCTCCATCAACTTGTTTTTCGGGATTGCATGTTCGCAGCTTTGGATGATATTCTTCGTGAAAACTTCCACCGTGTGTTCCAGTTCTTGCTTGCTGGTTATGTTCTCAACTCGGACTGCACTTATTTCGTTCGCTGCGTTGAGCTGGGCCAGTTTCTCACGAAACTGGCTCCAGTTCGCCTTTTTCGTGTTGTACAGCCTCGTTGTCCTTTTTACAGCCATGCCTTCCGACTTTTCAAGATTGATTTTGAAAATAATGCCGTTGTGGTCCGAACTTGTCAGCCCTTGGTCAACCTGCCAGTCTTCCACCAAATCGAGAAGCTCCAGAGAACAGGCCGTCACGTCCACAAAACTGGAATACACTGTATTTCCTCTTACAGTTTCAAAGGTTGGGATATCTCCTTCATTGACTACTTGCATTCCCAGCTCAATTAGTGTTCCGGCCACGTCATCCCCCCTGTGGTCGATCCTGTCGCTTCCCCACCAGATGCTTTTAGCGTTTGCGTCGCCTCCAATTATAAACTTTGCTGGTCCAATTTCTTCTTTTATTTTTCTGAGCTGCTCCAGGTATGGCCCTACAGGCTTGTCTGGCTCGAAGTAGAAGGAAACTACAGCAACCTCCCAGGCACTGGTTTTCATCTTGACCACTATGATGTTGTCTGTGGTAAGATTTGGGTACTGCATGACATCGATGTTATTGTCGAAGACCGCTATTGCTGCTTTGACAGTACCTTCATCTTTTTCAGTGCTCTGGAAGATTCTCACGCCTCTGTATTCCTTCATCCTTCGAGTCCCGCCCACATAGGGCTCCTGGAGCAGTGCGAAGGTTAGTTTCCTCCGCTCGGCTTCTACCATTAGTTCGTTAGTGGCGAGCTGTTTTCGTTGGAGGTTTGCTTGGGCTGCGACGTATAGTTTGCGTTTGGCGGGGTTGCCTCTTGTCATCGTTTGGTTTGCCGGGGTGCCCTTAGCAATACGCTACACTGGCTCTGGCCAGTGCATCCCATTTGCGTCTTACTGGGCATTCCTGGCTAAAGGCGTTATGTTCTACTGTGGCCAACTTGGCGTGAGTGCAATTACAGCATGCCGGGGGCGCACCGGCCAACCAGTCAGGGCAATCCGCTTTTTTATGTGGCTCCCCGCAGTGGCTACATTTTTCCACCGTTTCTTTACAGAAACGGCGTCCATGTCCGTAGCCCAGGCAGAGAGAGCACTGTACCAGCGGGGAGAAGTCGTCAACTTTGACCCTTTGCAGGTCGATGTGCACAGCCTCTGCCTCGGTCGCCCGTTTCCATATTTTGGGGGACACCCTTATTATCACGTGGCCGGTGTGCGGGTTTCTGGCACGTCTCCTAAATCTGATCTCCATCCGGATCTCTTGCTCCTTCAGGCCTTCGAACAGATGTCGATTCTGATTTTTAAGGGCGTTTTTAATGTCATCATCTGTGTTCATGGTGAAGACGTCTTTGAGGATTAAGAGTGGGTCTTTATTTTTTATGTCTTCCACTTGCAGACGATCCCCCACTCTTTCAAGACGCTGTTTAATTTTGTCTCTATCCTCTTCTGTTCTACATCCCACTATTACTTTCCTATCCTTCGCCTTTCTCACTCTGTCCACTTTGATCCATCCTTCTTTCGCGTCTACAGTTTCCCTTATGATGTCCAGGACTTGTTCCCCGGTCTCCGTTTCGTCCCTGGAGGTGACCACCACCGAGTGCAGTGCCATTCTTCCGCTGGACTGGTGTTTGGTTCCATTGGCTGCCACTCCTGCATAGGTGGACCTCTCCAGGGTTTCCCTTTGTTGCTCCATCGCCTCCTTCAGCTCCTTCATTCTTTTATTGCTTTCTAGCAAGAGCTCGGTGTGCTCCTCAATCCTGGCTATCACAAGGCTTTGTGTGGGTTCAGGAGTCACCAGAAAAGTCGCGTCGGTGGCGTTCCTCTCCTGCTCCACCTCTTTTGGCCTTTTGTTATCCTTCCTTTCCGGTCTTCCGTTTATGAGCTCGTTTTCTAGCTCTTTGACCAGCTGGAAAAGACGGTCCAGCGACTCGGTCACCTCAGTTTTGATCTCCGTTTTTAAGTTCTTTGAATTTTTGAGGTGAATCTTTGCTTTTATTAGGCAGGCCTTCGCCTCAGCGGATCGGGTTTCCTTGGCCTTCCTTGGAGGGCTGAAGACTTTTGCAATGGCTGCTGGTTTTGCCATTGCAGGTCCTTGGTCTGAGGGGCCTGCCTTCGCTGTCAAGTTTGGGGTTGGGATTTTAGTAGAATCTCGACTCGCCGCCTCCCAGTCGCCTACGCTGCGTCTTACACTGCGTTCTGGGGTTTTGGTTTTCGGGGGTGATTTATCCCCTGCAGTCTTATTTGGCGGGGTTCTGTGCATGTTGGTGGTAGAGTTGTCCGTGTATAGGCGAACAGCAAAATGTATTTAGGGGAGTAAGTTTGTATAAGTTGTATAAAGATATGGGAATAAATAGCAATGTAAAATAAAACACAATAAGAAACAATAAAACACACAACACACTAAAATATTAAAAATTTATATAAAATTTTACAAGTTATAAATGTAGAGTCAGAGGCAGTCTTTCCTGCTAGAGCGTTTGGTCAGTTTTATATGCCTAGGAAAGTTTTCCAGCGGTCAAAAATAATTTTTGGAAATTAAAATTTCTGGGCTCTACCTAGAGTCAAATTTATGTGACCAGTCGATAGCTCTCCCCGAGCCCTACTCGGCAATACCAAACACGGGTAGTTTAGTCCTCAGGGTGACGGAGCCACAGGACACCAAAGTTTTCGGTTTCGATACCAAAATTTTGGGTATCTGTCCGTAGCTCCGGAACCGTTGGTCCTAGAAACCCGCGCCTGGGCTCCCCGTACTGGGCTCGTCGGGCTCTACCAATTGGCACCTATTTTAGGTCTGAAAGACCGCGTGAAAATTTTCGGTCCCTGATGTTCCTGAAAACACCTGAATGTCCCAGGGTTTGATAGGCTAGGGTCCGCCTATATCTCCAGTGTTTTTCCCGACTCTCTGCGGCCTTTGGTTCGGGAGCTGGATAAGTTTGAAGTTTTCCAAGATGGCGGCGCAACTGTCAAAGTTAAACTTTGACAGGCGATATCTCCGCTCGCCGCGGTCGCAGAAAGCCCGGATTTCGACTTTTTGTATATAGTCGGACCTTTCCTATCTCCTGATACCGCTTTCAGAGTCCTGAAAATTTAGGGCTCCGATTCGCCTGAAACCTAAAAAATAGGGTAGACGCTTGTGTCCAGATGCCGTTTTCGAAATCCGCGGGCTTCCAGGACCACTGGTTGCCGAGATATAGGGATTTAAAGGAAAACAAGATGGCCGCCGAAATGTCAAAGTTATACTTTGACGGCTTATATCTCTGCAACCGATGGTCGTAGAGAGTCCGGGATTTCACCACTAGGTGTGGCTTTGTCTTTTCCTTCCTCTGAAAGCGGTCTCAGCTCAAAATAAAAATTTTTGAGATTTTGGGTTTTTACCCCGTAGGAACTGTCAAGTATCTAATTCTACGACTTAAGTAAAAAGTCCGGGTCTTCTAGGTCAAGCCGTCTATGAGATATTCCGATTTAAAATTTGATACCAAAATTTTAAAAATGGCGGATTTTTGGTATCCCGCGGTTTTAAGAGATGGGAGGTCCGCGTTTGGACTTTGAGGGATCGGGATATATATTAAAAAGCTACTGGCGGTGTTAAAATACAATTATTTCTATTTATTTTGGAATTATGGCCAAAAAACACTTAAAATTCGGTATCTTTAAAACGGCTTAACCTAAAATTATGCAAAAAATTTCAAAAAATAGAGAAATACACAAGTCACAATATACACATAAAAAACAATAAAAATTAAATTTAAAAATATAAAATTTTGTCAAAACCGTGATTTTTTGGAAAAATGTCTGTAAATCACTTAATTTAGTCCAAAAAATAATTAAACTTTGTAGTCACACTCTCCGCGTTAGCGCGCAACAGGATCTTCAATAAAAATACTATGGTCTGCCTGAAGATTTTGAGTTATTAACTTGCAAACTTTTAATATTATAAAATGAATAACTCCAAAAATAAAGGTCCAAAAATTTAAAACAAGGTACCGGGCGGGTCCAGGTGGTGAGGGTCTTGATCCTGCTTAATTTGGTGCTTGTAGCTAGTCTCCTTCTTGGAGCACGCCGCCACGTGGTACTTGTTTTTTTGTCGATTGTGCTTCGGTGGATGGTCGGAGAAGCTCGGTCAAAAGCTCGGAGCGTAGGTCTCAGCAAGACGCTTTCAACGGTGTATCGCAGTGCTACCGCACTGCGACTGGTCACGTTGTAATTGCACTTTTACACTGTTTAACCTTAAAATTAACACTCTCGAGTCACTTTCTCACTTTCTCTTCACTTTCCGGCTAATTTCACATGCACCAGTACACGCGCGACGTCTGCCCGCAACTTTTGGTGTAACTTTCGTTAGGATACGAGTAGAAAAACCTATTTTTTCGATTTTTCTGCTGCGGAACGACCGATTTTCGTGGCGCTCGGGGTGGCGGATGGAGCGCAACTGGTTAGGTTAGGTTAGGTTAGGTTAGGTTAGGTTAGGTTAGGTTAGGTTAGGTTAGGTTAGGTTAGGTTAGGTTAGGTTAGGTTAGGTTAGGTTAGGTTAGGTTAGGTTAGGTTAGGTTAGGTTAGGTTAGGTTAGGTTTTTTTTTTTTTTTTTTTTTTTTTTTTTTTTTTTTTTTTTTTTTTTTTTTCTCTCTACCTTTGACAATATCAAAGCCTATGTTTGCGATTCTTCATTCGTACTAGTTCTCGCATGTTTGCTTCTCGTACTTTCATTCTTCATACTATTCTTTCTTTCATCCATCATATCTTTCTTACTTTCTGTGGGTGGGATTCCCACCTACTGTTTTCCTAATCTAGCTAGATTTTCAAATTTTATTTATTTGCATTTTATTTGGGAGAAAACGGGAGGGTCAAATAAAGGGATGTGTACAAGTGTTTCTTGCTTTTACAATTTCCAGTTCCTTTCTTACTATTAAAATCTTATATATAGTTTACACTGTCTTATTCACAAATTCTTATTCTATGGGTTATTACAGTTTCTTACTCTAAATATTCATAGTTCTTGGTTTTATTTACCTTCTAGTCATATCTAGTTTACTGTGTTTAATTTGACAGCATTTTTTTTTTTTTTTTTTTTTTTTTTTTTTTTTTTTTTTTTTTATACATTTTTACTTATTTTCTATACTAATTCTATTTATTTTATTACACAGTGTGTTCCCAATGTTTTGCCTATACTATCTATATTTTACATGTTCTTCCTATTTTTGTTTATGCTTGCTACTAATATAACACACTATATTGTGGAAGCATAATTTATTTATCGTGTTTTATTTTTGTTTACAACTTTTTCGACTACTTTTGTGCAATAACTTAGGAATTTCTCTCTGTCTTTGCTCAACATTATTTCCTTCACACTTTCGGCTGTTAACCCAGTGTTTAGCTGCTGTTCGATTTCAAAACGCTCCTTTCCATATATTGGGCACTCCAACAACACATGCGGCACTGTTTCGTTTTTAGCGGGATCGCAGGTGCATGAAGGGCTCTCCTTGCACCTGAACCGGTTCAGGTATTCTGAGAACCCTCCATGCCCTGTCATGAATTGGGTTCTTATATTCGTAGTTTCGAGCTTTCTTATCGTTCTGTATGCGGCCACCGCATCCGGGAAGAATATTTTTGTGACTGATGCCGTTTCGCCGTTGATGTAGCGATGGTTCCATTCGTCAAGCGTTGCAGTGCGAATGCTTCGCTTGACGAATGATACCGGGCATAAGTCGTAATCTGGTTTTCGCTTGGAGCCCACAGCGGCCTCCTTTGCCAGTTTGTCAGCCCTCTCGTTGCCCTCCAGCCCCGCGTGAGCTTTGATCCAATGCAGAGTCACAGCTTTGCCTTGGAGAGATAAGGATCTTAAATTCTTTCTTGCTTCTACTGCTAGGGGATGGAGGCAACTGTGGTTTTTGATGGTTTGGAGGGCTGCCATGGAGTCGCTGTAAATTCCAATCGAAGACGCCTTGAGTCTCTCGATCTCCTTAGTCGCTCTGTGTATTGCTAGGAGTTCAGCCTGGTAGACTGTGCAGTACTTAGATAGCGCAAGCTTGAGGGCTTTTTTCTCGGCTGCACCACTCCAAATGGATAGCGCTGCTCCGACGCCGCCCCCAAACTTGCTCCCATCGGTGAAAATTTGTACCTCGTATTCGCTATGAGCGTTGAGTTGTTCTTGGTCCATCAGGCTTACAAGTTCGAGGTCACTGCGTTCCGCGGGGTGGGGAGACTCCAGAGCTGATGCCATTTTCTCAACCTCTCGGTCACCCAGTGCCGGCTGAGGCACTCCCCTCTTGGCCTCGTATAGTGAGGCCGCCTCTCGGACTCGGAGGTCGAGGGGGAGCAGCCCAGCCAGCACTAGCGCCGAGTTCAGGGAGACTGTGCGGTAAGCTTTGCACATTTTCTGTGCTATTCCGCGTTGCACGGCCGCCAACTGTTTTATTACGCCCAGTTTTTTAGCTGCGGGTGCCCATACGCTGGCCGCATATAGGACGATGGGCTCGACGGTAGCCACATATATAATCCGGACTACCTCGGGGTGTAATCCCCAGCTAGCCTTTGCTGCTCTAGCCAATTGCTTGTGGACGCCTATTGCCTTTCTGCAGACGTTCGAGACGTGCGTGTTAAAAGTCAGTTTTTCGTCTATGGTGACGCCAAGCATTTTTATCTCCTTTGACATGCCGATGCTGGTCCCGCCCATGCTCAGGCGTGGGGTGTCGTACTTCAGTTTTCGGGTTATTACCATTGCGTTAGTTTTTTGCGGAGCAAATTTCAATTTGTTTTTTACACCCCACGTCCGAACATGCTCGAGTGCAGCATTGGCACGTCCTTCAATCTCTGCTGCTTTGTCGCCATCGAACACGAGGACAACGTCGTCCGCGAACGCCTGGCAGTAATCGCCCCTTTCCCCTAGGCTTTTTAGCAGTGGATCCAATAGGAGATTCCAGAGTATTGGGCCCCCTATGGACCCCTGTACACAACCCTTACTGGTGTTCCTGGTGGATTCTGCTCCGGCGTATCGTACCTTGACCCTCCTGTCTTTCAGGTAGCTATCCATGGCTCGCCTTAAACCTTGCGGACATTTTTCCTCTGCCAGTCGGACTCGTATTGCTGGCCACCAGGCGCTATCGAAGGCTCCCTCTATATCCAGTGAGATCATTGTGACTATTTTCTTTTGGTCTAACTTGTTGCGGATGTATTGCATGAGGGTATAGAGGGAGTCTTCGGTGCTCCTCTGCGGCATGAATCCGTACTGGCGTGTACTCATCCTAGGTAATAGGTGGAATTTCAGGCGAGCCACTAGCATCTTTTCGTATATTTTTCCCAGAATTGGGAGAAGGCCGATTGGTCTATACGATTTGGGGGTCGTGTAGTCCCCTTTTCCAGGTTTTCTCAGGGCGATAACAGTGGCCTCTTTCCAGGCTTTGGGGAAGAGATGGTATTCCAGGCACTTGTTCAGGAGCGCTAGGAATGTTTCTGGGTCGCCTCTAATGGCGTGGCAACATATGTCGGCTGTGAAGCCGTCCGCTCCCGGAGCCTTTTTTGGGTTAAAAGATTTGTATGCCCAATTTAGTTCCGACATCGTGAACGGTGGTTCGCAAGGCTCAACTTGTTCACAAGCGCTCGCTCTGTCGGCTTCCGTTCTTATCTTACAGTGGTGGGTGTTGTCACTGTTGGTCAGGTCCTCCGGGTAGAACGTCTCAGCCATAAGTTCTGCAGACTCTTTTGCACTCATTATTTTCCCCTCTTTTTGCAATGGCAAGTCCTCTTCCCTTTTTGTTGTTCTGCCAATTACCCTATATATTCCCTCCCAGACTCCCTCTTTGTCCTGTTTAGCGCAGAACTCCTTCCAGCTCTCGATTTGAGCCTTTTTTGCTTCAGTTTCATACTCATCCTTTCTTTTGAGGTATTCCTCTACGACCTTCGATCTTCGTACTGGTGCAGCGTTTTTTACTCTCCTTTTGTAGGTGGTGACTTCCTTTTTCATCGCCGCGAGTTTCTCGGACCACCATGGCATAGCAAGTACTTCTTTGTTTTTCTTTAGCGGTATTGTTTGTGTGCATGTGTCTTTTATGATTTGTGTGTATGTGTTTATTGCTAATTCAATTTGTTCTTCGCTATTGATTTTTTCTATCTCGGATTTTATAAGGTTATTTTCTAGCATTAATTGTTTGAATTTCTCATGAAATTCGACCCAATTGGCTTTTTTCGTTTTGTATATTCGTGTTGTTCTGTGAATTTTTGTGCCGTTTGATTTCTTTAGTTTTATATTGAAGTGTACGCCATTGTGGTCCGAGCTCGTTAGGCTTTCGTCCACTCTCCAATCATCCACCACGTCAAGTAGATCTGTCGAACAGGCTGTTAGGTCGACATAACTGGTGAGTCGTTTTCCTCCCCTGACAGTATCGAAGGTCGGAGTTTCACCTCTGTTCAGTATGTTAAGGCCCATCTCACCGAGAGCTCCAAGCAGCTCCTCGCCCCTATGGTCTATCTGCGGGCTCCCCCACCATGTGCTTTTCGCGTTAGCATCTCCTCCAATTACCCATTTTCTGCCGGAAATTTCCGATTCTATTTTCTTCAAATGTTCTATATGGTTATCTATAGGCTGATCCGGCTCGAAATAAAAGGAGACAAGTGTGATCTCCCAGGCGTCAGTTTGGATCCCCACCACAGTGATGTTGTTTGTGGTGAGTTTTGGGTACTGTATTACGTTCAAGTTTGCGTTGAACACTGCTATAGCCGCTTTTACAGTCCCTTCTCCTACACTGACATTTTGGTAGACCCGTACGCCCCTGTGGCTCCTCATTTCTTTTGCCCCGCCTACATAGGGTTCTTGTAGGAGTGCCACCGAGATGCCACGTCGTTCTGCTTCGATGAGTAATTCATCGGTGGCTAACTTTTTTCTTTGTAGGTTGGCTTGTACTATCCGGTAGGGGGTTTGTTCGCCATGGGTGCCCTTAGCAGTAGGCCACAGTTGATCGGGCCAGGTTATCCCACTTTTTTCGTGTTGGGCAGTTCAGGCTAAATGCGTTGTGTTCCGTCTCTGTAATGTTTGCCTTATTGCAGTTCCTACATTTTGGAGGTGCATCCGCTAGATAATCGGGGCATTCCGTTCTGAGATGAGGACCGCTGCAGTGGCTGCACAAGTCCACTGACTCACTGCAGAACCGTTTGCTGTGCCCAAATCCCAGGCATCGCGTGCACTGAACAAGTGGAGTCTGGTCCTCCACTCTGATGCGTTGGAGGTCAATGTGCACGCTCCCCAAGTCCAATGCTCTCCGCCAGATGGTAGGCGATGTGCTGATGACGACGTGACCGGCATGGGGGTTTCTGGCTCTTCTTCTATACTTCACCTCAATCCTATTTTCCTCTTCGTCGAGGTCGCGGAAAACATTCCGGTTCTGATTCCTCAGGGCTTTTATGACGTCCTCGTCTGTATTTACAGCCAGGACGTCCCTGAGGATCAGAAGTGGGTCCTTGTTTTTAACTTCCTCGACGTTGAGACCGGCAGACTTCCTGCCAATTCTTTCCTTCACTTTGTCTCGCTCTTCCTTTGTCCCGAAACCCATAATCACCTTACGGCCTCTTGCCTTTCTGACCCTCTCTACTTTCACCCAACCCTCCTTCGCATCTACAGCCTCCCTCAGTTTTTGTAGAACTGCGTCTCCGGTCTCCGTCTCGTCCGTGGAAGTTACCACGACCGAGTGGAGAGTGTCTCGGCCCTGTTTTGGCCCTTGGGAGGCTGCTATGCTCGCGTATGTGGCTGTTGATATTTTTTCCAGGGTTTGACTCTGGCACTCCATCTTTTCCTTCAGAGCAAGCATTATCTGGGTGTGTTCTTGCAGGCTCCTTTCGTGATCTCTCAGGGTTTTTATGAGGTCGTTCGAGGTTGATGGAGGGGGGGTGCTGGTGGTCTCCTTCTCCTTTTGCTCGGAGATTGTGATGTCCGTTTGTGTCATCTGTGTCGTGCAGTCTACCTTTCTTTTCTCACTCTCCCTTTCCAGTTCCGTGTCCAGGTTCCTTGCCATGGACGCAGGCGCTGTTTTTGTGAGATCGTAAAGCCTGTCTAACGCTTTCTTAATCTCCAGCTTCACATCTTTTCTTAAATTTTGGAACCTGGCGAGATTTTCCAGTCCCTTTCTATGGATCGACTTTGCCTCTGCCGCCCTGTTTGGGTACAGCGTTTTGTCTTCCTTCGAAGTTTTTATCGGGGTTGGCGTGAGCGGATTCTTTTTTACTTTCGTAACTGTGGCCGTCCCTGTGGTCTGGTTTTGGGCTTTCGTAGGGGTTTTTGGCAGTGGCAGTCGCTTTTCCGGTGGGGTGTGGTATGCAGGCGCATTTACAGCGGGTTTGGCTTTTTCCCCTTTATTTGCGTTTAACGCTGGGGATGTCCTCGTGTTTGACACCCTCTCAATGTTCTCGATGGACCTTCGAACATTTGGAGGGCGCGCAATTTCCGAAGGTCCTGCCTTCGGCTCGTCCACTCTTTGCGCCTGTTTAGGGGGTGGCGTGCTAAACATGTTAGCGGTCTCTGTTGGGTGAATTTCCCAAAGTCTTATAAACTAATTAATCTAGTGTAAGTTTGTATAAGTTGTAAATATTTTATATATATAATTAAATTATATATATGTGTCTGTATTTTGTCAGCTCCCTAAACCGTTACCGAGAGCAGAGCAACCCAATTTATGGCTGGATGGTTGATTTGTGTAGACAGCAGGGATATTATAGGAAGCTCGATGAGCAGCAGCAAGGGCAGGGAACAATGAACACAATAAAAAGACAGACAATGACGCAGAAGTATGATAGGCAAAAGTATATTACTCCGCAATAGCGGGTATCAGTCGCAGATTGTCAATATATTTATATAGGTCCAAAAAGACCTGTCTTAAATTTACAAAACAAAGTAAAAAATATGTTAAAACTTTGGCTCTACCTAGAGTCCAAATAGTCTTTCTATCTAGCGAGAGTTTAATACTATAGAGAGACGTGTTTAGAAGGATTGAAAGCAAAATTTTTGGAAAGAAAGAAAAAATTTTTTTTTTTTTCGGCTCTATGTAGAGACTAAATTCTCAACCCGGAGGGTAGCTTTCCCTGAGCCCTACACGGGGACACCTTGCGCGCTCCGCTAGCCCCAAGGGTGCCGGAGATACGGCCGGTTGAAATTTCAGGTACCAAAAACAAAATGGCCGCCAAAACAGGTACCAGGCCGTATCTCAGGAACCAGTGGTCCGATCAGAACGCGGTTTTCTTTCCCGTAGAGGGCTCACCGAGTCGCACCGTTAGAGTTCGGTTTCAGGGGAATCGGGTTCCTGAAATTTTCAGGCTGAAAATTTTACTGATTCCGCCTGAAAACAGTCTCCTCGGGTAGAGAATCTTCTGGGCTCTCCCGCAAAGAAAATCCCGTCCCTCTACGACGCGGCGTTCCGGAGATATCGGCGTCTGAAAAGTCCAAGATGGCGGCCGGAACTGTCAAACCTGAACTTTGGACGCCGGTATCTCAGGCCCTAGTTGTCGCAGGACGACGAGACTCCCCTCGCTTGGTTGCCCTCGCTCTCCTCTTTCCTCTGGGCTCACTTTCAGGAGTCGAATTTTTCAGGCCCTGAAATGGCCTGAAATGGCCTGAAACCTGAGAGGCTGGGTAGCTGGCAAGCCCCTGGGCCCAACGCAAGAAACCCCCGGTCTCTACGACCCCCGGTTGCTGAGCTATGACGGCTGAAATAAATTCAAAATGGCCGCCGAACTGTCAAAGTCCAACTTTAGGAGCTGATAGCTCCTCAACCAGACGTCGCACAGAGTTCGGACTTCCTCTGCTGGTCTTCCCTTGACCTCCTCTGTCTCCCAAAAGTGGTCCCAGCTCCAAAAAACTTTTTGCGCCGAATTTGAAAAATTTTTCGAAAAAGGGATACAGGTCAAAAAATAAGGGACAGAGAAATCTTTCTCGAATTTCTAGGGCAAGGGGTTCGGGAGATAATCTAGTTTGAAAATTTGGTACCTAAAAACAAAATGGCCGAAAATGTTCAAAATCTTTGTTTTTAACTATTTCTGACCCGCGCCGCGGCTTAGGTCGACCACTACCCCCACTCCAAGCCCCGTCCCGTGGTCAGAAACAATTTATTATTATTAATTTTGAATTTATGAAGAAATTTGGAAAAAATTTAATAACTCCCGAACCGGTTGACGAAAAAATTCGAAAAAATATGTTAAATTTAGCACAAATAAAGGCGCACAAAACACAGTACTAAGAAAAAACAGTTTCATACAAAAAAAATTGACAATAGCCAAAAAACCAAATTTTTGGTTTTTTGTATAAAAAACTATATTTAAATTGTCCAAAAATTCTTAAAAACTATGGGTCGTGTTCTTCCGCCGTGCCCGCAGGCTGCTGTGAAGAAAAAACCCGCGCGTCTCTGTAACTTTGGGCGCAATAGGCACTCAAAGTTTTAATTTTCTAAAGTTAATAACTTTTTCGTTTAAGGTGATAAAAATCAGGAACTTGCGTATTTATGGTCCTGCAGGGGTCTTCTTCTTATGTTCCGCGCGGCGCCGTCCTAGGACTGCTCCTTCGATGACCACGCCACCACGTGGAAGTTGTTTTTTTGGCGATTGTACTTCAGCCGGATATCGCAGAGTGACGCTGGTGGTGTCCTCTTGTAGGGCGCAGTTAGGCGCTCCTGGCGACGTATCGCACGTGAGAATCGGTGCACAGGAACACTTTAAAATATTGGTTTTAAGGTAACTTAACCTCAAAATTCACTGTTTTTCGCACTTTGCCGCTTTTTGGCAACACTGGGGATCACAAACACTTCACCGGAGTGTGCGCGGCGCAATTCCGCAACTTTTGGTATATTGCACGCTAAAATCGCGCGAAAAAATCCAATTAATTTGCAATAAAAACTGCGGAGCTCGCGAAAAACGTGGCGTTCGGGGGGGCGGATGGAACGCAACTGGTTCGGTTAGGTTAGGTTAGGTTAGGTTAGGTTAGGTTAGGTTAGGTTAGGTTAGGTTAGGTTCCCCCCCGATTTGCTGCCACCTTGCCGTGGTGGGGGGGCTTGCGCGTTCCTAGGATCCCCGACGCTATGCCGGACAGGGTTACCCATACCGGACAGACTAGGGGGGAGGGACCAGACTAAGAGCAGCACAATCCCCTTCCTTTTTCCCACCTACCCGCTCCCTTTCCTTAATATCCTTCTCTATCCCCCCCACTACCTATCCTTTCCCCCATCCTACCGAACCAGTGGCGGTATAACCACTTTGGGCCAACGCGGGCCTTGGGAAACTAAATAGTCCCTAAAAGTGCGTTTTCTGTAGGTGGTATGTGGCGGCACCTGCAGGAGTAATGCTACCGCAAACTAGGGAGACTAACCCTTTAATAGTCAAACATGAAAGCAGCTTCTAAAAATGGTCCCCAGGAGGGTCCCCGCAAGGGGGAATCCCTCCCTGCGTCCTCGGACGCAGGCAGCCCCTCGTACTCTGGGGGGGGCAAGAACTGCTTCGTAGGTCGGCCGAAAGCCGACCTCCGTGAACACGACCTTGGCAAACGAATTTTGGACACTGAACGGCACAATGAAGGGAGAAATGTTGAGCAGGTGGTGAAGGCGGGCGCCCTGAATGCGCGGGCCAACACCAACGACAACGGCGATACTATGGACTTTGATGTATTAGAAAATAGGCGGGATCTGGTGGAGCTGGAGCGACTTGTGGAGTTGGAGAGGATGGGCACAGAGGCGGATGCTCGTCCGGTATCTCCGGCCATCTCCATGGTTAGTTCCCAGACAAAACCAGTTAGTGTGGTCTCGGACCGGGAGGAGCTGGACACTGACGCTCCGAAGTCCGGGAAGAGACCGCACGAGAACGACGAGCTGCTGACTGGGCCCGCAGTCAAGCCGAAAATTAACACGGCCAGGAGGGGCAAAAGCGCCAGCGGGCGCTATGCCGGAACGAAGCCTCCGGATCTTCTGGTGGCTCCAGTCTGCCCCAGGGGGAGCAGGGGGAGAAAGGGGGGAAAGGTTGCGGAAGACAGCGGCGGGCTGCGCTCGCGGTCGGGGTCCCGCACGCGGCCTTCCTCCTCGCAACGGAGTGACCCGGAGGATCGGCTTTATGCCGATCCAATCGAAATAGCCCGGGCATCCGCTAGGGATATTCTGGAGGGGGCCCGAAGATCGGGAAATTTAAAGGGGGATGTGTGGGGCCTGTTTAACAGGTCCTGCCGCGCCATCCTCCTGGCAATGGACGAGGTGGAGGCCGCTAAGTCTGAGAGCGAGGAGATCCGCATCCTGAAGGCAGACAACAAGAGGATGCGGGAGCAACTCGCTCTGCTGACTGCGGAAACCAAGGCGCTCCGCACTGCCTTCTCGGAGCGCGCGGTCCCGGCCCCACCCGCTCCACCAGCACAATTCTCCACTGAAGAGCTGGTGGAGGCCATCGAGGGGGTAAAGAGGGACCTCTTCCTCAGTCTGGGCAATATGATAAATGCCCGGATTGAGGAAGTAAACAGCCGCCTCCCCCCGGAGCCGATCCTCCGCCCCCCATTGGCGGCCGACAGAAGGGCCACAGGGTCTGCCCCCCCGCCGCCCCCCCCCCAAGACGAAGGCCACGAGGCCTACCCCGCCGCCCATGCCGCAGCCCGAGCCTGAGGCGAGGGCCAGATTGGGGGACGGGAGGCCTAAGGCCGCCAAGAAGGCGGCAGCCCCCGCCCGCAAGGCAGCGCCCAAGGCCCCTACGGCCAAGGTGCCCAGGCCTACCCCGGCCCCGGGAGCCACTCGGCCCTCGCAGGGCGTACCCGGCCCCTCAGGCCGAATACCGCCTCCACCCGCGCAATGGTCGGAGGTGGTTAAAAAGGGCAAAGGAAAGGGCAAGGGGAAGAAGACCTCCCCCCCCTCGGCTGTACAGACCCCGGCCAGAAAGGCAGCGCCAAGGCCCGCGGCGCTGTCTGCCCCCAAGACGGCGGCGGTGGTGGTGACCTTAAAGAAGGACGCCACCACCACGTTGCAGGCCACCATGGCTAAGGCCATTCAGGGCCTTAGCCTGCAGGAGGTGGGCCTGCAACATGTGCGGGTCCGGACCTCGGCGACCGGGGGCAGGGTCATCGAGGTCCCAGGGGGGGATAGCGGCCGGACCGCCGATAAACTGGCGGAACGGCTGCAGTCCATTGTGGGGGACGTGGCCAACATCAGCCGCCCCGTCAAGATGGCCGGCCTCCAGGTCGCCGGGCTCGATGAGTCGGCGACCGGGGAGTCGGTGGCGGAGGCGGTCGCCAAGGCGGGGGGTTGCGCGACGGCCCAGGTAAAGGTTGGGGCCGTCCGCAGGCTGTACGACGGCACTGGTTCCGTCCTGGTCCAGTGCCCCGTCACCAGCGCGATTGTGCTGCAGAGGGCGGGTCGGATCCTGGTGGGTTGGGCCTCCGCCAGGGTCACGGCCGTGGGACCGACACCGATGCGCTGCTTCAAGTGCTACGGTGTCGGTCACACGAGGGAACTGTGCCCCTCTAGCGTGGACCGGAGCACGCTGTGCTTCCGGTGCTGCAAAGAGGGGCACAAAATGGGGGAATGCTGGGAGAAGGAATGGTGTGCGGTCTGCCACCATTCCAAACTCCCAGCGGGGCACAGAATGGGGGGAAGGAACTGCTTCCCCCCCCCAACCAGAGGTAGGGACACGAGGGCCCCACGCCCCCGTCCCCCCCAGCAGAACCCCCAGTCAGCGCCAGCCGCCGGGGCCCAGGAGGAATGCATGGATGTCTAGATGCCAGCACACCCGCATCTGGACATCCTGCAGGTGAACGCCAACCACTCCGCCAGAGCTCAAGACCTGCTCATGCAGACCATGGCGGAGTGGGCGATTGGCGTTGCCGTAGTGGCGGAGCCCTACTTCGTCCCCCCCCTACCCAACTGGGTAGGGTCGGCGGACGAGAGGGTGGCCGTGGTGGTGCCGGCGGTGGGGGACTTCCCCCCCCTGACCAGGGTGGAGGGTGGCCCGGGATTCGTGGCGGCCAAGTGGGGAGACGACACCGTCATCGTTGCGGTGTACTTCTCCCCCAATAGGCCGCTGCGCGAATTTGAGTTGTTCCTGGGCACCCTGGGGGGGGTCGTCAGGAGGGCAGCCCCGAAGCAAGTGCTGGTCCTGGGGGACCTCAATGCCAAGAGCGCGGCATGGGGTTCCCCCGTTACGGACCCGCGCGGGGCGGCCCTCAGGGACTGGGTGGCGGCGACGGGCCTTACGGTCCTGAACCAGGGCAGCGCCAACACTTGCGTGCGGCGCCAAGGGGGGTCAATCGTGGACATCACGTTCGCGACCCCCGCCATTGCCGCACGCGTAACGGACTGGCGCGTCCTGGAGGACGTGGAGACCCTCTCTGATCATCTATACATCAGAATGAGGGTCTCCACAGGTAGGGTCCGGCCGCTGCCCGTCCCCGGGGGGGGGCAGAGGGGGGCCGGGAGAGGAGGAGGGTTCCCCAAATGGTCCCTGTCCAAACTGGACAGGGCCAGGGTGGACGAGGCGGCGATGGTGGAGGCATGGTGTGCTGCCCCACCCGCCGACCTCGGGGTCGAGGAGCGGGCATCTCGGTTCCGCTCCTCGCTGCAGGCGGTGTGCGACGCGGCCATGCCCCGGGCGAAGAGTCTTTTCGCCCGGAGGAGGGTGTACTGGTGGTCCGCAGAGATTGCGGCCCTGCGAACCACCAGTAACAGTGCTCGGTCAGCGTACCAGCACTGTCGGCGTCGGCAACACACCGCCGAGGAGGAGGAGGGGCTCCACAGGGCCCTCAAAGAGGCAAAGGGGGCCCTACAGGTGGCGATCGCCAAGGCCAAGGACGAGGCGCACGCCTCGTTCTTGGCCACCCTGGACAGGGACCCGTGGGGGCGGCCGTATAGGGTGGTGCGAAACAAAATGCGCACCGCCCCCCCCATGGATTCCCTGGAGCCCTCCCTCCTCCAGGCGGTCATCGAGGGGCTATTCCCGCCAAGCCCCTCGATAACTCCCCCGGTGATGACCGAGCCATCGGGGGAGCCGGAGGTCGAACTCGCCATCGCGCCTATTAGCGATGACGAGTTCGACCGGGTGTTGGACCGCCTCCGGGGCTGCAAAAAGGCCCCGGGCCCGGACGGAGTCCCCGGCAAAGTCCTCCCCATTGCCCTTAAACACCTCGGGAACCGCCTCAGACAGATCATGGACGACTGTCTGAGGGAGGGCAAGTTCCCGAGGGTATGGAAGGAGGGGAGGCTTTGCCTCCTCCGGAAAGAGGGTCGACCCCCTGACTGCCCCTCGGCGTGGCGCCCAATTGTGCTGCTGGACGAGGCCGGGAAAATGTTGGAGAGGATCCTGGCCTCCAGAATCCTGCAGCACCTGGAGGGCGCCGGCCCGAACGTCTCGGACCGGCAGTTCGGGTTCCGGGAGGGGCGGTCCACGCTCGACGCACTGAAGTCCTTGAGGGACTTCTGTGAGGATGCGTCGAGCAGGGGAGAGGGTGTCGTGGCGGTGTCGCTGGACATCGCCAACGCATTTGGCACCCTTCCCTATGGGGTCATTAGGGAGGCACTTCGGTATCACGAAGTGCCTCTCTACCTCCGGAGGGTCGTGGAGCACTACCTTACCGAGAGGGTAGTGCTCTACGAGGGGCGGGATGGCGGTCGGGGGGAGCGGGAGATGGCCTGTGGAGTACCCCAGGGTTCCGTGCTCGGTCCCTTGCTATGGAACCTGGGGTACGATTGGGCCATCAGGGGGGAATTGCTTCCACGGACGGCCACCATCTGTTATGCGGATGATACCATGGTGGCCGTGCGTGGAAAAGAAATGGGTGAGGCCCTAAGGCGGGCGGAGGTGGCGGCCGAGCTGGCGATCCAACGGATCGAGCAGCTCGGCCTAAAGGTGGCCCTCCCGAAGACTGAAGCGATTGTCTTCGGGGGGCGGGGTTGGCGGCTGCCGGCGGGCGCGGCGCTCACCTTGGGGGGAGAGACGGTCCAGATCAAGCCCCACGTAAAGTATCTGGGGCTTACCCTGGACCGTCAGTGGAATTTCGGGGAGCATTTTGCTAGACTTGCTCCCCGAATCGTGGGCGCCGCGTCGGCCCTGGGCCGGCTGCTGCCCAATGTGGGAGGGCCGGGCTCCTCGTGCCGGCGGCTATACGCCGGCGTCACGAGGAGCATGGCCCTGTATGGGGCCCCAATCTGGGCGGACAAGCTGTCCGCCCGGAACAGAGCCCTGCTGCGTAGGCCCCAACGGGTGGTGGCCCTCCGAATGGTGAGGGCCTATATGACGGTGGCCCACGCAGCGGCCTGCCTCCTCGCCTGCACCCCGCCATGGGAAATGGACGCAGAGGTGCAGGCTGAGACCTATAAGGTTAGGTCCAGGGCCCGGGCTAGGGGAGAACGCCCGGACCCTGAGGAGGTGGAGGAGACGCGCCGTATGACGGAGCGCCGAATGCGGGACAGGTGGAAGAACGGCCTGGAGGACTCGCCCTATGGTACCCGTACCATAGGGGCGATCCTCCCGTCGTTCGACACCTGGGTGGATAGGGCATTCGGCGCTCTGTCGTACAGGCTTGTGCAGGTAATGACCGGACACGGGTGCTTCGGTCATTACCTGCACAAAATTGGGAGGGAGCCTGGCCCGCAGTGCCATGAGTGCGGCGATCCGGACGACACGGCTCAGCACACCCTCGAGGTGTGCAGCCGCTGGAGTTCGGAGCGCGCCACCATGGCACTGGCGATTGGGCAATGGGACCTCTCCCTGCACAGCGTTGTCTCTGCAATGCTGTGCAGCGAGAGGTCCTGGCAGGCGGTGGCCTCCTTCTGCGAGAGCGTTATCTCGCAGAAGGAGACCGCGGAGCGTGAGCGCGAGGAGTCTCCTCTCGCGCATCCGCTCCGGCGCAGACGGCGGGGGTTGAGACGGCGGCGGTTTGCCGCCCGCCTCAACCCTTAGTGGCTGCAGGTGGGGGATGGGAGTCCCACACCTGCCGTAGGAACGTCACTTGGTTGTCTGGGGGAGAGGCCCGGCGTGCTCGGCCTCTCTCCCCTTTGGCGCGGGGAGCCCCGGCAGTGGCTGGGGCAGCCGGAAGGCGTCGTGGCAATGCTAACGCGGAACCACGGCGTCTTACCGAAACCGGCAGGAGGGTACGCCAGGGTGGTTTTTAGTGGGTTGCGCTCCTCCCTTTCTCCCCATTCTGGGGAGGGGGGGAGGAGTGAGTCCCACATATCCCCTCGCCACTCCCATGGTGAGGGGAATGCATAAAGCATTTTCCACCCTGCCAAAAAAAAAAAAAAAAAAAAAAAAAAAAGGTTAGGTTAGGTTAGGTTAGGTTAGGTTAGGTTAGGTTAGGTTAGGTTAGGTTAGGTTAGGTTAGGTTAGGTTAGGTTAGGTTAGGTTAGGTTAGGTTAGGTTAGGTTAGGTTAGGTTAGGTTAGGTTAGGTTAGGTTAGGTTAGGTTAGGTTAGGTTAGGTTAGGTTAGGTTAGGTTAGGTTAGGTTAGGTTAGGTTAGGTTAGGTTAGGTTAGGTTAGGTTAGGTTAGGTTAGGTTAGGTTAGGTTAGGTTAGGTTAGGTTAGGTTAGGTTAGGTTAGGTTAGGTTAGGTTAGGTTAGGTTAGGTTAGGTTAGGTTAGGTTAGGTTAGGTTAGGTTAGGTTAGGTTAGGTTAGGTTAGGTTAGGTTAGGTTAGGTTAGGTTAGGTTAGGTTAGGTTAGGTTAGGTTAGGTTAGGTTAGGTTAGGTTAGGTTAGGTTAGGTTAGGTTAGGTTAGGTTAGGTTAGGTTAGGTTAGGTTAGGTTAGGTTAGGTTAGGTTAGGTTAGGTTAGGTTAGGTTAGGTTAGGTTAGGTTAGGTTAGGTTAGGTTAGGTTAGGTTAGGTTAGGTTAGGTTAGGTTAGGTTAGGTTAGGTTTAGGTTAGGTTAGGTTAGGTTGGAGGTTGAATTTTGGGTGTTTTTGTATGGATCATTGCGATTTTCGGAGACAATTTCTAACGAATTTTTGGCTATCGATATCGGTTTTTGATTCTGCTCTATCTTGTGACTTGGCTTATTTATTTTGGATTTTGTGTTTTGCTCTTGATTGGTTTTTATTTGTTTGTTTACGTTTTTTTGACGTAAAAAAGTCGGTGTTGCCGTTGTTGTTTTGAGCCCTTTTCAGGGCTAGCACATAGCGGCAATAGTCGTCTTTACCGTAGGGAAGGTTCGGTATTTTTCGGAATTTTATTTCGGGAAATATCGAATTTTCAAAAAAGTGTAAATTCACACCCTAAATTTCTTTGAAATTTAGGGTTTGTTTACATTTTTACTTTTTAGTTTAGTCGGTGTTGCCGATATCCCACCTTGCTCAGTTTTTGGGCGGGGATAGCGGTGACGGTCCCGCTAACTATAGGGTAGGTCCCGTAATTGTCAGATTACGGAACCCTTAGTTTTTAATTTTTTAAAATTTTGCGTTTTTAACCAAAATTTTAAAAAATTATTTCCACTTTTTACTTTTTGAGTAAAAATTTTGACTGGGTTGTGGTGGTCGAAATAATTTGTAATTAGCAGTACAGGTAGCGCATTTCCCCCTTTACACTTTGCTGAAGGATTTGTAATTTCCTAACGTTCCGTCTGGAAATTGCAAATTTTCGCAGGTGGGGAGGGAGAAATTTTTTAGTTGATAATTTTTTCAAATTTTTGGTTTTTTGTTTTTTGGCCTTTTCTTTTCATTTTTGTATTTGGGGGTAGTAAAGTAGGGGTGTCAAAAAATAGAGTAAAAATTACTCTATTTTTTGACATTTTTCTTTTTTCGCTGCGACCTCGGGAAGTGGGCCAAATTCGGGGGGAAAGTTTTAAAACATTGCTAATTGCCTTCATCAGGCGCTGAAGGCAATTTAGTATTAGGTCGTTGAGATCCGACTCCCACTTGACCGTTTTAAGTTAGGTTAGGTCGTAACTTCGGTCTGGGTGAGCGGATCTCGACCAAACTTGGTGGAGGGAGGGCCGGGGCCACCATGGCCACGCCCTCAAGTTTTGGGGGACCCCCCTCGGAGGGGGGGGGCTCTGACTCCGACTTGGAGTCAGAAAATGACTACTTGGAACCGGAGGACTACCTGCCGGTTCCCTCGGGGTCGAAGAGGACCCATGAGGACGAGGGGGGGGCCCTCGCGCCTGATCACCTACCCAAGGTGAACACGGCGCGCAGGGGGAAGCCCAAGGGGGCATATTCGGGGCTGTCTGCGGCCAAGGCAAAGCTCGCCCTAATCGAGCCTCGGTTCGAGGAGAGGCAGGACGCCGCCGCGGCCAGATACCTGCGGGACTTCCCCGCACTCCGCTCGAGGAGGGGTGAGGAGGGGAAGGGGGGAAGGGGGGTAGAAGCCGGGGGGGAGCGGTCGCGATCGCAGTCGCCCTCCCGTGCTGGCTCTCCCTCACCGTCGGGCGGCCAGGTGGATCGGCAGTATGCCGATCCCATAGAGGTGGCCCGAACATCGGCGAGGGACATTCTAGAGGGGGCCCGAAAATCGGGCAACCTGAAGGGGGAGGTGTGGGGCCTATTTAATAGGTCCTGCAGAGCCATCTTGGCGGCCATGGACGAGGTGGAGGCCGCCAAGGCCGAGGGCGAGGAGATCCGCATCCTTAAAGCGGACAATAAAAGGATGCGGGAGCAGCTCGCCCTGCTCACCGCGGAGACCAAGGCGCTCAGGACCGCCTTCTCCGAGCGCCAGGCCCCGGCTCCCCCCCCTCCACCAGTGCAGTTCTCCACGGAGGAGCTGGTGGAGGCAATAGAGTGTATGAAGAGGGACCTCTTCCTCAGTTTGGGCAACATGGTAAATGCCCGAATTGAGGAAGTGAGTCGCCGCCTTCCCCCGGAGCCCCCGCTCCGCCCCCCGCTGGCGGCCGACAGAAAGGCTACAGGGTCCGCCCCCCCGCCGCCCCCCCCCAAGACGAAGGCCACGAGGCCTACCCCGCCGCCCATGCCACAGCCCGAGCCTGAGGCGAGGGCCAGACTGGGGGATGGGAGGCCTAAGGCCGCCAAGAAGGCGGCACCCCCCGCCCGCAAGGCAGCGCCCAACGCCCCTGCGGCCAAGGCGCCCAGGCCTGCCGCAGCCCCGGCTGCCGCTCGGCCTTCGCAGGGCGTACCCGGCCCCTCAGGCCGAATACCGCCTCCGCCCGCGCAATGGTCGGAGGTGGTAAAAAAGGGAAAAGGCAAGGGGAAGGCCAAGACCTCCCCCCCCCCGGCCAGAAAGGCAGCGCCAAGACCCGCGGCGCTGTCTGCCCCCAAGACGGCGGCGGTGGTGGTGACGTTAAAGAAGGACGCCACCACCACGTTGCAGGCCACCATGGCTAAGGCCATTCAGGGCCTTAGCCTGCAGGAGGTGGGCCTGCAACATGTGCGGGTCCGGACCTCGGCGACCGGGGGCAGGGTCATCGAGGTCCCAGGGGGGGATAGCGGCCGGACCGCCGATAAACTGGCGGAACGGCTGCAAACAATAGTCGGGGACGTGGCGAACATTAGCCGCCCCGTCAAGATGGCCGGCCTCCAGGTCGCCGGGCTCGATGAGTCGGCGACCGGGGAGTCGGTGGCGGAGGCGGTTGCCAAGGCGGGGGGCTGCGCGACGGCCCAGGTAAAGGTTGGGGCCGTCCGCAGGCTGTACGACGGCACTGGATCGGTCCTCGTCCAGTGCCCCGTGACCTGCGCGATCGCGCTGCAGAGGGCGGGTCGGATCCTGGTGGGTTGGGCCTCCGCCAGGGTCACGGCCGTGGGACCGACACCGATGCGCTGCTTCAAGTGCTACGGTGTCGGTCACACGAGGGAACTGTGCCCCTCTAGCGTGGACCGGAGCACGCTGTGCTTCCGGTGCTGCAAAGAGGGGCACAAAATGGGGGAATGCTGGGAGAAGGAATGGTGTGCGGTATGCCACCACTCCAAACTCCCAGCGGGGCACAGAATGGGGGGAAGAAATTGCTTCCCCCCCCCAACCAGAGGTAGGGACACGAGGGCCCCACGCCCCCGTCCCCCCCAGCAGAACCCCCCGTCAGCGCCAGCCGCCGGGGCCAGGGAGGAAAGCATGGATGTCTAGATGCCAGCACACCCGCATCTGGACATCCTGCAGGTGAACGCCAACCACTCCGCCAGAGCTCAAGACCTGCTCATGCAGACCATGGCGGAGTGGGCGATTGGCGTTGCCGTAGTGGCGGAGCCCTACTTCGTCCCCCCCCTACCCAACTGGGTAGGGTCGGCGGACGAGAGGGTGGCCGTGGTGGTGCCGGCGGTGGGGGACTTCCCCCCCCTGACCAGGATGGAGGGTGGCCCGGGATTCGTGGCGGCCAAGTGGGGAGACGACACCGTCATCGTTGCGGTGTACTTCTCCCCCAATAGGCCGCTGCGCGAATTTGAGTTGTTCCTGGGCACCCTGGGGGGGGTCGTCAGGAGGGCAGCCCCGAAGCAAGTGCTGGTCCTGGGGGACCTCAATGCCAAGAGCGCGGCATGGGGTTCCCCCGTTACGGACCCGCGCGGGGCGGCCCTCAGGGACTGGGTGGCGGCGACGGGCCTTACCGTCCTGAACCAGGGCAGCGCCAACACTTGCGTGCGGCGCCAAGGGGGGTCAATCGTGGACATCACGTTCGCGACCCCCGCCATTGCCGCACGCGTAACGGACTGGCGCGTCCTGGAGGACGTGGAGACCCTCTCTGATCATCTTTATATCAGAATGAGGGTCTCCACAGGTAGGGCCCGGCCGCTGCCCGTCCCCGGGGGGGGTCGGAGGGGGGCCGGGAGAGGAGGAGGGTTCCCCAAATGGTCCCTGTCCAAACTGGACAGGGCCAGGGTGGACGAGGCGGCGATGGTGGAGGCATGGTGTGCTGCCCCACCCGCCGACCTCGGGGTCGAGGAGCGGGCATCTCGGTTCCGCTCCTCGCTGCAGGCGGTGTGCGACGCGGCCATGCCCCGGGCGAAGCGTCTTTTCGCCCGGAGGAGGGTGTACTGGTGGTCCGCGGAGATTGCGGCCCTGCGAACCACCAGTAACAGTGCTCGGTCGGCGTACCAGCACTGTCGGCGTCGGCAACACACCGCCGAGGAGGAGGAGGGGCTCCACAGGGCCCTCAAGGAGGCAAAGGGGGCCCTACAGGTGGCGATCGCCAAGGCCAAGGACGAGGCGCACGCCTCGTTCTTGGCCACCCTGGACAGGGACCCGTGGGGGCGGCCGTATAGGGTGGTGCGAAACAAAATGCGCACCGCCCCCCCCATGGATTCCCTGGAGCCCTCCCTCCTCCAGGCGGTCATCGAGGGGCTATTCCCGCCGAGCCCCTCGATAACTCCCCCGGTGATGACCGAGCCATCGGGGGAGCCGGAGGTCGAACTCGCCATCGCGCCTATTAGCGATGACGAGTTCGACCGGGTGTTGGACCGCCTCCGGGGCTGCAAAAAGGCCCCGGGCCCGGACGGAGTCCCCGGCAGAGTCCTCCCCATCGCACTGAAGCACCTCGGGGGCCGCCTCAGACAGCTGATGGACGACTGTCTGAGGGAAGGCAAATTCCCGAGGGTGTGGAAGGAGGGGAGGCTCTGCCTCCTCCGGAAAGAGGGTCGACCCCCTGACTGTCCCTCGGCATGGCGCCCAATTGTGCTGCTGGACGAGGCCGGGAAAATGTTGGAGAGGATCCTGGCCTCCAGAATCCTGCAGCACCTGGAGGGCGCCGGCCCGAACGTCTCGGACCGGCAGTTCGGGTTCCGGGAGGGGCGGTCCACGCTCGACGCACTGAAGTCCTTGAGGGACTTCTGTGAGGACGCGTCGAGCAGGGGAGAGGGTGTCGTGGCGGTGTCGCTGGACATCGCCAACGCATTTGGCACCCTTCCCTATGGGGTCATTAGAGAGGCACTTCGGTATCACGAAGTGCCTCTCTACCTCCGGAGGGTCGTGGAGCACTACCTTACCGAGAGGGTAGTGCTCTACGAGGGGCGGGATGGCGGTCGGGGGGAGCGGGAGATGGCCTGTGGAGTACCCCAGGGTTCCGTGCTCGGTCCCTTGCTATGGAACCTGGGGTACGATTGGGCCATCAGGGGGGAATTGCTCCCACGGACGGCCACCATTTGCTATGCAGATGATACCATGGTGGCCGTGCGTGGGACCGAAATGGAGGAGGTGATGAGGCGGGCGGAGGTGTCGGCCGAGCTGTCGATCCACCGGATCGAGCAGCTCGGCCTGAAGGTGGCCCTCTCGAAGACCGAGGGGATAGTCTTCGGGGGGCGTGGGTGGCGGCCGCCGGCGGGCGCGGCGCTCACGATCGGGGGAGAGACGGTCCAGATAAAGCCCCATATCAAATATCTGGGGCTAACTTTGGACCGTCGGTGGGATTTCGGGGAGCATTTCGCGAGACTTGCTCCCCGAATCGTGGGCGCCGCGTCGGCCCTGGGCCGGCTGCTGCCCAATGTGGGAGGGCCGGGCTCCTTGTGCCGGCGGCTATACGCCGGCGTCACGAGGAGCATGGCCCTGTATGGGGCCCCAATATGGGCGGACAAGCTGTCCGCCCGGAACAGGGCCCTGCTGCGTAGGCCCCAGCGGGTGGTGGCCCTCCGAATGGTGAGGGCCTATATGACGGTGGCCCACGCAGCGGCCTGCCTCCTCGCCTGCACCCCGCCATGGGAAATGGACGCAGAGGTGCAGGCTGAGACCTATAAGGTTAGGTCCAGGGCCCGGGCTAGGGGAGAACGCCCGGACCCTGAGGAGGTGGAGGAGACGCGCCGTATGACGGAGCGCCGAATGCGGGACAGGTGGAAGAGCGGCCTGGAGGACTCACCCTATGGTACCCGTACCATAGGGGCGATCCTCCCGTCGTTCGACACCTGGGTGGATAGGGCATTCGGCGCTCTGTCGTACAGGCTTGTGCAGGTAATGACCGGACACGGGTGCTTCGGTCATTACCTGCACAAAATTGGGAGGGAGCCTGGCCCGCAGTGCCATGAGTGCGGCGATCCGGACGACACGGCTCAGCACACCCTCGAGGTGTGCAGCCGCTGGAGTTCGGAGCGCGCCACCATGGCACTGGCGATTGGGCAATGGGACCTCTCCCTGCACGGCGTTGTCTCATCAATGCTGTGCAGCGAGAGGTCCTGGCAGGCGGTGGCCTCCTTTTGCGAGAGCGTTATCTCGCAGAAGGAGGCCGCGGAGCGTGAGCGCGAGGAGTCTCCTCTCGCGCATCCGCTCCGGCGCAGACGGCGGGGGTTGAGGCGGCGGCGGTTTGCCGCCCGCCTCAACCCTTAGTGGCTGCAGGTGGGGGATGGGAGTCCCACACCTGCCGTAGGAACGTCACTTGGTTGTCTGGGGGAGAGGCCCGGCGTGCTCGGCCTCTCTCCCCTTTGGCGCAGGGAGCCCCGGCAGTGGCTGGGGCAGCCGGAAGGCGTCGTGGCAATGCTAACGCGGAACCACGGCGTCTTACCGAAACCGGCAGAAGGGTACGCCAGGGTGGTTTTTAGTGGGTTGCGCTCCTCCCTTTCTCCCCATTCTGGGGAGGGGGGGAGGAGTGAGTCCCACATATCCCCTCGCCACTCCCATGGTGAGGGGAATGCATAAAGCATTTTCCACCCTGTCAAAAAAAAAAAAAAAAAAAAAAAAAAAAAAAAAAAAAAAAAAAAAAAAAAAAAAAAAAAAAAAAAAAGGTTAGGTTAGGTTAGGTTAGGTTAGGTTAGGTTAGGTTAGGTTAGGTTAGGTTAGGTTAGGTTAGGTTAGGTTAGGTTAGGTTAGGTTAGGTTAGGTTAGGTTAGGTTAGGTTAGGTTAGGTTAGGTTAGGTTAGGTTAGGTTAGGTTAGGTTAGGTTAGGTTAGGTTAGGTTAGGTTAGGTTAGGTTAGGTTAGGTTAGGTTAGGTTAGGTTAGGTTAGGTTAGGTTAGGTTAGGTTAGGTTAGGTTAGGTTAGGTTAGGTTAGGTTAGGTTAGGTTAGGTTAGGTTAGGTTAGGTTAGGTTAGGTTAGGTTAGGTTAGGTTAGGTTAGGTTAGGTTAGGTTAGGTTAGGTTAGGTTAGGTTAGGTTAGGTTAGGTTAGGTTAGGTTAGGTTAGGTTAGGTTAGGTTAGGTTAGGTTAGGTTAGGTTAGGTTAGGTTAGGTTAGGTTGCGGACAAGCTGTCCGCCCGGAACAGGGCCCTGCTGCGTAGGCCCCAGCGGGTGGTGGCCCTCCGAATGGTGAGGGCCTATATGACGGTGGCCCACGCAGCGGCCTGCCTCCTCGCCTGCACCCCGCCATGGGAAATGGACGCAGAGGTGCAGGCTGAGACCTATAAGGTTAGGTCCAGGGCCCGGGCTAGGGGAGAACGCCCGGACCCTGAGGAGGTGGAGGAGACGCGCCGTATGACGGAGCGCCGAATGCGGGACAGGTGGAAGAGCGGCCTGGAGGACTCACCCTATGGTACCCGTACCATAGGGGCGATCCTCCCGTCGTTCGACACCTGGGTGGATAGGGCATTCGGCGCTCTGTCGTACAGGCTTGTGCAGGTGATGACCGGACACGGGTGCTTCGGTCATTACCTGCACAAAATTGGGAGGGAGCCTGGCCCGCAGTGCCATGAGTGCGGCGATCCGGACGACACGGCTCAGCACACCCTCGAGGTGTGCAGCCGCTGGAGTTCGGAGCGCGCCACCATGGCACTAGCGATTGGGCAATGGGACCTCTCCCTGCACAGCGTTGTCTCTGCAATGCTGTGCAGCGAGAGGTCCTGGCAGGCGGTGGCCTCCTTCTGCGAGAGCGTTATCTCGCAGAAGGAGGCCGCGGAGCGTGAGCGCGAGGAGTCTCCTCTCGCGCATCCGCTCCGGCGCAGACGGCGGGGGTTGAGGCGGCGGCGGTTTGCCGCCCGCCTCAACCCTTAGTGGCTGCAGGTGGGGGATGGGAGTCCCACACCTGCCGTAGGAACGTCACTTGGTTGTCTGGGGGAGAGGCCCGGCGTGCTCGGCCTCTCTCCCCTTTGGCGCAGGGAGCCCCGGCAGTGGCTGGGGCAGCCGGAAGGCGTCGTGGCAATGCTAACGCGGAACCACGGCGTCTTACCGAAACCGGCAGGAGGGTACGCCAGGGTGGTTTTTAGTGGGTTGCGCTCCTCCCTTTCTCCCCATTCTGGGGAGGGGGGGAGGAGTGAGTCCCACATATCCCCTCGCCACTCCCATGGTGAGGGGAATGCATAAAGCATTTTCCACCCTGTCAAAAAAAAAAAAAAAAAAAAAAAAAAAAAAAAAAAAAAAAAAAAAAAGGTTAGGTTAGGTTAGGTTAGGTTAGGTTAGGTTAGGTTAGGTTAGGTTAGGTTAGGTTAGGTTAGGTTAGGTTAGGTTAGGTTAGGTTAGGTTAGGTTAGGTTAGGTTAGGTTAGGTTAGGTTAGGTTAGGTTAGGTTAGGTTAGGTTAGGTTAGGTTAGGTTAGGTTAGGTTAGGTTAGGTTAGGTTAGGTTAGGTTAGGTTAGGTTAGGTTAGGTTAGGTTAGGTTAGGTTAGGTTAGGTTAGGTTAGGTTAGGTTAGGTTAGGTTAGGTTAGGTTAGGTTAGGTTAGGTTAGGTTAGGTTAGGTTAGGTTAGGTTACCCCCCCGATTTGCTGCCACCTTGCCGTGGTGGGGGGGCTTGCGCGTTCCTAGGATCCCCGACGCTATGCCGGACAGGGTTACCCATACCGGACAGACTAGGGGGGAGGGACCAGACTAAGAGCAGCACAATCCTCTTCCTTTTTCCCACCTTCCCGCTCCCTTTCCTTAATATCCTTCTCTATCCTCCCCACTACCTATCCTTTCCCCCATCCTACCGAACCAGTGGCGGTATAACCACTTTGGGCCAACGCGGGCCTTGGGAAACTAAATAGTCCCTAAAAGTGCGTTTTCTGTAGGTGGTATGTGGCGGCACCTGCAGGAGTAATGTTACCGCAAACTAGGGAGACTTCCCCTTCAAAAGTCACAATGGAGCAAGCAGATTGTAAAAATGGTCCCCAGGAGGGTCCCCGCAAGGGGGAATCCCTCCCTGCGTCCTCGGACGTAGGCAGCCCCTCGTACTCTGGGGGGGGCAACAACTGCTTCGTGGGTCGGCCGACCGCCGACCCTCGTGAACACGACCTTGGCAAACGACTACTGGACACTGGACGGCACACTGAAGGGAGAAATGTTGAACAGGTGGTGAAGGCGGGCGCCCTGAGTGCGCGGGCCAACACCAACGACAACGGCGATGACATGGACTTCGATATTTTAGAAAAGAGGCGGGATCTGGTGGAGTTGGAGCGACTCGTGGAGTTGGAGAGGATGGGCACAGAGGCGGATGCTCGTCCGGTATCTCCGGCCATCTCCATGGGTGGCTCCCAGATGAAATCAGTAATTGTGGTCTCGGACCGGGAGGAGCTGGACGCCGATGCTCCGAAGTCCGGGAAGGGACCACAACCTGATGACGGATCGGACTTGGACCTCGACGACTGCCTGGAGGTGGAGGAGCTCCCGGTGGTGCAACCGGGCTCCAAAAGGGCCCATAAAGATGGGGGGGAGGCCCTGGCGCCGGAACACCTACCTAAGGTGAACACGGCACGCAGGGGGAAACCCAAAGGGGCATATGCGGGGATGGCCGCGGCGAGGGCGAAACTTGGCTCCATCGAGCCAAGGTTCGAAGAGAGGCAGGACGCCGCCGCGGCCAGATACTTGAGGGACTTCCCCGCACTCCGCTCAAGGGGGGGCGAGAAGGGGAAGGGGCAGTTGCCCTCCCGCGCGGGCTCTCCCTCGCCGTCGGGCGACCAGATGGATCGGCAGTATGCCGATCCCATAGAGGTGGCCCGAGCATCGGCGAGGGAAATTTTAGAGGGGGCACGAAAGTCCAGAAATTTAAAGGGGGAGGTGTGGGGCCTTTTCAATAGGTCCTGCAGGGCCATCTTGGCGGCCATGGACGAGGTGGAGGCCGCCAAGGCCGAGAGCGAGGAGATCCGCATCCTTAAATCGGACAATAAAAGGATGCGGGAGCAACTCGCTCTGCTGACTGCAGAGACCAAGGCGCTCAGGACCGCCTTTTCCGAGCGCCAGGCCCCGGCTCCACCCCCTCCACCAGTGCAGTTCTCCACGGAGGAGCTGGTGGAGGCGGTGGAGTGCATGAAAAGGGACCTCTTCCTCAGTTTGGGCAACATGGTCAATGCCCGAATTGAGGAAGTGAGTCGCCGCCTTCCCCCGGAGCCCCCGCTCCGCCCTCCGCTGGCAGCGGACAGAAGGGCCACAGGGTCTGCCCCCCCGCCGCCCCCCCCCAAGACGAAGGCCACAGGGCCTACCCCGCCGCCCATGCCACAGCCCGAGCCTGAGGCGAGGGCCAGACTGGGGGATGGGAGGCCCAAGGCCGCCAAGAAGGCGGCACGCCCCGCCCGCAAGGCAGCGCCCAAGGCCCCTACGGCCAAGGTGCCCAGGCCTACCCCAGTCCCGGGAGCCACTCGGCCCTCACAGGACGTACCTGGCCCCTCAGGCCGAATACCGCCTCCACCCGCGCAATGGTCGGAGGTGGTTAGGAAGGGTAAGGGCAAGGGGAAAGCCAATACCTCCCCCCCCCCGGCTGTACAGACCCCGGCCAGAAAGGCAGCGCCAAGGCCCGCGGCGCTGTCTGCCCCCAAGACGGCGGCGGTGGTGGTGACCTTAAAGAAGGACGCCACCACCACGTTGCAGGCCACCATGGCTAAAGCCATTCAGGGCCTTAGCCTGCAGGAGGTGGGCCTGCAACATGTGCGGGTCCGGACCTCGGCGACCGGGGGCAGGGTCATCGAGGTCCCAGGGGGGGATAGCGGCCGGACCGCCGATAAACTGGCGGAACGGCTGCAGGCCATAGTCGGGGACGTGGCAAACATCAGCCGCCCCGTAAAGATGGCCGGCCTCCAGGTAGCCGGGCTCGATGAGTCGGCGACCGGGGAGTCGGTGGCGGAGGCGGTCGCCAAGGCGGGGGGCTGCGCGACGGCCCAGATAAAGGTTGGGGCCGTCCGCAGGTTATACGACGGCACTGGTTCAGTCCTCGTCCAGTGCCCCGTGACCAGCGCGATTTTGCTGCAGAGGGCGGGTCGGATCCTGGTGGGTTGGGCCTCCGCCAGGGTCACGGCCGTGGGACCGACACCGATGCGCTGCTTTAAGTGCTACGGTGTCGGTCACACGAGGGAATTGTGCCCCTCTAACGTGGACCGGAGCACGCTGTGCTTCCGGTGCTGTAAAGAGGGGCACAAAATGGGGGAATGCTGGGAGAAGGAATGGTGTGCGGTCTGCCACCATTCCAAACTCCCAGCGGGGCACAGAATGGGGGGAAGGAACTGCTTCCCCCCCCCAACCAGAGGTAGGGACACGAGGGCCCCACGCCCCCGTCCCCCCCAGCAGAACCCCTCGTCAGCGCCAGCCGCCGGGGCCCAGGGGGAAAGCATGGATGTCTAGATGCCAGCACACCCGCATCTGGACATCCTGCAGGTTAACGCCAACCACTCCGCCAGAGCTCAAGACCTGCTCATGCAGACCATGGCGGAGTGGGCGATTGGCGTTGCCGTAGTGGCGGAGCCCTACTTCGTCCCCCCCCTACCCAACTGGGTAGGGTCGGCGGACGAGAGGGTGGCCGTGGTGGTGCCGGCGGTGGGGGACTTCCCCCCCCTGACCAGGGTAGAGGGTGGCCCGGGATTCGTGGCGGCCAAATGGGGAGACGACACCGTCATCGTTGCGGTGTACTTCTCCCCCAATAGGCCGCTGCGAGAATTTGAGTTGTTCCTGGGCACCCTGGGGGGGGTCGTCAGGAGGGCAGCCCCGAAGCAAGTGCTGGTCCTGGGGGACCTCAATGCCAAGAGCGCGGCATGGGGTTCCCCCGTTACGGACCCGCGCGGGGCGGCCCTCAGGGACTGGGTGGCGGCGACGGGCCTTACGGTCCTGAACCAGGGCAGCGCCAACACTTGCGTGCGGCGCCAAGGGGGGTCAATCGTGGACATCACGTTCGCGACCCCCGCCATTGCCGCACGCGTAACGGACTGGCGCGTCCTGGAGGACGTGGAGACCCTCTCTGATCATCTATATATCAGAATGAGGGTCTCCACAGGTAGGGCCCGGCCGCTGCCCGTCCCCGGGGGGGGGCGGAGGGGGGCTGGGAGAGGAGGAGGGTTCCCCAAATGGTCCCTGTCCAAACTGGACAGGGCCAGGGTGGACGAGGCGGCGATGGTGGAGGCATGGTGTGCTGCCCCACCCGCCGACCTCGGGGTCGAGGAGCGGGCATCTCGGTTCCGCTCCTCGCTGCAGGCGGTGTGCGACGCGGCCATGCCCCGGGCGAAGCGTCTTTTCGCCCGGAGGAGGGTGTACTGGTGGTCCGCAGAGATTGCGGCCCTGCGAACCACCAGTAACAGTGCTCGGTCGGCGTACCAGCACTGTCGGCGTCGGCAACACACCGCCGAGGAGGAGGAGGGGCTCCACAGGGCCCTCAAGGAGGCAAAGGGGGCCCTACAGGTGGCGATCGCCAAGGCCAAGGACGAGGCGCACGCCTCGTTCTTGGCCACCCTGGACAGGGACCCGTGGGGGCGGCCGTATAGGGTGGTGCGAAACAAAATGCGCACCGCCCCCCCCATGGATTCCCTGGAGCCCTCCCTCCTCCAGGCGGTCATCGAGGGGCTATTCCCGCCGAGCCCCTCGATAACTCCCCCGGTGATGACCGAGCCATCGGGGGAGCCGGAGGTCGAACTCGCCATCGCGCCTATTAGCGATGACGAGTTCGACCGGGTGTTGGACCGCCTCCGGGGCTGCAAAAAGGCCCCGGGCCCGGACGGAGTCCCCGGCAGAGTCCTCCCCATCGCACTGAAGCACCTCGGGGGCCGCCTCAGACAGCTGATGGACGACTGTCTGAGGGAAGGCAAATTCCCGAGGGTGTGGAAGGAGGGGAGGCTCTGCCTCCTCCGGAAAGAGGGTCGACCCCCTGACTGTCCCTCGGCATGGCGCCCAATTGTGCTGCTGGACGAGGCCGGGAAAATGTTGGAGAGGATCCTGGCCTCCAGAATCCTGCAGCACCTGGAGGGCGCCGGCCCGAACGTCTCGGACCGGCAGTTCGGGTTCCGGGAGGGGCGGTCCACGCTCGACGCACTGAAGTCCCTGAGGGACTTCTGTGAGGACGCGTCGAGCAGGGGGGAGGGTGTCGTGGCGGTGTCGCTGGACATCGCCAACGCATTTGGCACCCTTCCCTATGGGGTCATTAGAGAGGCACTTCGGTATCACGAAGTGCCTCTCTACCTCCGGAGGGTCGTGGAGCACTACCTTACCGAGAGGGTAGTGCTCTACGAGGGGCGGGATGGCGGTCGGGGGGAGCGGGAGATGGCCTGTGGAGTACCCCAGGGTTCCGTGCTCGGTCCCTTGCTATGGAACCTGGGGTACGATTGGGCCATCAGGGGGGAATTGCTCCCACGGACGGCCACCATTTGCTATGCGGATGATACCATGGTGGCCGTGCGTGGGACCGAAATGGAGGAGGTGGTAAGGCGGGCGGAGGTGGCGGCCGAGCTGTCGATCCACCGGATCGAGCAGCTCGGCCTGAAGGTGGCCCTCTCGAAGACCGAGGGGATAGTCTTCGGGGGGCGTGGGTGGCGGCTGCCGGCGGGCGCGGCGCTCACGATCGGGGGAGAGACGGTCCAGATAAAGCCCCATATCAAATATCTGGGGCTAATTTTGGACCGTCGGTGGGATTTCGGGGAGCATTTCGCGAGACTTGCTCCCCGAATCGTGGGCGCCGCGTCGGCCCTGGGCCGGCTGCTGCCCAATGTGGGAGGGCCGGGCTCCTTGTGCCGGCGGCTATACGCCGGCGTCACGAGGAGCATGGCCCTGTATGGGGCCCCAATATGGGCGGACAAGCTGTCCGCCCGGAACAGGGCCCTGCTGCGTAGGCCCCAGCGGGTGGTGGCCCTCCGAATGGTGAGGGCCTATATGACGGTGGCCCACGCAGCGGCCTGCCTCCTCGCCTGCACCCCGCCATGGGAAATGGACGCAGAGGTGCAGGCTGAGACCTATAAGGTTAGGTCCAGGGCCCGGGCTAGGGGAGAACGCCCGGACCCTGAGGAGGTGGAGGAGACGCGCCGTATGACGGAGCGCCGAATGCGGGACAGGTGGAAGAGCGGCCTGGAGGACTCACCCTATGGTACCCGTACCATAGGGGCGATCCTCCCGTCGTTCGACACCTGGGTGGATAGGGCATTCGGCGCTCTGTCGTACAGGCTTGTGCAGGTAATGACCGGACACGGGTGCTTCGGTCATTACCTGCACAAAATTGGGAGGGAGCCTGGCCCGCAGTGCCATGAGTGCGGCGATCCGGACGACACGGCTCAGCACACCCTCGAGGTGTGCAGCCGCTGGAGTTCGGAGCGCGCCACCATGGCACTAGCGATTGGGCAATGGGACCTCTCCCTGCACAGCGTTGTCTCTGCAATGCTGTGCAGCGAGAGGTCCTGGCAGGCGGTGGCCTCCTTCTGCGAGAGCGTTATCTCGCAGAAGGAGGCCGCGGAGCGTGAGCGCGAGGAGTCTCCTCTCGCGCATCCGCTCCGGCGCAGACGGCGGGGGTTGAGGCGGCGGCGGTTTGCCGCCCGCCTCAACCCTTAGTGGCTGCAGGTGGGGGATGGGAGTCCCACACCTGCCGTAGGAACGTCACTCGGTTGTCTGGGGGAGAGGCCCGGCGTGCTCGGCCTCTCTCCCCTTTGGCGCAGGGAGCCCCGGCAGTGGCTGGGGCAGCCGGAAGGCGTCGTGGCAATGCTAACGCGGAACCACGGCGTCTTACCGAAACCGGCAGGAGGGTACGCCAGGGTGGTTTTTAGTGGGTTGCGCTCCTCCCTTTCTCCCCATTATGGGGAGGGGGGGAGGAGTGAGTCCCACATATCCCCTCGCCACTCCCATGGTGAGGGGAATGCATAAAGCATTTTCCACCCTGTCAAAAAAAAAAAAAAAAAAAAAAAAAAAAAAAAGGTTAGGTTAGGTTAGGTTAGGTTAGGTTAGGTTAGGTTAGGTTAGGTTAGGTTAGGTTAGGTTAGGTTAGGTTAGGTTAGGTTAGGTTAGGTTAGGTTAGGTTAGGTTAGGTTAGGTTAGGTTAGGTTAGGTTAGGTTAGGTTAGGTTAGGTTAGGTTAGGTTAGGTTAGGTTAGGTTAGGTTAGGTTAGGTTAGGTTAGGTTAGGTTAGGTTAGGTTAGGTTAGGTTAGGTTAGGTTAGGTTAGGTTAGGTTAGGTTAGGTTAGGTTAGGTTAGGTTAGGTTAGGTTAGGTTAGGTTAGGTTAGGTTAGGTTAGGTTAGGTTAGGTTAGGTTAGGTTAGGTTAGGTTAGGTTAGGTTAGGTTAGGTTAGGTTAGGTTAGGTTAGGTTAGGTTAGGTTAGGTTAGGTTAGGTTAGGTTAGGTTAGGTTAGGTTAGGTTAGGTTAGGTTAGGTTAGGTTAGGTTAGGTTAGGTTAGGTTAGGTTAGGTTAGGTTAGGTTAGGTTAGGTTAGGTTAGGTTAGGTTAGGTTAGGTTAGGTTAGGTTAGGTTAGGTTAGGTTAGGTTAGGTTAGGTTAGGTTAGGTTAGGTTAGGTTAGGTTAGGTTAGGTTAGGTTAGGTTAGGTTAGGTTAGGTTAGGTTAGGTTAGGTTAGGTTAGGTTAGGTTAGGTTAGGTTAGGTTAGGTTAGGTTAGGTTAGGTTAGGTTAGGTTAGGTTAGGTTAGGTTAGGTTAGGTTAGGTTAGGTTAGGTTAGGTTAGGTTAGGTTAGGTTAGGTTAGGTTAGGTT